>OX418217.1:60968752-61659310 GCA_948455865.1 Conomelus anceps | reverse complement strand
CTTTATCATTCTCTCCAGTATAGTATAATCCTTGTTTAGCTAAGTTCTCTGGTGTCAGTCGGTGATAGTCGAACTTTTTCCAATTAACAAACGATTTTAACCTTACCGACTCATAATACATAATATGCGATTGATCCATTGTTTGCTAGTTAATGACGTTCCAGCAAGAGAGTCCGCATTTAAATGAGCGTAATAAGCATACGCTGGAAGTAAACTTGAAGATGAACCCAGCACTTGGCGCTACCTGTATTTTAAAAAAATGAACTATATACCGATAGACTAAAAAGAGTACTTGGCGCATTCTTTCCAATTATTGCAAAGTTCATTTTGTTCTAGGTTTAATCATTTCATTGCATCATTTTAAAAATAAAAATCTTTTATGAGTAGTTCTTATAACGATTTATCAAGCGTTGTTGTTCTGGTGTTGGAAACTGGTTAGCATCATATTTAACCTCTGGCTCTGACATATTAATTCTACGAAAAAACTCGTCAAGACAATGTTCTAGTGTAAGTCCGCGACTTTCCAATTCCTCCCAGTTGAAAGTTCTCATAGCTATTAGACACTTTCCTATCAAATGATATGCATATCGATACATTATAGCATGTAAATGGTTCTTGTAATCCTGACTATTATGTACATAATCGATTAAAAGACTTTCTAATACTTTTATACTTGTGTTAAGATTCTCAAAGGAGACAAAACCGGCTTTTTCATTTCTAAATTCTGTTCTAGTCAGTAAATTTTCTTTATTAAATTGTTCTCTACTAATTAATTTTTCTTTCTCATTTTCAAACTCTGTTCTAGTCAGTAAATTTTCTTTATTAAAATCTTCTTTGCTAACCAGTTTTTCTCTCTCATTTTTAAACTCTGTTCTACTCAGTAAATTATCTTTCTTAGCTTTATTGAAGTCATCTTTACTAAGCAGCTTTTCTCTCTCATTTTTGAACTCTGTTCTAGTCAGTAAATTATCTTTTTTCTCTTTATTGAATTCATCTTTACTGAGCAGTTTTTCTCTTTGCCCCTTTGCTTCTTCGATAATTATTTTCAAACTTGAATGAAGATAGTCAGTTGAGACTAAAGCTGTTTTTTCTTTATCAAAATTTGATCTAGTCAAAATTGTTTTCTTGAGTTCATCTATTTGTTTTCCACTATCAATAATATGTTTACCATGTGAAACACGTCTGAACCTGTCTACAGACATTTTGTAACTGCAAGCTAAACAATAGTGTTCCTTCTAATACATTTACGCTCGGCCAGATCGAAAATTACCTCCCATAATTGTGCGCAATCAGTAATTACGGTAATTGAATGATCGGTACTACAACCATAATGGAAATGTGCAGTTCATCAATAATCATATCTAACAAATCGTATAGTTCAGATAGAATAGAATACTTTGAACTGGTATGTTTCTTACACTGTTCGCTGCTAACAGCAGTAGACTCTTTATCATCATCCTTATTAATTCGGTTCTCTACACAATACTGCGAATATCTTACACCGTTAGCTAGTTCAGTAAATTCGTCAAAAGAAATACCCATCAACAATCTGGATAATTTCTTGAATTTATCAAAACTGAAACATTGACTCATTATTAAGTTTATGTTCTCTTGCACAAAAGAGCAGCGTACTGTAGCTCTAACAAGCTTATACTGAATTGAAAACAATACTTACCTAATATTATATATGCTTCTCTTTCCACCCGACGGGAGGATGAATTTAATTAAACTTGATAGTTTGCTATCAGGTTTAACTAGCTCCATCTTTTTGCCGTAAGAATTTGCGGGCGTTAGCAAATTGCTTTCCCCATTTTAAAACTGAAAACATGATTATCTCACTTCTAAATTAGACTATTATTGAATAATGTTCATAATAGTTTAGCAAAGAAATGAGTAATGTATTTTCAACTATGAAACAGGCCTATACTTTACTTACCTTATTTGCTTCTCTTTCCACCTGACAAGAAGATAATTAATCTATGTTGTAAGAAGCGCAGGCGTTAGCGTTCAAGTGCTTCCCCATTTCACACAAAAATTATGAAACAGGCCTATTATACTTTCTTCTTCTTCTTCTTCTTCTACGTTGGTGGTGGCGGACTAATTTGCTGCATCTTCAAGAAGAATCTGCGAGGGTCCTTCCTTCTGATGAATACACCTCAATACATACTTCTGATTATTAAAACTGTCCAAAGTATGCTCATTCAAGTCAGATAGAAACCTTTCCGGTAGATATACATCGAAATAAGGTTGTGCTCCCGACGGTTTATTGAATTTACATAATCGCAAAATAATTATTTTTCCAAATTGTGTACGTGCTAATCTCGCTCTTTGAATTTGATAGGGAAAATCAGATAGCAAGTCACGTATCTGAACAATAGGCACGACTTCGCTTGATGTCTTATTGAATCTAGTCAAGCTGAACGCTTGCATATCCTGATGCGGCTGCATGTTGCAGTGAATGATGAAGAAGCTGGTTGTGACTGGAGTTTTTATACTTCCTATCCCCACCACAAGATTTTCACTTCAAGGACAGACATGTTAAAACATGTCTGTGAACAGTCAATAACCTTTTGTTTCACATATTGCGCAACACTTGATCTTCAATTTGTAATAGTTTATGAATGCTTAATTTCAACGGTCTGTAATAACGTAGATAATCACTTATTTCGTTAATATCGACAGTATCTAGAAAAATCGCCTTTAATTGTTTTGCAAATTTAACATCACCTCCTTCACTTTTAGTTTTTGCAATAGCCTCTTCACACACTTCAAACCAATCAATATAGTTTTGTAATTTTGATTCCAATTCACTATCAGCACTTAACCATTTGCTCGGATCCATAGCAACACTGTTGGCTTACTACACCATACTAACTAACTTCTGTCCGCATTCAAGTATTTATATGAGTGGTAAAAGAACAGAAAAATTCACTGGATTAGCAACATCGCTTGTTAGATTGCAGATTCTTGCCTTGTGCAAGTACAATTGATATCCACACCATACACAAACCACTTCCTCTCCGTTATAATAGAAACCTTGTCGTGCATACTTTCGTTTATTATCTTTAGTGTAAAACTTACATGTTTTCATACTTCGCATCCTATCACCCTCACACAAATAATCCATTTTCCGTTCCAGCCCTTTTTCTGCTTTACACAGTAGCGATGTTAAATAGTGTCTAGCACCGAATAGGGCACACCTACCATCTGCAATCTTATTATGAACCTTGCAAGCATCAAAAGTCCAGCAAGAAGAAAACTTTTTATAGTCTGGTCTTTCAAAAGTATCCGGTATTAATTCGACTTTGTCGTGAAACTTCTTTAAAAACTCCACTTTTTCTCTGCCTTTTGTATAGATTCTATCATAATTTCTGAGACAAGATCTTATTATATCGTCAGAATAATCAACACTACCAAATTCCCACTTTATTTTGTGATAGTAAAATTCTAACCAGCATACGTCACGATATGCTTTCCATGATAGGTCTGATTTTGGAAATGGTGGTTTAAAATGTAAAATTACATAAGTATTTTTCGGATCAATCATGGCAAATTCCTTCACAATAAACTGATTGTAATCATCTTTGAAACCATGAAATTCAACTACAGCAAATGAATCATCAAACCTGACATGTTTGTTGTTTGAATCCTCCTTTGCTGACTTCTCCTCCTCCGCCTGCTCCTCCAAGTCACTGCAAATATCGACAGACAAAGAATTATCCTCCTCCTCCTCCTCATCCTCCTCCTTATCCAGATTGCATTGTACTGCAGCGTCGCTATACAACTTCTTCCTTGAAGGTCTCGAAGAACAAATTTCACCCATGTCTTCTTTCACCGGCAGAAAATCCTCAAATATTGTTGATAGAGAATCACAAGATGACGATGTTCCGCTCGATAGCATGGTTATTCACCAACTGACATAAAACCAATCTGCTTCAATTTATATACAGTATAATGCTGCGCTCTAGCGGTGGAAAAACTATTGTATCTCTCTTACCATTGATGTTAGTGGTGTATACTCTACAAGAGTATCACTTATTAAAATACAATATGCGCTAGTTGAAGCCGGCACATCAGCTTCAAACTCAAAGTCTAATCTAATATCAATTGAATTCTTTAAAACTGACGATTGGTGGCTAGTGTCTATAACCAAAATTGGAGTGCTATCGCAAAAAGATTTATAATCAATTTCACATCCATGTTCCGAATTAATTGGTGAATTTTTATAGCTTCCTGCAAAATCTAAAAACATCCTATACATTAATTGTTTGTTTCCCAAAATACTGTCATATGGTTTATGTTCATTATTCAAATATACTCTAAAGCTATATAACTTGTTCAAATCGAATTCGGCCATTGACTTTTTAAAATTCAATTTCCTTCCTGTTTGAAAAGTAAAAACTACAAACCTTGGTACATCCGAATGCGATGCAGTTTTTATAGTCCAACTATGTACTTTTGTTGTAGGTAAAACAGGATATTCGTGAATTTCCCACTTCCTGAAAGCAAGTTTTAATGGATGATCAGTATCGAGTAGACGTAAAAACCTGAGACGAACATGATCCTCAAGTTCAATGTAGGGTACTTTCCATTGTAACTTTTTAATATCTATTTTTATATTCGTTCTGCTTTGTGACACAATACAATTTACATCTGACGATGCTCTTAACAAAACGAGTTCTTGTTTCACATTCAATATTACTTGTTGAAAATCTTCGAAAAAAGGTAGAAGCAACTTCAATGGTACGCAAACAGTAAATTTGTTATCAGTCAAAGTATAACCGTCTTTATCAAAACCAGCTAAATGATACATATTTTTATCGAATATGTTTTTCAAAAGTAAACCTTTTATTGTGCTAGTGATCCCTACAAGACGTGATTTCGAAATTGGTACTCCAGCAATCTCAAATTTTACTTCCTCAAATAAAAAAGCAGGCCATCCAGAACATAATTTTAAATCAGCATCCTGCCACACGCCTATATCTTTTCCACTTTCATCCTTTTGAGTCGCTACCTTTCTACACTTAACTTCTCCCTCAATAAGTAGAAACGATTTACAAGGTAGGGTATAATTATCTTGCGAGTTTATCGGAATTCTTATCTCATCCGAATTAGAAAAGCTTTGGTTGGCATATGGCTGATGTGTACGGAATTCAAAACTCTTTATTTGGTTGAAAACATGTATTTGTTTCTCAACGTTTAAAACCTCGCTTATTGCCGTCGATGACATTATTCCAATTCACTTGAAATCCTAATTTCTCTAGAATCCTTGCACTTTTTGATGTTATCGCACCACTGTGCATAACACTACTAACCCGTTTATTCACTTGTCTCTTTACTCTCCTTTTCCTTTGTTTAGTTGTGCATCTATCATTCTCACATTTAGCATAGCTATAGTGAGTTGGATGCGGATTGAATATGATGAATCCCATTGTTATATCTACTTTTGTATATGCAATTTAACTGTCAACGTGTCTCCTCTGAAATCGATAAGTGATCCGTTCTGGTCTGTCACTTTCACATTAATGCTATGAAATCTATGTGTATTCAAACCTACATAAATAATTGGACTTGGCGTTTCATTAATTAGATAGCCAGGAGCAACTCGTGGAAGAAACTCATAAATAGTATGATTTTCTTTTCCATCACTATAACTTCCACATGCTAAATTACAACTTACCACAATTCTTGTAATTCTTGTTATGGAAACGGGATGCTTAGAATAATGCCAAGTATTTGAGCTTAAAACCTCATGATCAAATCCTAATATTGATCCAATTGAATCATTATGAGTTAAATCAATTGGTTTATCGGAAAAGATTTCAACTCCCATTGTGTTATTGTTACCACGTATTTTCAAATTATCTTCGGTAACATTTAATTTTTCTTTGATCATAGATGAAATTGAATCAATCTCATATGAGCCAGTGGGTAAATTGATAATTTGGTTAGAGTACTGAAATTTTGAATTTTCATTTTCAATCACATTTGGAATCGAATTATAAGTCCACAAATTAACCAGCCCAATTTCATATTCATAATTTTTGTCCAACTCTATGATTTGTGGCAATTGTTCATGTAAATCACTGGTTGACCCAGTCAACGTTATCACAGTCATGCTGCTACTAACACCACTCTTCACTTTCAACTGTTTACTCTAACTGTCCACTTAAGAACAGCAAACACAAATGTCCGCAAATGATTGTGTCAGGTTTTTGCATTTCATCAGCATTATAAAATATATTCACCCCTTTGTGTTTGTTCCAATAATTCACCAACTGTAAGGGTGGCTGGAGATTGCCAATTGAATCAAAGTACCATACATTCTCACTTTGTTTTTTATAACAAACCCAATGAGTGCCACCTTGTCCACCAAATTGACTGTCCAAATTAATGATAAGATTTTCATTACGATGTATTCGTTTTGGTAACGAATCCAGCATATATACACCACGGAGTGGAATTTCCAATAAATGTGACCATACTATAAGATCGTAATCAGATAATGGTTTATCAAGTTTTAAATTTTTAAAAATACTAACATCATTCATGTTTATTTCCTTGTCTTCTTTCGCTTTGTGCCTCCTTTTGTTTGCGTCTTTCTTCTTCTTCTTCTACCACCTTTCATTAATAAGCCATGTGCACCGTGTGGTACTGTTGAAGATGATGTGTTCAACACCCGTCCTCCTCCCCCTCCTCCACCATAAGTTATAGGGTAAGGTCTTAAATAGAAACCTTTACCAGTATTATTTACATGTTGTGTTAATCGTTTAATCGCTTCCCGTCTAATATAATCACTATTTCTTTTAGCAATACTGTTTGTTTTTTGTATGGCTTTCCTTCTCCTTCTTCTTCTATGCACATGTGGAATTTTTATTCCTGATCCCACTGCTGACTTTCCTTTCATTGCTAATGTAACTAAATAGGCTAATACCTTTTGACTATAATCTGTATCTGGATTTTTAAAAATCGACCAAGCAGTCTCAGCTAGAATTTTGTCTGCTTTTGATCGTGAAGAATTGTCACTAGATTTATCATAAGCTATGTCATGTAACTTACAAGCCTGGTCAAGTTTGTTAATGCCTAAATCACCTCTTTTTAAATGTTTTTTAAGCTTTGTGCCTGGTCCGCAGAATTCGTACCCTGGAAAATTCAGTTCTATGGGGAGCAGATCAATACCTTTATTCAAAATAGAACTTGCTACACTTCCTGTTTTACTCACAAGACCTTTTGCAATACCAGCTAAACTAGATAATAATCCGCTGCCTACAATCCCTTGTTTCCTCTGTCTACTTACAACAGTCCTTTTACTGTTTTGACAAACTAACTTTGTCATGTTTTCGTCTAGACCATCTCTAGAACACTAAACGAATGTAAAACATGTGATCTACCTACCTAGATAATTCTGCAAACATGTTTTGTTCTATCTATAAGCTTCTTCACATCTTCTTCTGTTTGACTTGCACAATTGTTAAGAATTTGATAAGAATTGTAAAAATTACATACGTGTGAGTAAGGCGAGAGTAAAGTCGAATACCAACTTTCAAGTTGATAATCAAACGATTTTGGTATATTATTTAAACCTGATCGAACACAGGCATTAATAAAGAATAGTGTTTTATTCTTTGTTTTCTCCATGTCTAACAGATGATTAGAAAACCAATCTGATTCGTTATTATCTCTGTCAAGTAAATTATTTACATCTTCTTCCTTTTTATTGTACGTTGAATTAAATACTCCTTTTCGAAATTGTATACTATTATTTAGATTTACAGTATTTTGTAGAAACGGTGTGCTACAATTTTGTTGATGGTGAACTAAGACAGAATAATTTAGATAGAGTAAAACTAGAATTGTAGTCCAATAGGTTATAAGTGAGCATATGCAAATTGACTTAAGTGTATTTACTGTTGAACTGATGCAAGCCAATTGTGGTTTTGAAGTTTCATCTTCTTCTTCTATAAGAGGAGACATCATGTGTGCTTTGTTCAAATGTTCAGAACAAACTGAATTGTATGCCTCTCTTCAGAGGCAAGGTCAAGCACTTCTCACAAAAGAGACTCAAGAACGCGGACGGGGGGCCCGCGGTCGGGGGCGGCGCCCCAGGGTCAGTTGCTAAATACCTAGAAAAAAAAAAGAAAAATTCATGCAGTACAGGTTTGGGCAAAGCCTAAAAAAAAGGAAAAAGACCGTGGGCGCATGGCCGTGAGCGCGCGGCCATTTTCCTTTGGACAGGGGCAGGGGGCTTGAAGGGGGGCAGGCCAAGGGGGCTTGAGGGGGGTAAACGGACCCCCACTCCAACATGTGCAGCCAATGGCGTGCCTCAAAAATTTACAAAATGGACGACTAACTCCCCCCTACAGGGGCGTGGTCTTCTCCCATTGGCCAGGGGGGCGTGGCCAAAGGGGGGGTGACCTTGAAATGCAGGCTTGTGATTGGGTAGGCTGAAGTCTCTATACACTACTACTTACGTTTACTGATTCCATCCAAATCTGATTGAGAATAGTTCGAAATCCATCTACTTACGTACACGATGTAGCCGACTGCTGCCAAATATCTCAAGAATATTGACACCAAACTGAGGTAACAAAGTTTATTTACGTTTTATTCTTTGAGTGGAAGTGCGTGCGTCGTAGTGGCCTTATCAAAAGTACAAACTGAAAAAGCTTCGAAATTGCTAAAATGTAATTATTGTCGAAATAGTAAAATTCATACCAAAAGACTAAATTTGAGTATTAAAATTGTCGTGTGGTTTTGAATCTGTTTCTGTAATTGTGGGGGATAATGTAATTGTGAATTTTGTAATATTTCTTTTTTTAATTGTTTTGTGGTTAGATTAGCAAGATTATATTTCGAGTGGTTGTTTCCAAAACTTGTGTTTAATTTGGCTTGATAACCTGTTCCTTTTTGAGTTCATATTAATAAGTATTTAATGGTTATTTGGTGTACAAAGGAGTAGAAAAAAAATTTCTTCCTCTCTCCTCATTAAATTAATTTAGCTTGAGTCTTCAAAATTATTTATTAGAAAAGTATAGACACAAAAAGCTGATTTCATGGAGATTTTGGCAAAACCTCTAGTTAGATAGTTTATATGGGAGTGTGTCTCATTTTAAAAAATAACTTTGATCACACTATATCTGATGTGTGAATGTGTGAGAGTGTCTGAGTGTTTAGTACAGAGTTTGTTGTGTTTGTGTATGTTTTGTGTGGGTGTGTATAAAAATTTGTATTTATGCATGACTTAACTATGATTGCATGAATAATCTAAATTAGTTTCAAGTGGTTCATAATTATTATTCTATGACATCCTCTCAATATTATGCAAAAATTAATTAGATGAATTGCTTCGTGTGTGTGTATGTGTGCGCGCAGTCGAGTATTTTTAAAGTAGCTACAGAATATTATTTGTTAGTTATCTATTTTTCCTAAATGATCTAAAAAATTAATAAGGCATTACTAAGTTATATTACCGAAGGTCAAGTTAAGAATGGACGAATTTTTTCCAGACTTCGCCATTATATGCAAATAAGTCACTAGGATTTTCTTTAGTTGATAAGTATCATTTGCTGTACATTTGCTACCTATGAGACGGTAATTATGCTATTTTAAACAAGTTTATGAAATGTTGTAAATTTACAAAAATAAAGTTTTCTATTCTAATCTACTTCACATTTACTCAGATATCACCCAAGAGCCTAGCCCCTAGATCCTAAAAAATTTGTTGAGAGATTTCAGGTGGCTAGAGAATATTTATTTAAATTGCGAATAATGTATATTTTTTCTTGTATATCTTATTTTCAATTAACAATTTGTGTCAGAGGTGTAACTATGGGGAATCAGGGTGAAAGATCTCACCTCCCCCCCCCCCCCCTTAGAGACCTAGATATTAATCAAATCTTTTAATTTTAGCAGGCCTTGTGTGAGACAATTTTTGACAAGAGTCAAAAAAGATGTCTGAAATCGCTAAAAATGCTGTTTTGAAAGATTGTTTTAACGTTTCCTGGGGACTACCCCACGAATCTGTTTTTGAAAAAAATTCAACTAGGCTACGCTACTGTACGATATTGTGAGCGGTGGGGATCAAGTAAAGCAGAGTGAAAGTTTCTAGTGGGACAATATTGACATAACACAAGAACTAGATAAAATCCACTTTGACACGTAACGTGAATTGAAATGTTAAATTAGATGAATAATTCATACTTCTAATCACTTACAATGTGGTCTTAGAGAGGACATTTTTGAAATATTTTCTTGGGAGTACCCCTATTTATTTTTAGAATAAATAGATATATGTATATAGCTTTAATTTATCGTTAAAAGTCTCCTCCTTCAACTCCTGCCGGTAGGCCTACTACTCCAAATTACTTTTGCAATTATTGTACTAAGAGTCTAAACCTCCCTGAAACTTAATTGGTCTTCCCCCTCCCCATGAAACTGGCCTTGTATTTACGCCACTGCTTTGTGGGATTTCTGTCGAGACATAACTAAAAAATTAAGAGTCTATTGAAATTAATGCTTATCATATTTCATACCTTCTAGAAACAAATACCTTAATATAATATTATTGTATTTATAAATTTATATTGTTTATGAAGCAATAATTCCATAGCAGACAGTAGAGTCCAACATTTTTCTAGGATAATCGTGATATCTGGGTGGATGTAAAGTGGGGCTAAAAGAAAACAATATTTGTTTAATAAATCACCCCTGGAAACAAGGATTCTGCCCAAAGATAAGTTTTAAAAAGATAAAATGATTTTTTTAAATAACTCTTCTCTAGGGTGAAATCTAGTCAGCTCACAGGATTCATATTATGTAGTCCTGTACAATATGATATATTCATTTTATTGATAGCTGATGTCTGTAATTAATAGTCGGTACCTTTTAATGTTAATTATTTCTTGTTATCTATTTTCTGATATTTCTGCTATGATTGTACGACAAGGTCCATTCAGTTTTAAAATAGTATTCATGTTATTTGCTGACCAATAACATAAATTCTATTCTAGTTAAGTTCACATTATAAAAATTTCAATGTGAAACAAACAATATAATTATTTGAATGTGAGATATAAACATTAAAATTTGAGTTAAACTTGAACCTTTTGCTATATTAATAATTATTGTATTTACACACTGTATTCATTATTTTAAGTTTCTGCTCGGCAGTAAAGGACGTTGTAACGGCATTTCATTATGAATCAAGTGATATTAACAGAATAATATTATTTTATTACAGGTATAATTTCTATTGAAAATACCCTCAAATTCAAAATTTTAAAATCTTATTTTCAAACACCCCAACCGAGTTACAAACACCCCCCCCCCCCCCGCCAACATCTGCTTCTAGACCCAACCCTATGATTCAGGCAAAATGATTAGTATTAGTATTGAAGAATACTAATTGAAAAAAATTGAAAATCATTATTGCTGACAGTAAAAGAAAAAAGAAGAGGGGAAGAAAAATAGAGATCAATTTCTGTATTCGAAAATCAAATAAACTCATTCTTATATGTGTTGAATATACGGCTGAATTTTTAAAAATTGATTTCGTTCCTGCGTATGATCATTTTTTGTCTACATGTTATTTGATGAATAATGTAAACTTAGTAAGAAAGTAATTTTCATTTCCTCTATACAAAACTTCTATCAACCCTGGGCCCTCATAATAATCAACCAAAACAAATTTTGTAGAGAAAAGGGATATTCGTCGTTATTCACTTTCGAGAGAGCTCTAAAATTCCTTATTTTTAGATTGCTTGGAAAGAACAAATAGCCTCCAACTTATCAAGTTGATTGATTCCTGCAAATGATTAGATGTTATAAATTTGTTGAGAGAGGGAGTGGTAGTGATACCAATACATTTTAAACTCAAATAAAGATTCGACGCTTCATTTATCTGTGAGAGGGAATTGCAGCTGTAGACCAATCACTTCTATTGAGATTCATGCCCGTTCGGAGTGGCTTCAGAATTCAAAACTACTCAACTGAAACTCGAACCTCGATAAATGTGTCTGCATCACAATGAAAAGATCACAGTTCTGCAATGTTTCGTCATGATACAGGATATTCTGTTTTTGATAATGATGTATTTAATCACTCGTCCTTTTCATTTTCCATCAGAAGAAATTAAATTAAACATGTCATCTTACTATTACATATTTGCAGTTATTAAACTCATTCTTGTTATTGACGAGTAGCCTTAAGTAATATTTTGAGTCTTTCAAGAAGATTTTTAAAACTAGAAAGTTTGTTAGATTGGTCAAATTTTTGACCAACGGTCAGTTGGATTGTCTTCAAAAATTTCACAACTATTCAGAAGTCACCTAAATCCCAAAATCTCAGCTTGAGATTAGAAAACACAAAATATTATGAATATTCGAATAAATCTCAATTTATTGACAATCCTATAGATCTTCAGATTCTGTAAATCTATACCATCAGGAAACTCCATTTTGATTCTTCAAGATTGAGTCCAGATTCGTTAAGGATGACGTAAAGAAGATATAAATGAATCCACCTTGATGAAAACCTGGTCACTCCTAACATTTGTACGATCCACCGAATCTTTCCGGGTAGAATCTCATCAATTTGAGCTAATGTTGACTCAGATGCACGTAAAATTCTAAGAATGATTTGAAATTTCACTCAAAAACACACTATCAATGTCTTCCTGCATTATTTGTATATGAATAAATTGTTGTAACTTAAGAACTTCTACAGTTGGAAACATCATTTGCAATTATTGTAGATCAAGAAAAGATAATGGATTTTAGTAATAAAGAAAACTACGGAATCAAGCAGAACCTTACCTAACCTAGCAAAGCTCTTATATATATTTATACGAAAACCAATGTTATTTCATTTTCATAACAATGTAATATAACAACTTTATTATAAACCCTCGATTATTAAACTTTGCTGTGTAAAATTGTTACATGGTCTAGTAGCACCTCCAACTTGACTGATGACTGAGCCTGGTTACACATTATCACATTAGTAGTTTACGTGTCATGGTGATTAGAAAGTACTACCTCCTATGGCGAGCGATAGTGCTGCTGTTGCAGTTGTTATAGTTTCATACAAAGCTGAGTAGCTACGCTCATATACCCGAACTGCAGCTGTAGCTGTGTAATTTAGCTTATAGCTGAATTGATAGATCTGTTAAAAGCTGTTCATGTAGCTTCATTCTCCTGACATTGCAATGCCTGGTTGAGTTTTTTCTATTCGAATAGGTATATTCCTCAATTATTAGCTACTCCCCTATAGATACTCTACAATAGGTACTCCTCAATAGATACGTCCCATTATTAGATAGCCCTCAAAAGATGCTCTTCAATTTGAATGTGTGCTCCTTGGGTAAGAAGTAATTAACAGGATGAATATAGTCGTTTCCCTAAGGAGAGTTAGTCTTTTAATGTGAGCTTCCAAAAGTCGAATGTTAGAGAGGTATGACTACACGGAACGATTTTCTTCGCATTGGCAATGGGAAAATACTTGGCTACTGGAGGAGGAAGTCTTGCTACGGTTGGAAGAGCACTTTTCCGTTCTTGCCGTGTTCATGGTTTTTCGCAGTGAGACTTTAAATAATAAATAAGAGTCAGGAGAAGAGGGGATTATGGTTTAGACGGGGGGTCGATGGTATGCATGGAGGAGATAAAGGTGGAGGTTATGCTTGAGGATGCTCGCCGGAGAGGGGCAGAGCGGAAGTCACGAGCAGGTGCACAAAAAAGTGTTTTTTTCTTTTGCGCTGCCTACTCCCTTCAGTTCCCTATGTTTAGAACGTCAGCAACAGAATGTTATCGAAAATGGTTTGGATATTTTGATAGCCTTGTAATGTACATTACGCGAGAAAAGTAGACTACATACAAGAAAACTATAAAATCTAATTAATATTATATGGCTAGCAGTGTGGGAACAATATAACTTCCTAGAGACCGTACCTATTTTTTCATAGGCCTGAAGAAAAATAACGTACATTTATGCAAAGCAAGTTGCATAAATACTGTATAACTGATTCCACTCAGCTCATAGTTATTCACGTGTAAAGAACCAACAAGCTATTCAGCTCACCACAGTTTCCTCTACAAAAATTCGTAAAACAATAAGTTCAGTTAATTCTTCACACTCCATCTACTCATATAAATGAAGGTTTATTTTCATGTTTAGATTATTTTGTTGGGTTGGTTTACCTGCACTTTTATATTGATTTTATATGAGCGCAGTCAAATAAGACAAATTGAGAAGAATAATATTAACAAGAAAAAAATGGGATTTTTCTCCAATCGCATCTTATATAAATATAAAATCTTATACAAATATATAAATCTTATACTGATATAAATGGAGCACCTTTAAATAATAAATTATAGGAGTAATAACAGAGTCGTCAAGGGATTAGATGGAGTCGAGAAGGTACAATTATCCAGTTTTCTGCTTATAAATAAGGTTCTTACAAAATCTACAAAAATAAACTCACTGCGAATTTTTTGTAAAACCAACCGTGCTAGAAGCTTACAGCGATGAGCAGTACAGTATCGTATTCTCAGAGAATGAATGGAAATGATTATAGTTAAATTCAAAATTAAAAAGCGAGGGGATGGGTGACAAAATATTTCTACTATGGAAAGCAAAATCTAAATTAAAAGCTTATAAAAGTGTTTTGCATTGGATTACCAATACTTTTGGTTTGTTTATACTTACTGAAATATTGAGAAAAGTTCTTAGAAGCATAGGCTTGGAAATGCTTCGTTACAGAGTTGAAAAAGGCGGAAGTCAACAACTAGCTCTATTAATTTGTTTATTCAGAAAATTGTAGTGCCTTCATTTAACTTGTGATTTTGTCAGGTTCTTTGTAAAATGAGCTGAAAAATCGAATAAACCAAGTTCAAAGCCGGTTACTACAGTATTTTTTGAGATATTCAATATAATTTGCAAAAATGGTCGAAAAACATGTTTGTTCAAGTTTGAAGTGGATAAATTCTGTCGATATTGCATATTGACTTGTAGTTTTCTCTGACAAAACTGGTAGAGAATTCAATTCTGAATAAATAATCGAATAGCAGAAAACAAACCGAGATTTAAAAAAATCGGCTTTTATTCGGTCAAAACGCAATAATTTTGCACAGCTTGCTATTGCTATATGGTTCGATTTATTGAAATACTTATTTATGGTATTTTAAGAATTCTATGAGATTAAGGTGTGTGATTCACTATTAGGTTGAGAGACATTATTTCTTCAGAATTATATTTCTCTAAATTTTTGTCAGAAAAAACTGCTTGTTGCGCAATTAGCGAAGTGCCAATTTTAAACTTGAGAAAACGGTTTTTTGTGTCAATTTTGCATATTTTTTCAGACACTACAGATTTTTCAACAAGTAAATTGGTGGGGCTGGTTGTTAACTCCCGCCGTCTTTAACTCTAACCACTTCTGAACCTATGAACTTTTAAAATGATAACTTCACGCGAAACACTCTGTATACTATTTGGAAAAGCAGATTATTTTATTGCCCCAATGGGCTAATCAAGCAGCCGGGTTTTTAATTTATCATGAGTTACATAGCACACCTATTAGTATTTTAGTCATTCCATTCGACAAACTGATATTTATGAAGCTATGAGTTATTGAAGGATTATCAAATAATGAGAAACTCAATCGTGAATTGGTGTGAATCGATAAGTTTAAAGAGCTATTTCAAAATATTTCCAGCCTCTCCTCTTACGTAGATGAACCCGATATAGCGGTAAATGAAACGTTCCAAACTGTCTCTCAATGGTGCGCCCACAGTCGGGATAGAGAGGCTGGAATCCTTTTGTTGGGAACTATGAGCCCTGAAAAGTGATAACGTTGGGTTCTATGCAAACAGGCAGTGAAACAATGGCAATATCGATATTTGACGTTCAGCAACAGGCCAAATCCACACTGTACTGTGAATGATTGCTACAATCAGAGCAGAGTTGCAGTTGTGCCTGAAAATATATTGATATGCTCGTGTTTTATTTGTGTGTAATAACTTTCAACCAGATACCACTCAATGAATGAATGACTTAAAAACGATCTACATTATTAGGCTATTGATTAACAAGAGAGCCATTTTTGGTACAATTAATTTAGCCTATTAATTTATATGACAGATAAGTTTCTAATCTCTTGCAGATATGAAAACCACTTAAAGATTTCGAGAAAGCTCCTAATTCTACACTATTATCTTTTTTATTGTATTAAATCAATAATGGATATCATAATAAAATTTTATCATATTGTAGCGAATATGAAATTGGAGAGAATAGAGAGAAAGAAGAAACAGTGGTTCTCGGTGTTATCTGCTATGTAAATGTTTACTTCTAAGCAATTAATTACTCTGCTTTTGACACTTTTATGGTGTTTACTTGGATCATTGTAGAATGTTCTTTCTAGTTGTTTGATTAGACATTAATGGGATCTTATGAAATATTGTGGAAAGTGCGAGTTTCCTTATTTATTTATTTAGAAGATGATAGAAAAATGTAGATATCTCGATTGTTGAAAAACCTATTTAAGGCGAACGCATTTGTAGAAATTAGTTCAGTCTTGTTTGAAACTCGTCGTGATAAGTGACAGTTCCCATTAATACAGACAGTGAAATCCCGTTGGCGCTTTTACAAACCATACAATGAACTTTCGTTGTCTGTAGTGATAATTCTTTTACCTATTACTGTATTACGGACTTATGCTACATAAGTTAATTGTTCTTCCTCGACGACTCTTTTTGAATATTATTGTACAGTTATTATTTAATATTAGATCGGCCTTTTGACATTTAGTGATTGATTTTTGTACAGTTTATTGAAAAGTCATTATCAGTTGAACAATGTCTGTTTTTAATTGCTTATTTTTCTGTAAGAAATTACTGAACAGTGTGAGTTGTAGATTATTTGTGTTAATAAAGTGCAAGTGATAAATTTGAGTGTTGCCAGCATTATTTTAGACTGAGAACCCGTAACAATATCATAGAAATCACTGTGAACCTTTTCATGACAATGCCAATGACTTTGAATCTGAATTGAGACTGCCTACTTGATTCGAACAATGCTTTTTATCTATCTGGTAATGACACGTTTTGGAAAGACTCAGAGTCGAAAATATCTGGAAGCAATACTTCAGTCAAGGGAGCCGATCATTCTAACTAATTTCTTAATACACTGAAAGTTGTTACAGTTTACAATTGATAATAAAAGTTTAAACTGATATTATTTGCATATAATTATGAGAAAACAAATATTTAAATTTTTTTCTATTGGTATTGATCGAAAAAGAAGTATCATACTATCATACTATCAAGTATCAAGTATCATACTATGAAAATATCATATTATACTAGCACTTCTATAATTATAATATGAGTGTTACTGTGAAAAAAATGGTATTATGGAATTCCAAATATAATTTACATACATTCCGAAATAATACGACTAGATGTCGAGATGCATAAAAATTATTATAAAACTTGACAATTATTTTCCTGATACTCTCAGAAGACTGTTTGTATAACAACCAAAATAATTCTAGTATCTTATCTTGAAAAGCACTAGGTCAAAAAAGTTTAAATCTGGTACACATGTTTAGTCGAGACCCTAGACACGTGCTAAGAACGGGGTTTAAAAACTTCCAAAAACTACACCCAAAACTAAATTTTCTCTAGCATTTTTCACTTTTTTCAAGAACTATTCCACCAAAAAAAGGTGGAATTTGGTATATAATTATGTTGAGTTTTGGATATAGAAACGTAAAAATAAGGGTTTTTGAAATAATTCCAAGAATACGCCTGAGTTTGACATTTTCCCAGCGTTTTTCAGGGTTCTCAAGAGCTAAGTGACCGAAAAAATTGAAGATTGGTTGCATGTTCAGTTGAGAACTAACACGCTGCTAATATTTGAATACAATGATAAGAAAACAAATACTTAAAAAACAATTGAAAAGCTGATTAAAGCACATTGGTCTTTGATGTTATGGAGAACATGGTGAACCTATAATTTCAGGGGGTTCCGAACCACCGGGTAAGTGATAAAAATGATTATAGAATCAGTTCATAGAAGCACGATCACCCATCCAAACACAGTCTTAAGTGGTCGTGACTGAACAACACGATCGCATGAGCACCGCGTGACCAATCAACATCCATGCTGAGAAAGGTTTTTAAACCTTCTCAATAATATGCCCAAAATTAACGTTTTTCCAGTAGTAATAATAATAATAATAATTCCAGTGTTTTTTTGCGTTTTCAAGAACTGCTTGACCAAAAAAATTTGAAATTCGGTGTACATGCTCAGTTTTGAATTTAGAAGCGAACCAAGAAAGGTTTTTTCTCGAGAATACGCCCAGGTTTGACGTTTTCCTAGCGCTTTTTAGCAATCTCATTTATTACGAGGCTAAAAAAGTTGAAATTTTAGTGAAAATTTCCCCTTTTTGGTGGACAAACGAACCAAGAGTTCTGGATTTATAAAAATTTGTTCTCCCGGGGGTCCCCAGACCACCGCTCTCTTGCTTCTTTCAAGGCGAGCAAAGCGATCGTGCCAGCTAGTGATTTTATATGAGTGTTGTTGTATAGTTTTTCAGTTTAAAGTATTATTATAATTAATAGTATTGACTGTGTTAAGGCATGCACTACCGAAATTTGTTCAATCATTCAAATATGAAAACTCAAATCATTCAGCTTATGATTTTTTCCATAATAAATTGTTCACCAAGTTAAAATTTAGACATAGTTCACATAAATTGTAGCCAAGTTATTTAAAGAATGTTCAATTCTTGATTATACGTTTCTTAGATGTTTGTACCGTTGAATTCGTTACTACAGTTCATTATTAATTTATAGCCTAGGATATCTTTGAATACAAAATTTCAAATAAATTGATGTGTTTGGAAAAAACAAATATTTCGGTACTATATTAGATTGAAAATACAATTACGAGCATATAACTCACTAGAATCAGTAGCGGCTTTAAAGTGAAAATTTTGTACAGCCCAAAACCCAGATTTGTAATGTGAGGGTAAGCTGTAACTAAACAAGTATGAAATACCACCTAGACAAAGAAAAAGATAAAATTAAAGAGAATCGAGAAAAAATGACCATAAACATGACAGCTAGATGGGAGACAATGAAGAAGATTAATAATAAAACAAGAAAAACTACACTAGTGAGCCCAACGGGCTAGAGAACTAGCTTGCAAACAACTAATTTTGGGAAATAAACTCATTTGGGAAACTTATCGTAGGGGAAGGTGGTAACGAAAAACGGCTGTTTTGAAAATAATGATTTAGATAAAATTCACAAGACATCTATCACTTGAAGTTCAATTTCATTGTTGCTCTGATACACACATTTATTTTCCACAAAAAAGACCTACCGTACTCATATATCTATATAACAGGGCAATGGAATTAGTGGATCAATCTATAGAGAAAATATATTTAACACATGAAAAACAGCTGTTTATATATCCATATATTATCAGGGCAATGAAATTAGTATATCAGCTTATAGGGATCCTATAAAAAGCGTGATTGCATTTATACACCTACAGCTGATGATAGCTCAATAGTAGTTTATCTACGACCATGTCATAATGTATACATTACAGTTTCACAATTGATGCCAAAACAGCTGTCTTTTCGAAATGCTTTTTGAGACCCGTTGCATAAAGAGCTCATTATAGTACAGGTTCTACATTATAACACGGGTTCTGGACCAATCAGAAGCATTTTTGATGGAATCAATATCGTAATTCAATATTGTGAAACTATCAGCTGATTTCATCAAACTGCTACACCAGCTACTTTAACCTAACAATCTACTATAACTTCTCATATTTGAGATGAGAGGTTAGGTATCTTTGACATTCACAGGTAAAATGAAATTGTTTTAATTAAATGTATACTAGTGGTCGTAGATAAAATAGTGTATGCAACGATTTTATTTGGCCATTAAGGCACTCGTGAGATATTTATAACACTCGCATTCGCTCGTGTTATAACTTACATCTAACTCGTGCCTTAATAAGGGTCAAAATAAAATCGTTGCATAAACTATTATTATGCAACGATTTTATTTTGACCCTTATTAAAGCACGAGTTAGATGTAAGTTATAACACGAGCGAATGCGAGTGTTATAAATATCTCACGAGTGCTTTAATGGCCAAATAAAATCGTTGCATACACTATTTTATCTACGACCACTAGTATACATTTAATTAAAACAATTTCATTTTACCTGTGACTGTCAGAGATACCTAATCTCTCATCTCAAATATGAGAAGTTATGTAGATTGTTAGGTTAAAGCAGCTGGTGTAGCAGTTTGATCAAATCAGCTGATAGTATCACAATATTGAATTACGATATTGATTCCATCAAAAATGCTTCTGATTGGTCCAGAACCCGTGTTATAATGTAGAACCTGTACTATAATGAGCTCTTTATACAACGGGTTTCAAAAAGCATTTGAAGTTAGCTGAGTAAATTTGATGCTCTGTAATTTTCTAAATTTTAGGTATTTAATGTTGAAATTTTTCTCAATTGGGAGTGTTCAGGTGATCTATAAAGTAATGTGTTACCTGGTTTGGATATCCAAGTTCCAGTGAATGTAAGCAGTTATCACAGTCATTACAGAAAAATTGTACGAACTTTTTGGACGTTTAGCTCCATTTTGTTAGCCAGCATTCTCCTGCGTTTCATCAATAGTAAATAACTGTCACTGTTAATGACGTATGGATCACGTCACATCGCAGATAAGAGTTACTAGACCGGCTGACCCAAGGTCAAGTTACCGGTAGGCTGCTGCTATATAGATAAGGCTACAGGTGGTCTTTGTTTACCAATTGGTAGTCGCGGTAGTTTCAAAAAAGTGAGCCTTTGCACTCTAGTACATTATCACAGCTTATGAGAACAATAATATTATTATGGGATCTCGTATTATTGTTATTCCTATTTCCTATTTGTAATTGTTTTCCTATAACCAGGAGCTTCCCGTTCTCCTGCCTTGATAGCTCTCTAGGCTCTTTCAAATCCTTCTATACTTTCCTGTCCTCAATTGTTGAATAGTACCGTACACAAGTTCCTTACACAAAAAATCACAATGACTAGAACACGGAGCGAATATGACAAAGCCAATGGTCTGGCGCAGCAACACTTAAATGATATAAAAAACGACTTAATTAATCAGGAAGTGGCTGATATTGCAATAACTATTCATGGGATCCTCTCAGTGTTGTGTGATAAATATTCAAGTGATGCAATAATTGATTTAATTCCTGAAATTACATCAGTACTCAACAGATATGATGCTTGTATAAAGGTGAATAACGATTTGCAGGAATGTCTTACAGATATGACTAAAGAAAATAAGTTGTTAGTGAATTCTTTGGAATGGGAAAAAAATAAAAGAAAACTTGATTTTGAAGAGTCACTAGACTGCGAAGAGATAGCGGAAGATGAAATAAAACTCCTAAAAATTAAAATTGAAAGGTTAAATAAAAGTCAGCTATCATTAAGAAAGGAAATGGAGGACAAGAATGCAATCATTGGTCTTCTAAGATCTGACTGTGAGAAACTTTCTCACACAATTCAACCAGATGATATCGGTGGAAAATTTGTTACACCTAAGTACTCTACCAGACTGGAAAATCGTGCTCCTAATCCTTCAGTTCGAACACAGAATAGATTTTCTTTATTGGAAGTAAGTGAATCACCAACCATTCTACCTGCTGGGGAAGTTATCCAGAGCCAAGTGCATGCTTACTGCTCTTCAACACCCATTTCAACAACACGTCCACAAACTACTACTACTAGGAATAGGTCATTGAATATAAGTTTTTATGCTGATAGCCAGGGCAGGGATGTCTACAAGCACTTCAATGACAAGAACCATAAGTTCTTTGGCATGGTTAAACCTGGAGCTCGATTCAAGGATGTGGCTATGGAGACCGTTCAACCAAGTACCAATGATATACGTGTTTTCTTGGCTGGTACAAATGATGTTGCTCATAATGAAAGAAAAGAACTGCACACCTCTCTCCGGAATAAACTGCGGGAGCTGCAGAACAGACGGGCTAGTAATGTGATTGTGTTTTCAGTGCCTCACAGACATGATCTCCCAATCTGGTCAGCCATCAACAAAGAAATTCAGAAGGCTAACAAAGAAAATTTCAACCTTTGCAAGCATTTTAGCAATGTTACATTCATAAATATCAGTGACATTGGAAGAAGATTTCACACAACGAATGGACTACATCTGAACATGCTAGGAAAAAAATATGTTTGTGATAAAATCCTGGGTTTGGCACATATGCTAGCTTGTGAACCGGAAAAAGTTCCCAAATCTATACCTTTGAAGTGCAACAAAGATGTTTTTTTAGGGGTGGGCCAGAGCCCAACATTTTGTCACACAAAGATTTAAGGATATTAACTTTTCATGTGAAATTTAACGACTTGCAGTCAAATATTTGTTAAGAATAAGTATAATAACTATGAAAAGTTAATATTAACAACGCAGTTCGTCATGGAACAAGAAATCCAGGAATTTAAGGATAGATGGAGCTACTACAGATTGTGTTGGGAATTCTTTATGCAAACATTTATCTCATGTAAATACTGAAATATGTAACCTGGATTATGTTGGTGAAAGATCAGGGATAGTTTCTATGCTTGGGTTTTTGTTCCTCAATATTCAGGGTTTAAAAAGGAAGTCTATGTTATTGGAAGACTACATGTCAAACTTAAGTGGGGGCTCAGAGGCTCCTATCTCTTTCTTGTATCTGACAGAGCATTGGTTGATTCATGATGGACTGGTTTATTCTCATCCTGACGGTTTTTATTGTGCTGCTCACTTCTGTAGAACTGATCACATCAGAGGTGGAGCTGTTATCTATGTGGCTAATGACATTGAATCCAGAGCAGTGGACATAAGTGCCTTTACTTCTGAATTTCAACTGGAGGCTGCAGCTATCATTGTAGACAAATTTAAGATAATCATAGTATGTGTATATCACTCTCCTGGACACAATCCATACGAATTTCTGAGTGCTCTGGAAGGTCTTCTCACTCATTTATCCAAGTGGGACGAATATATAATGGTGGCTGGGGGTGATCTTAATGCTGAATTTGATGTTAGAACCTCTAGGGCCACAGTATTAGAGTTTCTCAATTTGCTTAGACAGTTCAACTGCTACTGTCTGAACTATCAGCCAATCAGAGGTAGCAACTGTCTTGATAATGTTTTTGTAAATTGTCATTTGGATCGAGTGAAATGTAGAGTAGTTAAGGACTTTCTGTTCACAGACCATGATGGGTTAGTTGTTAGTTTAATAGCACCTAAAAGATCAAAAGCAGCTCGAGCATTGGAGACTGATACATCAAATTCAATTTTCAAACTTGTTTTACCTGAGAAAAAACTTCCAAATCTAATTAATAAGTTGAAGTATATTGACTGGAGTACGTTTGTAAGCTGTAACTTTCTTGATGCACAGAGAATGTTCAGTTATTTTTTTATAATCCTCACTAATGCTTCAGATTCTTTCTTGATTTTGAAACGCTGCAATTTCAGTCACAATGGGATGAAAACAAATAGAAAGTGGTATACTTCAAATTTGGCTAAGGCTAAGGATAGAATTATGTCTCTTGATTTCTTGTATAAATGTACTGGTGAAGTTGCAGTAAAAAACCAGTTATTGGCATTAAAGAAGGAGTATGCAAGAGAAATCTCAGCTGCTAAAGTTGCTTACAATAGTTCATTAATTGATTCTAGTACAAATAAGTGTAAGGCTGCCTGGGCTTTGATTAAGAAAAACTGTAATATATCAAGAGGAAGTGAGCCAATGATTTCTCCAAATTCTTTTAATCATTACTGTGTTGAATCTGTGGATAGGGTTAAAAGAGATATTGTGGAGCCAAATGTTTCAGCAAAAAATTGTATTAATAAAGTAAATGTTAGAGGAAATAAATGTTTTAAGTGGAGACCTGTTTTGGTAGATGATGTTTTAAAGGCAGCAAAACATTTGAGCAACTCTTGCAGTAATGATTATTATAATATGTCTAACAAATTTCTAAAAAAAATAATCCCTTCTATTGTAAACCCTCTTACTCAATGTATTAACAGAATACTGCGGGAAGGGAGTTTCCCAGATGAACTTAAAATCTCTAAGGTATGCCCTATATTTAAAAAGGGGGAAAAAGATAAGCCAGAAAGCTATCATCCAGTATCTTTGGTACCTGTTCTGTCTAAGCTGATTGAGATTATTATATGTGAACAAGTAAATGAGTTTTTAAAAGAAAATAACATTTTATCTTATGCTCAGTGTGGTTTTAGAAAGGGCAAAGCAACAGTGGATGCGGTTGAGAGTCTGGTGTGTGAGATTATGCAGGCCTTTGAGAGCGGGTGCTATGCTCAGGTCACCTTTTGTGACCTGAGTAAAGCATTTGACTGTGTGGATCATATTGACTTGTTGGAGAAGCTCCATTATTATGGCTTTCAAGAGGAGTCTCTGGCACTCTTTGATTCTTATTTAAAAAACAGAAGGCAAGCTGTCTGCATTGATGGAAAATGGTCTTAATTGATTCACTTGAAGTATGGTGTACCTCAAGGCTCTGTCCTGGGCCCTCTATTATTTTTAATTAGTATTAATGACTTGCCTCACAATGTTGTGAGCAGAACAGTGTTATATGCAGATGACACAACATTTTTAAATGTTTCAAATGACATGGCTGAGCTCTCAAATCTTATGAATATTTCATTGGATGAGGCGGAAGTTTGGTTTAGAGCTAATGGCTATCTTTTAAATAAAAATAAAACAGAAAATGTAATATTTAGTCTTAGGCCTTATGAGTGTGAGCAGGACATAGTCAATCATGTAAAGTTTTTGGGGGTTCAGGTTGATTACAAACTGATATGGGGAAAACATATAAATTATCTGAAAACTAGGCTATCTAGGGTAGTCTATCTCATTGGACGACTGAAACAATGTGTGACGTCAAACTGCGTAAGAATGGCTTATTTTGCTTTTTTTCAATCAATCATTAAATATTGTTTGCTTGTATGGGGCAATTCGTCTAGGGTTGATGAAATATTGAAGCTACAAAAAAAAGTAGTCAGAATTATGAATGGCTCAGCTTCTCTAGATCACTGCAAGCCCATATTTGTTATATTACGAATAAAAACTATTGTGAATTTGTACATTTTTGAGCTTGTGGCATTCTCTTTAAAAAAATTGCCAGCAATGACTTTCAATAAAGATATTCACAAACATGATACACGCAATAAGGGGAAAATTAGCTATGAGTATTGTAGATTGAGTAAATCTCTCAAAAGTCATTTGGTGATGTCCAAAAAAGTTTATAATAAGTTTTCCAACTCCATTAGCAAGTATACAAGGAAGATTTTCCTTCAGAAATTGGATGAGTGGCTTATAGAAAACCCATTTTATAGCATTGAGGAGTTCTTTGAGTACACAGATATAGACGTTTAAAGTTTGTTCTTGATTTTAATGAATATTGTAACTATGCTTTCGTTTTGTAACTGTTTATTGTGTTAATAATGTATTTGACTTGAGTGTGTACACTATTCACCTGACTTTGTCAATGCATGTACTTGTTCATGGCAATAAAAATGTTTTGATTTGATTTGATTGATTTCGAAAAGACAGCTGTTTTGGCATCAATTGTGAAACTGTAATGTATACATTATGACATGGTCGTAGATTAAATATATTTTGAAATCTATTGCAAATTCCATATTGTGAAATAGTATATTACGTTACTAGGCTGGAAAATAACGTTTTGCTGGTCGAGCATATGATAGTTTATGCATGAGGCGCAGCCGAGTGCAGAAACGTTAATATGCGAGAACCGGCAAAAGTTTACAGCCGTGTAATGTACGATATTTTTTGTTACACTTGATAGAAAGGCATGCTCCAATCAGCTGGATAATAATTATGCGAGACATTCAAAAGTATTCAAGACAATTATTGAATTAGCTGCTTTATTTAGATTCAGAATTTGATGGGCGAATTCCCATATTTATATAAACCATGATAATGATAGCCTAGTGCAATCAGCTGGATAATATTTGAGACAGGTATTGAGTAATGTAATGAGTTGACTATATCTATACATATATATGTGAGTCAACGGAAAAATCTTTGCCGCACGCCATATGTTTTTTCCTATCTTGTACGGCTATAAGGCCCTATTTGTCAGCTGATTTCTCCGATCTAGTACGGAAAAGAGGCACTTTGCATACGTGACAAATCTATGGAAAGTAGCTACTTTCTATTAAGTGTAACAAAAACAACTATTTTCTCAAATATAGTAATATATAGATATATTAATGAAGGGGTAAGATCCTTTCCTTTTGCTTCACCTCAATAAGTTCAAATTGGCTTTGAGGGAAGTGATAACCGCGAGCCGTAGCAGGTATCTGTTCAATCAGAGAGATAAGCTGCGTTCTCGTAGGTCCTGTTTGTAACGGTGACCGATTAGATTGGCTAGCAAAAAAGACACTGTTCTCTGCTGTTAAATCACTCTCCAGTGGTTCGGAACCCACCTAAAACTGTAGGTCCAACTCATCAATCACCATCATCCAACTCATCACCCACGCACAGGTCTCAGACCTATGTGGGCTTCATCCTCGAAAAAAAGGATGAAGGAGTGGGTCAGTTTCATTGGCAAACGAACTTGACCTGTCTAAAGATACCAAGAATCTGTGTTTCAAATTTGAAGTTGATTGGTCACAGCGTTCGAAAGTTATCGTGGAACATACAAACAAACACACAACGCCTCGAGCCTCAAGTCAAAAAGAAGAACTCGCTTCGCTCGTTCAAAAATACCAAAGACTAGTGAGCCCAACGGGCTGGAGAACTTGCTTGAAACTTTGGAAAGGGAAACTCATTTGGGAAGCTTAGGGGAAACTTAGGGGAAGGTGGTAACAAAAAACGGCTGTTTTGAGAATAATGATTTACATAAAATTCACAAGATATCTATCACTTGAAGTTCATCCCAAATTTCCCATGAACTTCTTGAGTATAATAGAATTACTCTGTGATGTTTTCCATGACGAAATAATTGAACAATCTAATATCAAAACTAACACTGTAATCCAGTAAAAGTGAGTGTATCACTTCCCGGTGGTTCGGTGGAAGCAGCCGTCTCGACCATCCACGACCGCCGTTGATGACAAGGACGTGATGTCTATTCCCTCTCCCAAAGTAAAAAAACCATACAATTTCAAAGATTTTGATCTATTTTTAAATTCGAT
Source organism: Conomelus anceps (assembly GCA_948455865.1). Lineage (NCBI taxonomy): Eukaryota > Metazoa > Arthropoda > Insecta > Hemiptera > Delphacidae > Conomelus > Conomelus anceps. The sequence goes on along the minus strand of OX418217.1, from coordinate 61,632,027 downwards.
CATGTTCAATTTACTTCACTGATTGAATTTTACCAAGCTGATTGATTACCAGCTTGAATTTTTTTGCACCATGAAATTTAAGGAATCTATGAACGATCTAATTGATAGCTGAATGAATTGGAAAAATTAAATGATTTGAAGCAATTCTCAAATTTTATTCTAGGAGAAAAATTTAAGCTGCTTAGTAGGTACTCAAGAAAAGTAGTAAAATATAATAGAAGTTTGAAAAGTCAGAGGCTTGATGAAATTTATTGATAAATTAAATGAAAATTTTAAGTTTTTTAAAACTACTTTGAAAATGAGGTTTTCAAGTCGACCATTTTGTTTCATGTTTGTACATCAACTACTCAAACACTATTGAGCCGACTTAATTTTTCTTTCAAATGGTAGAGAATCATTCAGCGGTGATCCCATTCAAGTTTTTCAATGGTTGACTCAATACTTAGACCAATATCAAGCCCAAAGTCATCAACATCTTCTTTTGAATTTTGTCCGAATAGGCCAAATACTCAGCCAGTGTCATAAAAATGATTTCGAGATCGTTAACTTTTAAAAATAATTATTTGAAAACATTCTCTGAAGTAATCAATTTTTCAGTGAAGTTGTAACTGGGAAAGGGTATAGTCTACTTGAAATTATGTACAATTCCTTCTATAGCCCAGGCAATGAATGTTTTGTGTCGTAACAAATTAGGGGAAAGCTGAATTTTTGCAGGATGTTAGTATACATAGTACTTACTCAAAAAAACCAAAGTCCCGACCCCCACCCCGCTTGCTTCCCCCACCACCCCCCTATCAACATTGCAAGAGCAGTACTTCAGTTAAAGGCTTATAACTCGGAAACTAATTAAGGTATCGTTGTGATTTTCATCTCATTTAATACTTAAAACTATTCTCTAAAAAATATGTCATATACATTTTCTATGTAGATAGCCTAGTTTTTCAGTAAAAATATAGTTTATAGAAAAAAATGCCACCAAAAACCACAAAAATCAACTTCAACTGATCATATCTTTTTTAATATCGCGTTATTGGTTGTGCCGTTCCTTACAAAACTTATAGATAATTTAATAAGCTTTAAAATAATGTGTCTATTGATTACTATAGTTCAAGTTATGGCGTCATAGTGAGTGATGAAATAGTAGCGGACACCGCGTCGCCGAACCCTACAGCACTATGTATTGCATGGCGCTTGGCTATCCAGCCCAATCCAATAAATAATTATTGTCAGACAAGCAAGACTATATATGCCAATCAATAGTACACGTTTAAAAGTACATTTTCCGAAAAGTCCCCAAAAATCCCCCCTCAAATTTTCCCCCAAGCCCCCTCAAAGTTGAAAATGTTTCTAATTATTGGAAATTCGATATCTCTGTAACTAACTATCGAACAGAGTTGATTCTTCTTCCATAATATCAGTCATATAATGTTCTGCAATAAATGTCTGTTTACTTTGCCGGTAAACCTGATAGTTTCTTTTATAAAAATTGAAATATCTTCAAAAGAGAATTCTATCAACTAGATTTTTCATTATTTAGGGGGACATTTTTGTATGTCAATTTACAGAAAATAGCGTTAAATAGAAGTTATAGAACTTATTTTTATGAATCCAAAGATGTATATAACAGCATACTGACGATTAGAGATGATGATTTGTTCGATGAGAGATGTACTGAGGAGGGGGGTACCCCTTCGCTAACATCTGTCGCACTCCACTTTTACGTTCTCAGCTCTTCGAGGCTATTTCAATTCATATGTAGAATGTCACATTTGACCGATAATTTGGATTTCTACTTGAAAGGGCAGTATAGGCTTCCCTTATACTACATTATTTTGTAAACTACTGAAGAATAAATCGCAAAATTTGTCTCAAACTGTAGGTTTCATCTTTTTCTTTCATACCCTCAGGAAGAGAACTGCTGAAAACACGTTTTAAATCAAGCTAAACAATTTTATATGTAGTAAAAACTTTGGTAATTTTCCAGGTTTTCCAATATTACAGCCACACCATGTGTCGAACAAGAAATAAACAGGATTCCTTTCTTGTGGACAATACAATTACCCAAAACTGTGTACCAACGGCAGGCTTGTAGCATGAATAGAAAGTTATAATCATTCATAAAGTTGAAATTTCAATTTTTTCATAATCTTTCAACATTATGAATTACAATAACTCAAAATTCATGCATGATACAAAGATGCCACTGGTATGTTTCAGGGAATTGTATTGTCTAAAATAACTGTGTCCTATACATTTTTTGTCCAACACATTGTATGACTGTACTATCGGGAAAACCTACATATAGAATTGTTTAGTTTGATTTAAAATGTGTTTTCAGTGGTAATTTGGATTTCTACTTGAAAGGGCAGTATAGGCTTCCCTTATACTACATTATTTTGTAAACTACTGAAGAATAAATCGCAAAATTTGTCTCAAACTGTAGGTTTCATCTTTTTCTTTCATACCCTCAGGAAGAGAACTGCTGAAAACACGTTTTAAATCAAGCTAAACAATTTTATATGTAGTAAAAACTTTGGTAATTTTCCAGGTTTTCCAATATTACAGCCACACCATGTGTCGAACATGAAATAAACAGGATTCCTTTCTTGTGGACAATACAATTACCCAAAACTGTGTACCAACGGCAGGCTTGTAGCATGAATAGAAAGTTATAATCATTCATAAAGTTGAAATTTCAATTTTTTCATAATCTTTCAACATTATGAATTACAATAACTCAAAATTCATGCATGATACAAAGATGCCACTGGTATGTTTCAGGGAATTGTATTGTCTAAAATAACTGTGTCCTATACATTTTTTGTCCAACACATTGTATGACTGTACTATCGGGAAAACCTACATATAGAATTGTTTAGTTTGATTTAAAATGTGTTTTCAGTGGTTCTCTTACTAGGGATATGACAGAAAAAGGTGTTACCAACAATTTGAGACGAATTTTGCAATTCGTTCTTCAGTAGTTTACGAGTTATAAACTATTTATAATGAAAATCGTCATTTTCCATGTACACTTTAGGGCGGTAATGGGCAAACTACAGCTCGTGAGCTAGCCTGGAACATGATTTCGAGTGAAGAATAAAATCACACATGCAAATTAAGTTATAAGAAATATATGAAATATAATGTAAAAAATATATTTTTCTTTGCTAAATTAGGATAACGGTTATTTATTCATTTATCTTTTCGATTTCACAGTACAATATTATCGCATCTCAGTTTGCTCTCAGTGTTTAGATATGAGTTAACTTACTAAAGAGTTGAGCTACCGCTTACAACGTAAAATCGACAGGGAAGGAAGAAAGACTCAAGTTGCAATAATTACTGTATTATGACGATATAGGCCTAATTCTTGTTCATTGTTTCAAGAGGTTTCCTGCCTCTGTTGTCATTGGATGAAGTTTTCATATGTTGAAACGAATACATGCTTGAAATTGGTCATCAGTTACAAAATAAAGAAACTACTGTAGTTTCATTATTGATTATCAATGCCAAAAGGTCCACACATTAAAAAAGGTCCAACTGGAATGTTTAGTCACAATGACATCACTTTTATCCAGAACAAAGAAGAAGTTGAGCTTTTAGAGTAAATAGTGAAAAATACCAGACATAAGTATAACTACCGAAACATTAAAAAAAACTTTATTTGTTTTCGAACTGAATATAAAAGTGAAATTAAATGTAAAAGGCCATCTATAGAAAGCATGATTGTTAGGGAGACATTCAAATGATATGAGCACTAAATGTACTTCATACTCTAATGTGCGTCAAAATGAGTGAAATGATGTATAGAGCTGCTTAAATTACTGCATTTAAACGCTAATTTACCAAAACCATTGTGGAGAAGTACCCCCTGACACCTTTTGCTTTGATAAGATGGGTTAAAAATCAGATTGCTTCTAAAGCTAATCTCAGTTGGATTACTGCACCCCCTCGTGAGTTAAACAAGAGTCTTTCTACTACATCTTTAATTATTTAGGATAATATTCATTCAGACTTGAATTTTTATTTGATGATTGAAATAAAAAAAATGAGTACTAATCAATTTTTTGACCCGCCCACATAATTTCTCATTTCATCTAGCCCCCTCCTTCAAAAGTGTGCCCATGTCTGATAAAGGGGGGAGCCTATACTGCCCTTTCAAGTAGAATTCCAAATTATTTGTCAAATGTGGCCTCAAAGAGCTGAGAAAATAAAGGTATAGAGTGTGACAAACCGTTCCTGAGAGGAGGGCCCAACAATGTTAGCAAAGGGGCACCCCCCCCTCTACACCACTCATCCTATAAAATCGTCATCTCTAATCGTCAGTATGCTGTTATACACATCTTTGGATTCATAAAAATAAGTTCTATAACTTCTATTTAACGCTATTTTCTGTAAATTGACATACAAAAACGTCCCCCTAAATAATGAAAAATCTAGTTGATAGAATTCTCTTTTGAAGAAACTATCAGGTTTACCGGCAAAGTAGACAGACATTTATTGCAGAACATTATATGACTGATATTATGGAAGAAGAATCAACTCTGTTCGATAGTTAGTTACAGAGATATCGAATTTCCAATAATTAGAAACATTTTCAACTTTGAGTGGGCTTGGGGGAAAAGTTGAGGGGGGATTTTTGGGGACTTTTCGGAAAATGTACTGTTAAACATGTACTATTGATTGGCATATATAGTCTTGCTTGTCTGACAATAATTATTTATTGGATTGGGCTGGATAGCCAAGCGCCATGCAATACACAGTGCTGTAGGGTTCGGCGACGCGGTGTCCGCTACTATTTCATCACTCACTATGACGCCATAACTTGAACTATAGTAATCAATAGACACATCATTTTAAAGATTATTAAATTATCTATAAGTTTTGTAAGGAACGGCACAACCAATAACGCGATATTAAAAAAGATATGATCAGTTGAAGTTGATTTTTGTGGTTCGTGGTGACATAATATATTTTTTCTATAAACTATATTTTTACTGAAAAACTAGGCTATCTACATAGAAAATGTATATGACATATTGTTTAGAGAATAGTTTTAAGTATTAAATGAGATGAAAATCACAACGATACCTTAATTAGTTTCCGAGTTATAAGCCTTTAACTGAAGTACTGCTCTTGCAATGTTGATAGGGGGGTGGTGGGGGAAGCAAGCGGGGTGGGGGTCGGGACTTTGGTTTTTTTGAGTAAGTACTATGTATACTAACATCCTGAAAAAATTCAGCTTTCCCCTAATTTGTTACGACAATGGCCATTTTTTTGCTTTCATTGCCTGGGCTATCAGGCTTCATTGGGAATATCCTAAGCCCTAATACTATTAGTATCTAAAGTGAAGTGCGAGTTGCCTATATGACGCCCTGAATAGTCATGAACATAGGCGTTAGTATAATACGGGCAAATTATTCTTATTTTACAAATTATTATTTGTTGCTTCCAATTGAAATTATATTGTGAAAGAATGATAGTCAGTGGCTCAACTGTAGGGGGATCAGGGAAAAGATCCCCTGAGAGACCCAGAGACAAAATAAATATTGCAATTCTCTATTGCAATTCAAACCTAACAAGCTCAGAGTGACAAAGAAGAAATCTTGTATCGCTGAAAATGTTGTATTGGATGGATTTCTCAAAAAAATTCCGGAGGAAGACCCTTTTATGAGAAATTACTAATCACTGTACTGTACGGTACCCTGATATGTGTGGTGGGTGATCGAGAATAGCAGAGTGAAAATAGTTTTAAGTAGGCCTGCTTTCAAGTTTGGCGACTTATATAGTGAATTTTCAGCACAAAAGTTCAGATATTCCATTGACAATAATCCAAGAATTGGATGACATATCATTTTGACACACAATGTGAGTTAAAATAATGTTAGAAAGAATGAATACTTTTCTAGAATCGCTTAAAATGTGGTTTTAGAGAGATTATTTTTGTTATTTCCCGGAGAAGTCCCCCGAACCCCGCTTTTTCTACTCCTATGGTGGAGGAGAACCATACAGAATCATATAAAGCCCTTCCTTTTTTTCCTATGATGTGTAAGAAATTGATAAATTTCGGTTTTTAATCATTTTCATCTCCCTCCACTCTTAACAGATCGAAGCCATTCTGTCATTGAGCTATTTTGATTAAGCTGTTCTCCCTGCGTTGCTTATCATCCGTATTTCTCATTATACTCTCTCTCTCTCTCTTTCTACTGTCAAGTTTTGATGAGAAGGATATCCTTGAATATCCTCTTCCAAGAATGGACATTTATATGTTCAAACTTCGCCGTTTCATGTAGATACATCACAATCATATTATCGTTATCAAATTGCGTCTCATATTCATTTCGTTCAATAATTCTCCAGTTAAGCTTTGTAAAATTCATAGAACAATTTCAGTACTTATATATTTTTAACAATCTAGAAGACTTTAAGACTGTGCATTCTGTAATCTACATGAATAAAGTAAATGATCTAATCTAATCTTTCTTTCTGATAGTGGATCAGTTAAGTTATTAGTTTATATTATGCAAAAGTAGAATGAATATAATTTTGGTTAATAATTTTATGTAAGTAAGTTTTAGTACCGCAATAATAATAATAATAATACAGCCAAGTGCATGTTCATAGTTTCTATACATAGTACTACTATTATACTGAGGATTGTGTGTATGAATTTGAATGAAAGATTTTAATGATTCTATTTAACTATCTTTTTTGAGGTCCTGTATTCAATATGACTTTAATTTAGACAAAGCATGTGTCACTTAATGTTAATTAATGTCAACACCAGCATAATATTTATTTTTCTAAACCCTGAAGTAATGATAAAATCAAAAGTAATTTAGCTTAGTAAATGAGCCAATATCGCTCCATGTTCAAATATAAATAGCTAACATGTGAATTACATAAATTTATATAATGGGCCTACATCAGTTTATCCAGGATCAGAGTTATATTTCATTTAAATTAACAATTGCTTTAATTGAAATATCCAAGTGAAATTTACTTTTAAATGCTCAAAAAATCATTATAAAAAATTATAACTATAAACAAATTCCGGGAGAGGGCCTTCACCCCCCCCCCCACTATTAACAGGGGGACTCCATTCCCACAGACCCCCTGGTAACCCCCTCTGAAGTTCAATCCTTTCTACGCCACTGATAGTCAGTGCTGTACATGCGCAAAAAATCAGTCTAGAAACTCTAGTGCTCTTCTAGAGTTGATGAAAAGCATTTAACCAAAAATGATAAAGAGCGCTCCGCTAATATTGCACCAGTATTCAAAATATCTCCAGTTTCATCAATTATTTCATTGTAATATGTAATTGTAATTATTTCATTGTAATTCCAAGGTTATTTCATGCTAGTGAGATTCACTTCAAGGGTAATATGAACGAATTATAGTAATCTTTGACTTAAACGAACAATAATCTTATTTTATTATACAACCAAGTCATTTCAGTTTGGATTCGGACTTTAATAAGTAATAATTCACATTTTCCCACGGATTTTCACATTTTCAATGCTAGCAGGGTAGATAAAGCAAAGTTGTGCGGGCACTGCATTGTTGGTATAAGCCTGAAAACATGCGTTTCTACCAAAAAGACCATGCGGGCTTTCTGAGCTGTTACTACATTATTAAAAGCAGTTTAATTTGATAGTCTGGAAAACTTCAATGAGAAATTTTTAATGCTCATTTCCACTGTATGTAACACTATTACGCGTATTCAGTTAACATATTATTGAGCATATTGAGCATACCTTCTATGATTTCTTATTTCAAACTCAACCAAGATTGCAGCCTTAAAAAGAGTGTAGAAAATTGAGAAATACTTGAAGAAAATCAATAATCACAGATGTATCACAGATGATAATCATGGATGTATCCAATATTTGTTTGAAAGAAGTCTCAAAATAATCCTAACACGTTTGAAACCTTTAGGCTGCTTTGAAACCTTTTAATGCGTATGTGTTCAGTTTCACTGAACAGCAATTGAAGTTTCTTTCAACTACAACTTACTCTTTAGAAGATAATGTTACAGAAAATCACTAAAGAAAAAAGAAGAATTTTCAGATTAGATTCTTTAAAAATTTAATTATCAAGCTGCGAAATGAATGATTGGTTTCACATGAGCATATTTGCTAAATAATTTCAATTCTGTAGTTTTCATATTTTGTGAAACTTATTGTTACTAGGCTATATTGTGTTATAATATTTTGTAATTTATATTCTATGGATGAATATATTTTTAGGGTTATAATATGAGCTATTTCGATTTTGTTGGAAAAATCTATTCTTATTACAACTCAGACCACAAATAATTGCAATGTAATTTATCATCAGTTTTCGATTTGGTTACTATTTATCTGCTTAAAATGTTTCAGTATGATTTCGCATACAAACATTGAATATAAAAATCTTCATAAATTTCTGGTTTGAAATAATCATTGGTAATTTGTGCCTGGTTTATTATATTCTACATCCTCATCATAGAAAAATAGTAGGCCTGAAGAGGTTCTTGAAAAGAATGATGAATGGCATTTTATATTTTGTATAATAAATGTCAATACTATTGACATTTGCATAGGTTTGATAGAGATTTGTCTCATGAAATCGGTTTTAAAAATATTCCGCTAACTCAGCAGAACCAGCGGAGAAAACAAACGGCTCTCTCACGTTCCGAGCGGCGAGAGTATAAGTTTGAATCTTTCTTCGCCGGGTTGCATACTTAGCTCCGTACTTGCAGCATAAAATCACACATTTTGTACAGTAGGCTATCAGCAACATCCAGTGTGGGTGATAACCATAATATAGTTGATTATCACTATTACATGAATATGCATCAAAAAGACTCATAATTATCACAATATACCTCACCATACTATTGTCCAAAAGTTGAATGGTTTAGTCATGTAGAACTTTTATTTTATGCTCGTTCAATACAAATTCTTATTCGGTAGCCTAATAAGTTTTTGTGTGATGGTATTTTAGTTTGTGTTTGAACAGTACCAAAGCAATATACATTGAAGTGTTTGGAAGTTTTTGCAAGTTTTCTGCTCTAAACCATGGAGCTCTAATAAATGAAGACTTCTCTTTAAGTTCAAACAAACATTGAATTTCATGATAATTTCTATCTAAGCTCATTATTTAATGACGCGAAATTGGTCCTTTTTAAACGTTAAAAATATTTTTTCCACTCATGATTACCATTGATCATTTATTTGCTTCTTTATTTGATCAGAACAGAACAAATAAATAGTTTATCACATATTCCATATTGTGACTTGCCACTTGCAAGATGAACAATTATTGAAAACAAAAAACCTGTCACTAAAACCTAAGATACTAATAAAAAAAGCACTGTCGCAAATCCATCTCGACTTTTGATGAATTTCAGCACACAAATTTGTCTCACATTTGCACACAAGGCTGCTCTATCACAATCGAAGAGTGTCTACTTGGATGATCATTTCATACAACCTGGATTTCAACTCCTCCTAAATGATTGGTCATAAGGTAAAATCGATATTATTTTGTAGCAGAAACGATGACGACTCAAGAGTTTGTTTCTAAGCTTCACTCTATAGAGTGAATCAAAAAAGGAATACTGATGCAATGTATCGTCGTATGGTGCATCAGGTTCTAATATTGCTGAGATCCTGCGTACCAAGTTGCTAGGAGTAGAAACGAAGGTAGAACGAAGAATACGGGTGTGGTCGTAAAAGTGGGTTCAAAATATAACATGTGTTGTTCGATGAGAAATGTTAGCAAAATGTTGTACCTTTTGCAAGTAAAATTTATATAAAATTGATCCAACTTCAGCTTCATACCCTGATACAACTGCAATAATGCTTATAGCCGATCTGTCAGAGCAAATGTAATTTGGGTCAAAGTCATTACAAAACCATTGATCTCGGTAGCTTCCAATATAGGTGTCACGACAAAGTTTCATCCAATTTTTCTTGAATTGCTCCTCTATAGATAACTACAGACTCTCAGAAATCTGAAAATGATGAATGCTACTACTGATTCATAAAGTTATCTCTTCCCTGCTAGCTCCAAATCAAGAGAAGTACTTAGTCAGACAAAGCGAATTGCTAATCTTGATATGATTCCGTCTCTTACAATTCTACAGTGAATATGATTATAATATTTCATGGAGGTTGATGTTTTGATCAAACTTCAATCATCTTTATCACGCTACAATTATGCAATTAGCAGCCATTTACCATTACTCACAATTGAGCAAGTAGCTTGTCATCCATTTTTAAACAAAACTCCAATAAAGTGGATTAAGACTATTCTAATCAGTTTATTCCAAAAAAAATTTCTCCAAACCTTTTAAGGTGTTATTATAGCATAATATACGAATGAGATAGGTGTATGAATTTTAGTTGAAAATCTTTACTGAAACTGACATCTGTGAAGCATAACTTTCAAATGAACCTTCAAACCTTCTGACAAACCATAATCGTTATTTCAATATCTTTTCAGAAAAATAATTTACAGTGAATCCGAAAACAATTGGAAGTGTTAATAAATTCCATGTTGTATGTGAATGGATGCTAAAAGAAATATGTAAATCAAAAATATTCATGATCTTTAGAAATATCATCTTTTTTCAATATTCCGGAATATAGAATCCAAATGAGCAATTCTCATTGACCAATAATTTCTCTATATTTATGTTTTATATTGCATTTATGTATTGAATTTAATTTATTTATTGTATTCACTCTACTCCTATATTACCGTTAATGAATCTCTTGCTCAGGGTAAAAATTATATTCGTTTTTCCTCAATAATTTAAACAATTAACACTTCATTTATTATTTGAATAACATCAACTTTCATCTACATGACATGTCACTACCAACAAAAATGAAGCGTCATGTGTAACGGACGGAACTAGTGAGAAGCCTTTTGGAAGAATGTTTAATATTCCGGACATGTTTCAAAAAAGAAATACATTTACGCACTGCTACTTCAAAGCACTAATTTTTCGTCTGCAAAGGAGAGGAGAATCACAATTTCTCCATTTCACATCCCACACAAAAAGAGAATAGCTTTGAATGAAAACGCTACGGAATGCTCAATGCTAGAAGAAATTAAAAAGATTCAGTGGAATGCTTTTTATAAGAATTTACTCTCTTGAACAGGGAAAGTTGGGTTCAGCTGTAATCTGAAAGTAGAGAAAGTTTTTCGACTTAATTTTAATTAATCGTACGGCTACAACTGTAGATACCTCCCTAATCCTCCCTTTCACGGAAATACTTTAGACGTTCACTTCCATGCTGCGTGATGTTTATTGGAAAAATATCGGCGTCCAATCTATGATTGAGTGTTTTCATTTTCAATATTATCATAAAACAATATTTTCCCAGTGATATAATCAATCATAGACGTGTCTGCTATCTTCTGGTTATTATTATTTTATTGGAGTTTAATATTATTTATTTGTGTAATTTTTGTGTTATTTTTATTTATGTAATACGTACTATAAAATAATATATTATACCTCCAACCCATAATCTAACCAGTAATTGAAATTGTTTTTTCCCAATTGCAATACAAGTTGAATATCTTCACTGATGAAGTATATTTATCCTAACCATGTGTGTTATAAGTGGAATTTAAATCTGAAATCTGAAATATTGTGTTATGTATTAGAAATATGTAATAGAAAATTTGCTAATTTAACTATTGTTATCTTATTCATGTGTCTGCGAAACAGGAATATATTATGTAACTGTCATTATTCGAATAAGGGCCTTTTTTGAGCTTAAAGCTTCTGCATTGAAGAATTTCGACGATGACGTTTTGAAACGTTTTTCCCTGCCAAGCTGATTTCTGATGTATAATTTTAAAATAGTGCTGCGGTAAGGTAGAGCCAAGGGTATATCAAGGTGAACCAAAGTTGGAAAGCTACGCTACAAACAGTTGATAAAGTAGATACACACAATTTTATTCTAATAAGAGTTTTCTAGAAAAATTGGTACACAGCATTATTTCAAAATGATGCATTGGAAATCAGCTAGGCAGTGAACAGTCAAAGTCATTGTCATTATTCAAGAAACACCCAACACCTTATTCGAAGAGGATAATTTGCATAGAAAACTGAGAGTATAACACTGAAAAAGAAAGACATAAAAATATAGAGATCAATATTACATTATCAGCGTAAAGACCACAAAAAATTGAAAACTGAAAACTGTTCGTAGCAATATCTTATTACATTTAATTGATTTGAAGTTATTGTATGGTTATTAAAGTTATATCTATTTTCATTCTCTTATTTTGAGTTACTTTATAAATTTTTATTTTTTATTATGACAGAAAAATGAGTTTCTTTTTAGATTTAGCATTGGTGAATTGAACCCCAGAAATGCTTTTGTATGGAAAATATTTTTGTGAAAAATTGTTAGTGGCACGATCTTATTAGATTTCTATAATGTTAAATTAATCACCATTTTTCCAATATTGAATCAGTCAAAATCTCTCACTTTAAGCAATTTCCTTATTGTTGATTGTTATTAGGCCTACACTATGTTGTGACCTCATTGTAGTTTTGACAAAACCTAATCGTATTTTAATTATTGCATAGTTATTAAAGTTATATCCATTTCCATTTTCCTATTTCTTGTTTCGGCATTAATTTCCATCAAAAGCATTTTATAACAAAGAGTTATATTTTTCTATTTCGAGTTGTGGCAGTGGCGAATTGAACATCTATGTCTTTTCATCCCAAAGATACTAAAGTGAGAACAAGAGATTAAACAGAAATACTCCTATCTCACCCAAAAATGTGCAATACTTGGGAATTTTCTGAGTCAGCGCTGCTTGCCGCTGGTAGTGCTCGTGTCAAAATTTTGATCAGCTCCGGCTGCCAATAACGACAGCTGGGATATGGCATCGTCAATATTTTGACGTTTGATAAGGTCGATAATGCAGATGTTCTGGTAAGTTTCAGATCAAAGATGGTTGAACACGACTGCCGAACACCGTTCGCCATAGTAGGACACTGTTATGCCCGCTGCTCCGCGCTCCCTCAGGTATTCGAGAATAGAACAGCAGTAGCATGATAGTCGCCGCCACCGCACCCGGCCAGCCCAGACCGTAACAATTCATTGTAAGTGTCCCACTGTCCCACTTCTATTCTGTGTGTAGTGGGCCTCACCTAAGCAGCTCAGCCCAACTCAAGCCAATTTATTCTACTCGGTCACACCGTTCCATTCCAAGTGCCGACACTTATTTCTCACCACTTCTGTGTCATTTACTTTGCTCCCGGAATTTACTGCCGAAAATACCTCGCACATTATCATCTCTGGTGAGTGTTTAATGAGTTCAATACTCATAACCCAACGCAAATTCAAAGATTTTGGGTGGAACAAAGTTAAAAATAACGCTAATGCTATCCTAAACACTCTATGCCGTTGCCTGCTCGAATCTATGCCGTTGCCTGAATTTAAGATGCTCTGGTGCAATTAAAGACATGATGTGGTCAGGTTAGCAGTGTTATCGTAGTTAACTATCTATTGGTGAGAGTTAAAACCTTTACATGGCTTTGCCCACCTTGCCATTTAAACGATTTCCTGGTATACATGGTTAACCCACAGTTTTAGGTGAGTTTCGAATCACCAGTTGAGTGCTAATGAAGCTTATAACGTCATGTCAGAGCTGCCGGTCACCCATTCATGTACAGTTCTAAGCGTTAGTGACCTAATATTGTTTTAACAATCGGCCAGGTAATGAGCTTACCAAGCGGACAATTACATTCCCAGATTGCAGAAATCTCTCGATTCAATACTTTATTATTTTTTCATCGTTCATTATTCTCAATACTAAAATTTATACATATTTGTCAGGCTGTTTTTCCAATAGGTTGATTAAATCAATACTTCCCACAAGTACTTTCTCAGTTGGAAATATGTGGGGAGGAATCAAATTATTTATTTTTGGCGACCTTTTGCAAAATTTCCTCCCGCCACCCTTTCCTACCCATTGATTGCCGATTTCTGAATGGGGGGGGGGAGGAGTGTAACCTCTCTGGGATGACCCTTGTTTTGCTGCTGTGTGGTTCTGTGATAATCACGAGATTGCCAGTTTCAGAGGCAGCCTTATTAATATTGTCAGGGTTCGCGGAGACATTTTGTCAAGGCTAATTGGGATGACTGACTATAAAATTTATAGATAAATATATTTAATATACTTGATTTGGTTGAATATGATGAGCCGGAGGTCAGTCGTACAGAGTGACACACGTACCAGTCTCTCATCCCAATGCATATGAATGCATATATTATTGTAAATCTTAATTTTGTTAACTTTTCATGTGAAATTTAACGACTTGCAGTCAAATATTCATTAAGAATAAGTATAACTTACTTAATCTGTAGGCCGAGCGCTTTCGAATCTGTAGGCCGAGCGCTTTCGAATCTGTGAGATCCATCTTCAGAGGCATCTGAAGATGGATCTCACAGATTCGAAAGCGCTCGGCCTACAGATTAAGTAATTTATACTTATTCTTAATGAATATTTGACTGCAAGTCGTTAAATTTCACATGAAAAGTTAATATTAACAACGCAGTTCGTCATGGAACAAGAAATCCAGGAACTTAATTTTGTCTTTCAAAACTCCTCAATGTGTCACTTATAATTGAGTTTATCCACTCTGAATCAAGTATCAGGGTATCCCAGTCTATTGCAATTCCTGTATACCTTGCAATAACTGTAGGATAAATCAAACAAGAGCATGAATCCTACCTGCTATCACAAGTTCAGATGTCGTGCTTAAGATAACATTTAAAAATAAATATTTATTGTAAAAGCTCACAGAATACTCCATGAAGAGTATTGACATAAAATAATAAAAATGTAACAATATTTAAAAAAAAACAGAAAAAGAGAAAAAATACAATACTTTCAAATAAGATCACATAACGGTATTAGAAGAGACGAAATTGACCCATAGGAAAACATAAAATATATATGAAAAGCTACGTAAGGTAGATAATGAGCTCCAACAAATTAAATGTAATGAAAATATTAAAAAAGAAAATTAAAGGAAGAAAAAACTTTTTAAAAAGTAGAGTATAGCTCAATTATAAATTATTGATCAATTGAGCGGTATGGTATTCCATATCTTTTTTTGAATTGATTATAACGGTCAGAAAAAGGAGTAATAAAAATATTCAGCCTATTGTACAACCTTAACGTTCTATACAAGAAGGAATGAAAATGGTGAGCAGTTTTGCTAAACGGGACCTGGAACAGTGTATTTATCATCTATCGGATGGAACATAAAAATGCAATAAACTTATAAAGCAGCCATGAATACAATATTATTTAGAATGTTATATAATAGTAATAGGGCACTGACTGATCCTCGGGCTTTCAATTTTTGCAGATTGGAGATTGACTTGAAATTTGCAGTGGAGAAAGCTATTGGACAAAAGTATTACATTTTTTGAGATAGAGATATCTCAAGAGTTTACTTTAAATTTTTTCTAAATTGACAATTGCAACGCTATGAAACGGTCCCATACTAACGCAGCATATTCAAGCTTGCTTCTCACTGTCGCATAATGCACAATTAATATGACGTCACATGTGGTGGTAGGCTTACAATTATAAAATAGAAATCCACGCGACTTATTAGAACAGTTCATGACATGAGTCAAGTGATCCTTAAACTCAAGAGCAGGATCCATTATAACACTCAGGTCCTTTATACTTGCAACAAGATCCAGATATGTATTATTTATTGTGTTGTTTAATAGTCTTACATTCCTCTGCCGTGTGAAGATCATGTATTTTGTTTAAACTTGGACAATTCTGACCGCTACACTGGGCACTTTTCGACGAACATCTGCCACGCTTTTAGTTGAAGCAGGAGGTGACATTCTGCAGTTGAAATGTCATGGAGGATGGAAAAGCTCTATTGTGGCTGAAGGATATATAGAAGATTCCATAACTACGAAAATTACCACAAGAAACATGATTTTTGGGCAAAATACCAGTATGAATATACAAACGACAGCAATACAATCAACCCATTCCAAGTCACAAGAAGTATTGTCTGCTGTTGGAATTGTAATAAATAATTGTACCAGCTGCACCTTCAATATCAATATTGCCAACATTAAATAAATACTGTAGGCCTATTATCTTATCTTAATCAACATTTAAAATATCATGTAAATTATTCATAGAAAATGTCAATAAATGTGTATTCGTGTGTGAACATGCTTATCTATTTCATGTCTTATATTTTAATTCAAAACGTTTAATATCAATCTGCTCACAATGGCGATTGCGAGAGACATCGATTAGAACAGGTTTCAACAATCGAGTTTAGTGATTACAATATTTTTAAAACATCTATGTATTGTATATTCAACACTCAATCGAATCAAATCCATATATGTTTTTGCACGAAGTATCGATATTCTGGATTCAGCAAAGTTCTTGCCATCAATGCCACACTGCTCATAAATGTAGTTATGTATATATGTAAAACCATTGACTATTGAAGAAGTCAATGGCTGATTTTTTCATCACTTTCAATTGTTTTTGGATGTATCAATTGATTTTATTGAATCATCAAGCCCATACATTGATGTCTACTTGATCTGTAGGCCTACCCTTCTCGCTCATCAAATCGCTGATTAGCGAATAGTGAATCAGGTTCGGTGAATGCAATGTCTACAGAAAATCTCTATTTTAACATATTCTTCATGATAACAGTAGGAAAAATTGAATGTGTAACTCGAGCGCAAAGTATTGTTGCTGCACTCAAGAAACTTTTTTCATTCGCCTCCAGCTTGTGAAAAAAACTGTTTTTCTAGGTGCAGCAATCACCCACTTTGCGCTCTAGTTACACAAATGACTATTTTTATCAGTACCATAAATTTCACTATTTATGTGCCCTTATTTGGGCCTTACTTTATGTAAACGACGCTATCACTCATTTGTTGACCATGAGAGGTAGATACGTGGCCTATGGAAGTCGTTTGGATTGAGGTGTCAGTAATCTCAGCCTGGTTTGGAAACCGCAATTTGATTTTTTCCTTTGGCTGATATTTTAATATCTTGCAGGCAATCTTTTTGAAACTCTCAAAGACAGGGGATGGTAGCTTTTCTTAATCACAGCAATAAGGACATTTAACACAAAATTTGCATTTGAAAAAATTTAAAATCAGGCAGAAGGTTGAAAACAGAACCTCTTTGAACAAGATTTCTAACAAGTCTGTACTTTCTCCAAATTTTGTTTTTACACACTTTGATCCATGCATTTGATTAAAAGGTAACAGACAAGACAAAAAACGGACCAATAGAAGAACGTGATTCTAGTATTCAATCATGGCTCATAGCTTAAGGCTTGCGGGAAATTAGCCAATAGAAGAGCAAGGATTTAGTTTTGACCAATCGTAAGCCCTGAATCTTGGAAAAAGTCACAAGTTCCAATCTATAGACATTAATTATTTTTATTAATGAAAAAGAACCAAATTTTATGGATTGGGGAATAAATAAGCAGGTTTTCGATAATAATTATGTTTGAAACGCAAATAAAATAAATAATTTCAACCCTGACAGCAATACAGAGATATGTTTAGCAGTTGTATCAAGTTCTTAGTGTGGGATAATGTGTTGAATTTGTGACTTGCTGCCTGAATGAATTATTTAGCGTCATTTGAAACACCATAATGAGTTTTAAAGATCGGCACTTCAAAACATGTAGGAAAAATGCAGATTCTTCTTTGTATAATGTAGAATTTAACATACAATAGCTAACTGATCGATATCTAGAGATTGACTTACCATATCGGCTGTGTCCAGACGTGATGCTGTGTATGATGACAAACGGATGCAGGCAGGCGTTGCTTCACCTGGAAACAAGTCAAGTGCTATATGTCACCACTGCCATCAACATAACATCCAAAAACACTTTACTTCAATTAACCTGCACTGGACACTGGTGAGCACTCACCAGCTTTTCCAATTCGGAGTCTAGACAGTATCGAATCAGATCTCAAACTGCGTAGATCAACAACTGTGAGATAGATAAACTGTATTTCCATTGCACAAGCTATAGACAAAATCATCGATTTTTATTCAATTTGATTCGTTGCTTAATTACGGCTGTCTGCAGGGTTATTGTTCATAATTTATTTTCGAAGTTTATTGTATTGAAGGTTATTAGGGCTTTAAAAATTCATCTATTGCTGTGAGGAAGAGTTTATTTTATCAATTATTCTGTGAAATATGGGGTTTCAAAGAAGAAATTGTTCGGCTTTTGGGGGTAATTGATCTCCCATACGAAGGATTTTAGGCTTTTGATAAATTTTCTTTTACTAAAAGACACTTCGAGGAATAAAATGGCGTATTTTTCTCCAAGTTAGCAATCAGTTTTTTCAAAATACATTTTCAAAGATCTGTAAAACATTTCAATTTGAAAAAAAAAATTATGTTGGAAAAAGTATTTTTTGTTAGATTGAAATAAAAAATATGTCATTTTATTCCTAATAAAGGAGACTTTTAGTTATGGAAAATTTATCAATAGTTTAAAATCACTCATAGTTGGAATCAATTGCCCCCAAAAATCAAACAATTTCAACTTTACCCCCAAATTTATAAAATAATTAAAGAAAAAGTTTTTCCGCACAGCAATAGATAACATTTCAATGCCCTAATAATACAAGAAACTTTTAAAAAAAAGTATGACCAAAATCTTTGCGCACAGCTATGAGCAACAAGAAATCTCTATTTTTATAAAGCTGGTATTTGATATAAAGAGTATCAAGAGTGAAGCGACTCCTCATAATATTAAGTGGTCATGAAATACTACTTAATCAAAGAATTAGGTGATTATTTGAAAATTAGATTGTCTATATTTGTTTACATTGTATATATTAACTGTAGAACTTATTTCAGATACAACAATACATGAACGGCAGTTTCAGGTTTTTTTTATTTAGGAATTATTCTTTGATTTAATACAAAATCGTAATCAAAATTACATAAAAATCTATATAATTTAAATATATAGATATATATATATATATCTGGTTAAATATGAGATTTAGAATTAAGGATTGGTTAGTTTTCAAAATCACAAGTTTCCATCATAATAATTGTTTTTAAAAAATCCTCTCTTTGCTGTCTGTCAATAGCTAGTTATGAAGTTCTTGCTTAAATTTATTGATCCATCCTATTGCTTTCATGATAACAGGAATATTATTTTAAAGACTTTTGGTGCCAGATTATTGTAGTGCCTTTGATAGAAAGCCTTCTTTGCCCTCTTTGATATGAGGAGAAGCCTGTACCTGGTGTTGTAATGGTCATTCCTGTTCTGGAAGGCAGATGTGTCTTTGCCCAACCTAGATGCTACTTTCTTTGCATACAGCTGTCTGGGATTCAATACTTTGAAATAACAAAGCAGAAGCTGAAGTTGGCTTCTTTGTGATGATCTTGATCACCACAAAAGGGTCGATGTGTACAGTAAAGGATCTACCGCATCCCACAATTCCATACATGAGCAGAGACTGCACAATGTAATAATACATCATCTGAATACACTTCAAGTTGACAACTGATCTCAGCATCCTGAATTTATTGATGGTTCTTTGTAGTTTTTTGCAGAGTCCATCCATGTGCTGTACCAGCACAGGAATGCATCAATTGTTATTCCCAGATACTTTTGTGACTGTTTCCTGATAATCGTACTTGATGCTCTACCCAGGCCATAATATACTTCTAGAATGTCCTTAGTGGGTTGACCATGTTGCATGGATGAGAAAAATAGGAAGTTCGTTTTCTGATTATTCATTGTGAGTAGGTTCCTGTTAAGCCAATGCGCCACGTTTTGCAGACCCTACTCAGCTCTTTCCCAGGCAATTTTCCAGGTTACCCCTGAAAACAGTAGGACTGTGTCATCAACCTGCAGGTCACATAGAGGATTGATGTACAACAGGAACAATATTGGGCCCAATACTGTTCATTGAGGTACTCCATACTCCACCACCAGTCTCCTACTTGAGCACCCATCCACTCTTACACACTGAGTTCTGTTTGCTAGATAGCCTTTGAATAAATTCTAAGCTACTCCTCTCATGCCATACTTCCTCAACCTACCAAACAGCACATCGTGTGAGCCAGTATCTAATGCCTTCTTCAAATCCAAAAATACTGCTATTGGTTTCCCCTTTGCATTGACTTTTTCCATTATTTCTTAAATAATATGTTGAATAGAATCATTAGTGCTGTAGTCGGCTTCAAATTCATATTATTTTGGTGACAAAATGCTATGCTTCTCCAGGAAACTGAACAATCTGACCTTGATACACTTGATACACTATTGAAGGGGTGCAAGAACCCCTAAAGAACCTAAAATGGCTATAAAATGATCAGTTATTTGGAAATATTATTGGTATCTATTCCTTTCAAAAGCTTACTAGAATGTGATTCAGATATGAGGCTAAATTATTTTCAACACGTGTGGGTTGTTTTCTATTGAGGAATCCGAACTCACTGAGAAGGTTCTCATAATCTTCCAACTGTCTGTGCTGATTTGGTTCTAGTGTATTTATGTTTATACCTTCTAGAACTGTATGAAAGTACCTTCTATTTTCCTCTAATATCTCTCTCAGGTCAATTGGGAAGTGATAGCCGCGAGCCGTAGCAGGTATCTGTTCAATCAGATAGAGATAAGATGCATTCTCTTTGGTCCTGTTTGTAATGGAGACCGATTAGATTGGCCAGCAAAAAAGGCATGTTCTCTGCTGTGAAAATCACTTCCCGGTGGTTTGGAACCCACCTAAAACTGTAGGTTCAAATCATCAATCACCATCATCAAACTCATTACCCACGCACAGGTCTCAAACCTATGTGGGCTTCATCCTCGGAAAAAAAATTAAAAATTATTCTAAATCCATAGTGTTCAAATTATTTGGGAAAATCATTGGAGCCAATGACTGTTGAGTTAGCTATTGAAGGAAGGTCTTTTTTCACAGAGAGCAGGTTGAAAATTTGATTGATCGATTCAATTTTTATCGATAGTGCTATCCCCGATTGAGCTATGAAGTTTATTTTGAAGCTTAGTCTGGTTCAACAGAAAGCGAAATCCAATTGTTAATTCCATCCCTAATACAATTGAGTTATATACTTCATTGGTGGAGAAATTCTCACAATCTTCGTTTTTATGTTAAAAGAATTAATGGTGGCTGATTTACAATCCAATCAATGCAATATCGTCCTTACTTCACGCCATCAAATTAGATGGCTAGAACAATTGCGGCGTTGCAAAAAACAACTGATTGCGGTGACAAACCAACTGATTGTTAGCATCAGACGTATAGACTAGGTAACATGGTACGGCTAGTGTTGCCAATTTGTGCTTTGAGGTTTGAGATTTTCGACGATACGTCGCTGGCAAAACCTCAAAACTGTAACACCGCAATTTGTTCTAGCCGCCTAATTTGATGGCGAGAAGTATAGTCGGGGAAAGGCTAAAAGAGAGACGATAGTTCAATCTAGCTGTGTAGGCTTGGAAACCCAGATTGTTTTTGTCTCTATGCATGAATCCTAGCAATCAAGGAAGTAAGTGGTTGAAACAATGGTCCTGTGCATGTGTGTGTGTGTGTCGAAGACAGTATTAAATAACGATGGGGAAGAGACTAGCGCTTTATAGTAAGGGTGTTTACACGGATGAGAATGCGTGGGCAACTGACCGAGTGTGACCTAGGGCTGTTTAATCGATGCGTCGTCACCATGGCAACCTGAGACTCTTCTCAACAAGCCGAATGGCTGTGCCGCCGCTACCGCCGAGCAAAAAGATGATGATAGTTAGCCTCACCACTCAGCGTTGCACCAGCACTATCTCACTGCCGTCTCCTTCATAGTTTCACTATGCCTATTAATTTCATCATTATTCAGTGCCTTCTTTCATCCTTGATTTCTTTATCCAGGTGTTCAACTTTGATTTAAAGGTGAGATTAAAGCTTTTTATTTATTAAGGACCCAACAGAGCCTTATTGAAATGATACAATTGTCCGTCTATCTGTGATTGAAAATCTCTTGAAAATAAAGATCCTGAACTCGTAGTCCAAGTTAGGAACCAATTGATTGGAGTTTTGTGGTCAGATATGAAAATTTTATGATAAGAAACAGATCGACGCCGCAGCAGCTTGGTTATCTATAGTCTCTGTTCATCGAGAAAATGGAGTTGAGCGTTTCCTACTTGGTCAATAACACTCACTCACAACCCGTCAACAAAACTGAAATCAAGCAAAAGCGGAATCATTACAGCTGACTGCAGACGGAGGGATGACTGTAAACTAGGATGTCACGATGACCTTCCTCCCTATTGGCCACAGTTGACTGGCGCATTGGTCAGTACTCCACTCCTTTCTCTCAATGAACAAGTTATGCTAATAGAAGCATTTTATTAAGCTGGGCATTCACGTTCCAACTTGCAGTACCACTTGCAGTACTGCTAGTAGGATAGTCGACTCCACTCACATGCTCCTACTTGCAATCCAACTTTATTCCTAGCCAGCTACAGTGCATGTGACCGTTGTATTTTTTTATTGTGTTAAAATGTAAAATTTTAAATCATCAAATGAAAAAAAACAAAAATAAAATATTGGAAAAAGACACCCTATGTGAATTAAGAAGAGAAAAAAAAATGTCTTATGAACTGCCAATGTGCATTTTTTGAGAACCAGAAAACATAGCCTAATGATGTTCATAAAAATCTAGAAGTTTAATTGACCGAACGGAAACAGGTATCTGTTTCAAGTCAACCGCTTTTCATTTGTCTGATACTATTTGTATATATCTTAGTCCAGTAATTTTAGGAAATTAAAAAAAAAATGATACAAGCAAGAAACTTGACACATATGTACTACTTTTCATGCTGAATAACATACTAAAAGTCGTCGGCGATAAAAGTTGTGCTTCAGCCGCCATATTGGAAAATGGCTTTATGGGTGGGGGTGGGAAAATTGACCTAAAAAACGCATTTTGTGAATAATTCCTGCTTTTTCTCGATTGGAAGTGAAATAAATCTCTATAAGGAGAAGGTTGACACTGAATTACTCTTTTAAAATTGATATAAGTGGCGGTGAAAAATGTAAAGTACTCAAATATTACGATAATTGGGAAGTTCTTCTTCTCATCTGGTAGAGCATGAAAACTCTGATAACTTTCATTCTAAAAATTTGTAAAAATAAACCCCTTCGGAGCTAGGGGTGAAAATGCAAATTTCACTGGAAAATAAAAGGGGTGAACAAATCTTGAACTTTCTTGCTAATGGATATCTTTTGCTTTTTATGATTGGAGGTTAATATCAAGAGCTGATAAAAATGCATAGCAACCCTTTATAAGGTATAGGGGGTGATTTCTAGGGGACTCCAAAAATTCTAGACTTTTCAAATTGAATAATATCATGAATGAAAGATTGAGCTATGAAAATTGAATCAAAAGTGCGCTTGAAATTTTTTCGGAAATATTATCCCCTTTTGAGTGAGAAGTGTTGTGCGAGTGAGGTCTATATTAGAATAATGATTTATTTGTCTCAAACAAATATGTTGTTCTTATGAAATATAACAATCCATAATTATGGAGGTTCAACCAGATGAATAAGAGGGCCCGAGGGTTACTTTGAAATCTGATTTCATTAATTGCATAGTTTTCATTTTGAAAACTATATGTTTCCTATAGAAGAAACCTGAGTGCCTTTCCTTTCTTTTTACTTTCAAATATCCTTTAAATGATAGCAAATTAGAAAAATCTTCACACATATATCACTGGGCAGTCCTTGAAGGAATATCTATGCAAAATTTCATAGAATTTGGTCTACGCGTTCAGCCGTAAATGCGTTAGACAGACAGGCAGGCAGATGATCCAGTAATTTTAGGAAATTAAAAAAAAAAATGATACAAGCAAGAAACTTGACACATATGTACTACTTTTCATGCTGAATAACATACTAAAAGTCGTCGGCGATAAAAGTAGTGCTTCAGCCGCCATATTGGAAAATGGCGGCCAAATTTCAGTTTTTACCCAATTTACTCAAAAACCATCAACCGCATCGGAAAAAGTTTCAAATAAATGTTTTTTAGATTAATATCTATGTAACCGGACAACTTCTCTACCCTTAAATCTCTAACCATATATGTAGCCGGAAATCTTCTACCTCTACACACCTGAACACCCTTTATGTAACAATGAAGTACCTTCCTTCACCCACACATATGACACCATTTTTGTCCGGAAATTTCATCTCTTTACTAAACTGTATATGCATTCAATAATTCCAAATCTATGATTGGGAGCTTTAGGTTCGTTTACTCAAATGCAAAGATAATTTTATATATTTCTTGTCTTTCACCTGTTTAGCAACTGAACTAACAAGAGAGCAAGGAACGAACTGATTTTTTTGGAAATAAAAGAGTTGGTGCTTTTTAACCCATATTTATTTTACGATCCTAAAATTATTTTCAACATAAAGAAGTCACACAATTTTCATTTAAACTACTTCATTAATTTTCTACAAGATTTTGCTAACATGTAAATTAATGAATTGAGGGCCTCGGTCAATCAATACGGTCTTAATTTGAGCTTTATACTAAAGATTAGGCACTCACCAGTGTTTTTTATCTGTCCATGTTCTACGAATTTTATTTCAAACGCCCGCCATAACATCACGTACAACAAACTTCCGAATTTCCTTCAAACTGAACCCGCGATTTTGACTTAATATACTTTATCAAAATTTTGACCGAATAAATTCACAACTAAGTTCACCGACTTGATCGCTCGCCCCTCCTAAATGGGCCGCAGCCACACTTAGAAGGCCCGAGGCTCCTTCACAATTTTTCTGCTCTTCTCGCGGCCACGTCTCGATTCGAACTCTGGCTCTTTCACTTCAATTATGACCCCCTCCAGGCGACAAATTGGCCGAACCACGTGGAGTACTGAACATAATTTTAGTGGAGTCGCCAAAATTTCAAGAGAGGTCATTGCACGTTCCAAGCATTCCAAATAAATTTGTAATTTCATCACAGATGAAAGTTCAGTACCGTGGAAATGCTTGAAACCTGCAATAATTTTAACTACTTCAATGCAAGTTAGCAAAACCTTATATGCAAAAAAATAGGTAATTGTGAGACAGCCATTTCTTTAAAAAATTAACTTTCTCACAATTACGACAACATAGCAATCCAAAGTTCACTTGAGTCCATATTTGAAAATTTGTCAGCTTAATTCTAATCAGTTCAATGCACCTGAAAAAAACACTAAATCACTAATAAATTTCAATAATATAACATTCTCAATATTCCCCATATTACATTACCCCCTCCTCTAAAAAAGGGCGATATTACTTCATTTTTCTTTGACACTGTACACTAAGCAATTTTCTGTACACTGGACACTTGACACTCCATCTCTCCACTCGGTCTCGACGTTGGAATGGGCAGCATCAGCTATGCCAGGGCTGGACCCTGTCGTCCCATCAGGATACATCTCCTGGACAGGCATCAGATGTCGGTTGAGGAAGGGCACCCGGCACTTGCCTCTCAGATAGCGTGATGGTAGATCTTAGTTTAACCGTTTTTACAGCTGTAGGTCGGATCTGGCAGTTGGAAACCAGTCTGGCTGGTTGAACTCCGGCCTCAGCACGAGGAAGATCAGCATCCAAAAGAGTGCTAGTCTCGATGAACCCCCCCAGGAACAGTGGCTACAGCAGCAGCAGTGATAATGTTGTAGCTTGACGACTGGAGTGAGAGTTGGGCATAGGTGGAATAGCCCCAACTAACATTCTCTCAGGATCTCCTTGGAGACAAACTGTTTACCTGGTCCCGATGACTCAGGAAGGGTTTTGTCTCAACTCAAGTCACCTTACTCCTGGTAACTTGTATAACACTCACAATTCACTCAATATTGTCACAGGAATCACATTGGGATGTGCCAGTCCCAAAAAAATTAACTCTAGCTCATGAAATAGAATTGACCGAGACCATCACAAAATCAAT
This sequence comes from Conomelus anceps, assembly GCA_948455865.1. Classification (NCBI taxonomy): domain Eukaryota; kingdom Metazoa; phylum Arthropoda; class Insecta; order Hemiptera; family Delphacidae; genus Conomelus; species Conomelus anceps. The sequence continues at coordinate 61,605,994 of OX418217.1, read as the reverse complement.
TCAACCTACTGTATCCATTGATTAAACAATCATTAACAATATCTAGGTATTCAAAAACAATTTTCAATAGCCACATCATTCTTCAAATTTTCAAGTACAGTAGACCTATCAATAATTTCATAACCCTAGAAGACTATCTTAATCTCAAAATCTTGTAGTCATAGTAATCTAATTATTATTTATCAATTCAGTAACGAAATGAAATTGATCAGTACTATTTATTATTATCAATGCAAAATCAAAATAATCATGAATATCCTATCTCTTGATAAAAACTATAGAACAATAAAAATTTAGCTTGCAACGTTGCATTATTCTCAATTCTAGCATTCTACTAATACGGGCTAGATTCATTTAATAATAATCAATCAGAATGAATCATCGGTATAGGAGTTTCAATGTTATTTTCATTCAAGTTCAAGGCCATCAATTTCCATTGTATTATTATATTTTCAACTATTTTTCCGATCGCTTTTCCATAGCCTCTTTGCCACTATGATTTTGTCTCTCCCATAATTTATTGTTCTCTCCTATTTCACTATCCACTCTTCTTTCACAACAAAACATAATAATATTCAACAGTATCTACACTGTTTACGTTAATTTCCATTTTTTCACTGTGCCTACTCAGCTGTGCAGTCCAAGGATTATCCATCTCAACCTTCTCTCTCTATTCATCACATATTTTCTCTCACTTTCTTATTTTGTTGGTCATTACACAATTACACAGTTCTTCTCTCTTATTTTCAACACACACTTCTAAATCAGCTATATCCTACTTATTCCAGGTTCGTTCACTATTGCCGCCTTGGCCGCTATATAAAATAGTAGAACTCATCTTGGAAAAGAATTTTCTAAACTACCCATGGATACCCGATCCATACTCTCGATAACACCAGTACGCTCACTGTGTTATCCCACTGAAATACCCGATTTCAGTGCAATCACAATTCCCTCAGTTCCGCTGAGTGATATAATCCAAAACTCGGTAATACCAGTACGCCCACTGTACTACCCCACTGAAATTCCCGATTCCAGTACAAATCGTGATTTTCTCAGCCCCGCTGAGTACACTATTTAAATGATTCACATCTGAATCCATTTTACCTTATTACCTTTTTCTGTCCCAACTGATCCAACTTCCCAATAAATACAACCTACTCGATCCAGCCGCAATATTGAGTCATCAGAAACAGTAGGACAGACTCTTATCATCCCTTTATCATAATCATCACTTCTTATCGAATCTTAACTACTCATACAATGTTACTTCTAACAACTGAGATCATCAAACTCAAAACATCCTTGGACTTCCTTTCTATCACAAAGCTTAATTTATCAATATGCACAAACATTTCCTTTGAAATAAAATTAATCAATCGTTTATTATTTATTGAAGCAATGCACTCTATATTATTTTGTCATTCTGATGCGTAGTTGCCAGTTTTTGCGGTCATTGAACGCCTCATAACACGGCGTTATATTTCAATGCCGGCGCCTATTTCCATTTAAAGTTAAAATATATTTTTCTCACTTAAACTAATAATTTTATTTTATTTTTCACTCTAATAAAAATTGCAACGTCTAACCAAATTAAATTTCTTACAACAATCCTTGAACAATACAATTCATTTTTCAGTTTTAACTCGTCACTGATTTTTTTTATAACATTCAACTACTGAATCAAATTTATTTAACTTTCAAAATTACCTCAAAATTAACATTATTCAATTTGAAATAGATATACGTTTTCTAATTGCTAAGGCCATTGAATCAACAACTTAATCTCATTTTCATATTCTAAAAAGTAATTTACTATTTCATATGTCCTATCCTATTTTTTTATTATTATTTGAAAACTTAGCTCCAACCTAGCTTCATCAAGTTTTCACAATCAAAATTTCGTTCCATGTTCCTGCTCTTGTTTCTACAAGATTCATCTATGGGTGTTAAACTAACTGGTGGCTCTCAACTTATTCTCGTTCTCGATCTTGCATTTGACTATTTGTCATTTTTGCAGACAAACCCCACACCTCGTCACAATTTATGTAACCGGACAACTTCTCTACCCTTAAATCTCTAACCATATATGTAGCCGGAAATCTTCTACCTCTACACACCTGAACACCCTTTATGTAACAATGAAGTACCTTCCTTCACCCACACATATGACACCATTTTTGTCCGGAAATTTCATCTCTTTACTAAACTGTATATGCATTCAATAATTCCAAATCTATGATTGGGAGCTTTAGGTTCGTTTACTCAAATGCAAAGATAATTTTATATATTTCTTGTCTTTCACCTGTTTAGCAACTGAACTAACAAGAGAGCAAGAAACGAACTGATTTTTTTGGAAATAAAAGAGTTGGTGCTTTTTAACCCATATTTATTTTACGATCCTAAAATTATTTTCAACATAAAGAAGTCACACAATTTTCATTTAAACTACTTCATTAATTTTCTACAAGATTTTGCTAACATGTAAATTAATGAATTGAGGGCCTCGGTCAATCAATACGGTCTTAATTTGAGCTTTATACTAAAGATTAGGCACTCACCAGTGTTTTTTATCTGTCCATGTTCTACGAATTTTATTTCAAACGCCCGCCATAACATCACGTACAACAAACTTCCGAATTTCCTTCAAACTGAACCCGCGATTTTGACTTAATATACTTTATCAAAATTTTGACCGAATAAATTCACAACTAAGTTCACCGACTTGATCGCTCGCCCCTCCTAAATGGGCCGCAGCCACACTTAGAAGGCCCGAGGCTCCTTCACAATTTTTCTGCTCTTCTCGCGGCCACGTCTCGATTCGAACTCTGGCTCTTTCACTTCAATTATGACCCCCTCCAGGCGACAAATTGGCCGAACCACGTGGAGTACTGAACATAATTTTAGTGGAGTCGCCAAAATTTCAAGAGAGGTCATTGCACGTTCCAAGCATTCCAAATAAATTTGTAATTTCATCACAGATGAAAGTTCAGTACCGTGGAAATGCTTGAAACCTGCAATAATTTTAACTACTTCAATGCAAGTTAGCAAAACCTTATATGCAAAAAAATAGGTAATTGTGAGACAGCCATTTCTTTAAAAAATTAACTTTCTCACAATTACGACAACATAGCAATCCAAAGTTCACTTGAGTCCATATTTGAAAATTTGTCAGCTTAATTCTAATCAGTTCAATGCACCTGAAAAAAACACTAAATCACTAATAAATTTCAATAATATAACATTCTCAATATTCCCCATATTACATCTACAACGTTTGTTCCTTGCATTTTTTCAATATCTTCAATCCTTACGCCATAAAATTGAAAATAAAAAATCACATTTTTTGAAATTTCCTCAAACATAAAGTTTGACTCATGATTTCTCATTGAAATCAAAGTTGACATGGCAAAATTTTCACCAAATCGATAAACCGTGATAGGTAGCTCATTTTTATGACGAAAGACCAAGGTATTTATCACTCTAGAATTGTACAACCCTTTATCTCTCACCAAACCACCCCCTAGCTTCCAATGTGGAAATTCATCTTATGATTTACAACCAATTATTTGCAATTGAAATGGAAATATCATGATGATTTATTACGAATAGGATTCAAAATGATAAATTCAAGTTTGTCAGTGAAGGAATCTGACACATGGCCGCCATATTGGAAAATGGCAGATAAAATCTAATTTTCTTGTTTACATGAAAACTATTGCTCAGATTGGAAAAAAGTATTAATAAAAAATGATCCTTATTCGAAGATCTAGAACTTTTGTTTACACTTTCTCACATATTATCACTTTGCCAATTGCAAAAAATTTCTTGATCACTTCAATATAAATAATATAACTTGATATGGTACTTCTAATAAGTACTTTCCATAATATATTGTGAAGATGAGAGTTGTAGACTGATTGTAGAATTCTACAGCATTGAATAACGCAGTCATAATAACCGTTTGATAAATTTTCTTATCATTTTTTTGTAGACATTGGGTGGTTTTTAGCCCCCTACACAAGGACCCTCTATTAAAAAAGCCAACAAACTTATAAGGATGAGAGGGTGATTTAAAACTCTATTGCTGATTTTATTATAAGAATTACATCATGTTACAAGATTCACCCCCTCCCACCATAACAACACTGGCCACAAATTTTCTACTTGACCCAACCCCCCCCCCCCCCCCTGTTACACGAAAATTTTAGTGACACAATTTACATTTAAACAATTCATATTGTTGAAAAACTTTTATAGAACATTCCAATGAAATAGTTGCTCTTGGTGAGAATTCCAAGTGTAGTCTTGTGAATGGAAGCATTAAAATCTTTTTGAGATCATTTTACAACTCAAGAGTTGAAAATATCAAAAAAGTGATAATATGTGAGAAAGTGTAAACAAAAGTTCTAGATCTTCGAATAAGGATCATTTTTTATTAATACTTTTTTCCAATCTGAGCAATAGTTTTCATGTAAACAAGAAAATTAGATTTTATCTGCCATTTTCCAATATGGCGGCCATGTGTTAGATTCCTTCACTGACAAACTTGAATTTATCATTTTGAATCCTATTCGTAATAAATCATCATGATATTTCCATTTCAATTGCAAATAATTGGTTGTAAATCATAAGATGAATTTCCACATTGGAAGCTAGGGGGTGGTTTGGTGAGAGATAAAGGGTTGTACAATTCTAGAGTGATAAATACCTTGGTCTTTCGTCATAAAAATGAGCTACCTATCACGTTTTATCGATTTGGTGAAAATTTTGCCATGTCAACTTTGATTTCAATGAGAAATCATGAGTCAAACTTTATGTTTGAGGAAATTTCAAAAAATGTGATTTTTTATTTTCAATTTTATGGCGTAAGGATTGAAGATATTGAAAAAATGCAAGGAACAAACGTTGTAGATATTAATCTAAAAAACATTTTTTATTTGAAACTTTTTCCGATGCGGTTGATGGTTTTTGAGTAAATTGGGTAAAAACTGAAATTTGGCCGCCATTTTCCAATATGGCGGCTGAAGCACTACTTTTATCGCCGACGACTTTTAGTATGTTATTCAGCATGAAAAGTAGTACATATGTGTCAAGTTTCTTGCTTGTATCATTTTTTTTTTAATTTCCTAAAATTACTGGATCATCTGCCTGCCTGTCTGTCTAACGCATTTACGGCTGAACGCGTAGACCAAATTCTATGAAATTTTGCATAGATATTCCTTCAAGGACTGCCCAGTGATATATGTGTGAAGATTTTTCTAATTTGCTATCATTTAAAGGATATTTGAAAGTAAAAAGAAAGGAAAGGCACTCAGGTTTCTTCTATAGGAAACATATAGTTTTCAAAATGAAAACTATGCAATTAATGAAATCAGATTTCAAAGTAACCCTCGGGCCCTCTTATTCATCTGGTTGAACCTCCATAATTATGGATTGTTATATTTCATAAGAACAACATATTTGTTTGAGACAAATAAATCATTATTCTAATATAGACCTCACTCGCACAACACTTCTCACTCAAAAGGGGATAATATTTCCGAAAAAATTTCAAGCGCACTTTTGATTCAATTTTCATAGCTCAATCTTTCATTCATGATATTATTCAATTTGAAAAGTCTAGAATTTTTGGAGTCCCCTAGAAGTCACCCCCTATACCTTATAAAGGGTTGCTATGCATTTTTATCAGCTCTTGATATTAACCTCCAATCATAAAAAGCAAAAGATATCCATTAGCAAGAAAGTTCAAGATTTGTTCACCCCTTTTATTTTCCAGTGAAATTTGCATTTTCACCCCTAGCTCCGAAGGGGTTTATTTTTACAAATTTTTAGAATGAAAGTTATCAGAGTTTTCATGCTCTACCAGATGAGAAGAAGAACTTCCCAATTATCGTAATATTTGAGTACTTTACATTTTTCACCGCCACTTATATCAATTTTAAAAGAGTAATTCAGTGTCAACCTTCTCCTTATAGAGATTTATTTCACTTCCAATCGAGAAAAAGCAGGAATTATTCACAAAATGCGTTTTTAGGTCAATTTTCCCACCCCCACCCATAATCTCTTAATCTATCAAGAATTCAGTTTACACCATTCCACTCAGCTCAAAAAACCCTGCAAAAGAAAAAAGAAAATTGTAAAAATCTCAATATCCATTAGCTACAATATCACCAACCAATTCACAATTTAAAACCACCCACACCTAAATCAGACACTCAATAGCCAGGGGTGAATTGGGCCACCTAAAGAAAATTGGGACCTTTTTTGACATTAAACAACAAAGATCGCTGGGAATTTCTTGAAGGAAGGCTCATGCAAATTTTCATAAATTAGAATTTAACATGTTTAGCCGTAAATGTGTTACAAATAGACAGACAGACAAATGCAAAACGTCGACTTGCAACAGAGACCTCTCTTTGTTCGGTCAACAAGTGATTACTAAGTAAATGATAATAATACAAATTTAATTAATATTGTTCTATAAATTTATTCATCAGACATATTAAGAAATCTGATCTGATTTCAGCGATCAGCTGTATAAAAAATAAAACCTCAGCCTTGGTGATGAGATACTTTCTGTAGAAAACGGACATGAAATGAACCACGCAAATTGAATCAAGGGTTCTAATCACGGCTGACTTCAATTTATTTCAGTCTAGAATATGTTCAATATGGCAACTCAGCGCTCAGTGCTTTGCTCGTTCTATTATAGTCAGTCAGTGTTATCATCTGGTTGAGCCTCCATATTAATCGTTCATAAGAATATAGTATACTAGCGGTTCACCCGTGCGTTGCAACGGTATTTCAGTTATAATAGCGCTCGCTACCTGGCGAATTCCCAAGAGCCTAGCACAAACCGCACCTTCCTAAAATGTTAATTTTTGTTTGAATAAATTGAAATAAATAAATTTTGTTTTTTTTTCACCAAAGAAATAATGGATGAAACATAAGCTGAGCTTTGATTCACCAGTCATATGTTTCCTACATGACTGCAATGCTCCGACTACACAAGTCTGCAGACAGCGTAAATAACGCCGCTAAGGGCCCACCATATGATTAAAAACAGTTGATTTCTATCAGCTGTTCCTTTAAGGATAGATTTCTCCTTTTTATGTCCTTCAGCGAGGACTTTTGAGCTCCCAACCTTCACAGGAACCATCTCCAGACTATTCTACATTATGCCTGAAAATTTCAATACTGTTAAATACCGATCGATGCTCTCGGTAATAAAACGTGGTAATGAAACTAAGAAGAAATGTATCCAAAATCGCACAATACTTGGTTTTTGAACGTTTATTATTCTGTTGAAAAAAGAAGTTTAATTTAGTTTTTTATAGCTAAAGACATTGTCAATAAAGTTTCCAATACTGTTAAATAACTTAAATCCCGATCGATGCTCTCGTTTTTCAGGAGAAGGCCGCGTAGAATGCCTTCGGGGCCGTGACAAACAGACAGACAGACAGAAATTGAGATAAGACTTGTTTGAGTTTCTTTAATGTATAAAACGTAAAAATAACCAAAAAATATATAATTCTGATAAATGTACAGAAAAAACTCTAATTTTATTTTTATAGATTATGTTACTAGGCTGGAAAGAAACGTTTTGCCAGTCGAGCATATGATAGTTCATGCACGAGGCAACAGCCAAGTGCAGAATCGTGAATATGCCAGAACCGGCAAAAGTTTACAGCCGTGTAATGTACAATATTTTTTGTTACACTTGATAGAAAGACATGATACAATCAGCTGGATAATATTCGAGACAGGTATTAAGTAATGTTATTAGTTGACTATATCTATAAATATAATATATGTGAGTCAACGGAAAATTGTTTGCCACACTCCAACTGTTTTTTCCTATTTTTTACGGCTATAAGACCCTATTTGTCAGCTGATTTTTCCGATCTAGTACGGAAAAGAGGCACTTTCCATACATGGCAAATCTATGGAAAGTAGCTACTTTCTATCAAGTGTAACAAAAATATATTTGATTGAGAGAAATGAATCATTACTCATTTTCAAATTAAGTAAATAAGTGCTAGTTAAATGATAACTATACAAATTCTATCATTCAATAATTCATTCATCAGATGTGAAATCTGATCTGATTAACAATGAGCTGTCTCAAGAAACACAGCCTTGGTGATGTGATACAGAGTGGCCTTTTTGTGGATGACAGACATTAAATAGACTATGCTACTTAAATCAAGGGTTAGATATGATGATTGCATTCAATTTTGCGATGGTAATTATCAATGAGTACATCGAGTATGTTGACTGGGCAAGCACTCCCATTTTTAGGCGAGAGGTCTGCTGTTTACAAAACTACTAGTTTATACCTATACTAGCTATTGTGCCCATCCTTCATACAAATTATGTTTAGAAATAAGACTAAATATGTTTCGGCTTTTTTGATAGCAACGATCATGAAGTTGTTAGCAGCTTAGGCCTGTTCAGAAGATACAGTTTTTTTGCGGTACGGTTTTTTTACTGTACGGCAGTTATATAGTAAGTAAGCTAGAATAGCTAGCACATATATGTAGCTTTCTGTAGACAGTCTTATCTTGTAGATAGAGATTAGTAACTGCCCTAGGGGAGTATAAATTAATACAGCCCCGGGCGTTTCCAAAAATCAGAATTAAGTTCTCCCATGCCAAGTACACTTCGACTTCGATCGTGTACTAGCTTGGATTTTAGCATAGGCTACAGGTGTCTTTTTTCAACTTTGATTAAGCCCTTACGCCTCTTTTCACAGAACCAACTTTTTATACTCTTCTTTGCTCAGTACGCTTCGACTTCGATTGCGTACTGGGTAGGTTTAAGTATAGTTCTTTGTAAATTGTTTTTATATTGTAACATTGTAACCGTGTATTGAGAATAATAAAGTTCAGTCGTGGTCTCTGTGCGCTCAACTTTGACGTACAGAATCACGACAGTTTTTTAAAAGACTGAATTTATTAATACATTTAACTGGCGTCAACTGTACTGTGATGTTCACATGGTCCGGCTTTGCTGCTTATTGCTGTGCTCTCCTCCTTCTTCCATTGCGCTTCCAGTTCAGTTTTATTTATTCCAGTCCAGGATTTTTTTATTTGTGTAAGATTTTTTTAAATAAGTTACTTACTGAAGTTTTCTCTTTGATTTTGATCAAAGTACGCAAATTCTGGTTTCAATATTCCACACATTTCTCGCCGCGCTGATAATTTTCTCTCTTTATTTTTATATTAGTCTTAAGTCTTGTCCCACAAGGCGGGTCTCTCATATATTAGAGAAATTTAATTTTCACAATTAATATCTTCCATTTCTGGACACTGGAATTCACTGATAAGAAGATCAATGCTGAAGAATATCAATGAAGAAGATCAATGCTGACGATCTGAAGACTGCTTCCAGCGTGATAAGCGTATCGTTTGAACATATCCATTACCGGTACAATACATGTGTCACCGAATACGGATTCAGTTCTTTTGCGGTACAGCTGATTTTAGCGATACAGTTTTCGAAGACAAAACCGAATGTAGAAATCGGCTAAAACAGCTTTTTTACTGGATCCAGTAGAAACAGTATTGTGTGAACATACAATATGAAATGTACATGCAAACGAAAGCACTGCAAAATAACTGATACAGCAAATTTACTGTACCGCACAAAAACTGTAACGTGTGAACGGGCCCTTATTTAACAACTTAGAACTGAAATAACTTAATACTGATAAATAAATTTAATCCCGATCGATACTCTCGTTTTTCAGGAGAAGGCCACATAAAATGTATCCAAAATCGCACAATACTTGGTTTTTAAACGTTTATTACTCTGTTAAAAAAAAGTTAATTTAGTTTTTTATAGCTAAAGACGTTGTCAATAAAGTTTTCAATACTGTTCAATAACTAAAGTTCCGATCGATGCTCTCGTTTTTGAGGAGAAGGCCGCGTAAAATGCCTTTGGGGCCATGGCAGACAGACAGACAGACAGACAGACAGACAGAAATTGAGATAAGACTATTTTCGGCTTATTTAATGTATAAAACGTGAAAATAACAAAAAATATATAATTCTGATAAATGTACAGACAAAACTCTAATTTTATTTATATACTAGCTATTGTACCCATCCTTTGTACGGATTATGTTTAGGAATAAGACATACATATCATTCAACAAAACATTTTTAATTACACTTAGTTTTGATAGCATGTTATCCAACAATAATTGTCAAGTCTTAGTGTTTTGGGGGTTGATAATAGTTGAAGCAATTAATAATTTCAATTCAATAATAATAATAAGTAGTAATCGGATTGAGTCTTGTTCATGGTGCATTGGTTATGAAGTGGAATAGGGTAACAGATGTCATCAACCTGGCATAATTACATTTCATCATACCCAGTCATATGTTTCCTATATATGAGACTACATTTCAAATTTCTAGCTGCAATGGTTAATGGATGTCATCAACCTGGCATAATTACATTTCATCATACCCAGTCATATATTTGCTAAATACTGCAAGGCTCCGACTACATGGTACATGCAAAGTCTTTTGCTGTTCAAAGACAGCGTAAATAACGCCGCTAAGGAGCCTGCCATATGATTAAAAACTGTTGACTTCTATCAGCTGTTCCTTTAAGCTGTTTGGCCGGCAAGTTCAGTAGGTTAGGTCTATAAAATGGATTAATTAATCATAATTACTAGCTCCCCTATTGAAATTTATGGTCAGAAACCATCCCCAATATTCACACAACATATTTCCAAAGTTTCATGCCGATCTGTCAAGTAGTTTTGAAGTCTATAGGGAACATACATACATACATACATACATACATACATACAGACAGACATTCATTTTTATATATTATATATAGATAAGATGAGCTTTGATTCACCAGTCATATGTTTCCTAAAAGACTGCAATGCTCCGACTGCACAAGTCTGCAGACAGCGTAAATAACGGCGTGAAGGGCCCACCATTCAGATTATATTTGAGAACAGCTGATTGATATATATCATGATAAATTATGTGATTTGTTCTTATGTGGTAATAAAACTTAGAAGGAATGTATACAAAATCGCACAATACTTGGTTTTTAAACGTTTATTACTCTGTTAAAAAAAAAGTTAATTTAGTTTTTTATAGCTAAAGACATTGTCAATAAAGTGTTCAATACTGTTCAATAACTAAAATTCCGATAGATGCTCTCGTTTTTGAGGAGAAGGCCGTGTAAAATGCCTTTGGGGCCATGACAGACAGACAGACAGAAATTGAGATAAGACTAGTTTCGGCTTATTTAATGTATAAAACGTAAAAATAACCAAAAAATATATAATTCTGATAAATGTACAGACAAAACTCTAATTTTATTTATATAGATACTAGCTGGCTCAATGCGTGTTGCTGCGTTCTAATAAAAATTCTTGGTTTTATTATTTGCCACCTTCCACTGAGGTTACATTTCAAATTTAAACCTTCTAGGACTATTAGGGAAGACGTTAGTCCTAGGGCTCTTCCAGCTGATCAGAGAGGCCTCCTTTGTTATTTCTCACACAGTAAGACCCTACTCACCACCTCTCAATGAACATTTTAAATTTAAACCTCCTACGACTATCAGGGTAGGTGTAGGTTTTTGATTTTATTGTTCGCCACCTCCTACTGAGACTACATTTCAAATTTCTAGCTGCAATGGTTAACGGATGTCATCAACCCGGCATAATTACATTTCATCATACCCAGTAATATATTTGCTAAATACTGCAAGGCTCCGACTACATGGTACATGCAAAGTCTTTGCATTCCAGACAGCGTAAATAATGCCACTAAGGGGCCTGCTATATGATTAAAAACTGTTGACTTCTATCAGCTGTTCCTTTAAGCTGTTTGGCCGGCAAGTTCAGTAGGTTAGGTCTATAAAATGGATTAATTAGTAATAATTATTAGCTCCCCTATTAAAATTTATGGTCAGAAACCATCCCCAATATTCGCACAACATATTCCCAAAGTTTCATGCCGATCTGTCAAGTAGTTTTGAAGTCTATAGGGAACATACATACATACATACATACAGACAGACATTCATTTTTATATATATAGATGTAGATATATAAAAATGAATGCCTGTTTGTATGTATGTATGTATGTAAGTATGTATGTATGTATGTATGTATGTATGTATTTATGTTCCCTATAGACTTCAAAACTACTTGACAGATCGGAATGAAACTTTGGGAATATTTTTTGTGAATATTGGGGATGGTTTCTGACCATAAATTTTGATAGGGGAGCTAATAATTATTATAAATTAATCCATTTTATAGACCTAACCTACTGAACTTGCCAGCCAAACAGCTTAAAGGAACAGCTGATAGAAGTCAACAGTTTTTAATCATATGGCAGGCCCTTTAGCGGCGTTATTTACGCTGTCTTTGAACAGCAAAAGACTTTGCATGTACCATGTAGTCGGAGCCTTGCAGTATTTAGCAAATATATGACTGGGTATGATGAAATGTAATTATGCCAGGTTGATGACATCCATTAACCATTGCAGCTAGAAATTTGAAATGTAGTCTCATATATAGGAAACATATGACTGGGTATGATGAAATGTAATTATGCCAGGTTGATGACATCTGTTACCCAATGCGGCTAGAAATTTGAAATGCAGCCTCAGCGGGAGGTAGCGAATAATAAAATAAAAAACCTAGCTCCTACCCTTATAGTCATAAGAGGTTTAAATTTTAAATGCTTCTTCATTCAGAGGTGGTGATTAAGAAAACAACGAAGCCTCTATGATCAGCTGGAAGTGCCCTGGGGCTAACTTCTTCCCTAATTTGAAATGTAACCTCAGCTGGAGGTGGTGAATAATAAAATCAAGGAGAATTTTTATGAGAACGCAGCAACGCGTGTCGGGCCATCTAGTTATTTTATAAACTCATTCATCAGACATCCGGAATCTAATCTGAGCAAATAGAAAACACGGCATTGTTGATGCGATGCAGAGTGACCCATTATCTTGCAGCCACTCACACTTCCTGAGCTATATATATATATATATATTTATTTATTTATTTATTTTTTGTTATTTTGTGGAATTCTTACAGAATGTTTTGTATTTATAAGAACAAATAATGCAGTCTCATGATATAAATTTAGGTTGATAGATTTATTGTGAACCCCTGTTCAATAATTTATGGAAATTGTGAATAAAGTATTTCTCGGCTAATCAACCCAACCATTTATGATTCTGAACATTAGACCTAGTTGGAATAACATCATTGATCAGTCCCGAGGCCATTGTTCCCGTAGCCTATGATTCTCCAGCTCTTGTGGCTCAATAGTTGAAAGGAAAGATAAGAAGGCTCTCAGGCCTACTTTTATAGGGAGAAAATGATTAAAGATGCTATATTCCATTATATGGGATCAGTATCATATCTTGAACAGTTATATGGAGGGGACAATGGTAAATTGCACATGGAGAGAGAGAGAGAGGAGGAAGTAGAATTAGATGAGAGAGGGGCACCCATCACAATGGAAGAATTTGAGAAGGCATTACATGACCTAAAGGAACAGAAGGCTCCAGGAGTGGATGACATACAGAGTGAACTATTGAAAAGGTCAGGTGAAAGGTTGAAAATGGCACTGTATGACCTGGTATGCAGTATGTACATGACTGGGGAGCTACCTGAAGACTTTGTGAAAAGCATAATAGTACCATTGCCGAAGAAATCAAATGCAAGATCATGTCACAAATATAGAACACTAAGCCTTGTATGTCATGCATCAAAAATTATTACTAGAATTATTCTAAGAAGGATGGAAAGACAAATAGATGGACAATTATATGAAGATCAGTTTGGCTTTAGAAAGGCAGTGGGAACAAGAGAAGCCATCTTGACTCTAAGGCAAGTAATTGAAAAAAAATAAAGAAAGGAAACTCCACATTTTTAGCATTTGTTGATTTGGAAAAAGCATTTGACAATGGCAACTGGAAAATACTATTCAGCATCAGTAGTATAGTTTGGAGACCTCTGGTGCAACCCCCCTCCCCCTCCCCCATGCCCCTTCCCATCCCCCTGCAAAATGTTCCCCTCCCCTCCACCCCCCTCCCCATCACCCTCCTACCCGCTCCACCAAAAAAAAACAAAAAATGCCCCCTCCCCCAAAAAGTGGCCCCCCTCCCCTAAATGTAGCCGCCCTCCCCCCAAAAAGGGACCCCCTCTCCCGAAAAATGGCCCCCCTCTCCCAAAAAATGGCCTCCTCGCCCGAAAAATGGTTCCCATTACCGAAAAATGGCCCCCCTCATCCTAAATGTGGCCCCCTCACCCTAAATGTGGTCCCTCCCACCCGAAAAATGACCCCCTTTCCCCGAAAAGTGTACCCCCTCTCCTAAAAGTGACCCCCTCAACCTAAAAGTGGACCCTCTCATCCTAAAAAACGGTTCCCCTCGCCATAAAAGTGGACCCCCTTTCCCAAAAAGTGGTTCCTCTTTCCCAAAAATGGTACCCCTCATCCTAAAAACGGTTCCCCTCTCCCTAAAAGTGACCCCCCTCATCCTAAAAGTGGACCCCCTCTACCGAAAAATGGTTCCCCTTTACCAAAAAGTGGTTCCTCTTTCCCAAAAATGGTACCCCTCATCCTAAAAACGGTTCCCCTCACCCTAACAGTGACCCCCTCATCCTAAAAGTGGACCCCCTCACCCAAAAAATGGCTCCCGTGTTCCCCCTCACCCGAAAAGTTGACCCCTCGCCCTAAAAGTGGACCCCCTCATCCTAAAAGTGGACCCCTCATCCTAAAAACGGTTCCCCTCACCCTAAAAGTGATCCACTTCTCCCTCAAAGTGCTCCCCCTTTCCCGAAAAGTTGCCCCTCATCCTAAAAGTGGTCCTCCCCCTTACCCGAAAGATGACCCCCACTCCCTAAAAGTGATCCTCATCTCCCTAAAAATTCCAATGGGACAGTTTCAACAAGAAAGAGAGGGAAGAGAGAGAGAGTGTGAGAGATCCTCTACTTCCATCACTGACCCCGCCCACCAGCCTTCTCATTCCAGTTGTTTCTGCTCGTGACCATGACTCATTAGTTTGGGATCCACTTAGGTAGCCCATAGCATGACTCCCCCTATGCATATTCAATACTAATGACTTATGAGCATTACTCAGGACCCCTTTAGCATGACTCTCCCAAGAAACCCTGACCCATGTGCACACCCTAGCGCCCCTCTTAATGCCCCTAGTGTTTCCCTAGTGCACCACTTAATGCCCCTACTGTTTCCCTAGTGCCCCTCTTACTGCCCCTACTGTTTCCCTAGTGCCCCTCTTAATGCCCCTAGCGTTTCCCTAGTGCCCCCCTTAATGCCCCTAGTGTTTCCCTAGTGCCCCACTTAATGCCCCTACTGTTTCCCTAGTGCCCCCACATTTAGGGTGAGGGGGGCCACATTTAGGATGAGGGGGACCATTTTTCGGTAATGGGAACCATTTTTCGGGTGAGGGGGCCATTTTTTTGGGAGAGGGGGGCCATTTTTCGGGAGATGGGGTCCCTTTTCGGGGGAGTAGGGCCACATTTAGGGGAGGGGGCCACTTTTTGGGGGAGGGGGCATTTTTGGGGGATTTTTGGGGGAGGGGGTAGAGGGGAGGGGGAGGGGAACATTTTGCAGGGGGAGGGGAAGGGGCATGGGGAGGGGGGAGGGGGGTTACACCAGAGGTCTCCAAACTATACTACTAGCATCCTTCGACAGACAGGTGTCAGCTACAGAGACAGGAGACTTATATACAACATATATAAACATGAAAGTGGAATAATTCGCAGTGGTAGTAAGGAGGAAACTGCCCTCATCCAAAAAGGGGTATGACAGGGTTGCTCCCTATCCCCATATTTGTTCAATTTGTATGTTCAGAAGGCGATTGACAGGGTAAGAGAGGAAGTTAATGTGGGTGTGACTATCCATGGTGAAAAAATAGATATGCTGAGGTTTGCGGATGACATAGCAATAATGACAGAAAAGGAAGGGGACTTGCAGAAAATTCTGCATACAACGGACAGAATAATGGATGAGGAATTCAATATGAAAATAAATACATCCAAAACGAAAATACTAGTATGTAGCAGAAATAAGGAGAATGACATGGCAATAACATTGAGGAATGAAGTAATAAAAGAAGTAAAGGAGTTCAATTACCTGGGAAGTAAGATCACATGCGATGGGAGAAGCTGCAAGGACATAGCAAGCAGGATCTGTCAGGCAAAAAATGCTTTCAACAAGAAGAAAGGATTATTCACGGCAAAGAACTTAAGTCTCAATGTGAGGAAACGCTTAGTGAAGACTTATGTATGGAGCATTGCAACATATGGCAGTGAAGCTTGGACAATGGGTGTGAGAGAGGAAGAACGACTGGCTTCATTTGAATCCTGGTGCTACAGAAGAATGTTGAGGATTAGCTGGAGAGAAAGAATAACGAACGAAGAAGTATTTCGTAGAATAAGAGAGAACGGCTGCTTACTGAAGTCCATCAAACAAAGAAGAGCACAGTTGATAGGTCACATAATCCGTCACGATGGGCTTACAAAGAGGATAATGGAAGGAATGATAGCGGGCAAGAATCACCGAGGAAGACCCAGATTGGACAACTGCTGCGGGATAGGGACTGTGCTACGTACTGCGAGTTGAAGAGGAAAGCCGAAAATCGTGAAGCATGGAGAGTTGCTGCCAACCAGCCATCCGGCTGTTGACCAAAGATTGATTGATTGATTGATTGATTGATTGATTTCTTTATTCATGCAAATAATAGTTGGACAGTTACTAGTATAAAATACAATATATAGGCATCACCAAGTATTATTACATAAAACATTATCAGTTACTTATTACATAAACTTTTAACTATATACAAACGTGAAATTATTACTGAAAATGATATTAATATGATATACAGAAAAAAAAAGGAAAAAAGCTTGGTGATACATTTGTATGAAAAGGCGAAGTTAGGGACGGTGTCCCTCTCTTACACTTAACCTATAAATTCTACCTGATAGTGTCTACACATTATGAAATTAAATAAATTTTAATAATATTAAAAAATTAAAATAAAATAGAATAATAATAAAATAAAATAGAATGAACTAATAAAGGAAAAAAAAAACTTATAACTAACAGGGTTTTGCCAAAATTTCCCACGCCATCACTCTAGGGCTGAACAACCATAGACATCCGCTCAAGAAAATGCTTCCTCAGTGAAGAAGCAAAACCTGTCCGGCTCTCCAAATTCCTTATTGCAGTTGGGAGTGAATTCCATATTCGACAACCACTTACAACAAATGATTTGTTGTAAATTGCTGTACGGTGGTTTGGAATTCTTAAAGTTCTACCACCTCCTCTTGTGGTTGTTACACTATTGGCTCTTCCATCTGCTACAAATTTAAAATTATTTTTGAAATATTTCGGATTACCATATTTCAATATGTCATTTACCAGTTTTGATATCCGAATAAGTCTTTGTTCCGGTAGTTTGAGGGTAGAGCTTTGTATATAATAATGAGTTATATGCTCATGTCTTTGAAGTGAGTAAACAAAGCGAAAACAGTAATTTAAGCTGCGTTGTAATCTTTCACTTAGAGAAACAGTCATGTCATTGATAACAGCATTGCAATATGAAAAGTATGGAAAGATGAGAGATCTCACCAACAAAAGTCGGATATGTCTAGGAAGAGAATCTTGCATCTTTTTCAAAGAATGCATAGCAGCAAATACCTTTTTACAAGTTCCACTAACATGTTCTGTCCAGTCAAGAGTGTTTGTCATGGTTATACCTAAGTTTTTTACAGAGTCATAGTAAGGCACTAACTGTCCATCAACATGTATTTTAGGAACTGAGTTGAAGTCAATTTGATTGATGAGTCGTGAATATCCTACTATGATTGCTTGAGTCTTATTAGGATTGAGTTTCAGACCATTCCTCTTTGTCCAATCAGTTATTCTTGCAACATCATCATTAATGATTCCTATAGTCTCGTTCAGTTTAGTAACAGGGCAACTAAGGTAGATCTGTAGATCATCAGCATAAGTATGGTACTTGCAAGACTGAATTGAGGAAGGGATGTCATTTGCATAGAGAGTAAAAAGAAGTGGGCCTAGAATGGAACCTTGTGGTACTCCCTGTAAAACATTTCTTGATTCAGACCTGATTTCCCCGACTGCAACGCATTGTTCTCTATCACTGAGGTATGAACAAAACCACAAGATTGCTTGTTGACTAAATCCCAGAAGGTGAAGCTTAGCAAATAGTATATCATGATTGACTGTGTCAAAAGCTTTGGAAAAATCAAAAAGACATAGGACATTACATTTCTTCTGGTCCATTGCCAGTCTTATATCATCAGTAACTTGTAATAATGCAGTTTCTGTTGAATGGTGCTTGCGGAAACCGGATTGAAAATCATGGAGGAGGTTATCAATTTCAATGAAGCTTGTAACTTGTGAATGAACTAGAGAGAGAAAAGAGAGAGAGAGAGAGAGAGATCAGATTTTAAGAAAGTACTTCTATGACTCCCTGGCCCTTATAAACATCTGGATGAGCTTCTGATGTACGATAAGTTATCAATAAGTTATTTGGAGATTTAGCAATCAGCTATCTGAAACAATAAAAGTACAGATGATAGCGTGATATAAATAGAAACGCAGGCTTGAAGTTGAAATTGGATAAGTGATTTGTGAAATAAAGTAGCCTGCGCAAACTGAATCATGGGAGAGGTTTAATTCATTCCTGTGTTCCACAAGAATTAATCCTCCGTCACATCACAAAGCCAAATTGAAGAACGCCATTTGTTTTATAATTATTTGTTATCTACATACAGTATACCAAAATCTGGCTTCTATACCGTGCCAGAGACAGCGCACTTATCACCTTGAACCCCACAAAAATTCGCTGGATTACTAATTTTACTAATTACTAATTATCTCTCCTCTCCTGACTAGTAATAGATTCGTGAAAAAGTCCATCTAATTAGACGTACATCTCATAGGAAGCTAAACCAAAATGAAAAATTAAAATTCTAAAGTGTAATAAGACATGAATAATACAAAAGGTTACAAAAGTTTGTTAATAGTTTGTTTAGTAGTTAAAGTTTGTTTTAGTAGGACACATAGAGCTGCAGGTTTTGAGTTGAGATAGATAGAAGGAAGTGATAGCCGCGAGCCGTAGCAGGTATCTGTTCAATCAGATAGAGATAAGCTGCGTTCTCGTTGGTCCTGTTTGTAACGGTGACCGATTAGATTGGTCAGCAAAAAAGACACGTTCTCTGCTGTAAAATCACTTCCTGGTGGTTCGGAACCCACCTAAAACTGTAGGTCCAACTCATCAATCACCATCATCCAACTCATTACCCACGCACAGGTCTCAGACCTATGTGGGCTTCATCCTTCAAAAAAAAAGTTTGGAGACATTTGGATTATAAAGTAGTGGAGAATTATGAGATTAAAGGAAATAAACAAGATCAGTAGGCTACACATATTTTGCTTCACTACAATAAAACTATTTGTACTATCAAACAATATTATTCTGGCATAATACATGAACAACGTGCAATTTCATCGTTAAAACAGAACTGGGATAGATAAGAGTCATGATGGTTCTTCATGTGAATTAATGGCAGGTCCAACTTACAATAGTTCTGCATTAAGTATTTTCAGTACTGAAGTATCTTATGTCCACTGAGAATTAAATAATGAGAATTATTTTATTTTTCATTAAAAATTATGTCATGAACCATAAGGTTTGACAGTCTCCCCAAACAAAAAAAATAAAATAAAAATATAAATTGAAAATTATAAAGAACGCCAGAAAGCCATTTTGTGCTGACTGTGTGAAAAGACTGAGCAGCGAGAGTGGTGGAGCTATCCAGCCCCCCCACCAGCCAGCAATTAATAAAGCAGATTTTTTTTTTACTTTCTTGGAGAGTGAGTCGTGTTTTGTGCATCGCCTCCTGCTGACAAGGGAAATGGTCTGGTATCGTTAGCTCATTATTTTATATTTTAATATGTTGTATAATGTTTTATTAAATTATGAAAAAAAGGAGTAACATTTCAAAGAGGCAAATCCTCAAATAATTTAATTGAAATATTAAAAGGGGAACATGTAAACATAATTTAATAATATATTTTAAAGACCGTTTTTATTTTTTTTACAGTACAGATATATAATGTTCCTTGCAATTTCTTATTTAAAAATTATATTAATAAATCAAGTGTATTTTTAACTCTGTATATCACTTTATTTAATAACCAAAAAATCTTAAAAAAAAAAAATATTTGTTTCAAATAAATATTTTTGCTCTACCATCTACAGCAACGCATCTCCCATCATTTGTACATTTTCTTCCCTTCTGGGAAGTGGTGGAGCCCCCAATTTTGAAATCAGAAATATGATAATTTAATTACTCGTACAATACGTTACAAATGATTGGAGACGCCTTTTCATAACTGCATTTCCCTACAAATGGTGGAGGCGCATTTTACATATTTGCAATTCCCTACAAATGGTGGAGGTGCGCCGTGTTTATTTCTGTTTTCTAATAATAAACTACTAAATTATTATTTTTTTTTTTTGTTCCAAAGCAGATTAATCTGACTTCATGTTAGACTTTTTCGGTCCCTCATCTCAATTACAAATTATAGCTTCTGTCATTAAAATTAATTAAAGTGAATTAAAAAAAAAAAAAAAAACAATAATAATAATATCAAGTTACAAAATGTTGACTAAGTTAAATAATTAAATAAAGTTAAATATATATAATAATAGATCTAATAGTTCTAAAATAAAATAAAAATATTCTTTTGACTTTTTGTGGTGACCTATTTAAAATGCTGTGTTCAACCGTTTATTTAGTAAATTTAATCTGAATACGACGAGTATGAAAGTGATGATGAAGATTTACGGAAGTACAATAATACTCAATAAAATAACCTTGAAACACTATATCTAAACAATATATCTATGTGGAGAATCTAAATATATTTTTGTATGACATTCATTACAGCACGTCTACAAGATACATTGAATGAAGTCGGCCAAGGCCAAACGGTGTTTTTGTCTGATCTGCAAAATATGCAATTGTTCGATCATAAGTTAAATACAAATCAATAATTCAATTAATTTTGTGATGCTATTTCTTGAAACCTCAATTAAGCAATTGAGAGCTAAATCAACACAAGATTGAATTAAAATATCATTCATTTTTACAAAGTGTGCATGTGCATGTAAAATTTCTATTCTCATTTTATTATATAATTTAAGTGCAGATTTCAAAGTTATATGAAAGGATTTAAATAACAGTTCAGTCTAATGACCAGTTTACCAGATCTTAGAAGTATTTCCACCGGTAAACTCGATTTCAAATCAGCCAAACACCTAGCAGAACAGTACAAGCTATATATACCAAAAAATGCCGATTTAGAATTTATCAGGTCAACTCTTCGTTTGATAAAGAATAATTTCAACGACCTTCCAAATTATCAAAAAGAAAGGGAAAGAGCTATACAATATATTTTATCAACAGTTAAGCTCTCAGACAAGTTAAAAGACAAATTTCCAGATCTGTATATTCTAGAAAAAACTTTAAGGCAAAATTTTAGACTTCAGGGTACAGGAGAAGATTCTCGCCCCTCAACACCTATAACATCAGTAACGCCAACGGCAAGTCAACCTGAATTTGTTTTCCCTACGGAAAATATCGAACATAGTACGAAAATACTATCGTCTTCAACTCCAAATCTATTGTCACCTACAATAAATAAACCTGAAATAGTTCTTCCTGAAATATCTACACAGGACGCCCAAATCCAAGTAAATAAACCCGAAAATTTTCCCCCTAAAATAACTAGACAAGAAGACCAAGTTCAATCAACAATGGCTGATAGAAAAAGACCGTTTTTTACCCCTCACACATTTTCTGCTGCACCTCATGAGAATATTTTGGAATTTCTCCAGAATTATAATAGGGTTGCCAAGGCAAATTTATGGGATAAAGATGATTGTCTCATTTATCTTCCATTCTATTTGAAAGGTAGTGCCGCTCACTATTTCGAAACTATCTCTGACACCTTGCAAAAACAAAACAAACTTGATTTTGAAAATGTAACAAATGCACTACTTGGGTACTTTGAGCCAATTGCATCCATAGAAAAAATCGAAATAGAGTTAATGAACAGAAAAATGTCACCTAGTGAGACCATTCAAAATTACATGGCTCACATTCTATTCTTATGTCAGAAGTACGATTCAGAAATGCCAGAAAAAAGGAAAATACGCTACATTTTGAGAGGTCTCCTTCCCCATATACTCGATAAGATCATCATGCTAAAAAACGACACTATGGCAGAATTAGAAAAAAATATTCAAAAATTCGAATTATCACAATTCATTACTGACGATAGAGTAGGGTTGTTACCTCAATTATCTACTGAAAGTAAAAATAAGTCAGGACTGTCACAGCAAGAGGAAAGAATAAATAATTTGTCTTATAGATTAGAAAAATTGATTGCAAAATCAGAAGAACAACAAATGGTACAATCAATACAACCCGCACATAATAATGAAATGCATTATAGACAAAAACCAAATAATCATCAAAACCCCAAGGGAAATAACTCAGAAAAATATCAAGATCGCTCAGACACACCAAAACCGAATACTAAGCAGCGACAGTGTGCCATCTGTCATAATCGAAACCATACCACGGATAAATGCTATTACAACAAATTAAATCAGAAAAGCCCACAACAGAATTGGTCGAATACACCAATACCTAATAAAAAACAACGGCAGTGTGCCATCTGTAATTATCGAAATCATAATACAGAAGAATGCTTTTATAACGGATTGAGTCAGAAAAAGGCATCTGAGAATGCTCCACCTCACTGCGATATTTGTAATAAACATGGACATTCTGTAGATTCATGTTATTTTAATAAACTTCCAAAAAACGTGTAAAGGGGACACCTAGCATAGCGACCGCTGTGAGGTGTCCATCCCAAACTAAAGAAGATAATAATATCGGAAAAGAAAAACTAAATATTCATGAGTTAACGAATCCACAATTTTCACGAAATTATAACTCGTACGCTCATATAGCAGCCACTCCTATACATTTGGAAAAAGCATCATCAAAAATAGCACATCCGAATTCATCTCAAATAATTTGTAATGAGAATGAAAACCAAAAAGTGATGTCAAAGCTTAATAATTCTTCTAAAATGAGTTCAAATGAGAACGAAAATAGTAGCATGCTGAGTGAACAGAATGAATATAGCGATACAATGAAAATTATTCAGATTATAATTGATAATTATGCTTTTCCTATACTGACTGAATTTCACATTTTTGATGCTCCAAATACTTTTAGTCTTTTGACAAGTACTAACAAGAATCTTACCCAATTGATAAAAGAAGAGAACCTTGATGTGCCATTTTGGCTATTTGTTTTCAAAAAACCTGTAATATGTAACGATGAAAATTCTAATACCAGTTACTCGATAATAATCAGCGACAATAGAACAGGACAAATATACCACTACACCAATAGGCTAAATGACAATTACCAAGAGGCGAAAAGTCTATCCTACAAAATTTTTCTAATGCGAACAGCTCTTCCAAAAACAACAAACATTTCACATGCCTATAAGAAGAATTACAAACAATTATTCAGTTTTCATCAAGAAAATACAACCCAACTTCTTCTCATTAAAAATTTTATAAATATTTTCTATTATTTACTGAAATTCAGGACAATAGAAGGATTTTCAGAGTGTAACGAAATTACTAATCTAGAGGATTACCAGCTCAACAATATAAAGAAATGCATGAGAGAAAAACGACCCTTATCAACTATGAATAGTAAACCAACAGCTTTCAAACTGATAGAAGAAAAACTAGCTATCATTACAAAATCATTTCAAGTACCTAGCAAACCTCCCAAAAAATTAAAACCAATGGAGTCGCAATGTAATAAAATAGGGTCAGCATTACAAATTATTGGTCAGTCAAGCAAAAAGAAGATAAGCATTTTATTTGATACTGGTTCGAATGTCTCTCTCGCTAGGAAACACTTAGTTGCAGAAGAAGATATCATTGATAATCTAAATGTTGCACTATACGCAGCCAATGGCAAGAAAATTCCATTTTTTGGGACTGCGATAGTGAAATTCCAAATAGAAAATATCACATATGAACAAGAGTGTTATATAATTGAAGAATTGTCAGTGGATTTGCTAATAGGAAATCAATTCTTGATAAAGAATAAAGTAGAAATTAATTTCAATTCCCACGAAATAAAATTGAATGGAAAAATATCAATTCCAATGAATGACAATTGGATGAAGGAAATTCAAAAACAATCATTTATCATAACTCAGCGTTTCATTCTAGATACAGACATAAAATTTGATCCATTACAAACAATAGAAATTTCAATGTGGAAAAAATCTCACAAAGGTACTACTCAATTTTTCACACCGAATAATGCTTTACTATGCAAAACGATACACGCTCACACAATTTCGGATGAAGTGGACGAATTTCAAGTTATTGAATTTCAGATTTCAAACATTTCTGAAAAAAGCTTAGAATTAAAAGCTGGCCAAGAAATCGGTGTAGGCTCTGTGAGACGATTGTCCGCGTATTCAACAGAAATTGAACGGAAATCTGACAGAACAATGGACCAGCTGCCTATTGTTTTACAAAATGACATTGTATTGAAGCCTCATGAACAAATAGATTTGTCGGTAGAGAACAATACAAAAATCCTAAATTATAAAAATTGTCAGTTCACACCAAACACACATTACTTGAATAAATTCAAAGTAAATGTTGCTTTTACAAAAGTTACTGACACAGCACTTGAATTCATTGCTTATAATTTTTCTTCAAAGCCCTTGTCTCTTAGAATTGGAGCTCATTTAGGCAAATTGAAAATAGCACCAATCCAAAACTTACTGCAAAATAAAAACTATTTGGAAGCCAAAGAAATTAATCAAGTGAATGAACAACGACCATCAACTGATCAAGAATTTCCCGATATTGTGATACATGGTGATAAAAAAATAGATGTCAATAAAAATATTGGCGGAGCGTCATACAAAGAGCTATCCAGACTTATTACCGATTATGCAGATGTTTTCTCAAAGGATAAATATGACATTCCTGATTCAAATCTTCCGGCGGTACATATAAATTTGGCAGACAATACACCTGTTTTCTCATCCCCTTACAAATTAGCGGCATCAGAACGCTCTGAACTGAATGACATGGTTGACGGTTTATTAAAGGCAAAAGTCATTGAGAAGGCAAGGTCAAACTATGCCTCACCAGCCTTCATAGTTAGAAATAGAGATAATAAGCCAAGGGTAGTGATAAATTACAAGAAGCTTAATTCAAAAATAATCCATGATAAATATCCTATTCCCAACCCAACCACAGTTCTGGAGTCACTCAGCACAGCAAAGTTTTTATCTACTCTTGATTTGACGTCAGCCTTTTATTCGATGTCAATAGCAGAAGGTTCTAGACATTTAACAGCTTTCAACACCCCGGATGGTCTTTACCAGTTCCGAAAAGTTCCAATGGGACTAGCAATATCCCCAAATTCTTTTCAAAGAGGGATAAGCCATATATTTTCGGACATGCTGTATAAAAATGTATTAATATACATAGACGACTTGTATATAATGTCATCATCAATAGAAGAACACATCAATAATATAAGAGAGGTTTTCAATAGGCTAAGGGAAGCTAATCTAAAACTAAATCCAGATAAATCAAAAATTTGCTATAAATCCCTGAAAGTACTTGGACATACAGTTTCCGAACAAGGAATATCTCCACTTGCTGAAAACGTGGAAGCCATATCAAAACTACCAGTGCCAAAAAATGTGACAGAACTCAAGCGATTTTTAGGAGCAACATCTTACTATAGAAAGTTCATACCCTGCCTATCTAAACGAGCATATCCTTTGACACAATTGACTCGTAAAGACGCAAAATTTGAGTGGACAGACCTTCACCAAAATGCATTCGAAGATCTTAGAGATTGTTTAATGAAGAAACCTATATTAATGCATTACAATGATGACAAGGAGACATTTATTATTACGGACGCATGCGCAATAGGAATAGCTGGGTGCCTGGCCCAGAAAGACTATGACGGTGTTATAAAACCTGTAGCATACGTTTCAAGGCGGCTCACAAACTCCGAAGAAAACTGGCCTGCTTCGCATCTAGAAATGCTGGCAGTCACTTACTGTATTAATCATTTTAGGTCACTGATAATTAACGACTATTTCACAGTTCATACTGACCATGCATCTCTCCAATATTATAAAAATATTAGGGAGCCTAATTCAAGACTAGCCAAATTAGCAGCCAAACTAGCCCAGTACAATTTTGACATAGTTTACAAACCAGGCAAGTCTTTACTCCTGGTGGATGCACTTTCTGGAGCTCCCATCGACAAAACTATCGAATCAGAATGGCAAGAAATAAATGCCATCGAAAGTGTGAATATTGGACTATTGCAAAAGCAAGATGATTTTCTAAGCAAAATATATTTTGCTTTAATAGACTTCGATAAAGCAGACCCAATAACTGCAAGAAAATCACGGAACTATGTCCTTAAAGATGATATTTTATACTTCAAACAGTACTATCAAAATATTGTACATCTTAAACTGGCAATTCCTACCACTTTAGTTTCACAGATTCTTGCCCAATATCATAATAATATAACTTTTGGCGGACATCTGGGTATTCATAAAACACTGTCGAAAATTACTCCAAAATACCATTGGCCAACAATTAGACAAGATGTAATAAAATACGTGAAAACATGTCCTACTTGCCAAGTAGCTAAGAAAAATAGAGAAAAACAGGGTGGCCCATTAAGACCCATCCCTATAACAAGTCAACCCTTTGACACCATATGCATAGATGCGTGTGGACCGCTGTCCCTTTCAGGTGGGAGATATAAATACATTTTCGTAGCAGTTGATCGGACAACTCGTTTCGCTTATTGTGAACCGACAACTGCTATCGACGCAAAAAATACTGTTAAATTCATTTTAAATTTTGCATCTCTGTACGGACTGCCCCGTACCATTCACACCGACAATGGAACGAATTTCAAGTCGGAACTTATGAAACAGTTTTGTCTTTCGTTAGGGGTATCTCAAAAATTTGGATCCACCTACATGCCTTCCACTCAAGGGGTAACTGAAAGATATAATGCAACCTTAATGAATATGCTTAGATGCTATTCCAACGACAAACAAAATAACTGGCACTACAACATTCGACATGTTTGCTTTGCTTATAATATAGCAGAACAGGCGTCATTAGGTTTTTCACCTTTCTTCTTGCTTCATGGGTTTCACCCTCTCAGCTATTTGGATATAGCATTCCTACCGGCCTCTACAGCCTCTGAGAGAGCTGAAGTTTTGAAAAATCTTTTGGAAATCAGAAATTCTTTGCCAGAAATATTGACGAATGCACAATTGCAGCAAAAAGAACATTTCGACAAGAAAATAAAAGACATTCAGTTCGAAGCAGGTGATAAGGTACTAATTCAATACCCGCAAACGCAGCCCGATACTTGCACAAAGCTAAACAATCCCTATAGAGGTCCCTTTACAGTGGTAAAACAAATCAATCCTCAAAATGTTGAAGTAATTACCAACCGAAGAGGAAAACCTTCCCCGGAAATAATACATGTGAGAAGGTTGAAAAGATATCACTCAAGAGAGTTGGTAAATCACATAGGAGTAGCTACCCCTATGGATTGTTAGGAAAACTATTAGCACTATTTTAAGAATTTAAATTATTATAATTAAGAATCATGTACATGTTAATACTATTAATTTCTAGCTAAGCAAACTAATAATTCTAAGATAAGATTTTTCTTTTTTAATAATTGTCTTATTGACTATTTTAGCTAAAGCAATATCTAGTTATAAAGTTAGAAGAAACTGATATACTTGAAGCCAATGTGAATGAATGAATTTATAATGTGTTATGTGACTAACGACATTTCTCATTACAGGAAAAAAAATATATAATAAAAATAAAAAGTAAGTTATGGTTTTCATGTAAATAATAATATTAATTTCTAGCCAACAGATAAATTAATCATCGACGAGAATATTGCTGATCGCTGAGCTTGCGAGATCACATACCAGATCTACGCTGCAGATCTCCAGATCAGACGGTCACCAATACCTACAGCTAAGCTGTGATATAGAGGAGGAACCACCCCCCTCCCCAAACAACCTTTCGACAGCGGCGGAAGAAAATTTCCCCATTGCCCCTCAACCTAACGAAAGCGCACAGGAGGAAGCTTTCTCAACCTTATCACTCAACTAAGGCAGTGCAGGAGGAGCAGAAGAAAAACTTCCCTCCCCCTTTGCCCCTCAAGATTCCTGCTGTGCAAGAGGAACCTTCCCCCTTTGCCCCTCGTCAATACTAAGGCGCAAGGACAAGGAACTTCCCCCACAGTCCTGAATCGAACCGGAAAAAACCCCCCTTGAATCTCATAATTCGTCGGATCAAGAAGAGGAATCAACCCCCCCCCCACCTTCTTATCAATCATTTGTCCAGCAATTGCATGGAAGAATATCGGGAGGACTACCATAAAACGCATAATCATCATAAACTCTGTGTTCAACGCCGGTGATGTATTTTGCTATGGTCAACCAAAGGTGATTTAATTGTTTAGAGAGACATAATATAGGAAAAAAGGTATATATATATTTAAAATAATTATTAACTATCATTTCAGCGGTCATTGATATATTGTAGTAATTGTAATACTTTGTTTCATAATATTTTGTTTGTACAATAATTCGTTTTATGTTATAGATTAAGAATTTATTAACTTTTTATTTCAGCTGACATATTTTTGTTGTATTGAATTGTAGGCATTCATACATGCATTGAAGAGTGAGCTTGTATAACAACCAACCAAAATCGAATATAAATAATAATAATAACATAATAATAATAAATAACTACGAAATAATATTCATTAATAATCACTCAAAATGACTATCAAAATATTATTTTTCATCCTAATTTTATCTAGTCAGAATAAATCAATTGAGGCAACAAAAATATTTTCCGGTGTAATTTTCAAAGAAATCCCACATGCATTCCTATATGAAGCATCCATTCCTTTATCGTATCAAACTACCTTTCCATCAAATAATTTCGAACTACTAGAACAAAAGAAAGTCCAGCTTCCAGTATGTGATAACGAAGATTGTGAACTCACGAATGCCATCAAACAGCTATATCTACTAACGAACGGGATAATCCTAAATGAAAATGTAGCTACAGATCTTGAAAATGTAGACAAAATCAACATGAGCACATCAATTACAAAATCAAGAAACAGAAGAGCAATTGAAGCCATAGGAGACTTCCTACACTTCTGTTGTGGAACCGCCACCGACACGGAGCTCCACACGCTAGAATTCAATGAGAAGACGATTACAGATCATCTGAACGCCTTCAAGAACATCGTCCATGATGACCACAAAGATCTAGTGGAAGTGACTAACAAATTAACGGAATTCACAAAAAACATCTCCAATCAAGTTCATAACTCGTATCATAACTTACAAACTAAGATAAACGAAGTTTTTATGAAACTAAAGAATGATCAACACAATACGATTTTTGACCAAATGATTGATTACATTTTCCACCTCTTCACGCAGATTCACCTACTAGCACGTCTACAATTCTTAAACTCAGTGAAATCAAGATGTCAAATAGGGCTACTTCCACAAAATGTGGTCAGCCACGACACCTTACGTCAAGATATAAAAATTTTGCAACATAAGATAATATCAAGTGGACACAGATTGGCGATACCGATAACATCACTACAATACTATTACAACTTGAAACTCACAAGTTGTAATTTCCAAAAAGAAACAATAGAAATGACAATCAAAATTCCAATCATTTCGAAAAGAGAACAACTGCAATTATTCTCCTACATACCGACTCCATTAACATGGAAAAGTCAAAAATGTATGTTGAAGCAGAAAAGACTATTTATAGCTAAAGGCCTGAATCGAACAGCTGTGATCACAGATAATCACCTAGAACAATGCCAGCCAGAAGCAACAAAATTGTGTTATATTCCTAGACTCCAACAATCAGATGACCTGACTTCTACATGCGTATCGCATCTGATATCATCCTCAACTCTGAACGAACTAGAAGAATTTTGCCAATTTACCTGCGAAATCGATAAAAACACCACCTCAATTGTAGAAGAAAATCCGGCAAGCTTCTACATCTCAAACATACAACGTGATACAAAGATCGTATGTAATGCAACGCTTCAACACGAACTCGCAACGGATCTGCCTGGGACAACACATATTATGCTGCCCTGTCATTGCTCACTGGAAATGGGAAATACAACTCTGATACGTACCACCTTTCCTTGTGACTCAAGAACACCCAGCCTACCAATCCTTAATCATTTCCTTCCTCTCCATTGGCTTAAAGTGAAATCAATAAAAATAAATCCTTTCAAACCTCTTCAAAATTCAAACTTTAAAAATTTTTCTGACATTTTTAATGATGATTGGCACATGGATATTCCAACCTTTTTCATTCACAATCACATTTCAACCGATACTTTTGAAAAAGTAGAATTGCCTTCTTCTTGGCAAGATGTTGTAGATTCTGCTTCATTTATGAAATATTTTATTTTCGTTTGGTTGTGCTTACTCACACTTCTTGCCATACTAGCATTATGGAAAATTTATATTATGACAGTTCGCCTTCAAATTTTGGCACGACCTGGTGTTACTTTGTATGAGATGCAGTAGTTAAAAAAAAATATATATATATATTTATATTATAGTAGTAGGAATATTGATTGCTTAATAATATTATATAAAAATAATGCCATTTTTTTAATTGTTGTTAGCTCAAACTCAGTTACTATAATTTTGTTAATGAAAAAAAAAAAACGTAATTTGTATAGAAGTTAAGCGAATAATTAATTGCATAGAAATATTGATTGCTAATATTGTATGAAAAATCTAATTTTTTGAATTGTTGTTAGCTCAAACTAAGTAACTATAATTAAGTATATACTTACTTAAATAATAATTATAATTATTATTAATAAAAAAAAAGTTGTATAGTTGTCGTTTGTATAGAAGTTAAGAGAATGACTAATTGCATAAAGTAAAAATAGTGTATTATTATAAATTGTATTACACTTACCTTCAAAAAGAAATACTTTGGCGAGAGTAATAATAATTAAAATGATGATTTCTCTAATCATTGATTAGTGATCTATCTCTCTTCTGATTGAAATCTTGTATTTGATGATGTTTTGTTAGAATAAGGATAAAGTTTCGTTAATATTAATTTCAAATTATAATGTAATAAAATGTTTAAGTAATAATAATAATAATCAAGCAATAATCTTGTTGAAATAAGGTCACGAGTATTTTAAGCATTATGAATTTTGTTGCTATTTCATAATTTTATTATATTGTTTAATAATTTCACAATTAATTTTATATATGATATGTAACAACTCAAATTTTACCTGAAAAAAAAAATCCAGAACAGACAGCCAGAGTCGGCTGTCAAAGCGGAGGAGGGGGAGATGTCATGAACCATAAGGTTTGACAGTCTCCCCAAACAAAAAAAATAAAATAAAAATATAAATTGAAAATTATAAAGAACGCCAGAAAGCCATTTTGTGCTGACTGTGTGAAAAGACTGAGCAGCGAGAGTGGTGGAGCTATCCAGCCCCCCCACCAGCCAGCAATTAATAAAGCAGATTTTTTTTTTACTTTCTTGGAGAGTGAGTCGTGTTTTGTGCATCGCCTCCTGCTGACAAGGGAAATGGTCTGGTATCGTTAGCTCATTATTTTATATTTTAATATGTTGTATAATGTTTTATTAAATTATGAAAAAAAGGAGTAACATTTCAAAGAGGCAAATCCTCAAATAATTTAATTGAAATATTAAAAGGGGAACATGTAAACATAATTTAATAATATATTTTAAAGACCGTTTTTATTTTTTTTACAGTACAGATATATAATGTTCCTTGCAATTTCTTATTTAAAAATTATATTAATAAATCAAGTGTATTTTTAACTCTGTATATCACTTTATTTAATAACCAAAAAATCTTAAAAAAAAAAAATATTTGTTTCAAATAAATATTTTTGCTCTACCATCTACAGCAACGCATCTCCCATCATTTGTACATTTTCTTCCCTTCTGGGAAGTGGTGGAGCCCCCAATTTTGAAATCAGAAATATGATAATTTAATTACTCGTACAATACGTTACAAATGATTGGAGACGCCTTTTCATAACTGCATTTCCCTACAAATGGTGGAGGCGCATTTTACATATTTGCAATTCCCTACAATTATAAAACGTATAATCCACTAAAATATTCATCAAAATTGCTTTTAATGGTTTAATCATGAGAAATGTTGAAAGCTAACTTTGTTTTTGCTCTCCCGTGGAATCGTTCATTTGGACTTCAGATAGTTCTGATCCAGGCCAGCGATTGGCTGGTTGAATCCGTATTTTGTAATAATAGTTGTTTTAATAATTTCTAGAATAACGATTTGAGAAAGTTTAGAGTAAATGAACAGTGAATACCCAAATGATAGCGATTGAAAATGTGTTGGGATCTGCATACATTTGAAAGAAAACATATAGTTCACATACACGAATAAAATTTCCCTTCCTGAACTGGAAACGGACAGAGGCGCTATACTGCTATCTAGGCTTCTAGGCTAATGGGATACTTTATAGAATTTTTTCTCTGTTACAGAAAAATCTCCAGCAAAGATCCCAACTGAACAGTTATGAATATCGACAACGGAAATACAAGTTGGCCAAGTCATCCCATTCTCTGCATCCGGATCCACAATCGTTGCTCTTATTTATTTACAACCTCACTCCTCTTCTCCTCCTCACTCACTCTCATTTTCATCCATCTAGTTTCCACTGCTATTCTCTGACAAGATCTTCATTTTTTGTCTTCAAATATTTTCTCCTCTAGGTTTTGTTTACTTTATCCCACCCACCACCTTTTACTCATTTTCCGACGAATACTTCTACACGAGACCTGTAGAAGGTGTCTAGAACCGAACAGATTGCTTCTGTAGAAATCAGGAAGGTTCAATTATTGAAACTTTTTGCAATGTTCATAGTCATGAAAATTTCTTTCAAATCTGATAACGTACAATATTTTCCACAACCTCTTGAACTCATAGTTTCAACCCTATATTATTGTTATTCTGAAACGCTTCCACTATGTAGTTTGTTTCTAATCTCATTCCATTTCATAAGCTATATACAGAATGTATTTATAATAAAAAATTGATATAATAAAAAACATATGATTGAATAAAGTTTATTCATTTGCAGTTAAAAAGTGTAAAAAGTTATTTTGTGTATAAAAGTATAAATAGTTATGAAGACGAGTATAAACAAGTATTCCATTGGAAAGGATTTCCCGCCTCAATTGGGATAAATATGCATCATAGTAACAAACTAATGATAGGGATAGTAGAAGTAGAACCACACTATAATATGCAATAACTAGGTATTCAAAGAGCGTAAAGCATGACTATTTGTAAACTTTATTACATGGATGAGAATATTGGTACATTATGAACATTATTCAAGAAGTGAACCTCTAGGAAGTTCGTTCCCTGCATCATAAAGAAAGAGGTTAGTTTGAAGTTTTAATAGGTTAAGTTGATTCGATCAAGAAAAACTGCTCGGATAGTGTGAGGGGTGACTGAATTTGGTGCGAAAGTGGTAGAGTTGATTTTGTAAATCAATAAAAAAAGTTTTCTAATTACTCCTTGGAGGTAAATTTCTTGGAAGTGCGAAAAAGTTCATTCACACTTGCAAATTAATAAAAAATTACCCACATAGAGTGGAATACAAATACGTATTTAGCTTCTTAAGCTATTCAAAAACGAAAAATCCTTTTCCTGTATAATTGGAAAACTAACTCTCAGTAAATATTATTTGTGGTAATGGCTATATTTATTTATTCATCCTAGTGAACTTCTCGACTGGTGCCACACTGAGCAAGAATGGAGAGTAGTTTCTCAGCAATTTCTAGTCCATCGTGAAAAACATACTTCAGTACTTGTATTGTCTTTAGTTTCTCTGTCCACTGTCGCTCCAGCCTAAAGCCTCGTCAGGATAATAGATTGTTGAAAGACTATTACAAAGTTATGATTTTTACTCATTTTGATTACACTATCAATTTATTTTTTGGGGTAATCATGCCTTTCCACTCAATTTCAATCCAAATGGAACGGTAATTTTTCCTCTGATTTTCCTTGAAATTGGTAAAATCCCTTTTTTAAGAAAAATCATACACTCATTTATTGTATATTCTAGTCTGGAATTAATTTCCTTGATCACTGATAAGAAAAGCAGTAGTCTTAGGATGAGTGAATTCCACTGTTGAAATTTACTGAAAAAATATTCTCAAAAACTCAATTTTGAAAAGAGCTTTCTGTAGGCGCACCCTCACATCGCACTCCTATATCTGAGTATTTCATACCTCTTGTCCGGTTGTAGGGGGTGTCGGATAAACTCTTACCACCATAGAATAGCTATGAAGTTCATGGTTTTTTGCTACTGCTTTTACTGTTAGAGAGAGACGAATTGGATTAAATATGTTGAGCTTGTTTCAGGAAAAAATTCAACATTATTTATTCTAGTATGTACAAAATATCGGCTGTTTACTTTGATTAAACTTTTGATTAATCAAAAGTTTTGATTCAACTATAAAGTGATTTATAGAGTGATTTGTATTTTTTTTTATTTGATTAAACTATAAAGTGATTTGTATTTTTTATTTGATTAAACTGTAAAGTGATTTGTATTTTTATTTGATTAAACTAAAAACTGTAAATTGTAAAGTGATACATGGAGTGATTTGTATTTTTTCCTGTGACATTTTTTTATTTTCTTCTTTCATCTAATGTTGGCTTCGATAGATATGAACAATCTTGAACATTTATAGTAAAC
Source organism: Conomelus anceps (assembly GCA_948455865.1). NCBI lineage: Eukaryota > Metazoa > Arthropoda > Insecta > Hemiptera > Delphacidae > Conomelus > Conomelus anceps. The sequence continues at coordinate 61,570,910 of OX418217.1, read as the reverse complement.
AATGATTTAATGAAACTCATACAATTTAATGAAGAATATTTGAATTTGAACATTAAATTATCATTCTCATTGTGTGCTTTACACTTTATACACTATAGAGAAGAGTATTGTCTAGGCTCAAACTCCACAACAATAATATTATCTTCACTGTGTTCAGTTTCTGACCAGTGAGATGAAGAACGACGTAGAACATGCAATGCATGTAGGCTATGTGGATCAATTCGGTGAATTTGAGATTGTTAACAGTTTGACAACGTCAATGTGCAGATAAGGCGTCTGTCTCACGAGCTGAGAGCTAAGTGGGGCCTGGTTCAGTTTACAGTCTGTCTTTGGGTCGGATAAGCGTCTAGTTCCGCGACTAACCACGGCTGCAGCTTATCGCCGTCGCTTCTCAGTTTGATCTTCCGTCGTTACGTCGGCTGCAAGGCCGTAAAACACGGGTGATAATCGAAACTCAATACCTTGCCCAACTCGAATGTTGTGAAACTAGAGCGTGCTCATTAATTCCACCTCTGCCAACCCTCCCCCACCCCCAAACACATGTGTCATGAAACAGGCCACATCTTCGACCTGGTTTCAATCGGTTCGTCCTTATCAAACTTGATTATATTCCAATAGAAACTATTTGAATTACCTGCACTTCGACTGTCGTGTTAATTTAAAGTCAAAATTGCTTTAAATTTGAGTTTGGTGAATATTAAATATCTAGGTGATTAAGTGAAACATGTTTCTTATTATGGAACTAAACGGTACATGAACAAAACACTGGTCCAGTACTGAAGTGATAGAACTTAAAAATCTTTAAAAAATTTCAGATAAAAACTATTTCCTGTTTTAGCCATTTTTGGAACTTATGTCACTACCTACCTGATTTCTAGTGCAAAAAAAAACAATTTTGAGATAGTGCTGTGTTTCACTGTGATTCTTAACCCGCTACTATCTGAATAAATTTTGAAAACCTATACATTAGGTTAGTTATTCTATTACAAAGTAAATAAGAAATCATTTTTAATGTTGCGTTTAGTAATGAACTCTAGTATGAACTACAGGCTCTAACTTTCTGTAGGTGATGATTCTGACATAGTTGATTAAAACGCATATGTAAACACTGATGTGTGACTACACTTAATATTTTCTGGTAGTCTATTATATAATTTTACTCCCATATAATGTGCCCCTTTCTCATATTTTGTTGTTCTGTGAATTGGATAGAACAACAAATTATTTGCTCTTGTGATCCTTTGAGACTCTCTAAACTTTGATAATGAACTAAGATTCTTTTGTGTCATTGTCAGTACAGCATAAATATAGATTGAGGGTACCGTGAGTATTTTATTTTGTAAAAATAATTCTTTACATGGGTGTGACCATTTTAAGCCAAATATACGTCTGATCATATTTTTTTGTGATTTGAAAATTTTCTCAACTGATGATGAGGATCCCCAAAATGCTATACCATAGCGAACCAAGCCCTCAAAATAACCTCTATAGACATCAAGCAAGACTTCTATGCTACAGGTATCCCTCAATACAGCAATTGCATAGGCCGCTGAGCTCAACTTCTTTAACAATTGATGAGTGTGACTGGACCATGATAATGTCTCATCAATTGTTATTCCCAAAAATTTGGTTTCTGAATATATTGGAAGATTGCAGCCAAAGGACAAAGGAATGGTATCATCTGTCACTCTATCAGAGCGAGCGGAGGCCCGAAAATTCACTGCAATGGTCTTTTTCGGATTGAGCAGGAGACCATTTGCTTCAAACCACATGCAGCAGTCTCTCATTGCTAATTTCAAATTTGTGAGCATGGATTGATTAGTCTCTCCCTCCACTAAAATGGACACGTCATCTGCATACATGATTATCTCGGATTTAGTGTTTTTACAATTTAAGTCGTTAATATACAATAAAACAAAACTGGTGACAAAATACAACCTTGAGGCACATCCATTTCAGTTCCAAGCCATGATGAAGGAGATACCAAACCACAAGTTGATGATATACTGACACTTTGTTTTCTGTTAACAAGGAACGATTCAATCCACCTCAATGCCCCCCCACGAATCCCATAACGACCAAGCTTTTCCAATAGAAGGGCATGATTAACACAGTCGAAGGCCCTGGACAGGTCGCAGAAGACTCCCATCGTCCTCTGCGACCCATCCAAAGCCTCCAATACTGAATTTGTGAAATCCCTAACAGCCGAATCAGTAGATTGTCCTCGCCGAAATCCATGCTATGTGCCATCAAATACATTCCATTTTTCCAAGAAAGCTAAAAGTCGATTAAGGTATATTTTTTCAAAAATTTTCGACAATACCGAGACCAATGAGATTGGACGATAATTCTTGAATTGGAATCGGTCTCCTCCCTTGTAAAGTGGCTTCACTATAGTGTACTTCAGCTTCTCCAGGAAGCAACCTGACAAAAAAGAGACATTTATCAAGAAAGCCAAAGGATATGAAATCTCACAACTACAGAATTTGAGAAGGACAGAAGACAGCTCATCCCACCCGCAAGATTTCTTGCTTTTGAGGGACATAATTGTTTGTTCAACCTAACTCACATCTGTAGATGTTAGGAATAATGAGGCCGCCACAGATGACTTAGAATGAGAAAGCCTATCCAATGCTACCTGGGGGGAAGCTGGAGGTGCAGATGCAGATGGTTCACTCAAGAAGAACTTATTAAATGAATGCTGAATTTCTTTCACATTTTTAGTTTTCTCTCCATTTATCAGCATTTCATCAATCACATGTTCTACCTTATTCCTCCCACTCTCCTTTCTCACAATGTCCCATGTAACTTTAACTTTATTTTCAGCTTTGGCCACTCTTTGATTATTGCAGTTATGTTTTGAGACTTTAATTAACTTTTTCAGAGTTTTCTTGTATGTATTACAGTATTGAATAAATGCAAGATCCCTGGAGTTCTTTACAAGCTTGCTTAACTCTCTCTTATTTTTCAGTGAAACTTTTATGCCCTTTGTTAACCACGGTTTATTATCTTTAGACTTTAAAATTACTGTTTGCTTCGGAAAATGCGTCTCAAAGGATCTTTTTACAAAATGAAGGAATTTGTTGTAATATGTGTCTACTGTTTGCATAGAATCTGAGTTGAAAAGCCTGTCCCAGTCAACAGATGCCAAATCAGATCTAAATCCCTCCATGTTACTCCTAGTGAATATACGTTTTCTCACCGTGTTTGATTTGTTTTTAGTTGCTGATATGACCAGAGGAAGTGAAGTTACTTGAGCTGTGTGATCGGATAGACCTAAATGTATGTTCTCAGTCTGGTTCTGGTTAGTTGAGTAGTTTGTGGCAATGTAATCTATTTGTGTCTTTGAATGTTGAGTGAAATGCGTGGGCGAATCAATCAGTGATCGGCAACCATAAGAATTAAGAACACATAACAAATCTCTTGCAAAACTCGAACCTTCCATTCCATCAATGTTGAAATCGCCACAAATAACAAGGTGTTTTCTTGAGAGTTCCTGACTGATCATTAACAGGAGTGACTCCAAATTATTCAAAAATTCAGTTTTGCTTGAATCAGGCGTTCTATATAGACAAATTACCAGCACTGGCCGAGCGCCCCTTCCATTTTCCATCTCAATTGCCGAGCATTCAAATATTCTTTCAACTGAACGTCCACATATATCACTGCGTTCCACAGAAGATATCCCCTTTCGAACAGCAATACAGGTCCCTCCATTAGGTGAATCCCTAGTATAGTGTAATAAATAATACCAAAGTTATACAGCCAAATGACTGTTATCATAGACGAACCATCAACTTACTCCCTGATCTATGCTGTTATACACCCAAGAATGACGACTTTCTCATACGTGAGATATTTCTATTCATAATGTTCAATAACTATATAGAAAAACTGCATAAAACGACGACTTTTCCGAGAGCTTTTATTCTGGCAAACACTTTGACTCACAAAGTCAGCCAACTAACTGAAAGTATCTCTTTGAAAAAAGTAAGGTATTCAGTCAGTGAGTGTCTGGTTTAGAGGCTTCATTCGTCCGACCGACGGTCCAACAGTCGGCTTGGTAAGAGTGAAATATTGCGCTCATAATTCGGAGACAGATGCTGTTGCAGTCGCAGTCAAGTGGCCATGAAAAATACGACGACCGAACGACGGCGAATCTGTCAAAGTGAGTGGCGGGGCCACCGAGCTTGCTTGGCGGGATCGGTGGAGGCGGAAGCGGCGGATTTAAGTCAGCGGTGGCGGTGGTGCTGTTTTCCGACGAGCATTGACTGCTACCAGGAGAAGGAAGCAGGAGTAGGGTGCAGCACTAGGACAAGCAGCAGTAGTACTAGTGAATAAGAGTGTGCGCTGAACGAATGACAGTGCAAGGCCACTCAACTCGTACGCTGCTTCGGTCGGAAGTATCTTCTCTGGACGGACGTTGTGGCCAACGTTGAAATCGAGTTAATTGCTCCAATTGCACCCTTCTCTTCCGCTCTTCACAACCCTTCAACGACAACCATCACATGAACATCTATCTATTTCGCGTCACATCGGTTCTGTGCCACAAAAACGAGAGCCGACTAATGTGTGGGGCGAGACTGCCTGTTTCTTATTGATCAACTTACTGTTTCTTATTACAGTTACTCTACAATCTCATTTCAGTAATTTCATTTTCGTTATGCTGTCTTTTATGGCTAAAGGTAGATTTTGGATTGTGATACTAAGCAACACATCGAGTGATTATGATTCAATTGCATTTGTTTTTTTAATTTAAAGTTAAAGACAGCTATCACGACTAATATTAATAAAAAAAGTAGTTGTAGCTCATCCAAATTCCCTACAATTAAAATAAATAGAGTTTTAATAAAATTATAATAGTTATAATTAATCATTATAATAGTTATGATAGTTATAATAGAGTTTAATAAATAGAATTAACGTTAAATAATATGGCAGTTTACAGATGAGTGAAATGTTCCATTGAATGAACGAATTTTTATCATGAATCAAATCATTGAAATAATTGACTGCGCTTCAATGGGATGACCGGCAGCTATGAGTCTGAGTTATCTTCCTTTTTATCAATTGGAACATATCTAGAACTGTAGGTCCACATGCTCTCCTTCACAACATTGCTCAAACGGCAAGATTGAGCTATCTATGTAGAAGTGGCTGGTCTTTCCAATGGCGGATTCAGAAAGGCTTTGCGGTGAGGGGGAGGGTGGGTCTGGGGGGTAATTTGGAAAACAATCCCTCTAAAATTGTATTTGAGTTATTTTTTACTCATGTCTAGAAATGATGAAGTCCATTCATTTCAACAAACATAGGGTCAGCCACATAGAGGCCTGGACGCTAGTGCTTGAGTCATTGTCGATGAAACCTGGTAAAGATAGACGAATTCTTCAATATATTCTACTACAGGGAATAAAGGGCATTTCTATAAAAAGGGATTTTTTGGGAATAATTCCTCTGAACCGGCATTTTAAGATATTCAAGACATGAGTACATCCATTTTAGCATGCATACTGATGACACAATGTGAATTGCTCCTAGCATGAACGTAGCCATACATTTTTCAAGGGGGGTCCTTATGGTTATCCCCAACCACGTGTTTAGTTAGATGGTTAGCACGCCAGATAAAAATCTCATTTCACCATTCTCTTTACGTATCACTGAAATTCATTCTAAAAAATGTGTTACTTGATAAATTATAATCACTAATTATATCACTTTCTCTTTCAATAGAATAGAGAAACCTGATGAAAATTTAATTCTAAAGATCAACTCCGATTGCAACCTCGACTCAAACAACTGCACCTGTCCAAATATAAAGAAAGTTAACAGCACTCAATAACTAGATGTTTTAATAGATGAACATATGGAATGGGACATGCAAGAGAATCAAACACCTGTCTATGAAGCTAAAAAAATTCTGAATACTAACCACCTGAGCTAACATATGCTCAAGATTTGGCAGACCCACGTTTCCCCAGAAATCAATAAACGGCAAGTTAATTCAAAAATCTATATAAATAAAATTAGAGTTTTGTCTGTACATTTATCAGAATTATATATTTTTTGGTTATTTTTACGTTTTATACATTAAATAAGCCGAAAATAGTCTTATCTCATTTTCTGTCTGTCTGTCTGTCTGTCTGTCTGTCTGTCACGGCCCCAAAGGCATTTTACGCGGCCTTCTCCTCAAAAACGAGAGCATCGATCGGGATTTTAGTTATTGAACAGTATTGAACACTTTATTGACAATGTCTTTAGCTATAAAAAACTAAATTAACTTTTTTTTAACAGAGTAGTAAACTTTTAAAAACCAAGTATTGTGCGATTTTGGATACATTTTACGCGGCCTTCTCCTGAAAAACGAGAGCATCGATCGGGATTTTAGTTATTGAACATTATTGAACACTTTATTGACAATGTCTTTAGCTATAAAAAACTAAATTAACTTTTTTTTTAACAGAATAATAAACGTTTAAAAACCAAGTATTGTGCGATTTTGGATACATTTTACGCGGCCTTCTCCTGAAAAACGAGAGCATCGATCTGGATTTTAGTTATTGAACAGTATTGAACACTTTATTGACAATGTCTTTAGCTATAAAAAACTAAATTAACTTTTTTTTAACAGAATAATAAACGTTTAAAAACCAAGTATTGTGCGATTTTGGATACATTTCTTCAAAGTTTTATTACCACACTAGCTATTGTGCCCGTCCTTAGTACGGATTATGTTTAGAAATAAGACTAAATATGATTCGGCTTTTTTGATAGCAACGATCATGAAGTTGTTAGCAGCTTAGGCCCCGTTCAGACGATACAGTTTTTTTGCGGTACGGTTTTTTTTACTGTACGGTGTCAACTGTACTGTGATGTTCACACGGTCCGGCTTTGCTGCTTATTGCTGTGCTCTCCTCCTTCTTTCATTGCGCTTCCAGTTCAGTTTTATTTACTCCAGTTCAGGATTTTTTTTATTTGTGTGAGATTTTTTAAATAAGTTTCTTACTGAAGGTTTCTCTTAAATTTTGATCATGTACGCAAATTCTGGTTTCAATATTCCACACATTTTTCTCTCTTTATTTTTATATTAATCTTAAGTCTTGTCCCACAAGGCGGGGGGTCTCTCATATATTAGAGAAATTAAATTTTCACAGTTAATATCTTCCACGTCTGGACACTGGAATTCACTAATAAAAAGATCAATGCTGAAGAATATCAATGAAGAAGATCAATGCTGACGATCTGAAGACTGCTTCCAGCATAATAAGCGTATCGTTTGAACATATCCATTACCGGTACAATACATGTGCCACCGGATACGGATAGTTATTTTGCGGTACAGCTGATTTTAGCGATACCGTTTTCGAAGACAAAACCAAATGTAGATATCGGCTAGAACAGCTTTTTTACTGGATCCAGTCGTGACTGGAACAGTATTGTGTGAACATACAATATGAAATTTACATGCAAACGAAAGCACTGCAAAATAACTGATACAGCAAATTTACTGTACCGCACAAGAACTGTATCGTGTGAACGGGCCCTTAGTAAACATCTTAGAATGTAAACAATTCAGTGAGAGGCATCGGAGAGAATATTTTTTGAGAACAGCTGATTGATATATCATGATAAATTACGTGATTTTTTCTTACATGGTAATAATAGTGCTACCTGGCGAATTCCCAAGAGCCTGGCACAATCCGCACCTTCCTAAAATGTTAATTTTTGTTTTGATAAATTGAAATTAGAAAATTTTGTTTTTTTTTTCAACAAAGAAATAATTGATAAAACATAAGATGAGCTTTAATTCACCAGACATGTGTTTCCTAAAAGACTGCAATGCTCCGACTACACAAGTCTGCAGACAGCGTAAATAACGAACGCCGCGAAGGGCCCACCATTTATATTTGAGAACAGCTGATTGATATATCATGATTAATTACGTGATTTGTTCTTATTCTTATGTGGTAATAAAACTTGGAAGAAATGTATCCAAAATCGCACAATACTTGGTTTTTAAACGTTTATTATTCTGTTGAAAAAAAGTTAATTTAGTTTTTTATAGCTAAAGACATTGTCAATAATGTTTTCAATACTGTTCAATAACTAAAATCCCGATCGATGCTCTCGTTTTTGAGGAGAAGGCCGCGTAAAATGTATCCAAAATCGCACAGTACTTGGTTTTTAAACGTTTATTACTCTGTTAAAAAAAAAGTTAATTTAGTTTTTTATAGCTAAAGACATTGTCAATAATGTTTTCAATACTGTTCAATAACTAAAATCCCGATCGATGCTCTCGTTTTTGAGAAGGCCGCGAAAAATACCTTTGCGGCCGTGACAGACAGACAGACAGACAGACAGACAGACAGACAGAAAGTGAGATAAGGCTATTTTCGGCTTATTTAATGTATAAAACGTAAAAATAACCAAAAAATATACAATTCTGATAAATGTACAGACAAAACTCTAATTTTATTTATATAGATAAGAACAAATCACGTAATTTATCATGATATATCAATCAGCTGTTCTCAAAAAATATTCTCTCCCATACCTGTCACTGAATTTCTTACGTTCTAAGTTGTTTACTAAGGGCCCGTTCACACGATACAGTTTTTGTGCGGTACAGTAAATTTGCTGTATCAGTTATTTTGCAGTGCTTTCGTTTGCATGTACATTTCATATTGTATGTTCACACAATACTGTTTCGAATGGATCCAGTAAAAAAGCTGTTCTAGCCGATTTCTACATTCGATTTTGTCTTCGAAAACTGTATCGCTAAAATCAGCTGTACCGCAAAATAACTGTATCCGTATTCGGTAGCACATCTATTGTACCGGTAATGGATATGTTCAAACGATACGCTTATTACGCTGGAAGCAGTCTTCAGATCGTCAGCATTGATCTTCTTGATTGATATTCTTCAGCATTGATCTTCTTATTAGTGAATTCCAGTGTCCAGAAATGGAAGATATTAATTGTGAAAATTTAATTTCTCTAATATATGAGAGACCCGCCTTGTGGGACAAGACTTAAGATTAATATAAAAATAAAGAGAGAAAATTATCAGCGCGGCGAGAAATGTGTGGAATATTGAAACCAGAATTTGCGTACTTTGATCAAAATCAAAGAGAAAACTTCAGTAAGTAACTTATTTAAAAAAATCTTACACAAATAAAAAAATCCTGGACTGGAATAAATAAAACTGAACTGGAAGCGCAATGGAGGAAGGAGAAGAGCACAGCAATAAGCAGCAAAGCCGGACCGTGTGAACATCACAGTACAGTTGACGCCGTACAGTAAAAAAACCGTACCGCAAAAAAACTGTATCGTCTGAATGGGGCCTAAGCTGCTAACAGCTTCATGATCGTTGCTATCAAAAAAGCCGAAACATATTTAGTCTATTTCTAAACATAATCCGTACGAAGGACGGGCACAATAGCTAGTTAAGAATAAATATAGGGTCTAGGAATATTAAGGAGAAGGTATTTGGTGAACGTCTTCTGACCAGATAAATTTTAACAACGATTTCATGCATCTGTGCACTTGTGTTGATGCACTATTATTATGATGAGGAACTGGCATTAAAGTAACACCTTCCTGATAACTCTGATCTATCTGAGATCCTTAACAATAGACCGTTACCGCTAGTTGCCTGAATGGAATATTTTCAGAAATTTGATAAGCAGATTACCTTATTTAGCTTTTCATATCATCCAATTAACTAAAGAGTACAATTTTGTTTTTTACATAGTTTTCTTGAAATTGGAAACATTGGAATTGCAAAGTAGTTTTATGAAATCTGTAATGGTAAATATGTTGGTCTTTTGCTAAGTGGAATACAAATATCGATTATCTCATAATAGAGAAATTCTAAATAAGTCCTCAACTTTATCTGTTTTTTTTTGTTTTTTTTAATGACTGGCAGAATGACAGGTGATTCAGTGTCATGACTGCACCACACCTCTGAGTGAAAAGCAATCATTTCAGGCCTGACGTCCACTAATTATTTACACTCGCTGAACTGGACATGATAAAAAAGTAATAAAATCGGTCAGTGCCATTACTTATTGACTTACATTCACTCTCGATTGTCAAGTTTCATGATAAATACCACTAACAAAATACAGCTTTACAATCGAACCGTGCTGCTTACCCCATCGCGTTTTACAATTTCCATCACACCAATTAAAATGTTCATATTTTAATTAAAATATCTGGGAAATTTCCACACCTTCAACGCAACGTTGGATAATTTTGTGATTTTCAGAGAACTAACATAAACGATTACCACTACCGTAACCAACGAGTTACTACTACAGTAACTAAGGAGTTACTAAAACTACATTATGTAGTTGTATTATGAGATTGTCCTAATCATCATGCTCTTTTGAACGAATTCCTAGGAAAACTCCCCGAATTCCTAGGAGAATTGGAAGAAAATGGCAAAAGTAATCAACAATTACGAGAGACAATTATGAAAGTTTTTGAATAGAAACACAACCGCTAGTATCAGAGCTGTGTGAGTGTGATATACTCGTATATTGGAATATCAGCGGCGACCTTTCCTTTTGTCCAACATCAGCGTTAACTCTGGTTGCCCTGCTATGATCCCAACGAATTTGAAACGAAATTCTTGGACCAGGTCCAACATTTCAAGGCTTGATTTAACTGTTTACTCAGCAACTCCAACTCAAATCCTTTATCTTTCACTAGCATCCGATCGTTTCTGCACTTTTCCCATCCACAATATTCCTTTGAGCTCTTAACGTGATTTATGAACATTTTTCCACTATCACCTTCACAATTGTATTTGGAATTACCATTGACATTTTTGAATTAGACTAGCTTTGCTCATCAAAACAGAGTGAACAAGCAGAGTGGTGGTTTCTACCAATTTCTAATTCAGTTGAAATGTATCTCACCAAAATTATTGTATACAATTATTGATGTTTGTGATTATGGATGACTTTTATTACTGAAAAGATTTTCACTTATTGAAAGATTTTTTAAAGTATTCATTCCCCGGTTACATTACAACTTTTGAGGTCGTATAGCTCTGGCAAAAAAAAATAGTCAAAGAAATCAACAAATAAATTGATTCACAGTCATTATTAATTTATTGAGCATGTTGGCAGGAGACCGTTTGGATTCAATCACTTCGTTTCTGAGGTTTTCATGTTCTATGAACTTCAAGTACCGATGAGCCTCAATGGTCTGAGCTGTATGAAAGCCTCTGCTAGGAAATTCTCAATTGCGATGGTAGTAAAATATTTAGTAAGTGCTTTTTTCTTCAATTTTTTTAAAGTTTCTGCAAAGAGGTATGATTTTGTCTCACGGTAATTATTTTTATGATTATCATAGAATGGATCTACTACCATTTTCCACGTGGGTATGTTGAGGGTGTTTATTGAGCAACTTCCCGAAAGTTCTCAGCAGTCAGACGAATGGTTTGGTAATTCATAAAATCAGAAAGCCAGAGGAGACTATGACATCAAACAAGCAGAGTGAACTATGCTTTGAAAGCATTGGTACCGATCATATAGTTCTTTGGTTAATCTAAAGCTACCAGGTTGAGAATAACGAGGCAAATAGCCTGTCATTCAAGTGCAGAACAAACTCTAGGTGTGGGAACAAACTCTATCATTTCTATCATTCCTGAAAAAGATTCATACACAGAATTGCTACTCAAGGTTTTGCATAGACCCAACCTGATATCTTTGAAAATATTGAAAAGAAAATTTTATCAAAACTTCTATCAGAAGTTATCTACATCTAAGCAGTGAGACAGACACCGTCTGAGAAGACAAACATTTTTCTAGCTAACATAAAAGTTGGTGGTAACAGGCCGCAAAGTCTCATCTAAAATATGCCCAGCGGAATGATGAATTGGGGAATATGCTCTGAAGCAAACAAAAAAGTGAGGGCAACATGATAGCAAACTTAGGGGGCATACTAACTAGAAAAGTGGATTTCAACGAAGTGAGAAGGATGGTCATGGAGATAATCGGTGATGAATGTTCATGAGGATTGTAGAGGGGAGAATAGATGATAAGGGTGGCACTGCGGGTGCGAGGAGCGGCACTAGAAAAAGTTTTAGAAAAGTTTGGATTTTTAAAATACCTTGGAAAAATGTTGACCTTTCAATTATTTGGAAAATACTTTTAGTCTTTGCAAACGATTCAATGACCACTTTCATCAATAAATTGGTTACTCTGGAACCTCGAAGCTGAAGGTTCGAAAATTATAAGCTACAGAATTTCGGTAAATGGCCAGAATGGGAAAATTATGCTATGGAAATCAAATTTTAGTATTAATAAATACTTGTCTCTTGCAAAACCAGGATAAAATAATTAATATGTCCAGTATTATTAGCATTAATAGTGGCATTAGCAGTAGTGGTAGCATCCATATGATTGTTGAACTCAGTTATGATTCCTTAAGGCCCGACCAGACACCTAACATCGCAACTCACGATTTATATTGCGTAACATCACTCCGTAAGAACTTGCGCCGCAACAAGACGCTGTCGCGTAACATCTTATCACTGTTTTTATGGTGTGTTGTTGTGGAGCAATGTTACGATGCTGTGTTATGGAAAGATGTTATGCAACGGATATAAAGTACGATGTGATTTTAAATGTCTGGACGGCTTTTTACAGTGCTAAGTGAATTCAACGACTAGCAGTCAAATGCTTTAGAATAAGTAGAATTTACTTACTCTGTAGGCCGAACGTTTCCGATTAATATTAACAACGCAGTTCGTCATGGAACAAGAAATCCAGGAATTTTTATAGTGCTCATCCTTCTATATATATTTACCTGCACAATTTACATTTCGAATACTAGACTAGAACGCACAATGAGCGTTCAAACTGAATTTAGCTTATTTAAAATATGGATCAGTATCTCTACCATTGATAATAATAAATTAAACGTGGGCGACAGAATGACTGGTTTCCATTGACCGATCCCTGAGAATTCACCCTCTTCATAGACAGTGGATAATATCAATTTCGTTAAACAGTGGATACGTGTGTTCATACTCTTAAACTGAGTTTGGTGTAAACATACAGGTGAACTAACGTTCAGTTCAAACTAAGATTAGATTGTACTCAATAATACAAACGCTGATTGTACATATAATACGGGCTTTAATGCAGAACATTTATGAATTTATTGATTGTTTTCACCTTTACTCCTTACGCTTTCTCAACTTGAAGAAAAGGAAATCTGAAAAAAGATAGAATCGTAAAAGGAAGTAGGATGAGAGAAATTGACAAGATTATTTTCCCAACTTCTGTGTAATGAGGAAAACCTTTGAATGAATGGTTAATTAAATTGCAATATTTGTTGTGTGGGCTTCATCAGTTTCTATTGAATACCATTAGCAAAGACGTGGTAGACAATGAATGCTACCGGCACACGACAGACAAGTCCTTGTTGGTGTTGTTTAGGTGAAACACTAAATTGCTTATCGGGACAGAATGGCACAGAGTGATGCTGGAGCGAGCGGGAGTAGCCAACAGTGAGGAATGATCAAGGGAAGGGAACGGGAACGGGAAGAACCGCTCAAGGACGGAGGACATGTGTCAAAGGGCCGAGTTGGTCGACAGTGTTGAAGGGTGAGGGCGCAGGGCCACTGTCACTCTGTCCCTGTCCTGTTCCAATTCCAGTCACTCGCCTTTTCCTCCCGGGCAGCACCCACTAGTTGTCATGGCAACTGGGGAATGCACTCTCTCACTTCATCTCCTTCCTACTGCAGACGACTTTCCTTAATTTCGGCATTCTTCTTCTTCTTTCATCTCTTCTTCCGCCAGCGCTTTCTATTCTACTTCTTTCTTTTGCTCAACCTCATCCCGGTCGACACTCCTTGGTCTTCTTCTTCTTCTTCTTCTTCTTCTTGCTCATCCATTTATTCTCCCCGCTTCTTCTTCTTCTGATGGCAGATCGCCAACTACTGTTGAGTTTGCCTATTCCTTTCTTATTTTCCTTCCACTACGTTATCCCTTTCTCTCTGAGACACACTCCTCATTCAACTTTCTTCTTTTTTTGTCATTTATATATTCCTTATTCTTTCGTTTCTACATTAAACTGGTGGAAAAGAGAGGAGATATTTTCGTTTGCGCTTAACCGCTATAAAGACAATCAGATATTTTTAGATTTGATATTTATTTATACTACTTGAATCTTTTTTAACGCAATTCCGCCTTTTCTTGAACATACTGAAATTACAATAGAGTTGAGCTATTATGTATTATGTTCAAATTGGCCGGTAGGAGATCTGTATGAAAAATCCTATAGGTCCCTTCTAAAGAAAGAGAAAGATGCTGTACCAAGTTCAAAATGCATGCGCCCCTGAGCCGTGAACCATTCTGAATTAGCTACTAGAATTGATTGTCAATCGAATTGAGTATTGATTAGTAATCAGATTGGGTGTCTCAAAACTTTGAACTTTTCATCTCCTATCATATTTGATTTGGTTTGGCAATGTCTGAGTCAAGCTGTAAGTTGTTTTTCCTGCATTTGTACTTTCTTCTTAATCTTCCAATAAGAATATTCTATTCCATTAAGATGAGTTATAAATATCACTAGTAGTTCTGTGAACAGTAGACCTCACGCCCAAGAATAAGGGAGTTTGCCATGGGCGTAGCTAAGGGGGGTCCCCGGGTCCGGACCTCCCTCGCCCTTGGCGTTGACACAAGCACTAGATACAATTTGTTTTGATCCATAATGTGGGTTAAAGTAGAAAGATTTATGCCCAGAAACACTCAAAATGCAGGTTTAGAGAATTTATTTTACAAATTTATTTCCGTGAGAGAACCCGCAGACCTCTTTTTTTACGGAAGGGTCATATATATATAATCGTCCTGTGCATGCAAGTTTCAGTTGGTGAAGTACAATTAGAAAATTTGATGTGAATTAGGCCTATGTGACTAGCAGGAACGTATTTAAATGACGTTCCCGGATCCAAACTCTCTCATTGGCGATGCCTTACAAGCTTTCAAGTTTTGTAATGGAGAGCCATATATTTCGTAAAAATAGTTTGAGGTTTTCTCCTCGTGATTTTCAGGCATAGCCCTTATACTAGTACTGTAAAGGTATAGGTATAGGTAAAGGTATAGAGTTCGCCTACCACCTATCACAGTCAAATATAGGCTTTCTAGGACATGTAACTCAGTTATAGTACTGTATTTCAATTTCCTTCTTTTTTATTTTGTGAAATACACTCTCTTGGTATACTCACAGTACAATAAGTAGCTAAAATTGAATTTAATTTTGGTTGAGTTTGCAGAAAGCAAGTCATAATATTATCTAGATTTCAATGTTATTCAAGTAAAATGATAGATTTTATCAAGTAAGACATTTTTCAAGGTGTATTACATTGGTGAGTTTCGATTAATGGTAAAAGGGGGGTTTATAATGAAGTCAAGAATAGTATTTGAGGCAGAATTCTATGTTGGTGGTAAAAATACCCCTTGAGAAATTTCCAGCTACGCCTATGGTGCTTGCACCATTGTCATCATCGCAAAGTAACACATGCTGTAAAATGATGTGCGCAAGTTTTGATGTTCATATCTTGTGAATCAGTTATACATTATACATCAATGATTCAAAATCCCTCGGGGATTTTTGTACAATTTAAAAACAGTTTTACTGTATCATCTTCAGTAGTTTTTGAAACAGGGCTGTACAAAAGTTTTTGTGCATACCAAAAAATGCTGAAATTCAAGTGGGGATATGAACTATGAACTTCTGAATATTTGCATAAGAGCCTGTTCCTTTAAATACTCTTTCTAAGTCTCTAGACTATCAGAGACACCACTTTGCCGCCTTCATGTGTGACCAATGTTTTCAAGGAACTATGAAACGCCTTTATGGTTCATAGCCTTTGAGGCACCTAACTTGTGAATGAAAAATGTGTTGAATCTTCTTCAGCTCATTCTTGTCAGCTCATTGGGGCGGTACGAATAAATACTATTAAATGTCAAATACTATATATTTATGATATTGTTTACTATTATCTTGAATTGAATGACTAAAACGATTTTCTAAGTCTCAAGAAAATCAATTTTAATGTCAATTATATATCAAAATTCTCAATAGTAAACGATATAAATTAACATTTCAATCTTTCTTCAGTAAAACATTACTTCATCATTAATAGTCTTCATGTGATAAACAAACAAGCTTGAATAAACATTTGTGAAGATGTAAGAAGAATATTATATCCAATAATATTTTTACATCTCCCATTTAGTCAATACATTTTCCTGAAGGAATTAATTTACTTGAATGACAAATAATCTTTTCTTTCTCAAAATTTCCACAGGCTACTTCATACATAGAGTTCGATATCCTTCTTGTTATTGGAAATGGTCCACTTCTGATTTCATCCAATTTATTCCTATTCAATTTGTTTCCTTCTTCTAAATATACTAATTCATTTTTTCTAAAGTTATATATTTTTCTATTTTTATCACATCTTATTTTGTTTTGTTGATGATTCAGGATTGAATTTTTCATAGCTTTATCTCGATCTACTGTCAAATCACGTTTTTCTTTTAGTTGTGGTGGTACAATATTTAAATCATCTCCAGTTATGAGATATCTTGGTGAAAATCCAGTAACACTATGGATGGTATCGTTATATTCTGAAGTACAGTCTTCTGCTATTTTTGACCATGCTCGTTTTCTACTATTTGTGCTATTTATTTTGCATCTAATACGATTCACTAATGTCTGATTGAGACGTTCATTAAGACCATTTGACTGCGGACAATCTACTGATGTAATAGTATAATTACGTTACTAGGCTGGAAAATAACGTTTTGCCGGTCAAGCATATGATAGTTAATGCACGAGGCGCAGCCGAGTGCAGAAACGTGAATATGCGAGAACCGGCAAAAGTTTACAGCCATGTAATGTACGATATTTTTTGTTACACTTGATAGAAAGGCAAGATACAAGCAGCTGGATAATATGCGAGACATTCAAAAGTATTCAAGACAAGTTAATCAGCTGCTTTATTTAGATTCAGAATTTGATAGGCGAATTCCCAGATATAAACCAAAATAATGATAGCCTAGTGCAATCAGCTGGATAATATTCGAGACAGGTATTGAGTCATAGGTCATGTAATGTAATGAGTTGACTATATATATACATATAATATATATATTATATCACAACGGAAAAATTTTTGCCGCACGCCATATGTTTTGTACGGCTATAAGGCCCTATTTGTCAGCTGATTTTTCCGATCTAGTACGGAAAAGAGGCACTTTCCATACGTGACAAATCTATGGAAAGTAGCTACTTTCTATCAAGTGTAACAAAAACACCATTGTAACGCCTTTTTATAGTAGATATTCTCCGAACTCTGTTGATTTAATTGACGCATATTGATCAGCCAATAAAATCTTAACTGAGTAGTTCTGCAAGACAGGATCAATTAAACGAATGAAGTCTTTATAACCTTGCCCGCTGGAGGTTGATGTATACGCAAATCTAGAAAAGTGATTGACTAATATATGTAGATATCGTTTTGTAGAGTTATTTCCACCAAATCCAACAGTATCTATTGACATAATCTCGTATGGTGCACTGGCTGGACCCAATTGTGAAAGTAATCCTATTTGACGACCCTTTCTTGTCTTGTTCTTTTTACATTTAAGGCAAGAGTTGCAATAGCTTTTAACCATTTCGTCCATATTGAAAAAATAGTAATGTGGGCGTATATTCAATAATGTATGTTAAATCCCAATGTTTCCTAATTGATAGTGGAGCTCCTCAATCAATTCTTGTCCTTTTTTCTGAGAAAGGAAAATTTTTTGTTTCCCTCTTAAAATTTTGTAAAATATTTCATCTTTTAGATAAACATTCTTGTTATTTATTATTGTTTCTCTATTTTTCTTTTGTTCTTCTACGATATCTTTGATTGTTATTAAATTTACAACTTTTAAAATGTTTCCATTACCTTCAAAATGTTCCAAAACAGGATTCCTAGACAAAGCATCAGCTTCCACATTTTCTTTTCCTGGATTGTACATCAATTGAAAATCATATTGCAAAAGATAATATACAAGATCTCCTATAATTCTTCATCTGTCCTTGCTTTTACTTTTAGATTTTCTAATGGTTTGTGATCTGTCATAATTGTGAATTTCTGTCATATCAACCAATATTGCCAGTATATTATTGCCTCTTTTATCGCCATACATTCTAGGTAGATAGCCTTTTTCTTTTTTTGTGCAGGACTTATTTTTTTAGAAAAATATGCTACCGGATGAAGTTCATTATTTTCTTTTGGTTGTTTTAATACAGCTCCAAATCCTTCTCCACTAGCGTCTGTAAAAATGTATACTGTTTTTCAAAATCATAAATCTGCAATATAGGACTAGAACATAGATATCTCTTTATATTTCGGAATGCTTTTTCACACATTTCCGACCAGACAAAAGGTGTATCCTTTCTTAATAATTTGTGTAAAGGTTCAGAGTTTGCACTGCATTCTCCAAATATTTGTAGTAGAAATTAATTTTTCCCAAGAATTGACGCACATTTTTTTTGTCTTTGGTTGAGGAAAGTCTTCACAGAACAGAATTATTTTCAATTATATGACCCAAGTAGGCTATTTGATTGAGTTTCTTGCAAAATTATATTTTTCAAATTTTAGCTTGAAACCTTCATTTTTAATTGCATTTAGAACAAGGTCTATATATTTCAAATGTTCTTCAAATGTTTTTGAAAATATGAGGATATCATCAATATAACAAGTACAAAAATCAGTCAGCTCATTTCTCCATAAAGTATTTCCTAATGTTCTTTGGAAAATTGAAGATGCTGTTCTCAAACCAAATGGAAGACGTAACCATTGATAATGCCCTTCTTCTGTCACAAATGCAGTTTTTATTCTGTCTTCTTTTTTTATTGGTATTGACCAAAAAGCTGAATGCACATCCAGAACTGTATACCACTTACAATTACCTGCCTTCACTGTTATATCCTCTATTCTTGGAAACGGTTGTGGCTCTGGTATTACTAATTTATTCAAATTTTTAAAATCAATGCATAGACGAGATCTCTTTTGTTCTTCTCGTTTATAGGCGAGTGTAACAGGAGATGCAAATGGTGAAGTAGAATACTCAATCCTGCTTCTAGAAGCTGTGTTATTTGGTGGTCTATTTCTTTCTTATCTGGTATAGATGTCCTATATGGCTTTTTAATAACATATTTATCTTCTGATAGTTTTATTTCTGCAACTGCATTCTTTATTTCACCCACATCATATTTTTGTTTTGCAAATATTGATTCATGTTTATCTATCAATTCTATCACAGTTTGTCTAAATTTTGTCTCACTTATAGAATAATTAACATTTGGTTTAATATTTTTTTTTTTTTTTTGAGTAGAATCCAAAACTTACGTCTTATCATCAAATTTTTGTAAAATTTCTAAATTTTCATTTTGAATCAATTTGAATTTTTTATTGCATCTAATCCAAGAAGTAGATCATATGAAAAATTATTGTTTTTAACGACATAGACATCCAATGTCTCTTCAATTTTATTTATTTTCATTCGAATTTTAGCCCGGCGTTATGTAAAATTCATACCACTAATAGTTTTAAAGATATTACGATCATTCATCAGTTTTGTCCTTAGTTCATCAACGATTTTCTGATTTATGAGTGTAATATTAGAGCCACTGTCATAAACTCCTTGTACAATTCTCTTTTCATCAACAAGTACATTGACTGTAATAATTAATGGAATGAACTTACCCGCCGGATTTTCTAGTTTTTTTGAATCATTAATTCCCATCACATCTTCTTCATATTCTGTGAGATTTGCTGACTTTTGTTTATTTCTACATATCTCTTCAGGATGAAAACGATTTGGTTTTCCCAAAGCCAAACATATAAAACAAGGGAGTTCCTTCTTTTTTGAATCTTCCATTTCTTGTTTATCTTTATTTAAAATGTTGCTATATTTACAAGAGGTTGTATAATAATGATATTTTTGTATTTCATTCATAAGATCTTCTGTTGTTCCAATATTATCCTTATCTAGCTTATTTTGAACATGAACTGGAAGTCCAACAACAATGTGTGAAATTCTTGATTCATCTGTCATTGCTCTTTCACATTCAAGCAATAAACGTTCCTTCCTTAAAGCATAATCTATCATAGTTCCATGACCTTCAATAAATTTGAATGAATATGCATAGCGAACATTTGACCAACCTTTATTAGAATATGTCCTAAGAAATGCATTCGACCACAGATTCCAATTTTCAAACTCCAATTTATATTTGGTAGAGGTATACCAATCTTCAGCATTGCCTTGTACAAATAACCTCAAACATTGAATTTTTTCTTCGTCTGTGTTAATATTGTAACGGATACATTCTTTCTCAAACTCTTCTAACCAAAATTTTGCGTTTTGATTTCGGTGTAATTTTAGAATACCGGCGACAGCCGGTTTTCTGAAATTTCTTTTTTTAATAGATTTGTTATGTTGCTCTGATGATAAAACAGTGAAAATTTTTTGGTGCTCTACAATAGTTTATTAATAAAATGGATTCAAAATACTTACATTTTGAGGTTAGCTTTGCTATTTTCGACAAGAAATTAGACATTTCGCGCATGCGCAGAAGCGAAGTCTGCGTGAATGGAACGAAGTGGGATGGAAACTGGAATGGAACTGCATAACCAAACCTTTCCTAACCTGGCTAGATGTGACTGAACCACTTCTGTAAATTTGTCGTTGAAACGCAACGTACCATTTTATCGTGAGGACACCATTTGTACGACTGTCGTTTTGACCGACCTAGTAAACAGAGGTGGTTCAGTCACATCTAGCCAGGTTAGGAAAGGTTTGGTTATGCAGTTCCGTTCCAGTTTCCATTCCACTTTGTTCCATTCACGCAGACTACGTCCCCAATAACCCCCCTACCTCGTTTCGCCAATGGTGATAACAACACAAATTAATTACCTATACAAATTATAATTAACCTCTTTGTTCATGGCACGCGACCATCGTAAAGTTGTTGTTTTTCATTTTACACGAAAAATATATGATTTTTATTCAAAGCTATTCAAAGCTTATTCAAAGGAATTATGAAATGAGGTTAGTAAACTTTAAATCAATTTTATTAATAAACAAATCTATTAAAAAAAGAAATTTCAGAAAACCGGCTGTCGCCGGTATTCTAAAATTACACCGAAATATGACTAAATATGTTTCGGCTTTTTTGATAGCAACGATCATGAAGTTGCTTAGTAAACAACTTTGAACGCAAACAATTCAGTGACAGTTATCAGAGAGAATATTTGAGAACAGCTGATTGATATATCATGATAAATTACGTGATTTGTTCTTATGTGGTTATAATAGTGCTACCTGGCGAATTCCCAAGAGCCTAGCACAAACCGCACCTTCCTAAAATGTTAATTTTTGTTTTGATAAATTTAAATTAGAAATTTTTTTTAACAAAGAAATAATTGATGAAACATAAGATGAGCTTTGATTCGCCAGTCATATGTTTCCTAAAAGACTGCAATGCTCAGACTACACAAGTCTGCAGACAGCGTAGATAACGCCGCGAAGGGCCCACTATTCAGATTATATTTGAGAACAGCTGATTGATAAATTACTTGATTTGTTCTTATGTGGTAATAAAACGTATGTATCCAAATGTATGTAAGAAATGTATCCAAAATCGCACAATACTTGGTTTTTAAACGTTTATTATTCTGTTAAAAAAAAAGTTAATTTGGTTTTTTATAGCTAAAGACATTGTCAAAAAGGTTTTCAATACTGATAAATAACTTTAATCCCGATCGATGCTCTCGTTTTTCAGGAGAAGGCCGCGTAAAATGTATCCAAAATCGCACAATACTTGGATTTTAAACGTTTATTACTCTGTTAAAAAAAAAGATAATTTAGTTTTTTATAGCTAAAGACATTGTAAATAATGTTTTCAATACTGTTCAATAACTAAAATCCCGATCGATGCTCTCGTTTTTGAGGAGAAGGCCGCGTAAAATGCCTTTGGGGCCGTGACAGACAGACAGACAGAAAGTGAGATAAGACTATTTTCGGCTTATTTTATGTATAAAACGTAAAAATAACCAAAAAAAAATACAATTCTGATAAATGTACAGACAAAACTCTAATTTTATTTATATAGATTACATTTAAATTCTTTTCAATATTACATATAAAAAATTCTAGCTTGGAAACCGCCATAGATAGGAATTCCAAATTGGTTTCCAATTATTAATATAATTTTATTTAGTTTAACAAGGTGTAATTCCCCAATGCGAAATGACAGGCCATACCTGAAAACCTGAATAACACAATGCCTTCTACATTTTGACACTTAATTTGACTATTTTAACTCGAGTTCAGTTATACTGTTCAGTTCCTCTTTCCTCACTCTATTACTCTTTCCTTACTTTTTCTCTTTGTTGAATCTCTACATCTCATCATCATCATCTTATTCATAGTATATTATTTTTTCCCAGCCATAATTGCCATTATCACCACTGTCGTCTTCCTCCTCAATATCATTTTCCATCTCTCTCACCGTCTTATCCGTACTTTACTTTAAACTTGAGGTCCTGATTGTTCTATTCCCTTAGTTTTTATACTTTTAAGTTATGCAACCTTTTTACTTTTTTATATTTTTTTTAGCATTTTGCTGTGTTAAGGAGGCATGATTGTGTATTGATACCTGTTGCTTCTATTGAGAGTTTTCAAATAAATAAATATTATTTCCAATGTTTATAGTTACTTTATATATTATAATTATACTAGTGGTACACCCGTGCGTTGCAACGGAATTTTAGTTATAATAGCGGTACCCGGCGAATTCCCAAGAGCCTAGCAAAAATCGCATGTTCCTAGCTTTCCAAAAATTTTATTTTTGTTTGGTTAAATTGCAATTAGAAAATTTTGTTTTTTTTTCACCAAAGAAATAATGGATGAAACATAAGCTGAGCTTTGATTCTCCGCTCTCCAGTCATATGTTTCCTACATGACTGCAATGCTCGACTACACGGTACGCCCGTAAGCCCGCAGACACCGTAAATAACGCCGCTAAGGACTTTGAACTCCCAAACTTCATAGGAACCTTCTCGGTACTATGCTACACTGTGCCAGAAAATTTCATAAAAATCGGTTCAGCTGTTTCGGAGTTTACTAGTTACATACATACATAAACATATCGCCTTTTATATATGTATATAATAAGCTGATATAAGAAGAGATAACTATTATTCTAGTTCTCCAATCTATATATATAAAAATGAATGTCTATCTGTATGAATGTATGTATGTATGTATGTTCCCTATAGACTTCAAAACTACTTGACAGATCGGCATGAAACTTTGGGAATATGTTGTGTGAATATTGGGGATGGTTTCTGACCATAAATTTTAATAGGGGAGCTAATAATTATTATTAATTAATCCATTTTATAGACCTAACCTACTGAACTTGCCGGCCAAACAGCTTAAAGGAACAGCTGATAGAAGTCAACAGTTTTTAATCATATGGCAGGCCCCTTAGCGGCGTTATTTACGCTGTCTTTGAACAGCAAAAGACTTTGCACTTTGCATGTAGGTTACCGTGCAGTCGGAGCCTTGCAATATGTAGGAAACATATGACTGGGTATGATGAAATGTAATTATGCCAGGTTGATGACATCTGTTAACCAATGCAGCTAGAAATTTGAAATGCAGCCTCAGCGGGAGGTGGCGAATAATAAAATAAAAAACCTAGCTTCTACCCCTAAAGTCGTAGGAGGTTTAAATTTGAAATGTTTCTTCATTCAGAGGTGGTGATTAAGAAAACAACAAAGCCTCTATGATCAGCTGGAAGAGCCTTAGGACTAACTTCTTTCCTAATTTGAAATGTAACCTCAACGGGAGGTGGCGAATAATAATATCAAGGAGAATTTTTATGAGAATGCAGCAATGCGCGTCGGGCCAGCTAGTTACAAATAAATTTCATATAATTCTGATATAGGACATTGTTATGTACTGACCTGACGAGCTTTTCCAGTTTAGTGCTATTATACCATTACCATGAATTTTGAAAACTAGAACGAGTTTGTCCGATTATCAGTATTTTTTATTCTGCAATCAAATCAAGGAATTTATTTGTATTTTGTGAATGCAAAAATTATGATCTTAAATTTGAAACCAATTTCTCTTGTAAAATTATTAAAAGAAAAAGGCAAGGATGGTTTATGATGCTTAGTTTGATCGTAAATTGGAAAAAAATGAAAACTGAACCAGAATTTCGGTGTTTTTGGGCTAACCTGCAGTATTCACCAGGATTAGAAGGTCAACCTTCATTATTAGACCACCTAAAGCCTTATAAACATTGCGCGAAAAATTTGCTGAGTTACTAATTATTTCCTGTGATGAACATTTGAACTTTTTTGTCTCCTATGGCTGGACTAATTAGAAAAAAAGTATCTAATTTTCGAATTTAGGAGTATTTATTATATACTAGCTATTGTGCCCGTCCTTCGTACGGATTATGTTTAGAAATAAGACTAAATATGTTTCGGCTTTTTTTATAGCACCGATCATGAAGTTGTTATCAGCTTAGTTGAGACGATACAGTTTTTTTTGCGGTACGGTTTTTTTACTGTACGGCGTCAACTGTACTGTGATGTTCACACGGTCCGGCTTTGCTGCTTATTGCAGGGCTCTCCTACTTCTTCCATTGCGCTTCCAGTTCAGTTTTATTTATTCCAGTCCAGGATTTTTTTTATTTGTGTAAGATTTTTTTAAATAAGTTACTTACAGAAGGTTTTTCTTAAATTTTGATCAAAGAACGCAAATTCTGGTTTCAATATTCCACACATTTCTCGCCGCGCTGATAATTTTCTCTCTTTATTTTTATATTAATCTTAAGTCTTGTCCCACAAGGCGGGTCTCTCATATATTAGAGAAATTAAATTTTCACAATTAATATCTTCCATTTCTGGACACTGGAATTCACTAATAAGAAGATCAATGCTGAAGAATATCAATCAAGAAGATCAATGCTGACGATCTGAAGACTGCTTCCAGCGTAATAAGCGTATCGTTTGAACATATTCATTACCGGTACAATACATGTGCTACCGAATACGGATACAGTTATTTTGCGGTACAGCTGATTTTAGCGATACAGTTTTCGAAGACAAAATCGAATGTAGAAATCGGCTAGAACAGCTTTTCTACTGGATCCATTCGAAACAGTATTGTGTGAACATACAATATGAAATGTACATGCAAACGAAAGCACTGCAAAATAACTGATACAGCAAATTTACTGTACCGCACAAAAACTGTAACGTGTGAACGGGTCCTCAGTAAACAACTTAGAACGTAAGCAATTCAGCGACAGGTATCGGAGAGAATATTTTTTGAGAACAGCTGATTGATATATCATGATAAATTACGTGATATGTTCTTATGTGGTAACTAGCAGCTACCCGTCCTTCATACGGATTATGTTTAGAAATATGACTAAATAAATATGTTTTGGATTCCTTCATACGGATTGTGTTTAGAAATATGACTAAATAAATATGTTTTGGCTTTTTTGATAGCAACGATCATGAAGTTGTTAGCAGCTTAGTAAACAACTTTGAACGTAAACAATTCAGTGACAGTTATCAGAGAGAATATTTGAGAACAGCTGATTGATATATCATCATCATAAATTACGTGATTTGTTCTTATGTGGTAATAATAGTGCTACCTGGCGAATTCCCAAGAGCCTAGAACAAACTGCACCTTCCTAAAATGTTAATTTTTGTTTTGATAAATTTAAATTAGAATTTTTTTTTTCAACAAAGAAATAATTGATAAAACAAGATGAGCTTTGATTCACCAGACATATGTTTCTTAAAAGACTGCAATGCCCCGACTACACAAGTCTGCAGACAGCGTAAATAACGCCGCGAAGGACCCACCATTTATATTTGAGAACAGCTGATTGATATATCATGATTACGTGATTTGTTCTTATTCTTATGTGGTAATAAAACTTGGAAGAAATGTATCCAAAATCGCACAATACTTGGTTTTTAAACGTTTATTATCCTGTTAAAAAAAAGTTATTTTAGTTTTTTATAGCTAAAGACATTGTCAAAAAGGTTTTCTATACTGATAAATAACTTTAATCCCGATCGATGCTCTCGTTTTTCAGGAGAAGGCCGCGTAAAATGTATCCAAAATCGCACAATACTTGGTTTTTATACGTTTATTACTCTGTTAAAAAAAAGTTAATTTAGTTTTTTATAGCTAAAGACATTGTCAATAATGTTTTCAATACCGTTCAATAACTAAAATCCCGATCGATGCTCTCGTTTTTGAGGAGAAGGCCGCGTAAAATGCCTTTGGGGCCGTGACAGACAGACAGACAGACAGACAGAAAGTGAGATAAGACTATTTTCGGCTTATTTAATGTATAAAACGTAAAAATAACCAAAAAATATACAATTCTGATAAATGTACAGACAAAACTCTAATTTTATTTATATACATTTGCAATTAGACACCAGAATTAACAGCTGACTGTTCAAACCATATCAGTTCAGATTATTGTTATAAACCTGCTTTACACCCATTGCTTTGGAAAATAAATTACCCTTAAATTACACTTACCAGAAGGCAAATTGAGCAACTCATTAACGACGCAGGGTGGAGAGTTATGTGTCGTGAGCTAGGGAGAAGGAAAATACCAATTTATTTCATGTGTACCAAGTCAAAAACCCCCATTTGCTCAGTATTAAGTGCAACTTGGTATAACTCATGAATGATTCATGGACATGGATAACGCGGAATCTCTCGCGGAATACTTTGACACAGTTCAATACATTTTGACTATACAATTACATAATTCTTGTTTCAATTACAATGATCCAGCGATTTAATGGAAGAATGATAGAAAGTAGACGCCATTTCTCATTACTGAGTAGTTCAGGCTACGGAGTAGCTTTCAATACTCAATAGTAGTAATAGTAGTACTACCTATTTTTTTATTAATTTATGGTTGGGGATATCAACCTGAGCGTGTACTAGTAGTGCATAGTTTGAAAACCATCAGATAGTGGGTAATAATCATCAAGGCCACAGAAAACCGAAAAGAATGCTGATTTGCAATCCAATACTTTATTTAAAATTGTGATTTTTCTGATGGATGTGAGCATGTCAGTTAATTAAAAAATCATAAGAGAAAGTGTTGGGACTTATTGATCTCCAGCAGCAACCATAATCAGAATAATGAATAACTTTTAGTTAAAAGACCAAGAAAACTGTACTTTTGGATTGATGAGACAAAGATCAGTTGTTGGGTGACGTGAATAATCTGAATTATTACATGTGAATTATCTGAACAGAAAATTAAGTCCATCATTTACATGTGAATTATAAGAACAGAAAATTAATTCATCTTGAGAAATAAAAGTATAATGCCCAGATCACTCTATCACTCAATTTTTATGTAACCAAATAAGACCATTTTGACTGTCACTAGCGTAAAATACATTGAATATAAGGATATTGTCAATGAAAATATGATTTCAAACAACCCAAAGTAGCTGAAGTTTTGAGAATTGAGAGTTTAGAATAGCTAAACAATGATAGATAGTAGTAGATGCATCTTTCTCAATACTTGATAGAGGATGGCATATGGATGAAGAAGAATATCCCTCGTTCAAACTCTGAATCGATGGCAATTTATCAAGTGGTTACTGAGCTTATCGACAGTATGCTAATGATGGGCTTAGAATTTATTTAGAAAGTAAGATGAATGCAGTGAGAATATTCAGAATGGAACGCATAACTCATTTTGAAATGCATGATAGAAGAAAGTTTGTTCATCTTAATTAGCAATCGATCATCTAGGATAAACAACAATAATTATAAATTTATATTTCACAATTCAAAACCAGGATAATAACACTGCTCATCAGGAATTATTGATCCCCATCAGCAACCTTACTTGAAATATAGCCTATACTATAAAATAACTTGGATGATGGAAACCAACTGTCAAAACATTAGAAGAGACATCAACCACTGTCATTTTTTCGAGAGGGCTCCCAAGATTCTATACAAATGAATGTCTTTCTTAGTAATGGCGAAGGTGATATTGTGGAAGGTATCCATAATGAATAAAAAGACGAAATTGCCACAACCACATTTATTAATGTAGGTCTGTAGGTCAGACTGGTAGAAGTTTCAAATGTAGGGTAAATGAACATATCAGGGATTGGAAAACCCAAAAAGGAGATTCAAATTTTGCAGAACATCTCATTAATAATGGACAAAAGTTCAAGGCTGAAGAAAATGTTGAATTTCTGCATTTGATTGGCAAAGGCAGACAATTGAACATTTTAGAAGCTTTGGAGATAACTAAGTTGGTAAAAAACGATTCCATAACTAATTTAAATGACCAAATTTATTTTAACCAATTCAATACAACTAACTTGGTTTCATTATAATTCCAGCCTATTTTTAAAAAGCAGTTCTTATGTGTATTTCTCAGTTGACCTTGATTGCACTTCAGTGAGCTTCTAATTTTTAAAAAAAAAATTAATTTTAGTTTGATTAAATTCTAGCCTTATTACAATTTTTTTGTTACTTTCTTGATTTTCACAGTGTTTAGTTATTGATTTGACTCGTATTTTTGCTTGTTACTCCTCCCACCAGGGGGCGTGACTTGACAACCAATCACAACGTCCGACTAAGGTCAGCCTCTTTCCCTCTTAGCCAATAGTATCATTCCATGCACAGTATATCTAAGGCTTCTCTGTACTTCAGTTTTCAGTTTGATTGAGATTGTTAATGGTGTAACAACCGAAACTAGTTTCTCGAAGTTTTAATAAATGTGGTTGTGACAATTTCGTCTTTTTATTCATTACAAATGAATGTGCTGAAAAAATTTTCACTGGACTTAATTCTTAATTTTCTAAAATATTAATAATCAATCAATACCTGATTCACTTCTAATAGCAAATAGCTTTCATCACGATGCAATTTCAAAATAAACTACACGTGTTACATATGAAAGGATATGATGTGGTTTATCCAACACAGTTTATTGTATGCAACACAATATCAATTAATTTGTATTTACTAATATTAATCGGAAGCAATAATTGTAAAACTAGATTATTTAAAATTTAATTACTGTAAGCTACTTAATTTGTCATGTTTTTAGGTAAAATAAATCAAAGTAAACTCTTCAATTAATAAGTAATATTAATACTCGTATTCATCAAAAAACATAGTTTTATTTCATAAAGCAAACTCACAAATCAACACTTTCTTCATGTAATGATTCTTTTTGTGAATTCGGTCAGAAATATAAATTAATAATACACTGATATTTTGCGGCGGAAACGCTTATTTGGCATTTAAATCAGAGTTTTCTGATGTAACTATTTTTCTTCTGCATATGAATATTTCTATCTGTCAAATATTATACCATATGTGTCGGGTTTACAGTTGACCGACCAAAAAAAACTTCACGAAAGAAGTAAAGCGTATATTGTGTAACATTGCCAGACTATATTAGATAAAGCTGGGCATTCACGTTCCGATTTGCAGTACCACTTGCAGTCCAACCTTCAAGGTTGGATCCGAAAACGGAACGTGAATGGGCTTGTTGGATGGATGGAATTGTAGATGGACGACTAGATGGACCACTAGAGGGACGACTTACGAATGTCGACGGTGTTGGAACGTGTGTGGGGCAGTCGGATCAAAGTCGACCATCTTATCTCAGTCAGTGCATGACCTTCGGGTAAGTTCGGGCAACATCGGGCAACTTCGGTTACATTTTTCGGCTCAAGAGCGACGTTCACAGCTGATTAGGAATAAAGTTGGATATTAAGTAGGAGCGTGAGTGGAGTCGACTATCCATCTAGCAGTACTGCAAGTGGTAGTGCAAGTTGGAACGTGAATGCCCAGCTTTAGGTTTGGCTTGGTGAAATCATCTAGTTTTCTTTGGTCGGTCAACTGGTAGGATTGGTCAACTGAAAGGTTGGTTAACTAACCAATCTACACATGTGAGAGAGAAGTTGTCGGTGGGCCATATGATGTGTAAAGATGATGATTAAAAAAAAATACTAGTTGGAAAACATACGTTTTCTTTGAATTTAATGCTATAATTTTGTATTTTCGGCCAGAGAGACAATTTATTATTGTTAGATCACAATCATAATGATAGATAAGTATTTGGAAAATATAGCTTTTTCTTGGAAATGCTATAGGCGATCTGGAGATCGACCGACAGCACTCCGAGCGGATGATCTTGCTCTAACTTAGTGAGTCAAAATCTGATCGCCATTAATTCCTGTGCTAAATTGTCTCACTTCAAATACGTTTTTTCAAAAAAATATTTCTCTAGACAATCATACAAAAAATGCCCAAGAGCCGTATTATGTGTTGTGTATATGGATGCAGTAATACCTATGAGAATACAGAAGGAAAAGGTGTTTCATTTTATTCATTTCCTGGTCGACCTTACGAAAAAGATAGATGGGAGAAATGAATCTCTAATGATCAAAGGACTAAGTGAGTTATATTATATTTACAAATTATTTTATGTGTGAAAGATTGCTGATTGATGAAAATTAGAAGTTTTATGTGCACTTGTGTGATTGATATTTGTAATTAAAGAAATCAATCCTAATAACAGCTTTGAGGTTATGTTTTTGTTATTGTTGCAGAATATTAATTTATTGTAAGCAGATTGATTGATTGATTTTTATTTCTGTGCTAGGTCTTGAAAGACCCATTGCACATTTCAAAATAGTACAGCAAGAAAAAAATCACATCACTTGAAAATAAGAAGGTAATATTGAAATATAATATTATGCTACTTATAAAAACAATAATACCTGAGATTGAAGTTATAATAATAACAATATATAATAATAATAATAAATTAATAAACAAAGATTGGATAAGAACAGCAATGAAAGAACAAAGAAAGAATGGAGAATTACTGTAGCATTAAGACTGACCGGAATGACACAATACAGCAATGACAGAATGAATAATACCACAATGACAAAATTACTTCACCTGTAAAATATTGAAAAATTAAGAAGTATAAACCAAACTTGAAAGTAATATTGAAAACTAATATTATACGACTTAATAAAGTTATAAGACATCAGAGTAACGTTGTAATAAATAGTGTTAAACTAAATACAACAGAATAAAAAACAAAGATCGGAGAAGAATAGTAATGAAAGATAAAGAAGATAATAAGCGTTAAGACTAACTGGATAATCATTCACCAATCCCAAGCAAATAGTCATGTAAATCCGCAGAGGCGGATTTAGGCAGTTGACACCTCTAGGCAGTTGACTTTTGATAAACAAAGTGGAAATTTTTTGACAAAAAGATTGTAAAACAGCATTGACACTAGTTTGTCTCATCACTTTTCCATGTATAATACCATTGATCAGGGATAGTAAGTCTTGATGGTTCGTCTATGATAATACCTTCCCACTCCTCCACATCAAAAACATGATTACTCTCTACAAGGTTCTCCCCTCTTTCTAGATTAGATTTCCTTAAAAATTCGCAATTGACTTCTTTAAATCCAGTTTTTATGATAGGTTTCCCAATGTTAGCCATTATAAACAATGCAACTAACTTACTACACTGCTGCCGATTTATGCCGCCCAGAGTTCGCGACGATCGATTTTTCAGCCAACTTCTGATCGCCTATAATTTTTTATTTTCGGCAAGAGCTGATTGTTTGAATTTATCCATTATGTGAGACGGTATATGTAAGTAGAGATTTGTCATATGGAGTGTAGCCTGAAATCTTTAGGATTTTGAAAGGTCAGTGAGCTTAGTTTTTTGTCTATATATATAAAAATGAATGTCTGTCTGTATGTATGTATGTATGTATGTATGTATGTATGTTCCCTATAGACTTCAAAACTACTTGCCAGATCGGCATGAAACTTTGGGAATATGTGGTGTGAATATTGGGGATGGTTTCTGACCATAAGTTTTAATAGGGGAGCTAATAATTATTATTAATTAATCCATTTTATAGATCTAACCTACTGAACTTGCCGGCCAAACAGCTTAAAGGAACAGCTGATAGAAGTCAACAGTTTTTAATCATATGGCAGGCCCCTTAGCGGTGTTATTTACGCTGTCTTTGAACAGCAAAAGACTTTGCACTTTGCATGTAGGCTACCGTGCAGCGGAGCCTAGCAGTATGTAGGAAACATAAATGAGTGGGTATGATGAAATGTAATTACGCCGGGTTGATGACATCTGTTAACCAATGCAGCTAGAAATTTGAAATGCAACCTCAGCGGGAGGTGGCGAATAATAAAATAAAAAACTTATAGTCGTAGGAGGTTTAAATTTGAAATGTTCCATCATTTAGAGGTGGTGATTAAGAAAACAACGAAGCCTCTGTGATCAGCTGGAAGAGCCCAGGACTAACTTCTTTCCTAATTTGAAATGTAACCTCAACGGGAGGTGGCAAATAATAAAATCAAGGAGAATTTTTATGAGAATGCAGCAACGTGTATTGAGCCAGCTAGTTTCAGTAGTGCCTCTACAAAAAGCTTGAGACCACCAAAGATGAAACATTAATATTCAAAACTGCCAAACAAAGACACAACAACTGTCAAGATATCAAAAAAGTAAAATTCATAAAAAATGAGGAAGGTCAACTTCTCACTAATGATGAGGACATTAAACAGAGATGGAAAGAATATTACAGTCATCTTCTTCTGAATGGAACATTCCCAAGTGAGGCACTACCACCATCTCAGCCAACAATGGGACCAATTCCACCCATTACTGTAGAGGAGGTGCAAGTGGCTCTAAAAGAAATGGCTAATAATAAGGCATTAGGTCCAGATGAAATACCGGTGGAAATGTGGAGAATACTGAATGGTTCGGGGGTGACATTTCTCACTGATGTCTTTAATTCAGTGTTAAGTGAAGGCATCCCAGATGAATGGAGAAAGAGCTATATTGTCCCATTCTATAAAAACAAAGGAGATGTACGACTCTGCAAAAACTTCAGGGCAATAAAACTCATGTCACATACCTTCAAAATCTGGGAAAGGGAGATCAACAAGTGCCTTCTGGGAGTTACATCTGTAACAGAGAATCAGTGTGGATTTGTTGCTGGTAGGTCTACCACTGATGCAATACACTTGGTGAGGATTCTAGTTGAAACCACAGAGATATAAAATTGGATCTACACATGGTTTTCATTGACCTAGAGAAGGCGTTTGACTGAGTGCCCAGAGAGCTCATTTGGAGTGCACTGAGGGCACAGGGAATCCCAGAATTTTACATACACATGGTGAAAGACATGTATCATGGAGCTAAGACAAAGGTTAGGAGTCCAGCTGGAACCAGTGAGGAGTTTAATGTGGAGGTTGGAGTGCATCAGGGTTCAGCCCTGAGCCCAATCCTCTTCAGCCTTGTGATGAACTACCTCACCAAAGAAACACAGAATCCACCTCCACGGGACATACTATATGCAGATGACATTGTCCTCATCAGAAAAACGTCAAGACAGATGCAGCAAGCACTTGACCTGTGGCATGAGAAACTGGAGGGGGCTGGCCTTTGAATCAGTAGAGAAAAGACAGTCTACATGCATTGCAACTTTGGTGGAAATAATGACCAGGCTCACATACACCTTCAAGGTACTCCACTGCCTGTGAAATGTTCAGCATTTCAAATATCTAGGCTTGATTATCAGCAATGGTGGAAGCATAGATGCAGATGTTTCAGGTCAGAAAAACACTGGGTGGATGAAATGGAGGGAGCTGACTGGTGTACTCTGTGACAAAAGAATGCCTGTGCACATTAAGGGAAAGGTATATAAAGCTGCAGTGCATCCAGCAATGCTGTATGGAGTCGAGTGCTGGCCGCACAAAAAACAGCAGGAAAATAAACTCCATGTGGCAGAAATGAGAATGTTGAGATGGGCGGGGGGAGTTAGTAGGCTGGACCACATCAAAAACATTCTTGTCTGGGGCAGTCTCAAAGTGACACCAATTTCCAAGAAAATAATTGAAGGGAGACTGCGCTGGTATGGTCATGTTAACAGACGCCCTCCCAACCACATGACAAGAAAAGTGCTTGAGATGGAGCCACAGCCGAGGGGCAGAGGCAGACCCCGCCTCATGTGGATTTCTCTAGTCCATAAGAATATGGATAAATTGGACCTTGTAAATGAGATGACCCAAGATCACAAGATCTGGCAACTGCGTGTTAGGAGAGCTGACCCCAGATAATGGGAAGAGGGCAAGGAAGAAGAGAGAAGAGAGTGCTTCGGAAATGTTATATTCACTTGATTGATATTGTTTAATGGTTTGGAGCTCCTCTTATGTTTGCAAATTATGAATTATTCAAATGAAAAAATAATTTAAAAAAAAAACAATTTCCAAAAATTTAATTTTTCTTTTGAAAATAAACACAACCCCCAAAAAATTTCAACGGATTATTGCTTTGGGGTGTGTAGATTTCACAAAAAAATTGTTGGAAAATTCGAAAAGTTTGGATACTCAATAATTACCCAAAAGTAATATGTGAAAAAACCATAAAATACTCATGAAATAAAACTCATAGTGATGCCCATAGACCATCATAATTGTGATACAACCAAATGTGCTCACCTATCCAAAACATGGTATGGTTATATTACTGTGAAGAAACATTACTTTACTTACTTACTTACGACACTCTACAGCCCTGGGTAGGCCTTGGCTTCCATCATGATACGCCCCCAATCATCTCTTTGCTCGACCAAACGCCTCCAGCCACGCTTTCCCATGATGCGTAGATCCTCCTCAACCTCCTGGATCTATCACCTTCTTGGCCTTCCTCTCCTACGTGTTCCTTCCATTCTTCCATCTAGCAACTGCCTTGACATTTGTGTGGGAGGCATTCTCAGTATGTGCCCCAACCAAGAGATTCTTCTTGATTTTACAAATTGCACAATGTCTTGTTTTTGGAGAATGCTGTCTATTTCAATATTGTTACGAATTCTCCACTCATTGTCCACAAACACTGGACCATAAATCTTTCTGACAATTTTCCTCTCTTGAACACACAACATATTACAGTCTATGGAAGTCAAGTTCCATGTCTCACATCCATAGGTTATTGCAGGCCTGACCAGAGTTTTATAGAGTTTCATTTTCGTTGCGCAAGAAATTGATCTTGATTTAAATAAATTCAAGTTTGTGTAATATGCCTTGTTTCCTTGAAGTATTCGCCTCCTTATTTCATTTGGAACCTTATTTTGGCTGTTAAGCTCTGTCCCCAGATAGTTGAAGCTATCCACACATTCAAATTTATATTCTCCAATGGCAAAGTCCTGAAGTTCTCGGTGCCTTTGGGATGGTGACATCAGCATGTATTTTGTTTTGTTCTCTGAGCATCAACCTTTATTACTCTAAAAATCTGCTTTAGAATTCTCGCATTTCGTGCTAAAATCACAATATCATCGGCATATGCATGCAATTGCTGTGATCTAAATATGATATTTCCTCTGAGGTCCAGCTCCTGCATTACCTTATTCAAGGCTAGGTTGAAGAGGATTGCAGACAACCCATCTCCCTGCTTCACTCCATTGTTAACATAGAATGTTTCTGATTTGCTTGTTTCTATTACAACCCTGGTATCACTATTGCTCAATGTAATTTTAGTCAGCATTATTAATTTTCTGGGAATCCCATATCCTTCTAAGACATCAAGTAATTTCATTCTATCAACAGAGTCAAATGCTTGTTTGAAATCTATGAAGAGCATATGCAGGTTGGTATTGTACTCAAAACACTTTTCCATCGTTTGACGCACATTGAAAAGCTGATCACTGGTGCCCCGCCCTGGTCTGAAACCGCACTGAAGAAACATTACTAGATGTTTTTTTATATTAATGTTCCTCAAAAACACAAGGATTATTTTAGAGAATCTTAATTAGAAAGTAATTTTTTTCTAAAACTAATTTCTGCTAAATACTAGTTTCTATGAGTATTTATTGTGAGCATAATTTTTTAGTGATAAAGGAAACATTAGAATCTATTGATGTAATTAATTATCAATTATAACTTATAACATTCAATTAATTATTGGATTTGTCATTATTGACTTGCTACTTTGGTTCTTTGTGGCTTATTTCTATACTTTTTTCAGCAGAGAAAATTTGCCGCCATTAGAAACTTGCTAACAGTGGATCGTACAACTCGTAAAAGACAGTTACACAATTTTTTGGATGATAATTATATAAACCTTCAAACAAATTTTGTGGAAGTTCATTATAGTGAGAATATTGTATGGAACGGAGCCTTACCCTCCTTGATGAAACGTCACGCAGACTGCTTATACATTGGGCTACTTATACTTACACCTTGGACTGCTTATACTTGTACCTTGGGCTGCATCTATTCTAGTCGGCTGCTTCTGGGCATCTTATTTTCGGCTACGCTTGTTCCTCCCTGAACACTGAATGATTTCAACTGAGGACTTTTCTTCTGGACGAACGAATTAAATTTTAATTCTGTTTGATCAAGTTATTCTAGTATTAATTTAGTATTGTTGATCATGCTTTGTTTCTGGGTTGTGTTGATGCAAGTCGACAGTCCGCTAGATGTCGCTTCCTAACACACCAGCTCTCTTGGCCTCAATATCTTCCATTACTATCAGTTTTATCGGCAATAGGCTTGTACTCTCTAATCCCCTCTATCTCCCTTATGATAAAAATTGCTTTAGGGCCTAATATGTGACAGTAAGAGCCCATGGTAAGCTGTAAAAAGTAACTTTTTGTCATTCAATATAGCGAGCTGTCGCAGGACAAATACCCCAGATGAAATTTTACTACATATTTTCTCAATGTATGGAGTCCAGGTCAATCGTCTATCCAACATAACTCCTAGAAATGCAATTTTTTCTTCCCGGTCTAATTGATTATCGTTTATAAACACGTTTATAGCCCTATCTTCATTTAAATTATGTTTGTTTTTGAATTGAAGGTATTGGCATTTTTTACTATTTATAGTTAATTTCAACTGATTTAAAAATTGGACAATGGACTGCACCAAGGGCGGATCCAGCAGGGGGGCGCGGGGGGCGCGCGCCCCCCCTTGAGGTGGTGTGAAAATATATTTTATGGTTAATACTAGTGAAAAATGATACATCATTACATACTTTATACATTTACTAAGTAATCTAACCGATTCTAAATTTTTATTTTCCTTTAACATCTTTTTATAATAATCCAATTTGTATTGGTGATAGTGATGTTATGGTAGATATCTAGAATTAATAATACTACTGTAAAATAACATTGTCATTGGTCATATTTATTTAAAAAAAGTAGACATGACTATTTCGGCTAATTCTCCATTTGGTATCACCAGGGCTGGATTTAAAAATATGCCCCGGACAAGAGGCATATAATGCTGGGGGAGGGGAGGGTGCAAAATTATCCGCAATTTTTTATGATTTATTAGAAGAAAATTTATGTTTTCTATATTACCATCACTTTAATTTGAATGATTCACTATGCATAGTTGTAGGTTGTATGATGTAGTGCCTATGTATAACTAACTGTAAGTGCATAATGAGTACCAATAATTAAATTTTTTTGTAATGTTACACACATTTTAGAAATCGATTAATTCCTATGTATTCATTGTTCATGTAACATTACAGTGGCGTAAGTATAAGGGAATCAGGTGGATAGATCCTCCAGAGACAAAATAAATTTTAAGAAGCCTTTAGAGACAACATTTGAAGAAAGAAGATGTCTGAAATCGGTAGAAATGTGGTATTAGATGGATTATTTTTCAAATAAAAAAAACCGACTTCAATAAAATGATACTTAAAAAATTTAATATTTAAAAAATTAATAATATAGAGCAACCCCAAACTCTCCTTTTAGAAGAAATTTTCAAGTATCAGGAAAGCACATTACCAGAATCAGAAAAGGTGAGGGATCAAAAAGAGCAGAGTATAAATACCTGCATTTAATTGTTTTACTAAAACAATAAGGGCCCAGATCACACTTTGACAATAATGCAAGAGCTTGATGAAATTTACTTTCACACATAACGTGGGTTGAATTTTCAAAATAGATGAATTCATATCTAGAATCGCTTAAATGAGGTTTCAGGAAAATTGTCTCATTCTCTATTCTCTCTTCGCTGAGAATAGGACTCAGGTAAGTATCAGACACGCATACTTCTTACAAAAGTTAAGTGCTCGTGTAAAATTCAAGTTCGTATCGTCATTGACATCAATAGTACGGTACAAACAGTTCATGCACGGATGAAAACCACTGAGGAAATTTAAAAAATATACTCGTATATTATATCCCTTTTTACTAGCTCTATCCCCTTGAATAGGCCAATAAATGATTATTGTTGCTTACATTCAATAAGGTTTCAGGTCTGAACATGTGTCAGATCATGATAATTTTCAATTAATTTTGTTATAATACAATAATCATTTTTGTAAAAAACTAACAGCAATTTTTTTAGTGTGCTTCAAAAAAATAATCTCTAGGCATTTTCTACATTTTTTTCCCAAGGATATCCCCTGGACACCCTCCCATGTGGGGTTTTCCATAACCCCCTTACAAAGATATTTCTAGCATTAAAATTTAAAAAAAAAAATTCTGGCGAGTACCCTGGACCTCCTTTTTGTGCAGAGTATTCCATACCCCCCTTACAAAAATCCTAGGGTGCGCCCCCCCCTTACAAAAATCCTGAATCCGCCCCTGGACTGCACACCTATATGGGCACTTATTTCTAAATTATCTAGAATGGAATTGCTGAAAATGAGTGATGTATCGTCTGCAAATAAGAGGGCTCTACCACTAATTAATTCTTTAGGTAAACGGTTGACATATAACAAAAAAAGCAATGGACCTAGTATTGACCCCTGAGGCACTCCAGCTTGCACCTCTAATTTATTAGATTTATTCTTTACTATACTATTACCAACTACTGTAGTTAGTTCTACACATTGTTTTCTCCCAATAAGATATGATTCAAACCATTTCAGTTCAACCCCATTTACACACATTTTGCAGTATTTCCAATAAAATTCTATGATTAACACAATCAAATGCCTTTGACAGATCTAAGAAGATTGCAGTAGCTTTATCACCTGAATCTATTATATCTATTAGTTTTTCAACTAGAGAAACTATGGCTGTCTTTGTTGATCTCCCTTTCTGGAAGCCATGTTCATCACAGATAAAGTTAGCTTCTTGAAGGTACAGAAGTAACCTATTTAGAACTACTCTTTCCAAAATTGTACTTATTACATTTGAAATACTAATGGGCCTATAGTTTTCTACCTTTTCTCTATCACCACTTTTGAAGATTGGCAAGATCTTCCCCTCTTTTAAATTATCTGGAAAATCACCTTGTTCTAATGAATGATTAATCAGATGAATCAAAGGGTCTAACAATTGATCTTTACATTCTTTCAGAATTTTACTGGATACCCCATCCATTCCTACAGTTTTTTTATTATTTAAACTATCAATGATATTTGACAACTCGTTTTGGCATACTGGGTGGAATTTTAATTCGTTCTGAATCCCCTCAGTATTCCTCATGTTTGCATCACTAATACCTGTATTAAGAGATTTTTGAAGATCCTTAGCAACCAGTTGATAATATCTGTTAAAGAAATTACAAATGTCTACACTATCATCAATATATTTGTTATTTTCGTTAATTATTCTGGGGACACTAGTATAAGCATCTACATGAGCTACTTGCCTATTTTTGTTTATTACATCCCACACTGCTGTGTTAAAGTACACACTATTATTCAAAATTTCAGCTGTTTTCACTTCTCTTGTATAATTTTTCTTTAGAGCTTTGTAATTATCTTCACTTAACATATTTCTAGATAGTTTGAATTCATCATAAGCATTTTTAACCCTATTTCTTTCTGCAAGGATATTATCAGTTATCCACTCTTCAATCTTGTCTAATTTGTTTTTTACAGGGAGTTCTTTAACTGGACAACTCATAGTAATATGAAACCTCAAAATATTAATGAAACTATCATATTTGTCATTTAAACTATTGCTATTGTAAACCCTACTCCAGTTTTCTTGTAGCAGATTCTGCTTCAAACAATCGATATTCCCCTGTTCACATTGTTGAATTTCTTTCATTACTCTACTCTTTTTAATTGATTTATGACCTTGCAACCTCACCTCTAAGATTTGATAGTCATGATCAGATAGTTCCGAGCCGCCTAATCTTGTTTTAGAGTAATCTATATTAGTAAGGATGTTATCAATTATTGTTTGTGATGTTCTTGTAACTCTGGTATATTCATGAACTTTTATTTCCAAGTTATTCATGTATATAATATCCCTTAAATCTTCTGTCATTTTATTCTGTGTTGCAAAGTCTGTATTGAAATCTCCCGCTACAATAACGTTTGTAAAACGAGTAGTAGTAATCTCTAAAATCCTATTGAATAGTTCACAAAAATTGTTCCATTCCCCATTTGGTGACATATAAATACCTAACACCGCTACTTCGAAATTATTGTCGATTTTTACTCTTAACCCAGAAACTTCTAAATCCATTTCCACAGCAAATTTCTCTACATATTCTAAATTAAATGTTTGCATATTCTTAGCATTTTTAGTGAAGATAGCTACTCCCCCACTTCGATGAGATGTCCTGCAATACGACGTTTTCAATGAATAGTTTGGAATATTAAGTTGTGACAATTCATCTTCTTTTAAACCATGCTCTGTGAAAATAGCTATATCAGGAGCCTCTTCTTTAAAAAATACTTCGATTCTATCTATTTTGTTACGAATGTATTGAATATTCTGATGGAACACAGTGAGTACCGGTACTTCCCTATCATCCCTTATTACATTATCGTTGCTTTTGCATATTGAAGTAGATTTACTTAATCTCTTAGAATCTTGAGAGCCTATCAGGTTGCTACAAGAGTTCCTTCCACTAATGCTATCCTGATTTTTTGATCGATTAACGTCTTTTAATACAATTGAAGATATGGATTTATCATTTGAAACTAGTTTCCCTTCCCGGTTTTGAGCCACTTTACTAAAAAAGGTTCGTTAGATGATTGTTTAGGAGAATTATTGACAGTAGATTGCAAACGACTTTCAATCAGCTCTGCCAGCCTATTAAAAAATATTACTTTGCCAGATTGATTTAGATGTAGACCATGATTAGTGAAGTTTTGTTTTTCCAGCCTTTCATTTAGAAAACAAATCCCCAACTGCTTAGAACTCTTATTTTTTAGGCTGTTGATTGTATTATGAATTGATTTATTTGTTGACTTGATAGCTTCATTTAGCTCTGGCCTATCAAACCTATACGGAATTGTACTTATTATTACATTAGTTTTTTGGCTGAGTGGCACAATCTCTTTAATTTTTTCATTTATTTCAGGAAGATGTTTTAGATTAGGTTCATTTATATTGTTTGAGCCACCCAGTACTATTAGAAAATCGTTTTTACCAAAATCTTTAGTTTGCTCCTGTGCTGACTCTACGATTGCGTTTATAGGGGCACTTGGTTTGAAAAAGCTCTGAACTTCATACTTATTTTTTAATCTTTTATTTAGTAGGTCACTACACTCTCGTCCATGACTGGATGTCAAGAGCAGTACTCTACCTTTCCTATCGTTATTTGCCCTTACTTTAGTTTTGGTTGCTGTTTGCAAAACCTGACTATACGTTTTTGTTTGACCATTTCTATTAATTTTTTCCCCATTTGATTTAGGTTCTACTTTTTTTGTATTGATCAGAGGTTCAGATCTTACATTAGCCAAGTTTATTTTTGATTTTAATATTTCGATTTCCTCTGACATAGACCTACATTGACTCGTGAGATTTAGTATTTCAGTTTTATGGTCTTCCTGCTGCAATTTTATAATAACTTCCAGAGATTTTATGTGATCCACCAACCCTATTTGTTCTTCCTCAGAATTTTTTAGTGATGTTTCTAATTTTGTTTTCAATTCGGTGTGATCACTCAATAGTTTAGCAACCTTTTCTTCTACATCTACAGTAGTTTTAAGAGCTGTTGGAGATTTTTTTGTTAATAATTGCTGAGATCGCGTAGCTACCTGAGTTTTAGTTAAACAATTAGATTTAGATGCCTTGTTTGGACTCATTTTCCTAGCTAAAAATTGTTTTCAATTGATTTTAGTTAAATTTTTAATGAAATATTACTTAATTTATTACAATTGTCAACTTGAGACTATTTAATTACAAGAGAATTTATCAATATCGGTACACCTAACCTCGAAAATAGAATTTGACTTTTTTTTAAGATACTTTAAATTATAATAGACAAATTAATAATGGAGATTATTAAGATATTATAAATACTAATAA
The DNA here is from genome assembly GCA_948455865.1 of Conomelus anceps. Taxonomy (NCBI): domain Eukaryota; kingdom Metazoa; phylum Arthropoda; class Insecta; order Hemiptera; family Delphacidae; genus Conomelus; species Conomelus anceps. The sequence continues at coordinate 61,528,466 of OX418217.1, read as the reverse complement.
TAATAATCAAAAATACTATTTATCCGTTCGAATTAATATTCTATTCTTCAAAATTTGCAGAGCCTGTTCTGAAAACGTATGCACAGTACACTGCTCAATCAGATAAGGAGCAAGCAAAAGATTTTGATAAAAACGATTTTCTAATAGTAGGTTACTGGGTGGCTCAAACATATTCTGGTTGTGCCCCTGACTCACAAAAAATGTTGCTACTACAAAAGAAGGCACTAAGAATTATTTCTGATCCTACTTGGATCACTGCAAGCTATTGTTCATTTATCATAAAATAATGACTATTTATAGCTTGTTTGTCTTTGTGTTGTCATTGAATGTAAGAAAAAATATAGACTCTTTTCTATGAAAGGAAGGCATTTATCATCATAATACAAGGAACAGTCACCATATTGATGTCCCCTATACTAGGCTGAGGAGAGTGCAGATGAACTTGAAAGTAATTTCTTTGAAAATATTCAATAAGTTTGCTTTTTCAGTGAGAACCATGTCTATATCTCAGTTCAAACTTAATATATATGTTATACATTAAATATTATATATAGTATATAGTGTATATATCTATATATTTGGACAAATGCAGCCATTTTTTCCAATAGAAAATTTGTTGAAGGTGCAGGAGTAACCTATTTAAAACTCCTCTATCAAAAAATTTTACTCATTACATTTAAAATACTAATGGATCTATAGTTTTCAACCTTTCCTCTATCACCACGTTTGAAGATTGGCAAGATCTTCCCTCTTTTAAATTATCTGGAAAAACACCTTGTTCTAATGAATGATTTATCAGATGAATCAAAGGGTCTAACAATTGATCTTTATATTCTTTTAGAATTTCACTCAATACCCCATTCACTCCTACAGTTTATTATTATTATTATTCAAACTATCAATGATATTTGACAACTCGTCTTAGGATACTAGAGGGAATTTTGATACATTCCTGATCGCCTCAGTATTCCACATGCTTGAATTACTGATATTTGTAATCTGAGATTTTTGAAGATTCTGAGCAAACAGTTGGTAATATTTGTTAAATAAATTACAAATGTCTACACTATTCTCAATATATTTGTTATTTTCGTTCATTATTCTGGAGACACTAGAATAAGCATCTTCATGAGCTACATGCCTATTTTTGTTTATTAAATCTCACACTGCTGTGTTAAAGTAAACACTATTATTCAAAATTTCAGCTGTTTTCTTAAATTTGGCTTTTTTCACTTCTTTCGTGAAGTTTTTCATAACTTATCATATTTCTAGATAATTTGGATTCACCATATGCATCTTTAACTATATTTCTTTCTGCATATCCTTGCCAAGACTTCGCCATTTTGTGTAATTCATCTCTCAGATCCAAGCTCTCATTATTCATGGCCGATTGCATTAATAATTTCTCTCTCATTTCTTATGTTATTCAACCATTGAGTTAACTTTTCTAAAACTAGTGAGACCAACGGGCTGGAGAACTCGCTTGCAAACAACTAATTTTGGAAAGGGAAACTCATTTGAGAAGCTTATCGTAGGGGAAGGTGGTAACGAAAAACGGCTGTTTTGAAAATAATGATTTAGATAAAATTCAAAAGACATCGATCACTTGAAGTTCAATTTCATTGTTGCTCTGATACACACATTTATTTTCCACAAAAAAGACCTACCGTACTCTTATACCTATATATCAGGGCAATGGAATTAGTGTATCAATCTATAGAGAAGATATATTTACCACATGAAAAACAGCTATAACATATATTAATGAAGGGCTGAGAACCTATCCTTTTGTTTCGTCTCTAAAAGGATGATGGAGTCGGTTAATTTTATTGGCCAACGAACTTGACCTGTCTAAAGATACCAAGAATCGGTGTTTCAAATTTGAAGGTGATTGATAACGGCGTTCGAAAGTTATCGTGGAACATACAAACACACAACGCCTCGAGCCTCAAGTCAAAAGGAAGAACTCGCTTCGCTCGTTCAATAATTGCATGTCAATTGGATCTGGGAGCTTAATTAATAATAATACTGTAATCATCATTATACATTGTAAATTTGCACAATTAAGTCGTGTGAATCTAAATCTGGAAAGCCTTGAACCTCTTTGGAAAGTGGCAGAAACATTTAATATTCTCCACATAAGCATAATAAACTTCAATTATCTTTGCTATGTTATTTGATCTTGTAAATAACTCCACTTGACATGAACATAAAACGAAACTTGAAAACTTCTTCCTCAATGCCATTGAACTTATTGAAATCTTCGATCTAGACCTGACTATCCTTCTGCGTTCCCCGAAATACAAAACCAGAGTACAAGAACATGATGACTTGACTGCTCTTTCCAGCAAGTTTCACAGATTGCTGAGATCAAGTAATGCTATTAGAGAATTTGAGCAAAACAGCGATAAAGCAGAATGCCATGCACAATCTCAAAATACCTCAGATTATTAAAATAATTTTTTTCTTTGCTTAGAGGATAGGATCTACCTCTGTGAGATTTGCTTTGATTCGGTAGGAAAGGCCTACCGCACTAAGTATTCTCTGTAAGTTACTCATGCGCTATTTTATGAGGAAACATTGGAATTTAAAAATGTCGGAGGAAAATGTATGTCATTACACAACACTTTGAATTTGAACAGAATGAAATTTCGGATACATCGTTGGACATAAGTAATGATCACACATCTATTACAGCAATAAATGGTATATAGAAGGTCAGCTTCAAAAGTTTTATCATGCTCATAGTTATTAGTCAACTTTCAGGAGCCTTCTTATGAAATAGGCCTACCACTTAGAAGCTTGAGTCTTTCAAATACAAGTCTATATTCCAATGAAGGAGCAAATCTACTAAGTGCTGGAGTGGATGACACAGCTATGCACTTGAGCGAATGCACTATAAACTCACGGGGATTTCTGTCGGAAGCCTGGTCATATTCAATCTAGGTCATTGAGAATGTTCAGACGTTATTGAACGACCTTATGCAACGAACAATGATCACATTCTCGTTTACAGATCAGTTACAGTCAGTGCCTTTTGCACTATTTTGATATTATACTGCACGATATTGATATTGAATTCATATCATAAAGATATTGATAATCAATATCATAGATCCAGCTATAACACGTAATTTTATGATGTCATATTTTTTTAAATGATTGTTTTTATATTAAACATATTCCAACAATTTATGATATGCGTTTATTAATCTCAAGAGTATAAAATATTCCTGATTCCAAATAAGGTGAAAACCTAAGCCACAGCCATCTTTAGCTACGTAGAAGAGAAGCTGGAGATGGCCCTGCCCAAGCAATAACTCTGGTTACATACACACATGTCAGCGGTCTTTCTATTTGTACAATCGAAATCAGTCAGTCAGAGAAGAGACTCACTTATACGGTACGGTACCTACTCATAATTATTATAATAATTTACTGCTTTCTGAATATTAAAAAAGTAGATCGCAATGCAGAGAAAGTTTCATATACTGAACATCTTTATCATAGAATTGAAAAATTAACATTTATCTAGGAAAGAGGAATTTAATATCTCTATTCTTCTTAGGAATGCTAATTATCTCATGTTACCTGTGCTTTAATAATACGGAAAGTGATCTCAATTTTTTTTCCTTTCAGTAGATGGGAGAATTATATTCATATGAGTAACATGATCAACATTATTTGTAGCGTTTGTTTTACAGTAGTTCAATAATTTTTTCAAAGTAAAACGTTGGTCTGGAGTGTTGCAACTGGTGTGTATATTGGGTGATGTGGAGGTTACCAGATACAGATAGTTCCCTAAACAACTTACTCCCTACATTCCCGAATTACTACTGATAACTTCCCACAATTCTTGTGGAGGCCAACATATAATTATTATAATACAACAAATGAATCTCAGAGCCACGGATTGATTCTAGTCTATGTCTATGTGCCTATTTTATGGTATAGAATAATAACAATGCCCAAGTTTTCAGTTAAAAGTTGATAATAATAATAAATGACGAATATCTTAATCAGGAAGCAGGAATAATGAATGATAACCATTGATAATAAGTAGAACCTCGTTTATCCGGACTGACTGGGACCGGAAGCAATCTGGATGATCGAAAATCCGGATAATAAGGAGTGTAACTAAGAAATTAACATAATTTTAATAAAAAGCAAAATTAAACTAACCCATTATTGTATTGATCTTCACTAACACTGAATAGTAAACAAAATATAACATTTTAAAACACACAAACTATTTAAATTACTGTACAGTATTTACATTTCTACCCTAAAATTATGGCAATATTATAACTTTTTCGTCCAGCAGTTGCTCCGGATGATCCGGAGATCCGGATGGACGGGGTCCGGATAATCGAGGTTCTACTATAATTATAAATATCATCTTTCTAAATTTGCCTCTATTTTGAAACTGAGATGAGTTTGTCTGAGGCTATTTTAATATTATTCTTTACTACTTTTTCTCGCTTGAGCTTATATTTTATGATAAAGATAAAATGCTCTCAATTGATGTAGAATGATTTCTAGGAAACTGTTCACAGAGGTATTTTCTTCAAATAATTTATCATCTATATTTACAGACCTCAACTCATCACCAGCATTCTCTCTGATTTTTCAACAAGTCAAATTCCCAGAGAACAATAATTGAATAAAACTGAAAAAAGCATGAAAAAGTTTGAAAAATTGACAAAGAGCACAACATTCTTAATTTAAGTCAATAAGCCATGAAGGCGATTTCTATTCATCAGCTCTGTTATTCTATTTTGATTCTCCTCTCTTCCTACTCAAACTATTCCTAGCTATGACATCGGTAAAACGTAAATTATTTTGTTGATGAATAACTTACATATTTGTTTTTTAAACATTGTGGAATGCTTATTTTAAAATAAATTTGAAATTCAAAGTTAGCAATCGTTCTTTGTTTTATCAATTGATAAATGACAGGATAAGTGAGGGAATTACTGAATGAGTTGCTTGATAGTGAGTCGTCACATTTTGATTGCCAGTGTGATGATGAAGGGAGGTGGACAGATTCAAGTATTAGCTCTATTCAGTTTTCCGCTCGGTGGGCAGACAATGTGGTGTGTGGGGCTTAGGTGGTTGCAAGGTACATGCCGCCACTCTACGCCCCAGTGTGATGAGCAGCAAACGACAGCATGAGGCGGCGAAGAGTAGTAATGAGCGATATAAAAACGGAGCGACGTCTATCTATACATATAATTACAAGATTTGAGCGATAATCGCGGGGGGCTGGAGTGATAAGAGGCTGAGGAAGAGCTTTGAAGAGCGTTGAGAGAAAGAAGTGGGCGATAGAGAACGAATGAGAGCAAAAGGGAATGAGGAAGAAAGCTAGCAAATGGGTGGCGGAGGGGAGCACCGCACCGCATGCGACTATTGATCTCCAGCTCTGTGTGACACGGACGGCCGGTGGTACTGAGGAAGTGGGAGTACGCAAAAGCGAACCAAAAAGAGAGAGAGGGAGTGAGAGCGAATGATTACGTATAGTAGTGAACGAACAGCTGTTCGCTAGTGACTCGTGGTGATGAACGCACTTCACGTGCATGGACGTGTACGCGCGTATTGTGACGCAGCTCCCGGACGTTTCGTCGGCATGCCCTTGTCAACTGATGATCGCTATCGTCTTGGATGATGGAACAGCTAGATAGCTTGGATGCTGCCGCTTCCTGCTCATGAAGGAAAACGCGCATGCACACATACACACAGCTCCTGTCCTCCCTTAAAAATAATATGATAAATGAAAGGAAAACTGTCCGGGCCTTCCCTTTGTCTAAGCAAGCTGCCGGCTTCCAGCTTTGACGCTAAAGCTAAGAGAAGCACCATGCACGAAGAAGAAGTTAAGCGGCGGCCAACCTCCTCCGATCTCCGAGAACCGGCTTTCCAAGGGGAATTATTTCCGCCCCAAGTGTATGCCGCGGTCCCGATAAAAAATGGGCCATGTCCTTCCCTTCATCAATTACACCACCAAACGTCCCTGTAAGAAACAGACACCCGTTTCCTGATAGTCAAGCGTATTCATATAGAACTATTCACCCCATCTCGTCCCTCGAAAGATCGCAACTATCATTTAATGTATATACAGCCGTATTTATTTCAAGAGTGCTCTAAATAAGGAAATTGAGGTCTGGAAATCTATAGTTGACAGGGTTTTCCCTTTCAACACCTGCACACCCCACACAGAACCAGCCATTCATATTCTGTGTATATTTTTGTTCTTTGCTTAGCTTTGTTATCCTATATGAAAAACAGCTTCTTGCTGTTATCTGTCGACGAAACAATTGGTGGTGAAGAACTGAATTGTGGATAACTATGTAATCATGGGCGAGTTGTTAAGAGTGAGGAAGCACAATGTTTTATTCCCAATCATCGCAGTTCCATTTTTTTCTCTTCAAAAATTAATTTTATTTCAATATATTAATGTATTTTTCATCTCCATCTTCATAGATATTGTATTAATTATAATAAATAATACAGTATTCAATTGTTCATAAGTATTATTTTGTTTTACTTCAATCAGTTATACAATATTCAATAAATACATACTTTTTAAATCAAATTTAGTATCCTGATATTTATGGAATATTGTAATTCTTAGTATTGTTACAGGTTCTGTTAATCTAACACTGTGCTGAACACTTCTGACTCAAAGTTTCTCCCTTGATCTGAGCAGCTCAAATGGCACACCAAAACGACTGAAGAACTGCTTTATCAACACATCAGCCACTGTGATTGCTTCCTGGTTAGGTAAGGCATATGCTTCAACCCATTTACTGAAATAATTCATAGCTACTAGGATGTATTTGTTTCCATCATTGGTTGTGGGAAATGGTCCAGCAATATCAATAGCCACATGCTCAAATAGCCCCAACATTATAGGTTTTCATTGGTGCCCTTTTCTTCCTTTGTGAACCATTGGCTGCTGCACAAGTTGTACATTTCCTACACCAATCTCTGATGTCCTCCTTCAAGTTAGGCCAGTAGAACCTTTTTTCTGACTTTTTCTAATGTTTTGTGAAGTCCAAGATGACCACCAGAACTGCCATCATGCAAACTCCTCAGTACTTCAGGTATGTGGTTGTTTGGGACAATCACTTGTTGCCTCTTCTGGTCCCCTGCTGCATTTTCAATCACCCTCTTGAGTACACCATCATTTTAAATAATTGAGTCCCACTGTGCCCAATAGGTCTTGACACTTTGAGATAGAGGTGCTATTTCCTGCCAAGTTGGTCTTCCATGTCCTGTATGTTTCCAATCCCAGAGGTGCTTCAAGACAGGATCTCTTCTCTGGTCTTCCTGCAGCTTGTTGCTTTCCCAAAGATCAGCAATAACTGTAGTTCTTGTCAAGATGCCTTCCTTATGGTCATGGTGAGAACAGTGCTTACAATCTTCTTCATAGGGTCTTCTTGAAAAAGCATCTGCATTTCCATAACTGATCCCTGCTTGATGAACTGATTCAAAATCGTACCCCTGGAGTTGTTCAATCCAGCATGCCACTTGTCCTTCAGGAGTTTTAAACCGGAGTAGCCACTTCAGTGCTGCATGGTCTGTCCTCAGGGGAAAATGTCTTCCATAAAGATATTTGTGAAAGTGTCCAACAGCCTCAACCACTGCTTGAAGCTCCCGTTGGGTGACACAGTAGTTGCACTCAGGTTTTGATAGGACTTTGCTGAAATATCCAATGACCTTTTCCACTCCTTCCTGCTCCTGAGAAAGTACTTCTCCAATGGCCACATTACTAGCATCTGTATCAAGGATGAATTTGCCTTCTGCCTTAGGGTAGCCAAGGTTGGGAGCATCAACCAGTGCTTGTCTCAGCTCATCAAAAGCATGTTGGCAGTTTACATCCCAAACAAAGCTGCTCTTGTCCTCATTCAACTTAGTCAGAGGTTTAGCAATGTTGGAGCACTGACCAAAGGAATTAGTTCTGGTGGAGAGCTGTGTTCAAAATGGCAAGATATGATTGGAAGTTTTGTTTTTCAGTTGAATTGCTGTTTTTGAATTTTGTGTTCATTGTGTTTGGAAGCTACAAAAGAAGATCCATATTACACGTATATGACAGACACTTTGTCAGCATACTCCCCAATTGAGTTCAAGAAGAATCCAACTGATCTGCTGCCCAGACTGAAGCGAGCCACAAAAGACAATGGCGGCAGTGGTCTGCCCAACGTCGATCAGGAACTCATCCAACCACTAATCATCCATCCATGTCTGGGTATATCAAAACCAGTAATGCTTCGCCAAGTAATTCTTCACAAGAAACCATTGTAAAGACATCCTCCATCAGGATAAATGACAAGATTCAGAAGTTCAACACAAAACTTGACTCTTCTGAAGGAGGGACAGAATCCACAGCACAGGACACCAGCTCAAAAGTACAAAATTCGTCAATAGACAGTAAAGACTCTAACAAATCCGAAGTTCCTAACAATAAAGTGCCTTTACCTAATCCAAAAATAGTTTCTCCACAATTTGACCCAAGTACCAAGACATCAAGTAACGTATTGAAAGACAAGGATGACGATGAAGAGGATATTTTCAAATTCATGCAAGAACTGAACAATAAAACCTACACCAACAATCATATAACGCAGATTGTTCAGGACTTGCATATCTACTACAACAGCACCTTCCAAGTTGACCCAAAAATGGGACAATCATATTGGGTCTACATGGATGACAATAATCCCACTTCTGACACTAATTGTTATGGGTTCTATGTCTAAAATAACACTGGCAACACTTAAATTTATCACTCGCACTTTATTTACACAAATAATCACAACACTCACTCATTGGTAATGTCTTACAGAAAAAAATAAGCAATTAAAAACAGATAAATCGATATTGCTCAACTAATAAAGAGATTTCAATAAACTATACAAAAATCAATCACTAAAAGTTAAAAGGCCGATCTAATATCAAATAATAACTGTACAATAAACTGTATAATAATATTGAGATTGTAATGTAGAAAAAGAACAATTAACTTACGTAGCACTAGTCCGTAATACAATAAAAACTATTTAGTAGTTCACTGGTATGAATTAAATAGGAAAAAGAATTATCACTACAGGCACAAAGAATGAATTATCACTATATAGGCACAATATATATATAACTGTCACAACTTGTTTATCACGACGAATTTCAAACAAGACTGAACTAATTTACAAAAGTCTCCCTCTATTTATATAATTTTCCATAATTGAGATATCTCTCAATTTTTCTATCAACTTCTAAATAAATGGATAAGGAAACTCGCACTTTCCACAACATTCGATAAGATTCCATTAATGTCTAATCAAACAACTAGAACATTCTACTAAGTACAAAGTAAACACCATAAAAGTGTCAAAAGAAGAGTAATTAATTGCTTAGAAGTAAACATTTACATAGCAGATAACGCCAAGAACCAATGTGCCTTCTTTCTCTCTATTCTCTCCATCTTAATATTCACTACAGTATTAATATCATAATTGGAACTATTTTTATAATTTCTTATTTACAAATTTCAATGATCAATTATTCTAATTACTCATTGAAGATTTGAATTGTTGATTGCTAATAATTATCAATCTAAAAATAATTGTTGATTAATGACAGTTTCATCTATTAATAATTAATTACCAATCAATTATTATTCCCAATCTGCGTCCATGTGGTTGGCTCACGTCCCGTTCCAGCAGCTTCTTGCAGATCAAGAATTAACTGCGTTCTTAGTTTCACATTTTTTATTTTAATGTTCATGAAATATTGTATGTGCAAGTATCGACTTTAACTAGAATTAAATTTATATTTTTCAATGGTTTTAAATCTAATGTTCAATAATTTATTATGAATTACTTATTGATAATTCAAATTATTAATTATTACTACTACGAATTATTTGCTATTACTTATCAAATAGTTTATTCAGTCCTGGGGAATAAGGGAGTAGAGAAGAGGAAGAAGAAGGAAAAAAGAAGAAGGGAATGAGGGATAAGAAAAAATATACTATTAAATTGAATTGATAAAAAGATTAAGTGACGTTCTAGGTAATCTCGATTAATGAGACAACCTGCAAGCTTTTTACTTTTTAATAATTGTATGTGTGTGTAAAATGAATTAATTGAATGAAAAAAAAACATTTGTGACCATTCGAATCACAAACTCCAGTCACAATCATTAAAAATGATTTTATTCTTAATAATAATTAATGATAGCCACCTGCCTACTGGAAGTCTGGAATTCTTATAAGACATCTTTGCATCTTCTAAATGTCATAAAAATCTCATACTGTTTGTTTCATTGCAGTTACTGTATATTATGTGAATGGGTCTTCATGTTGATGGATGTAAAATTGTACCACAATAGACGCTGATTAGAAAACTCGATTAATTACAATAATAATTGGATATTCCACATTCTACGTGAATGAAGTCTGAACACCCCCCCCCCCCCTGAGTGGTTCCAAACCACATTATTATAAAGAATTGTACTATTATTATCCATTTTGAAGTAAAATATTGGGGTCAAAGCTCAAATTATGGTAATTTTCAGATTTACTACAGTTATAAACTCAGTGTTAGCATTATTATTGAAACTCAATTCAAACTTCACAGTTCAAGCTTGAATCAATATCACCCTAAATTCATTCAACCTGAATACATCATAAATAGATTTTTGGTTAATAGATTTTCTGATAATAATGAATTCCAATATTTCAAAGTCCCATACTCTTCTCTTACTTTCTTTTATTCCTTTCCTACATTCTCCAAGTCCATTCTATTTACGATTCCACAAATTCCAAGGAGAGTGCAGGCGTCACACATTTAAGAGCCTTGCTAGACTAGTGTAGCAACAGTATACATTGATCAAAGACAGCTCTCTAGCGTAATTCACGTCAGCTCGAGGTTCAAAATCCATAAGTAGATGTACAGTAGTTAGTAAGATTTAAAATAATAATTCTTGAATACTAAAAGTTTGAGTTCCTATGAGATTCCATTGCGTTTTACAAGTTTCATAGGAATTTCTCATGTTTCATTTCATTGGTAATTATAAGCTGGTATGAATGAGGGGTGATTAAATCTGGGGTCGTTAGGTAAGGGACGATTAGAGGCCAATTTAGGTCGGCAAGCAAAAATTGCATCGAATCGTCTAAACAATATTTTTCTGGATTATAAGTAGAATTCTTGATAGAAATTTGACTGCAAGTCGTTGAATTCACTTAGAAAGTTAATATTAACAACGCAGTTCGTCATGGAACAAGGAATCCAAATCCAAAATTTTTTTGTTTACTCACCATAATCGGTTGTGGAAAATAAATGGCTATGCCTCTTAACATTTTCTCAATCTATGCCCGACGTCTGTTGATTATCATTTGGTTAAAAATAATAAGTAAACTCACTTTCTTACAAATATAATGATTTGTAAGAAAGTGAGGTGGAAAGTGTTGATGAAAATAGTGAGTAGAGATCTAGGGCTAGAAAATAAATTTCAGTTTTTAAGATTACATAATAAAATGAATGGATAGTCCGGGTGGCTAGTTTTAATAAATGGATACAAAAAAAATTAATCAGTGTACATCAAATCAGGATATTTGGACTGAAAAATAAGATCTCGATTAAGACAATCTCTAAGTTATCATATTCCCACACCCATCTACAGCAATATCAGTAAGTTTTCCTTGTAGTTCCAATAATAAAAATTACTATTCTCAAAATGAAAATGACTAAAAATCATAATTGTAGAAGCCAATCTTTTCATCAAATCATTTGATACTGAACTAGACTCCATCCGCATAATTGTGATGATTGTCTGTCCGCCTTCTAGGAAAAATTCAACGCTGCAATACGCTATGGATAATATATAACTTTTTCATTGTGGTAGTTGACAAATAATATCATTTATCAATAGTTCAAATATTTCAAAAATACCACAGTTATCAACAATTATTGTTCAATCAATGAATTTCGAATTCTCAATTTAACTGAAGACTCAATTCTCAATTCTCGAATTCTCAATTTAACGCACTGAAGACTTTCGGTATAGGAATATTGACAACAGTAACAAATAGAAATGTGAAAATTCGATGAATGCTATTATATTATCCAAAAACTCTTACCACTGCTGGAGAACCAGCCCGGGTCCATCTCTTTCGCGGAGAATGCTCTCACCAACTTATGACTAAGCTAAAGTAGATTATTTTAGTCATAGCATTCATTTTGCTATTAGAGCCAAAGTCTTCAGTGCATTTGATAGAGTTATGATGAGAATTTACACCGTTCCAATCGAATCAAGAAACATATGAATACAAGAAATCTCTTCATTAGGACTTGAAATTAACACTATAGGTGAAATTAATTTTACAGTCACCCATTTTTATTGGTTATTTCTACAGCTCATCTAACAAATGATAATGATATACATAATGTTAAAGTAGGAATCGATCATACTTCAGAAATTAACAACATAGGCTTACTGCTCAAAATTGGGAAAACTCTTGCAGTACTTTAAAGATTAGGGACAATTTCAGATTTGCCGATAAATGTTCAGTTTGATAAAAATCTTGCCAATTACAGTATTCCAAAAACCACAGCGCTTTACTCGATTACATAGTTCAATGTACATGAAAACTGACCAAATAACAAAATATAACACTTTGAATTGTATAAACCGGGTTTTCTCAAACTCTCTCAACCTTCGTCATGAATTTTGTTTAGTTTTGCAATGCATGAAATAGTTCTGTATTATTATATAGTCCTGTGTTATTATTACAATAGTTTAGATTTTGAGTAGCCTTGAACATTCAGTAAAGAAGCGCAAACATAGCAGAATTTGTAAGAAAATCCTCACCACTTCTTTTTGAACTTCCTACTGAGCCCTTTTTGAAAGCGATGCATTTTCTAATGGAATCCATTTGGCGAAAGTGATATCATTTACGTTTTGTTACCGAACAGTTGGTCCAAAGAAGGGAAGCTATAAAGAGAGGAGGTATGCTACTAAGAGGAAAATCAAATAGTATGATAATCTCGCAACAAGCTAGAATAGACTCTTGTCTCCAAGTGGGTGGAGAGTGGAGAACCACGGCCAGGGAAGAAATCGAGGGTTGATAGCGAAGAACAGAAGGTAGGTAGGCTGGGTCTCTCGTCCCAGTCTCTTCGATCTCATAATTAGCTCCATTCACTGTGGAAGCTCAGAGAACTGAAACCCCCAGTCATCCCCTCTCAGTAGGCTTGTCTCTCCATGTATATAAAAGTACTCTCACAACCAACGTCCTCCTGGTCGTTACTTCCGTGAATGTTCCATTAAATTCACTTGTTCCACTTCAATATTATCTGCATTCTGCTCAGATAAGCACTATAGGCCTACATCATGTAGATGATGATAGGCAATGATCAGCGTGGTAAGTTGGGAATCTTACCGTGACCACCAATGAAATACATGATAAGTGACAGTGGTTACTGTATCAATCTATAGAGAATATATATTTACCACATGAAAAACAACTGTTTATATATCCATATATCAGGGCAATGAAATTAGTATATCAGCTTATAGAGATCCTATAAAAAGCCTGATCACATTTATTCACCTACAGCTGATGATAGCTCAAAATATATTTTAAAATCTATTGCGAATTCCATACGGTGAAAACAACTATTTTCTTAAATATACTAATATATAGATATATTAATGAAGGGGTGAGAACCTATCCTTTTGTTTCGCCTCAAAAAGGATGAAGGAGTGGGTCAATTTCATTGGCAAACGAACTTGACCAGTCTAAAGATACCAAGAATCTGTTTTTCAAATTTGAAGTTGATTGATAAAGGCGTTCGAAAGTTATCGTGGAACATACAAACAAACACACAACGCCTCGAGCCTCAAGTCAAAAGGAAGAACTCGCTTCACTCGTTCAATTAATAGCATATTGCCTTATTGTTGTTTGAGGTTTATTAGTTCTTGTTTATTTCAGATACAAAAAAAGCTACATCAATATTATATTGCTTTCAAAACGTCTCTGTTAAATGATGGCTTGGACGCAGGAAGTAGCTTACCAGTACAGTCAGACCCTGTGTAAAAATGGGAGTAACTGTTAAGCATAGAGCTTCAGAATATGTTTCACTGGGCTTGGCATAGATATAACTCTATTAGCTCAGTGAACAGTGAGGAAAGTAATAGCAACCTACTTCACTCCTCGTTTGCATAGTACTTTGGGCGAAAACATAGCGTTGAGGCCTGAAGAGTCTCGTACATTCGAAATCGACGTTGGTGCTAAAATAAGTTGTGTATATCATATGTTGTTGAATAAATATATAGCGGTCATTTAATTCTTTACATAATGATCTCGACATTTATTCTAGTTAAGAATTTTATGGCTGCTATATAGTATATGTATCTAAAACCATGTTACAAATTATGTCCCACTATTCGTCAATTGTGCGCGATCTATGTTTTAAACTAGCATCTATGTTATTAACAGTCGATCTATGGATCCAACTCAACTAATTCAAGCAAACATAATACAACATTAATCCATTCTTGGAGGAGATCCAAGATATGAATCAACTGAATAAAATTATTTGCCAATCATCCATATTTTCATAAAATGTTGAACTTCTTCAGTGACAGGTCTCTAGCAGCTAAAGGAAGGAGATTGAGTATTTGTTGGAAAATTTGACTGTCGTGCGTTCTGGAGTCTTATTTGCGGGTTAGTTATTTATTTGCGGTTGAGAGGTAATTCGTGTGTCTAGTTAGGTAGCTATGATTCGCTCTGACAAGGGAAAGTTTTTACTTTGGTTTTTACGTTCATGATATTAAGTGAAGGTAACCTTGATATTTCCAATTTCCGGAAACTCTCTCTACAAGACTCTCTATGTTTCAAGTTTGCTAAAATTCTCGCTTCTTTAGTTTTTTCTCTCTATTTAGTACTCAGATTGTAATGAACTGAAATTTAACGCAAGCGTCGTTTTACATATTATTTTATAGTATGTATAAATTACAACCGAAGATTCTGTATCCGCACAATAAATTTTCTGATTTTTACCATAATTATTCTAATTTTAGTAACATTAATATGCCTGTTGGGGATTACTTGATAAGAATGGAGAGATAGGCCATTTCGTAGAAGCTTTAGCCCTAGCCGACAAAGGGAGTGAATTGGTTAGTGGAGCCGAGAGGTTGAATGTATTTGTATTTGTATTTGTATTTGTATTTATTATTCGTCACAAACATTTGAAATCAGTGGCACCGCTAACTGCTTGCCGCTCCCAGCTCCCAGCTGCCACCAGTTCACGGCCTCCGGCTTTCTTTGGTTGTGGGTCGTTTGACGCCCGGCCCATGCCATCCCACCTGGCCGCCACCTTCGTCACTGAATGAAGCCGCATTATGAGCGCGATCATTAGGCGAACTAAGCGACTGACACGCTGACAGCGTCTCTCTGCTCTGCTTTGCTCAACGACGACTATAGACTTGAATGGTGCGTCTACCTGCTTGAAGCCTTCCTCGTCTATTCTAGACGTCGCCGTCTATTTAGTTCACATCAAACCGACAAATAATCTCACTCACTGTATTTATCAATAACAACAGCTGCTTGATAGGCTTACCAGCACCTTCTTTAACAGACCCCAATCTAGGTATCGATTGTAAGAAAATGGCACAGATCATTGCCCAAACGTATTGCAATTTGCAATAGAAGACCTCTAATGCTCTGATATTTCTTTATCAGTGCAGTGTTATACAGTTTTTTTTATCGAACAAAGAGCCAAGAAACAATAGTTGTTTTGTGTTGAGTTGCAAATCAAAAATAGGTAATTTGTGTTGCGTTTCTGAGTGTAAATCCAATTCACCTGTCAAAACTTCACCAAATTTTTACCTTTCCTTAGGCGAAGTTTTCAAGGAATCTTTGGATCAGAGAAATTCGTCATGCTAATTTTGCTGTTAATAACAAAATAGTTGTCTGTATCAATCATTTTGGGCTCTTTTCTAATAGAGGAGGAAGATTTTCCTTCCTTAATGGTGAACCGATTCATGTGCCTTAAAAAAGCTCAGGCTATCAAGCTTATCATGTTTACAGGGAAACTAAAGAAGCTATTGGAGTATTCCCAACTTTGAATACCGGTAAATTGAAAACAAAATCACCGAAAGACCGATCTGATCACTCTCAACCTTTGTAAAACATAATTAATATTGCGTGCTCTTCATTGAAAAAGTGACGATAGTAGGGCTACTACTCCTTGTGTTCCTGTAAGTTTAATAAAGTATATTTCAAATTTGTTGTAAATGTATTCTTCAAAATCTGTGCCAAAAATTTATTTAGAAATTTCAGAATGATATTGGAGTGTAAAGGGACAAGGGAGCAAAAGGTGTTGGAATGTAATAGCTTTTTTGACTTATAGTATTATTCAACTATTCTGAGATGACAATTAATTAAACACATTTTTTCAGTTTGGAAGAATCCAGAGAAAAATATTATTTCTGAACAATGAATGACATTCTTCCTACAAAGGAGAATGCATTGAACATTCTGTTATTGTCATCATATTGAATTGAATAGACTACCAAACAATTTGTTATTGTATTTTCCAGTCTCTTTTTCTCTGTCATGATAACCTAATTTTTCATTCGCAATTATAATAATGTTATGAGTCTATTTACTTTGAAATTACATGACTGGTTTCCCATTCATAGGGCAAACTTTCTTGTCATGTTTTTTTCTATATTTAAGTCTTTGATGTATGTGAGTGGATTTTCGAAATGCTTGCATTGCTTTGCATGGTATAGTTATCTTGTAGTTCTAGGGAGGTACCAATTGATTGGAGTTTTGGGGTCAGATATGAAAATAATAAATTATGATGAGTAACAGATCGCCACCATTGCAACTGGGTTTTCAACTGGTTCATCGAGAGAAAGGAGTTAATCGTTTACTACTTAGTCAATAACACCCACTCACAACCCGTCAAAAAACTGAAATCAAGCAAAAGAGGAATCATTACAGCTGACTGGAGACGGGTGGATGACTGTAAACTAGGAAGTCACGATGACCTTCCTCCCTATTGGTCCACTCCTTTCTCTCAATCAACAAGTTATGCTAGCTCAGAAGCGAAATATTGTCAGCTGGTTTAACTCAAATACGAACTAAAATCTATATATATAAAAATGAATGTCTGTCTGTATGTATGTATGTATGTATGTATGTATAAATGAATGTCTGTCTGTATGTATGTATGTATGTATGTATGTATGTATGTATGTATGTATGTTCCCTATAGACTTCAAAACTACTTGACAGATCGGCATGAAACTTTGGGAATATGTTGTGTGGATATTGGGGATGGTTTCTGACCATAAATATTAATAGGGGGGCTAATAATTATTATTAATTAATCCATTTAACAGACCTAACCTGAACTTGCCGGCCAAACAGCTTCAAGTAACAGCTGATAGAAGTCAACAGTTTTTAATCATATGGCAGGCCCCTTAGCGGCGTTACTTACGCTGTTTGGAACGCAAAGAATTTGGATGTAGGCTACCATACAGTCAGAGCCTTGCAGTATGTAGGAAACATATGACTGGGTATGATGAAATGTAATTTATTATGCCGGGTTGATGCGTAACCCACGGGACAAAAGGCCTCGGGACTATATTTCCCAATTGATATGACGTCAACTCATTTGGTTTGTTTACATTTTAGTTTGGAATCAAGATATTCAATTTTTCAATCAGCTGTAGAAGTATTCCATTGTAAGATTAGGAGAACGTATGGTGAACATAGTATTGTTTCGGTTCTGAAGTTTCTAGTAAAATTCAATATCCTCTTTCCTGGAACTCTTTGTTAAGTGCATATTATCAATTGATTTATTTTGTTGATTATCTTTAAATCGATAAGACTCCTATGAACTTCTCAGTGAAAACCATTAGTGAGAGACATGTGTGTAGGCAACGTAACCTTCAAAGATTTTTGTGAACTTTTCAGTTGAGAGTTGGTGAGAATAAGTTTTGTAGGTACTGAAATCCTATTTGAATGTAATGATTAGATGAATGAATAGATTAATAAATGATGTGGATCCAACTATCGTGTGTGTTTTAAATGCATTATTTATAATGCTTTGCATAATGTCTTTATTAATGTGAAGCAGGTAAGTTCATGATATTAGGCATTATTGCTATTGGTATTTATATAGAAACGTTACTTGTTGAATTTTGTGGTGAATTTTTTTTGTGACATCTAAACACCCCAGGAAACAATAATCCGTTGGAATTTTTTGGGGGTCGCGATTATTTCACATTAAAATTTAAGTTTTCCAGTGGTACTATTTTTCTTAGGCGCAAGAAAATATTTCCATTTGTGAAAATCCGCAGTGTCAAAAATCGTGAATTCTTCAAGTTTGAGAATCAGCTGACTCACTAATAAAGAACTCTTGTTTGAGGCACGGCTATGAGGCATGCTTTGAGGCATGCCTTCTCTCAGTTCTAATGAATTGTAGAATTTGAGTGTTTGCTCAAGGTATTGTTGTGTGGTAATTTATGGCGTGTGTGAAGTGTAAAGTCACTTTTCTGGAGTCGATAAAAATGAATGATGAAGACATTTTAAATTTTTTAATACATCACAAAGTGATAAAATAAGAAATTGACTGTCCGAACTGTGGAGATGATCTCTACATGAATCGGGGCACTCTCATGTTTAGATGCCAGAAGAAGGTGGTGCTTGGCAAGAAGGCGGCAAGAATTTGCGGGTTTGCCGGGTCAGCCAGAGTGGGGTCTTTTTTTGAGAACACCAAATCACATTGAGAGGGATGGACCACAAGGTTGGTGAGTGTTGCTCTTTTATATATGCATGTAACAGTGACTTCATGATAGCAAAGGTTAGGCGCGCGGTTAGGTCTTTTGTGAAGTAGTTCAGTCACATCTAGCCTAGGTTAGGTTAGGTTAGGAATTGTTATATTCAAAAAATTCAACAAGTAACGTTTCTATATAATTACCAAAATAATAAAGGTATGAGGTGGTTCAGTCACATCTAGCTAGGTTAGGTTAGGTTTGGTTATGCGCGCTTTGCGCGCACTGCGTTTGGGAAAGGTAGTGTTTTGGAAATGTTTTATTCACTTGGTTTACATTGTTTTAAGATTTGGAACTCCTCGCACGTTTGCAAATTATGAATTTTTCTACTAAGAAACTCTAAAATTCAATTGGCAATCACATTAGGATTTTTTGTAATACTGTTTTCAAGACTCTAGTCTATAAGAAACACTACTACTTTGTGTTCAAATCTGTTTTTCACAGTGTCAGTCTGTATCCCATCACCAAGGCTGCGTTACTATTCTCCAAACAGCTAATTGTCAAATAAGATCAAATTTCACATGTCTGATGAATCTCTTACATCTATATATATAAAAGGCGATGTGTGTATGTATGTATGTTCCCAGTAAACTCCGAAACCGCTGAACCGATTTGAATGAAATTTTCAGGGAGGATGTAGAATAGTCCTGAGATGGTTCCTGTGAAGTTTGGGAGTTCAAGATGCCCCCCATTTTTTTCTGGGGTGCAAAACGTAGGCTACTGTACCTTTGGGGGGAGGGGGGCATACTTATGTAGGAAAAGCTCATATGCTGAACTGAACATAGTGACATATGTGAACTAAACATAATTATCATATGTTGAATCAGAATATTTAGAAAATAACAAACTCAAAAAGTTAGTCTATGAAATAGTCTATGAATGTTTGTCTGTATGTATGTATGTATGTTCCCCATAGACTTCAAAGCTACTTGACGGATCGGCATGAAACTTTGGGAATATGTTGTGTGAATATTGGGGATGGTTTCTGACCATAAATTTTAATAGGGGAGCTAACAATTATTATTATTTAATCCATTTCATAGACCTAACCTACTGAACTTGCCGGCCAAACAAGGAACAGCTGATAGAAGTCAACAGTTTTTAATCATATGGCAGGCCCCTTGGCGGCGTTATTTACACTGTCTTTGAACAGCAAAAGACTTTGCATGTAGGCTACCGTTCAGTCGGAGCCTTGCAATATGTAGAAAACATCCGACTGGGTATGATGAAAAGTAATTATGCCGAGTTGATGACATCTGTTGACCAATGCAGCTGGAAATTTGAAATGCAGCCTCAGCGGGAGGTGGCGAATAATAAAATATAAACCTAGCTTCTATCCTTATAGTCGTAGGAGGTTTAAATTTGAAATGTTTCTTCATTCAGAGGTGGTGATTAAGAAAACAAGGAAGCCTCTATGATCAGCTGGAAGAGTCCTAGGACTTACTTCTTTCCTAATTTGAATTGTAATCTCAGCGGGAGGTGGCGAATAATAAAATCAAGGAGAATTTTTATGAGAACGCAGCAACGCGCGTCGGGCCAGCTAGTAATATATAAAAGTCGATGTGTGTATGTATATATGTATGTATGTTCCCAGTAAATTCCGAAACCGATGAACATGTTTTTATGAAATTTTCAGGCACAATGTAGAATAGTCCCGAGAGGGATCCTGTGAAGGTTGGGAGTTGAAAAGTCCTCGCTGAAGGACACAAAAAGGAGAAATCTATCCTTTTAAAGGAACAGCTGACAGAGGTCAACAGTTTTTAATCATATGGCAGGTCCCTTAGCAGCGCTGTCTGGAAAGCAAAGACTTTGCTTGTACCGTGTAGCCGGAGCCTTGCAGTCATGTTAGAAACACATGACTGGGTATGATGGAATGTAATTACGCCGGGTTGACATCTGTTACCCAATGTAGCTAGAAATTTGAAATGTAGCCTCAGTGGGAGGTGGAGAATAATTAAAAAAATATGATATCGCAGCAACGCGCGTCGGGCCAGCTAGTGAATTTATAAAACAATATTGATTAAATTTGTTTTCTTATCATTCACTTACTAATCACTTGTTGACCGAACAAAGAGAGATCTCTGTTGCATTTGTCTGACTGTCTGTCTGTTTGTAACGCATTTAAGGCTAAACACGTGAAATTCTAATTCTATGAAATTTTGCATGAGCCTTCCTTCAAGGAATTCCCAGCAGAATGTGTTTTGTTTTTTCAAAAATGTCCCAATCGTTTTTAGGGGGCCCAATTCACCCCTGGTTATTGGAGTGTCTGATTTAGAGACGGGCGGTTTTAAATTGTAAATTGGGTGATACTATTGCAGTCTAGGTAATGAATACTGAGACTTTTCTTCAAATTGCTTTTTTACTTTTTAGCTGAGTGGAATAGTGGTAACTAAATTCTTGATAAATTAAGAGATTGAGGGTGAGGGTGGGAAAATTGACTTCAAGGAACGCATTTTGTGAATAATTTCTACTTTTTCTCGATTGGAAGTGAAACAGATCTCTATAAGTAGAAGGCTGGCACTGAATTACTCTTTAAATGTAATTGGGGGGGGGGGGGGGAGGAGAAATTTAAAAAACTCAAATATTAAGATAACAACTGGTAAATTCTTCTTCTCATCAGGTAGAGCATAGAGACTTTGAAAACCTTCATTCGGAAAATTTGTAAAAATAATCTCTTTGGAGCTAGGGGCGGTAATGTAAATTTTACTGGAAAATGAAAGGGGTGAACAAATTTTGAACCTTTTTGCTAATGGATAATTTTTGCTTTTTATGATTGAAGGTTAATATGAAGAGCTGCTAAAAATGCATAGTAACCATTTATCAGGTATAAGGGGTGATTTCTAGAGGGCATCAAAAATGCTAGACTTTTCAAATTGCATATCATGAATGAAAGAATGAGCTATGAAAATTGAGTCAAAAGAGCACTTGAACTCTTTTCGAAAAAATCATCCCCTTTTGAGTGAGAAGTGTTGGGCGAGTGAGGTCTATATTAGAAACAATCTATTTCTCTCAATGAGATATGTTGTTCTTATGAATTATAACAATCCATATGGAGGTAAAACCAGATGAATAAGAGGTCCCGAGGGTTATTTTGAATTCTGATTTCAATAATTGCATATGATGGAGAAGCTCATTTTGAAAATTATACGTTTTCTGTAGAAGAAGGCCTTTCCTTTTTTTTACTTTTAAATAATATCCTTTAAATGAAAGCAAATTAGGAAAATGTTTACACATACATCAATTGGCAGTCCTTGAAGGAGGATCAATGCAAAGTTTTATAGAATTTGGTCCACGCATTCAGCCGTAAATGTGTTATAGACAGACAGGCAAATATACAAACAGACAAATGAAAAACGGTTGACTTGAAACAGAGACGTTTTTCCATGCGGTCAATTAAACTTCTTTAGGCTATGTTTTCTGGTTCACAGAAAATTGGCAGTTCATAAAACATTTTGTTCTTCTTCTTGACTCACATATCTTTTTCCAATATTTTATTTTTTTTCATTTTCTTTTCATTCGACGGCGATTTAAAATTTGAGTAAAGATTCAAACACAATCAAAAAACACAACGAGCACACATGCACTAGAATTGTAGAAGCAACACTCCAGTGTGAGTGGTTGGGGTTCGTATTTTGAATGGAAATGCAGTGTCAAAAAAAATGGAAACAACTCTAAACAAAGACTGTACATGTTTGGCTGTTTATAGGCCTATGTGACTAAAATTAAGCAATCTGAAACGGTCAATTTAACTGATGATGATAATAATAATAATAATAATATTAACTTTACTTCAAAATCGTGAAATTAGACGGATGAAATTTGTGAATGATAGTAAAAATATAAATTATCGCTGTCTATCAGAGTGCAGTAGAAAGAAAAGCTGAGTAGTATCATGAAGAAATCAAATAAAGTTGATACACGTTGAGGCCAATTTTGGAGAATAAAAATGCATCCGAGATCGTACAGATCATTGAAAATATGGAATCAGTACTATGCTGTTGGTGTAAAACCTGGAAGATAGCAGGAATTTTCAGAATACTACAAATATTTTTGTCATCAGATACGTGTGGAAGATAATATGCATTGACTGGCCTGAGTTTTAGCAGAGATGATAGTGAAAGCTTGTGGTAGGCTGTCAGTCTAATCCAACTATTCATCTCAATTAAAAGCTTAATCAAAAAGCTAATGAAGAGTAGGACTGCTGAAAGCATTGCACAACGAATAATGTGCTAGTAAAAAGGATGAAAGAGCTCCTTTTTTGAGGTTCTTGCAACATACTGGCAAAGCTTTAAAGATTCAGTAAAACTCGGTTAACGGTTTGTTTAAAAAGTAGCAGTAAATAATGAAAATAATTCTCAAATGGCATAATCCCCAAGCAGCAGCGGAAAATGAGTGAAGAAGCCAATGCATCAGGGTTTGTGAATTTCTCTAAAAACTATTCTATTGACAATACTCAAACTCGACATAAATAAAAACTTATGGTACATAGATCGATAAGTAGCCAGTCAACTGGACTGCAGTTTGGAGGCAATGATACAGGGGGGCTATCTAGGAAAATTTAGAAAGAAATATTAAATGTATTGGTTCATTTTTTATTTTTCATTTTTTCTCTTTTAACTTCTAGAAACTTCACCCCTCAATTTTGAGAAGTAATTACCTTCACTGGTAGAGTCTGCCATTTAATACATGAATAATTGAATAAAAAGAAATAGAATGTTATTGACATTTCGATAACTTGCAAAATAAACAAAAGCATACATTTCCTTTCATCACGATTAAAAATTTATTACAGTATTTGCAACTTTTAGCTATAATCAGGAAAAAGTAATGACTATCCAAAACTTGTTTACAATATAGCTACTATAGGCTCTCGCCAGAAGAGCAAAGCTTGCGCTCTAGGAGGCACTTTTTTTTAACCTCTAGGAGGTTTTTTTCTTTTGGGGTTTTTCTCATTTGATTTAAAGAAATGCATTTTTTACACTACCGGCGAGAAGCTTTACATCATCAGAGCTCCTACAAAATAGTCATATTCCATGTTAGATATTAGGCTACAATGAGGCCAACCGTATGCCTATTTCGTCATGGAACCCATCACATCACAGATTAAAAATTTATAAATTTCGCCAAAAACGTTGGGAGATATACTCTGTGAAATACTGTAGAGTTCACTTATCAAGTTGGGTCTCATTTAGCGGCTAAAACTGTCAATTAGGGATGACTCAAACACCAGATACAATCAACTTGGAGTCATTATGCAGGCTAAAATGCTTGTCTTGAATTTCTCAGAATGCGTTTACAGAAGAGCTATTCATTTTTGAATCCGGGGAAGGACCCCGGCACCCTTGTAAATATTTCTATATTTTCGTCTTCACTATGAGAGTGTCTTTCTTCCACACCTTGTGGTAAATTATAGGGTTTGCCTATCACAAACAAACTGGTGCATATTTAGGGGTTTAAATATGGTGCACAATTGGCAATGACTCAAGCACCGGATAAAATTCACATTGATCCATGATTTGGGCTAGAATTGATTGATAGAAGTTCAGAATCGCTCAGAATTCGGTTTTAGAGATATTTTTTTTTTTTCAAAAAATTTCCGGGGGAGAGCCCTCTTGCTAAAGAATATTTCATACCTCCCACACCCCCTCACGTTGTGATAACCTCCTTATTCGGCTAACTTAGATGCTGAGCAGAAGAACAAGTGGAACACATTATATATATATATATATAGATGGTAGTGGGTTTTCAAGAATAAGAAACAGTACTTTTCAAGAGAGAGATGTTAAGTTGAAGCAACATTGTTGTTATTTCTTTTCAATATCAACCATACCTGATCCCAAATCGTTTTTTATTTCCATCTTCCATTACTTCTAAATTCTATCACAATGGAATTTTTCCCTATATCAGCTTCTTGTATTAATTAATGGTATTTTAATGCCATATCCTAATATTCTCATATTATAAATTTCTTTTATATTATTTTATTGGGGTTTTCATTGCATTTTTAAATATTTCATTATTGAGTATTAAAATAAATAGCCGATTTGTCTCCATTTAAATCGTAGGTTATGATGTAGAAAGAATTTTATTAATATGTGGAGAAATAAAATATCACAATAACCTCAAATTGTTAGGTTAGAATAATTTCGGAAATTAAAAACTGAATCAAATAATAGTACAGTATAGTGTAAAAATAGAATGTGCTTATCTTTAAATGCATGATTTTTTTTTCATTTAAAAACATGAATGCAAACTCAAAGAACCTCAAAATCAATTGAATCTACTCTCAATAATAGCCTAATATTGGCTACTCTATGCCACATTGACTTTCATTGGATTAAAAAACTACAAACGTTTTAGCTTTCTTTGTAAATTTTGCTTAAATGCAACACAATTACTTTTTATCGGATGGAACAATAAATCTTCTACACTATGTCTGACTTTTTCGTCTACACAAGTGCGGTAGGGGGAAACCCAGAAATGGATTGTTCCAGTTCTCACACTCTCATTTGAATGGTTCAGAAGCTTAACGGATGACTTGACCCATTTTAGAATACAAGTTTCGAGCCATAATTAAATGTCAATTGAAATTTGAAACGATTCTAGACAATATCGATAGGATCTCCAACAAGCTCAGAATGGCGGGGACTGTTCCATTTAAAAGTGGGTGGGTTTTGCTTTCATGCCGGATCAAACATTTGACCTATTTTCTCTTATGGTTTGTATTCGGCTTACGCATCGTATGGGGAGCTTCAGTCATCATCATTTATAAATATTAGGTTATTGGAAACTAAAAAAATGAGATAGATAATACGATTCACTGTAAATTTGCATCACTTTACCGACTATCAACTGTAAAAGTGTGCAGTTGGACCACTATAGTCAACATAGCCTATACCGTTTATAAGCCTGACTAAAAACAATGTTGCTTTGATTTGCATTAGAAAAACCAGATAGCTTCTTTTTTGTCTACGTCAATCACTTCATTCTATAGGTTACAAAATAAGCATTCATTTTCACTGTGCTCTCAGATCCTCTTTGTTTTCTAGGTGGGTGGCAATAGAAAAAATATTATGTTAACGTTTTAAAATATCAAAGATTCTATAAAAAATGGCTTGATGAATTTTTATCAAATACACAGAGATTTCAGAACGTCAAATGCAGAAGGCCTTACAAAGTAAAAAATAAGTGGTGATAGTCGGTTCTTGCTAGTCGGTGTGAGCTCTTGATATTATATGTAAAATTGGATCGCAATCAAGATGAAAACTAAGGAGTACGCTAGTTACAATAATAAAAAAAAAATAGAGAACGTGTATGGAGAATTATTTTTGTATGAAGTCGAGTTACCAACTTACCTAACCACTGCGGCCATTGTATCCATCCGGCTAAATATTTTAGAATCGAAGCTCCTTTGTATTGGATGTTTGTCTTTATTCGTACAACTATAATAGTGCGTAACGTAAACTATAAACATACATGACAAAGACAACAACAGATACGACGAAGACGGCTACAACGACTACAACACATGGCACATAGATAATTGGCTATCGTCCCGTGGAACACATAGTTTATTCGGATAGTCCGCGGGATCGTTTGTTTAGAACAACTTTTAATCGTTTCGTTTATAATCGATAAGTAAGGGTCACGAGAACATGTTGGGTGTAGTGAGCTGGTGCTGAGGAGGGTCTGACGTGGCGTGGCGTGGAGGGATGCTCCGAGTCGTCTTCGAGTGAGCAGCACATGGGCCTAGTGCAGATCAGCAGCTGCAGCCGGCTGGAGAGGTGTTGGCACTAACAGCATGGCCGACGTGAAGGCGACAGTCGCACGCGGACGACCGGGACGCACACGCCTATGAACAACGCTTACAGAGCGGTACCGGGAGTCACCACACCAGGGGACCGACCCTTGCAGACAGAGGCCAGAAGGGCGGAAGCCCGACACTGACACACTCCTACAACTACAGACTGATGGTCAGGTGGCCTGACTGAGCAGGGCACTAGGGCGGGCGGTCGGTCGGTCGGTCGGTCAGCGTCCAGACCACTGTCTCAGCGCCTCTGCTCGCTTTGCTCTGCTCTGCTCGTTCGCAGCACACTCACCGCGCGACGCTGCTGCGCTCTGCTGGCACACCCGCCCCCGGGAGCGGCACCGCCCCACCTCCCCATCCCCACACTATGTATGTTATGTTTAACCCCAAATGCATTCATCAAATTACAACACACCACTACGACTCGCCGTCTCCACACTCTCCCACCGCCGCCGCCGTAAACCTTATTTATTGCGCGATCAAGATGAGTTGTTATTTATCTACCCGCCGCTCGCCACCGCTGCCGCCTATTTGCAATAGCGAAAACGATACTCTCGTTTATAAAACCCCGCTATGATGTACACACACTACACACTCCTTATGTTTCCACTTACAGCCAAAGCCTTGTAATCCCTTCATTTACAAAGTTATAAAGCCTCCAAATCAAAGTTCAATTTTTATTCAATTGTAGCATATATATTTATTGTAAGTTACATGATTCAAGTTTATGGGGCACTGCTATAATGTAGTCTAAACACTTCTTGTTTCTACTCAGAGAAGATAACTTCAATTCAGTTTTCAAATCACAACCTTTTGTTTTGTAGGCTCTGCAGCCTTGGTGAGTCTATCGAGAATCCAAATACAGATGAATAACTTCTAATAACTACTAAGAAATAATTTTATATACTCATCAACTTCTATAAATGCATAACTGATCATTCATTTCATTTAATGAACTTTCTACCAGTATGTGGGTAACCATAGTTGGAAAGGTTTTTCAACTTCTTTCCTAACTCAACCTTGCTCTTTTAAGTTTTGTTTATTCATATTTTTTGTTGTTTCTCATTTTCTTATTGTTCTCGTATTATAATATTCTCATTTTTGTATGTGTGTGTGTGTGTGTGTGTGTGTGTGTGTGTGTGTGTGTGTGTGTGTGTGTATCAATTGATAAATATATACTTTTTTTTAGATATTTTTTTGAAATATCTATATTTTAAATTTTATTCAATTCTTGAGAATTCAAGACAATTTATTGATCAAAAGATAGGAGCAATGCGAGTTTTTCGCATAAGACCAGTGCATTATCCTGTGTCCCTTTCAGAACTGCTATGATTTGTTGCATTCTGTAGTCTTGACATGTTCCTACTAACAATAGCCAACACGAGATTCCTAGGATTTAATAAGTTATAAAGTTTTAAGCACTGAATATATTAAAATCAGAAAATTATCAAATATTTGTTTTGTAGCTTATTTTTTTCAATAAAAATAGTCGATATTTTTAATTCAGATATTGGATTAGACAGCTGCTATCTCTATTAAATCGATATATTAGATTTTGGATAGCACAAGGCTATCGTCACACTGGATGCGAATTCTGACCAACACAGATCTGACGAATCCTTCAGAACAATCAAACTGTGCAGTGTCAATGAAAGTGGTTACTCTAGATGCGACTGCTTCATCAGAACACCCACGAACACTTCAGAAATTTTCCCACTTTCTCAATAGTTTGTTTTCCGCATGTGTTCTGACGAACAGCTACGTAGATTTCGACCCCAGGGATCAATAAATAGTAATAATAATAGTTATAGTAATAGTAATGATGATAATAATATTTATAGTTAAAGTAATGATGATAATAATATTTATAGTTAAAGTAATGATAATAATAATCATACTGTCTCGAAAATTTGAATATCTTTATTTTTTTCCCCAAATTTCCTGGAGTATATATTTATAGGTTTCAGGAGTCATTCTAAAGTACTTAAAAAACGTTTGTGGATTGGTACACAAATCTTTGAACCACATTCGGTGTTCTCTTTTTCCTTTCTTACAGAAAATATTTCATTAACTTGTGTAGTTCTGACACCTTCCATCAATAACTTGAACAATGGGCTATCCATTAAATAACCGTCACTGCCAGTGACGGATCTGCCCGGGGGGGGGGGGGGGTCTTTCTGGCTGATGCCCCCCCCCCCCAAATTCTCCAACAAATATTCAGTAAGATTGTAAATTTTTTACCATTTGAAGCTCGTAAAATATTCATTAGCAAGAATTACCTAATTCCACTACTAAGTCTTCAATTAATTGTATGATATCCATTAAAGTTTTAATACTGTATAATGTCTTAGTTACATTTATATTGCCTGCAACCAATCAGCACAAAGTTTTGATTTTTGTGTCTGCTCCGTTTATCCAGTTACATTGAAACGTTAAGCTCACTAGTGAGGACGCGCGCACAGCAGTGACTAGCGATGAAGACAATGGAAGTGTAGATTCTCGGACCATCACTCCAAACAAAAGAAACATACCTACCTTTAAATTTAACTTCAACTGTGCACACGTTTTAATGTCAGTTCCAATCTGGATGTAAACTTACATTTTTCAACAAATTGTTTAAACCATGGTAATATTAATTTTTATTTGAGTATATTTGGGTATATAATATAAGCTTGAACTCGCAGTCTTAGAATATTTGCTCGGTTTTTTTAAAAATAATAATTTGTTTGGAATCGTTATTAAGCACCCGACAGGGCCTTATTGATATCGTGTCTCCGTCCGTCCGTCTGATCTAGAGCTTGAAAGGAAGATTCTATAAGCTGGGCATTCACGTTCCAACTTGCAGTACTGCTAGTAGTACTGCTAGATGGATAGTCGACTCCACTCACGCTCCTACTTACAATCCAACTTTATTCCTAATCAGCTGTGAACGTCGCTCTTGAGCCGAAAAATGTAACCGAAGTTGCGCGAACTTACCCGAAGGTCATGCACTGACTGAGATAAGATGGTCGACTTTGATCCGACTGCCCCACACACGCTCCAACACCGTCGACATTTGTAAGTCGTCCCTCTAGTGGTCCATCTAGTCGTCCATCTACAATTCCAACCATCCAACAAGCCCATTCACGTTCACACTCACGCTCCTACTTACAATCCAACTTTATTCCTAATCAGCTGTGAACGTCGCTCTTGAGCCGAAAAATGTAACCGAAGTTGCCCGAACTTACCCAAAGGTCATGCACTGACTGAGATAAGATGGTCGACTTTGATCCGACTGCCCCACACACGCTCCAACACCGTCGACATTTGTAAGTCGTCCCTCTAGTGGTCCATCTAGTCGTTCATCTACAATTCCAACCATCCAACAAGCCCATTCACGTTCCGTTTTCGGATCCAACCTTGAAGGTTGGACTGCAAGTGGTACTGCAAATCGGAACGTGAATGCCCAGCTTTATAAGTTACTTTTAAAACTTGGTATATAGCTTCATCATACTCTAAGTAAGATCGGGATTGATTTTAATCTAATTTAAGAATAATTATCATGTGAAACACATTTCCACTATAGGCTGTAGTTTTGGCTTAGTCAAATCAAAACATTGAATAGCTGGATCATTTCGAATACAAAAAAATAACAATATTACGAAGGCTGATTAATTGTCCAGTTTATTTTTACAGTGTAACGTTAACGTTTTGTTGAAATGTTTTCTTACATCGTAGAATTGAAAATATTGAGTCATGATAAGTTATTATGTCAATTCTTATTTCTTACTCTCTTTCTACATTTTTCAAAATTAATGCTCAAATTTCACTATCATGGCCGACTCTAGTGAAGGCCGGAATGCTGAAAACCGGCAACAGCGCATTGAAGGCCGACAATTCGAACATACGGTTCAAAACAAAAATTTCAAATATACGCATATGCTTTAAGCTGGGCATTCACGTTCCGATTTGCAGTACCACTTGCAGTCCAACCTCCAAGGTTGGATCCGAAAACGGAACGTGAATGGGCTTGTTGGATGGTTGGAATTGTAGATGGACGACTAGAGGGACAACTTCCGAATGTCGACGGTGTTGGAACGTGTGTGGGGGCGTTGGATCAAAGTCGTCCAACCTATCTCAATCAGTGCATGACCATCGGGCAACTTCGGTTACATTTTTCGACTCGAGAGCGACGTTCACAGCTGATTAGGAATAAAGTTGGATTTCAAGTAGGAGCGTCAGTGGAGTCGACTATCCATCTAGCAGTACTACTAGCAGTACTGCAAGTGGTACTGCAAGTTGGAACGTGAATGCCCAGCTTCAAGCTAACCAAAAATTTGTTTATGAATGTTAGCAGGAGATTGTTGGTTTTTCAAAATGCGTTTGAAGTGCTGTGTTCATTATGCAAAAGTAATTATCATAAAACTGAAGATGAAACGTGCCGGTACGTTACGGTTTTCAAGTTCCCCACTAACGAACAATTACGTGAAAAGTGGGTGAAAAATATTTCGTGTGATAGATAACTGGGTGCCTACCTAATACTCTGCAGTTTCTATAAAATATTTTCCTGAAAGTTTAATTTCACGAACTGAAAAGTTCCGAGATTCCAAAGGTGATTGGAAGAATTTTCCAAGAAAAAGTCCTGTTTTGAAACCAGAAGCTGTCCCTCAAATATTTTCCCATTTACCATCGTACCGCAGTGTTGGAGAGGTTAAGAAAAGAAGAGATCCAGAAGAAAGCAGAAAGCAGTCTGAAGAGGCTTATGAAATAAAAGTGAATAAATGGTTAGGCAGTGACAGTGCTAAAGATTTCAGTGAATTAGCGGATAAAAGCGATAATAAATTGCAACACCTTGGTTGGATATTTGACAAAGGTGAAAACTATATAATTTTTTATAAATGCAAGATAGTAGTTACTACTCTTATTATTAATTGCAGTAATCATCAAAACGGTGTAAAACTAGAATTATTTGCTGAATAGGGCATGAGTTTTATCAAATACATATATGTCATCATACAGATATATATCATCAAATATGATGAGTTTCATAATTATACAGAAAACATTCACTCCAACACAGATTAAACTTTCTGATGGTTAAACCTCCTCTGTTAAGATACGTAATAAGAGTATCTCCTGATACTCCCCTGAGTTGCTAAACTACCTACTAAAAACCCATTCTACAGCTTGAGTAAGTATTACTGAATACCACAAAATTCAATATCTTTTGATTAAAGATTAAATGTATTTTCATTTCCGTTTTCATTATTGTCATAAATTATTAGAAAGATTTATCTACAGATTATTAGAAAATTTTATTTGATTTCAGACTATGTATGAATGTTAAATAAATACCGTAGTTATTGTTTATTAATAAATTAGTTACTGTATCTATCTGTCTTTACTATGTACATTTTGACAATAATTGTCTCATGCAATCAGGTAATTGTTCTTTGACAAATAAAATATTCTACTCTATTGAAAATATTGTTTTTTCTTCTACAATTTTTATAAAAATTATATTAATTACCGTACAATTGTGCAGTACTTTAGATTTGTTGGTAGGATAGTTATTCAGTGCGTACCTATTGTAATAAATATGTATTACATTTTTTTTATTGACCGAACGATAGTGGGGTCTCGGAGCGGCTCAGGGCCACATTTGTTGGATGAACAATGACGTCGTTACGTAGCTGCCCAACGCGCAGGAGCAGCCCAACCGACGTCACTACATAAGCATTGCTCATGAAGCGGCTGATGCAATGCCTCCTAGAGGTTGATGCCGCTCATCAATGTGTAAGTTCTGGGAGCATTTTCGGTGCACCGGTAGCTTCAACCGGTGCACCAGAGGCATGAGTTCCAAGTCCTTTGGGAGCTTTTGACAGTTCGTTAACCAGCAGCTGTTTCCGGTTTGGCCTGCTCCGGTGCAGGTTTCATGCACCGTACGAAAAGGTAGATCCACGGACTGTGAACCAGTAACCAGAGAGCTCTCATTGGTCGATGAAAAATCGTCTGCTGTTTCATTCCAAAATGGCTTCCAAACATGATCAATTAATGCATTCAATGAGGTTATGTACAATATTCATGAAACAGAGGAAATTCATGCTCTTTTATGTGGTAAGTTTATTATAAAATATTTATTGAACAAAATTTTGTAATTTCAATGTCATATTTCCCGTTGTTTACCTTAATAATGATAGCTGTTTATGTAGAAATGAACTTCCAAACTGCATATTGCCTCCAATAATAATTATTCTTTATTATATGCACAATTATTCTATCAAAATAGGCGTATATTTCAATCGATAACCCTATAGCGGCTTTCTTTTATTTGCGCAGCTAGTACAACAGTGACTTACACAGATTAATTTCAAAAGTACGCGCCCAACTGTACACCGGTGAGTGCTGTACTGCCGTCCCTGGGAACATATGTTGGTACACCGATCACGTGACTGGTTCGGTGCACCGAAAGAATTCTGGTGCACCAAACCAGATGCTCCCAGAACGTACACAATGTGTAGATGCTCGTCTGCAGTAGTAGTATATTGGTAGTAATAAATAATATTTTTGAGTTTAAAGATATTAATTTGGTAGGAATTTTTATATATACAAAATTGAATCCCCTCAAATTTGTTATTCAGTAACATCCAATTTCAAACTGTTTCTCTATGGTGTTGATGTTAGGTTGGATGCCCATAACTCTTCCTTTCCTTATTGTTGTGGTTATCCATTTTTCGTGAACTGCAGTAGAACTATTCATAATGTATTATCTTGCTGTGCAGAACTGACCTTTTTGAGGGTCACTACCTTCTGTCCGACTTTCCATCTCTCCGAATATACCATTTGTCCGACTTTTGTACCTGTTTTCAAAAATTAAGTCAACTACGTATTTCCACTTGTCCGAATAACCATTTGCACGAATATACCACTTGTCCGACTACTACATGACGCGTTATAAGGCCAGAAACAACTTCTCCGAATATACCACTTGTCCGAATCTACCACTTGTCCGACTCGACTGTAGCGCATTCTAGCGGCAGAACTATCATGTCCCAAGCACTAGGTATAAGTACTCTAGCCTTTAATCAACGCCTTCTAGAGATACTTCTGCATTATCTATCGCCTATCTCTGTATGCTAAGCTAGAAAATTAAATAAAAATAGTTTTCGTCTTTTGAGGTTAGCTCTGTTGTTCAGCTATTAGATTAGATATTTGTCTATTAGCCAGTAAATTGAGAGTTAGTGATATTCGACTCAGATTTGGCAAATAAATTATTGATGTAAATCTCTTTGAGACTAGTATTATGCTATGCTACTAAATGCCATCACATTATAATAGCATTCATTATATTACACCAATAAAGAACAGTACCAATGAAAAACTTCAATTTCAATGCCAAGTAGTCTTTTCCCCAATAACATTACACCAAATTATTTTTACCAAGTGTGGGAATAGAAAGAAAATGAACCTTGTGAACAGAGATTTATATGATATACTTTCTTCAAGGTATCTAGACTATGAGGTAGGCTATGTGTTTGAGGAATAGAAGGTATTCATGGTACTTTCATGGAACTATTGCTGTAACCGGTCAGGAACTATAGAACTATGGAGTCAGTGTCCAGAACTATCGTTTTTTATGTACTTTGAAGTAGGATCCAACGAATTCACTGCTCACTATCCTAAAAATGAAAAGCACTTTTTAAATAGCTCAAAAATGGAGGAGAATGTCGATTCTGATGCTCTCTCACCACCCCAATTAAAGATTTTGATGACCTCATTAACGACCAACAATATAGTTATCAGGAATATGCCTAGGGAACTTCTGATAGGGCTTCAAGATCCATATAATATATTGATTAACAGATGAACTTTTGGGAAAATTGAGTCTCATATTTAACTCATACCTCAAGAATTGAGAATCTAACACTTGATTTGTGTAATGTAAGTTTTATGCACAGTAGGCTATTGAACAATACAAATTTCACAATAATAAATTGTTGACTGTAAGTGCTGTGGTTCGTGAGCTAGGTTTTTATACATAAGAGACTCATGCAATAACTTAAACACAACTTGGATATATACAAGTATGGTCTGATACTCTACTCAGAATTCAAAGCAGCAAAGGTTTGATTTTTGTGAGCAAAACATTCCAATAATAACAAAACAGTTATCTCTTAATTTAATTGAATCTTAAACAAGATTTCATAACAGTGAATCATTCACAATGTGAAAAGGAGATTGATTAATACTCTATATTTGAATTAAGATTTTGGTTTTAGAAATCTTCACTCTGAACAATTCCAATATTTCAAATTTAATGGCAAACTCATGCTGATTGGTAATTGGCTGATTTCTCAAATCGCGTCATGCCAATATCTCAATGCCTTCTAGTGTTCATGTCACAAACCATTACCACAGTCATAATATACTCATTAATCCTATTTGACACTATTACAGCAGTTTCTAGTTATCAATTACTATAACGAAAAGTAAACATATGATAGTGTGTGAAAAAATAAAAAACATGATATTTTCGGTTAGGCGTGATAAACTACGCCGCTAGAATGCGCTACAGTCGAGTCGGACAAATTGTATAGTCGGACAAGTGGTATATTCGGGGTAGTGGTTTCTGAACTTATAATATGTCATGTGATAGTCGGACAAATGGATTTTCGGTCAAGTGGTAACACATACTTTTCTTATTTAATGACAAGTCGTAGAAAGTCGGACAAATGGTATATTCGGAGAAATGGATAGTCGGACAGATGGTGGCCCCCCCCTTTTTGAGTCGCGGCGGACGCGTTTCGAACTATGTTGTTCTTCTTCGGCGCTTGGTTGCAGACATAGTTCGAAACGCGTCCGCCGCGACTCAAAAAGGTCAGTTCTGCACAGCAAGATAATACATATGAATAGTCTTCCTTTCCTGTTTCCCGTCACGCTAATGGGTTGATTACATTGGGATAGTTACTCACTAAGCGAGTAGCGAGTAGGACGTTACTAAGCGACAGTGCTACAGCAGCTCAGCATACCAAGCCAAATTATATTAAAAAAATTATTTCTAGAATCACCCCCATACTATGGAATTTCTAAGACAATAAATAATATTTCAACACAAAATTAAAATATGAAGTTTACCAACAATTATTCAATGAAATTTCATCAAAACAATATACAATATAACTCATCTGAAGTGTTATGCTGGCAGCCTGCATGATTAAGTGTAGGCTTTGGCCACAATAATATTGTATTTTGGTGTTGGCTACTCTGCCAGCGAGTATAAATGTGACCAAATTCAAAGTAGACAGGCTCTCAACTTTGAATTTAGTCACATTCATACACGCTGGCAGAGTAGCCAACACCAAAATACAATATTATTGTGGCCAAAGCCTACACTTAATCACGCAGGCTGCCAGCAAAACACTTCAGATGAGATATATTGTATAATGTTATGATGAAATTTCATTGAATAATTGTTGGTAAACTTCATATTTTAATTTTGTGTTGCAATATTATTTATTGTCTTAGAAATTCCATAGTATGGGGTTGATACTAGAAATAATTTTTAATATAATTTGGCTTGGTATGCTGAGCTGCTGTAACACAGTCGGTCAGTAACGTCCTACTCGCTACTCGCTTAGCGAGTAACTATCCCAATGTAATCAACCCTCGACTGACAAGCTGATCTTCAAAGTTGTGGTAGAAAGTGTTATGCGTTGTTTGTTTTGGGGTTTTGACTTCGGCTTATTTGTATGTGCAAGTTATTTTTATTAATAAATACTACCATTCTTATATCTTATTCTTCATTTAATTATTCCCATATGATCTCTTTTGAATATATCAAACTGATATTGACCAATCGATTAACGAATAATTAAGAATATGTGGTTCAAGCGCACAGCACAAGTCTTATAGGGTTGTTTTTTTTTATAGATGGTAAACAGGTGTTTGGTTCCTCACAGTTGAAGAGTTTATGAAATGCTTATGCAACTATTTGAGCATTTTTTATCATTATTTGCAAAATTTCTATTTTTATACTTCAGCATCAGGGTTGTAGTTCTGTAATTATTGCTTTTGAATGCTTAGTAATTGTATCATTAACAAATGTGTTTGTGAACATTCAATGAAAGATGTTAACCAGAAAATAATGCCACCGCCGGGGTCCGAACCAGGACCTTTTTCTACTGAGATATTGAAAAATCCCTGAGGGGACATGATTTTTTGTTATTAGTATCCATTGAATTTGTTACTGTTGTCAATATATGTGATTGGGATACCTCCAGTGTAATCAATAAAATTAGATGAGAATCCAGAGATTATTAAGATCAAGCTTTTTTATAGCTGAGCATTTTATTAAAAAATAATCAGAATTATACATCACTGGAGGTTCATCTTGCATTGCTACATGCTTTGGAATTGATGAATTGAATTTTCCCCCACTCATCAGGTTGGATCTGGCTGGTTATCCTTCTATTTTCAGCGTATTGGTGAGATTGTTACCAATTGATCATTGAGATCATTATCAATTGATTAGCCAAAGGAATGATTTAACGAATTTGTGAAAACAGGTTTGACTAAGTATCATTTTGTTTGCCTTGTACGGTGATCTTGGACTTAATTATTTTATGGATAAATTGTCTTTATTAAGGGCAAAGTTAAAACTGAAGGCCCTCTAACTCAACCCGTAAAGGGTCTGTGGAATTTGTTGTTTATAACGAGCTCATTGGATAGCTTGGTTGCTTCGGTCTCTTGAAAATGTGAAATAACTCACATATATTCCTTTTCTATTGCACATAATTCTGAGTGTCCTGTAGAACGACACTATGTAGCTGGACAATAAAAGTCCATCATATTTGACTGCAAGTCGTTAAATTTCATATGAAAAGTTAATATTAACAATGCAGTTTGTCATGGAACAAGAAATCCAGGAATTTAAGTCCATCATTTTATCCATCATAGCTGTGGGCAACTGGGGATGATTCATCTTCAACACAATCTCAAATTGCAGCAATGTGGCATTTTTGCTCATCAGGTGTAGTATTTCAATTAGCGATCCTATAGTCTGTTCCCCGAGAGAATGGAGTTCGGTACCTCCTACTCAGTAAATAACAACAGGGTTGGACCATCTCAACAAAACTGAAATCAAGCAAAAGCGGAATTATAACAACTGGCTGCAGACCGGAGGGATGATTGAGAACAAGAAAGTTACACTCATGACAATGCCCTTCCTCCATATTGCCGCACCTGTCTGACTCCCGTGGGAGTTGCTGGTCTTCTATCGGGCGCCTCCCCAGGTGGCGGATAGGGGGATGCCTCCTAGATATAGGTGGTACCGGGGAAATCAAATACCCGGGGTGGACCAAAACCAGCAGCTGCTGCCTTGTAGTTCGGCATTGGATTGTCAAAGGCTAAGGAAGAAAACCTGAAAAAATTACCTGGCCCTCCAGGTTGGGGGTTGGGCGTGAGGCTAACGACCTCATCCCATAAAAATTCACTTGTTACGAATCCTCAAGAAATGCCTCGGAAATCGGACTGGAAAATCGGAAAACAACTTTGGAAATGGAACTTGAATTTGATCTTTGGTACATGGAATGTTAGAAGTTTATACAGAAGTGGAGCCTTGAAAGAACTATTGAAAAGCATGCAACAGTATAGACTGAAAGTGCTGGCCGTTCAGGAAATTAGATGGACTGGAAAAGGAGTGTTTGATACTCAGTCTCACACTGTTATGTACAGTGGGAAAGAGGCTAGACATGAGTTTGGAGTAGGATTTGTGGTGCAGAATGATATGAAGGACAATATACTTGATTTCAAGCCAGTGAATGAGAGAATCTGCGTTTTAAGAGTGAAGACTAAATTTTTCAATTTATCTATAATAAATGTGCATGCTGAAAGTGAAGACAAGGATGAAGATGGGAACGGAAAATGCTGCGAAGGATCTATGGGCCTGTATGTGAAGGAGGGGTGTGGCGCATTAGAAACAATAATGAGCTGGCACAACTCTATAAAGAACCATCCCTATCCACATTCATTAAGCTAAAGCGCTTGAGGTGGGCAGGCCATGTAGAACGGATGCCAGACACTAAAATTCCCAAAAAAATATATGTGGGACAGCCAGGTGGAAAGAGACCAGTGGGAAAGCCAAGGCTCAGATGGGCAGACGGAGTTTCAAAAGATGCAAGAGAGATCCTTCGAGTCAGGAATTGGAAGGCGGAAGCACGGAATCGAGATGGATGGAGGCACAGAATTGAGGAGGTCAGGGCTCGATTTGGGCTGTAGCGCCATCGAAGAAGAAGAAGAAGAAGTCTGACCATGAAGGATTTGTGTTGATCTTCACTTCATTCTTCCACGGAAATACCAGAAGTTTATTTATAAATGACAAATACAATAGGCTAAAGAGTTTGAGGAAAACTATGCCAACGACCATGCTGATTTTAACCTAACCACTCTATGTCTCAGGCTGCTCATGTTGCATTCATAGCAAGCTAAGGCATAGAACGGTTAGGTTAGAATTATCATTTTGCTCAAAGGTAATAAGCACTTAAGTATAGGCCAGATTGGAACTTCTGGGCCCTCATTCATTCATTCTAAGTGAATCTAGCGAAAAACCGATATTATTAAGCTCTGGGCTATGAAACTAAAAAAAATGACCTTGATAAATGATAACTTTACAAGTTATCTCTTGATAAAGCCATTTTCGTGTTAGTCATTAATGTTACCGTATTGTATGAACAAGGTTAAACATTATTGTCATGTATTGTGTAATAAATTGAAAACATGGAAAGCTGTTTGAAATTAGTTGCACCATAGAATAAGGAAATCTTGATATTAACTTTATTAATACTAGTTGGCCCGTCGCATGTTAGCGATCTCCTTGAAGAAATTCTCCTTGATTTCATTATTTGAAGAAATTGCGTGTTAAATATTTATTATTTGAAGAAATTGTGTCTTAAACATTAATGTTACCATATTGTATAAACATTTTTGTCATGTGTAATAGAATGAAAACCGGGAAGGTTTGATGGCTGGTCAATGGTTGCAAACAACATTGGTTGAGTTCATGTTCATGGGAGCCTCACTTTTTACCGGTAAATGAAATTTCACTCTGGCATCAGCTGTGAGCAATGCTTATGTAGTGACGTCGATTAGGCTGCTCCTGCGCGTTGGGCGGCTTAGTAACGACGTCATTGTTCATCCAACAAAGGTGGCCCTGAGCCGCTCCCGTGGGGTCTACCCTTTAAGACGATCGGCATTTCCTCTGTCTCTCTGTCCCTCTGTCTCTCTCAGAGTGATGTTCAGTGAGTAAACACGTGCTTCACTTCAGCTCCGTATATATAGCGCTATTTTGTAGGGTTTTTTCGATCGTTTTAAATCTATTTTATATCAGCGCGTTCAGTTTTTTGTACAGCTCATTTTCATTTCAATCATTAATTAAATCATCATTAGCATACTCAAATAATCAAGAAAAAAGATTATTGCAAGTGTACTACAGTTTATCCAGGTATAAATAGTCGAGTTCAGCAGGTACCTGTGCAAAGATGGCAAAAGGGAAGAACACACCTAGACAAAAGACTGCAAATAGACAACAGGCGCCCTCGACTCCCCTGCCTTCCTCACCAACATCGCCTTCGCCTTCGACTTCGAACACAACACTAGCCGACGAAATTCTACAGAGAATAAAATCTGAAGTTGGACTAGCAGTCTCCGAGGCTCTGCGCACGTTCCAAGAAGAATTGGAAAGGCTTCGTAACGAGAATAAGGATCTAAAAGAAAAAATGGCCATGATGGAACGGGAGTGTGAATTAAAAGTGGATGATCTGGAACAATATGGCCGCCGTAACTGCCTCCGTATTTTCGGAATTCCCGAAAAGGAGAGTGAATGCACGGACAGCATCGTTCTCAAAGTTTGCAAAGAGAAACTTAATATAAACTTGACGATCGATGACATCCAAAGGTCGCATCGTGTTGGTCGCCGCCATCAACCCGGCCAGAACAGCCCCAGAGACCGCCATCGCCCGATAATTGTGAGATTTGGCAGCTACCGGACCAGGCAGTCTTCTCGGCGAAGAAGCTTCTTAAAAACTCCGGGATCACCGTTAGAGAAGATCTCACGAAGCATCGATTGGGGCTTCTCAATGCAGCTGCAGAAAAATACGGTGTGAGGAACACATGGTCCGTCGACGGCAAAATCCGGTTCGTCATCGGCCAAGGAGCAGCAAGAAGGGTCCACACCGCGGAGCGACTATCTGATCTCTACTAGAGATCTAGAAAACCAATGCTGATCTTTCTGCCTCATATAACTAAAGGTAAGACTATAATCAATTGTATCAATTATTAGTTTGTACCAAACTAATTGGTTTGGACCAATATAACCAACAAGTAGTCATTATTGTTCAATCAGTCAGTTAATTTAAACTAGTCATTTAATTGCATATTTAAAAATAATTAAGTTAAAAATAATTATAATAGCATTGTTAGTGACAATTTTTCACATGTTTAAGAATCAGCCTCGTAAATCCATTCAGCTCATTGAACCAGTTAATTTATTCGACTTCACCAACTAAATTCACATGAATTGACTGTGAAAATATTTGAAATATAGTCTATGTTCAGTTGTAATTCAACTTTACTTAAATTAAATAATGAGACAGTCTGCAGATTATATCAGAAACGCTTAAGTTATATTGATAGAAGAGTATTTCCAATAAACTACTCGTACAATACAACTGTTGATCATAAATATCTATCAATAATCTCTATCATTGAAATAACTGGTATAGTTCAAATAAAATTTATTCTTTCATATTTTTTACAATCTCTAGAATATTCCAATTCACATATAACTTGAGCACGGTTCGTAACAACTATTTTTGCTTTAGTAAAATTTCAAACTGTTGTAGAAACCTTTTAGATAAGTTCATATAGTTGCTTGGAAACAGATTCTCAAAGAAGAAACGTTCTTCATTATCATTTCCTGGAGCCAGATGGCGAAGCGCGAGCACAGGCGAGGCTAATTAAATTAGAACAGTATTTCTGGTAGGCCCACCTTACCTAATTTTATTCCGACTCTGTTTGATTGCTCATAATTGGAAAATAATTTCTGTCAAACATTACTTCCCAATACCAATTGATAACCAATTTGTCAATTGATTGTTAAGTTATTGTTTGGACATTGTTAACTTTTTCACGGACATACAATAATGAACGGCTGATGACTGCTTAGGCACCCGTAGCTAATGTTAGCAAACTTATGTTTGAATGAGGGTAAATTATACAGTTATAAACCAAAAGAATAGAGTAGATAAAGATATGCCTACTATTACTACATATTACATAATTATCTGTGGCATGAACTATTTTTCTTCATCCCCTAAAAAGTTCTCACTCACTCACTCTCTCTCTCTCTCATTCTCTCTCTCTCTCTCTCTCATCCTCTCTCACTCGTCTCTCTCTGTCCACTATTTCTCTCCCTTTCTTTTTGAAAATAGCATCTTATCTGATCAAATAGGATAATCTACTGCTTTCACATAGATAATTGCAATACAGAGAAAAACAAAGGAAACCACTTCTTCTGATGATTTATGTATGTTAACACAGGTTTCAAGTTTATTTTAAAACGAGCATGTCAGTTTCCAAGTTAATTAATTTATTATTCAACTTGAATAAAATATATATTTAAAATATAATATACTTTCTTAAATTCTTAGTTTCCATGTATGGAAGCCTAGCGAAACATGAACACTTCTATGAGAAAACAAGCAAGATATAAATACTTGTATACATAAAACACAAGAGAAAGTAATGATGATAAGTACTAATAAAAATTCGTATGAACTCTCGGGAAATGAATAGTAATGTTTCGATTGACTTTGAAATACATAAAGAATATATTTTGAGGGTCCCTAGTTGAGTGCATAATAAAAATAAAGTAAAAAGAAGAATTTTATCAGTACAGATGAAGCTCAGCATAAGAGGAGCTGCAATTTAAATATCGAATTGAAAGATAGCGGTAATATGGAGAAGTGCAGGCTCTGTGATTGAACTACGGCAAGGTCGCAATTTACTGATAATAACAATCAATCAAGCTGTCAAGTTCGTTACCATAATATGAACACTATATGAACTCAGTCTAGACTTCCTTCATCAATGAGACTACACTATTGTTCTTCATCCCCTAAACGTTCTCACATCAACTCCGTTGTCAATCATTCCCTTCCTCTCATCATCTCTCACTCACACTCATATTCTCTTACTCATTCTCTTTCTCTTTCAACTATGATTCGTTTCACTTTGTCTTTATAATAAGCACTTACAGGTAGAAACTGAACAGAACCCAAGTTAATCCTTTTTCTCTTCTCTTATCTCCATTCACTTTATTATTTCTATTTTCTTGTTCTCACAGACATACTCGCTATGGCAATCAGTTTATTCCTTTACTATACTTGAGTAACCTATATTACCTCCCTCTCCTCACACTTTTCACTCACATGCACTTCCACCCCCAAACAATCAATTTTTCTCTCTCACACTATCACTCTCGCTCTCTCTCTTGTTATCTATTTCTCTCTCTTTCTTTTTGTTCTCTCACCTTCCTTTTCTGCTTCCGCGTTCCGCTCTCTCATAGTTCATAACTATTCATCATTAAAATGTTTTTCATTTCGCCGTTTCTGCTCTCTGTTTCAGCCCATTCAGGAGTGGAGGATGCAGCTGCCCCGCAGCCAGTCAGTGCCTCAGTGGCTCATCCAAGGAGCTCTGTTGCTACTTCGTTGCACCACGTATGCTACTTCGACTTCTACTTCGTTTCAGTTCCACATCTCTTGAGCTGCACAGTTGGTTGTTGTTGGCGGTTGTCACAACATGTCAAAATGCCGACGGGCGGTAGAGCGGGGTCGCCCTTCTAGATCTGGTTGTTTAAATTGGCCCTGAAGAGGGCCGTTTGTGTTGAAGGAGGCCTAGATAGACCTCATCGATCTGCTCCGGGGATCCGGGAGTGGGCCCTCAGGAGTTGTGGCCGGCTGGAACTTCACTGGGCTAATCGTGGATAAGCGCCAGGGTAGGTGGGTGGTGACAGTCCGGCGGTCGATCGGGCTGAGCAGTTGGGGAACTTGCAGGAACTGGTCGATCTGATGGAATAGTTCTTCCAAGCTCTCAGGTTCCCTCGGCGGGGTGCATGCCTCCTCAATGTGGGCGTCGAGGTGATCGAATAGCCCTCTGAATCGGTTAGCTGGTAGGGGCTCCCCGTTTAGCCCTGGACGGGTCGGGTCATAGCCTTCAATTGGACTCGGTGGTTCAGCAGGCAAGTAGGTAGAGCTGCTTGCCGCGATTCCCTTCACGCCCTCAGCCGAGTCACTAAGAATAGGAGGCGAGATAGTGAATGGAGCCGCGAGCGAATCAGCGTCAGGTACCTCTGCCGCTAAAGCCGAGACCGCCCTTGACTCTTCCTTCAACATCCAGAGTTGACAAAGGAGCCGGAGTCGCTGGATCCGCCTTCCAGCTCGCTGACGTGGCATAGAAGGAGGAAGGTGGTGAAGAAATAATAACACTGATTTGGTTGAGGTCGCTCGACAAAACGGGGGTGGGGGGGGTGCTTCCGCTACAGTGAGGTGCTGTGGTCAGCGACGTCACACATCGGCAGAGTAACACCAAGTAAGAGAGTGAGCTTCCTTTCAGGAGTAGTGAATGCATGCTGTTGGCTGAGCGGCGCTGGCTTATATGCAAAACTCTTTATTTCGCCTGAGGGAGAGGTTAGACTCGCAGAAGTTGCAAGTGTGTGAGAAATACACCTGGCGCCATCTGTTATCGGCCCGGGAAACTAACAGCGTTCTGCCAAAGCCTACTGGAGAATGAGCGCGAGGTTCAAATGTATTTACCCTCATGAAGCGGGGGTTTGTCAATCCCCCCGCCGTT
The DNA here is from genome assembly GCA_948455865.1 of Conomelus anceps. NCBI lineage: Eukaryota > Metazoa > Arthropoda > Insecta > Hemiptera > Delphacidae > Conomelus > Conomelus anceps. The sequence goes on along the minus strand of OX418217.1, from coordinate 61,483,930 downwards.
TAAGAGCCAAGAGCGAGTGATTTATTACAACAAAAATATATACAAAGCTTGTGAAAACAAAAGTTTGAATACATTGGTGAGTGCCACGTAAGATAATGGCCTCTAAGAGTGAGTAACTTAAATCTACTGATGAGCATCTCCAGGCGGGGCTGGACGTAGTTGATCCTCGTGGACTTTTAGAACCTCCTGTTCTCGAGTGATCCAATAGATGTGTCCTTGTTGGTGTGCCACTGAGTAGGGTCCTTTCCATTTGTGGGCAAGTCCGGCGTTGAAGCGTTTGGCCTTGTTTGACAGAGGGTGGGTGCGTGTCAGCACTAGGTCACCAAGTTGGTAGCGAGCTGGTGTCTCGTCGGCTGGTGTGGTGGCAGGCAAATAGTTGTCCTGGTTCTGTCGGGCTTGTTGTTGGTTTTGAGCTAGGGTCGTCAACCGATGTTCAACCGTGTCTTCCCAGGATTGAGGGGCGAGTGTGGGTTGATGGTTCCATTCGCCAGGATGCTGTAGGTTTTGTCCGAATAGAAGCTGGCTGGGGCTATATCCTGTAGCAGCGTTCTGTCGGTTTCTTAGGGTGAAAAGTACCAATGGCAGACGGCACTCCCAGTCCTGATGTTTGTCTTGGATCCTTACTTGTAGTCCTTTCTTGAGCTCCTGATTTTGCCTTTCGGTCGGATTGGCTCGAGGGTGGTAGATTGGTGTTGTTAAGTGCTCCGTTTCCCATTGCTGGCAGTGGTCAAGCCAGGTCTTCCCTGTAAACTGGGTACCATTGTCGGTCAGTAGTATCCTCGGGTATCCCCACCTGGGGAAGAAATGGGTTTGAAGGGTACGACAGATGGTTGCAGCCTCCATGTTGGGTAGCGGGTATGCTTCGATCCAACGGGAGAAGGAGTCGGTAACCACCAGTATGTAGCAGTTCTTGCGTTTGGATAGTGGGTAGGGGCCCATCAAGTCCAAACAGACGGTATCCCAAGGTTTCTGGGGTCGTCGTGGTCGTTGGTTGGCAGTGGTTGCGCGGTTGTAGCTCTTGGTGCAGCTGCACAACATACAGTTCCGTACATAAGCTTTCACTTGGGCTCTCATTCGTGGCCAAGTATAATACTGGGAGATACTTTGGAGGGTCTCGTCGCTTCCTGGATGACCTGCGAGGTCGTCATCATGGTGTTGATAGAGCAACCATGCCTTGTAGTTTGCTGGAACCAGGATACGCCATTGGGGATCTTGTAGGCTGATGTTTCTTTCCAATAAACCGTTGTGGAGTCGGTACTGGAGTAGGAACTTCTGGTCTGCCGGTAAGTAGTTCGTGGGTGGCGTTGAGTCGAGTTCCTGCCATCGTTGCTTCCGCCCTTCCATCTGTGGGTCGTCAGCTTGGGCTCTCCGCAGGTTTTCAAGGAGTGTCGCCTCTGTTTCAATGGCGTTAAGTGTTGGGGGTTCCTCTACGGTGTCCGGTTTTTCCGGGGGCATGGTGCGGGTTAGATCATGGCATTCTTCTCCCACGGGGTCGCCAGTAGGTTGTCTGGATAGAGCATCAGCTAATTGATTCTCTTTTCCAGGGCAGTGTTCGAGGGTGAAGTTAAACTCCTGTAGTAATAGGGCCCAGCGGGTGAGCTTAGCACGGCTGTCCTTGGAGACGTTTAGCCAGGTGATGACTTGGTTGTCAGTTCTCAGGATGAATGGCTTATCCTCCAGATATGGGCGGTAACGCTTGATAGCCCATACCATAGCTAGACATTCTTGCTCGTTGCTATGGTAGCATTGTTCTGTGGGGTTGAGCTTGGCACTGGCGTATGCAATGATGTGTCGGTTGTTCTTAATTTCTTGATACAGAACCACTCCTAATCCGATTTTGCTAGCGTCTGTTTGCAAGATGAAGGGCTGCAAGAAATCGGGCCGATGGAGTGGTTGTATGTGGGTTACTGCCTGTTGGATGTGTCAGAAGACAGTCGCTTCGGTGTCGGTCCATCTCCACTTTGCTTTGGTGCTGAGTAGTTTGGTGAGTGGTGTGCACATTTCAGCGGAATGTGGCAGAAATTCTTGTAGCCAACCCATGAGTCCTAGGAATTCCTTGAGTCATTTCCGGTTGGTAGGTGGCTCTGCGGTCACGACAGCTTGGATGGACTGTGGCTTTGGTTGGTTTCCTGCTGTGGTGATGACATGCCCTAAGTATTCTAGTTTATTTCTACCAATTTGGCATTTGGCGGCAGCGACAGTCAGGGTATATAACTCCAGTCGTTCGAGCACCTTTGCTAGATGTAGCAAATGTTCTTCCCAGTTCTCGGAGTATATTATGATGTCATCCAGATAGGCGTAACAAAACTTGTCGATGTAGCCACTCAGGATGGTGTTCATCATGGACTGGAAGCAGCTTGGGGCATTTCATAGTCCGAAGGGCAAAACCTTGAATTGTAGCTTCTCTCCATATGGGGTGGTGAACGCCATGTAGGGTCGCGACTCTGGTGTCAGTGGTACCTGCCAGTAGCCCATCCGCAGATCCAAAGAGCTGAAAACTCGGGCAGTCCCCAAGCTTTGGATGGTATCATGTAGTGTCATCTGAGGTGAGGTGGCAGGGATAGTGATGGCGTTCAACCAACGGTAATCGATGCAGAAACGAGCCGTGCCGTCTTTCTTTGGGACGACGACAATAGGCAAATTATAGGGTGTGTCAGTTGGTTTGACCAACCCTCTGGATTTTTAGTAGGGTGACTTCTTCTTCGATTACTCGTAGCTTTTCGCTGGAGTAGCAATATGGGCGTCGGTTTATCACCTTGGGGCTGTTGAGCTGGATACTGTGCATGGTTGCCGTGGTGGTTGTGAGGGGAGTGCTCTCGGTAAAGATGCCGGCATGCCGCTGGAGCAACTGTTGTAGCCCTGGTTGGTGGTCGGTTGGAGTGGCGCTGGTTAACTGATTCATCAGTTCTTCGCTCATTTCTTCCGGAGGGGCTGGCAGGGTTGTCCAGAGGATGGCTTCTTGTTGCTGATGGCCGATGATTAGGCGATCTCGTTCAAAGTCCATTACTGTGTGATTTGCTGTGAGCCAGGGGCGACCCAGGATCACCTCTTCTCGTAGGTCGGGTAGACCAAGGAAAAATACGGAGTGTGACTGCTGTTGGATCTGTAGCATCAGGTGTCCCTGGAGGGTTGTAGAGCAGCTGGTAGGTTGATTTGCGAGCATCACTGTTTTTTCAGTCATCTGGGCGTCCGGGCTGTGAGCGAGGTGGGATGAGTAGTATAAAAAAGGGTATTTCAGTGCAACCTTGACCTTTGACCTTTACCCCCCCCCCCTCCGGCTCGGTGCAACCTTCCGGACCCATTCCCCACTTCGCTCTCTCTCTCGCTCACTCCCGCTCTCTCTCTTGCTCTCTCATACCCTCTCTCTTGCTCTCTCATACCCTCTCTCTTGCTCTCTCATACCCTCTCTCTTGCTCTATCTTGCCCTCTCTCTTGCTCTCTTATACCCTCTCTCTTGCTCTCTCATACCCTCTCTCTTGCTCTATCTTGCCCTCTCTCTTGCTCTCTCTTATACCATCTCTCTTGCTCTCTCATACCCTCTCTCATGCTCTCTCATACCCTCTCTCTTGCTCTATCTTGCCCTCTCTCTTGCCCTCTCTCATACCCTCTCTCTTGCTCCCTCATGCTTTCTCTCGCTCTCTTGTCCTCTCTCTTACCCTCTCTCTTCCGATCTCTTACCCTCTCTCTTGCTCTATCATGCCCTCTCTCTTACCCTCTCTCATTCTCCTTCTCCTTCTCTTTTTCCTTCTTCTTCCCCTTCTTCTTCTCCTTCTACTTCTTCTTCCCCTTCTCCTTCTCCATCTCCTTCTCCTTCTTCTCCATCGCCATCTTCTTCTCCTTCTCTTTCTCCTTCTCCTTCTCCTTCTCCTTCTTCTTCAATAGCCTTCACATAAACTAAGTTCATTACAAAACAAAAGAGAAATCAATATTAAGCTGCTGTTTACACAACCTAGTTATTACAAAAACCCAAGTTATTGTAAAAATTATTACAAAAACCTAGTTATTCATCACAAAAACCCAATAAAAATCATTCGAATTATACCACTGTACATTTTATTATTTGTGAAATCGATATATCTTATGATAATTTTAATCGAATACTACGATTCCATGTTTAATAATAACTTTTTTCAAATTTTCGGATATGTTAATCGTAAGTATTTATTAGCATTCTTGACGTAGTTATATATAGCTGGTCTATAAGTTTACATCGACTCTAAACCAACACAATCAAGCATATTAGTGCAGCAAGCATTGTGCATCCACTTTATAACTTTCTATTATAATATAAGTGATAGCCAAAGTGATAGCCGAGTGCCGTAGCAGGTATCTGTTCAATCAGAGATAAGCTACGAAACTCCAGGACGTTCTTTGTAAAGGTGACCGATTGGATTGGCCTGCAAAGAAGACTCTGTTCTCTGTTGTAGAATCATTTCCCGGTGGTTCGGAGCCCACCTAAGACTGTGGGTCCAAGTCATCAATCACCATCATCCAATTCATTACCCACGCACAGGTCTCAGACCTATATGGGCTTCATCCTCAGAAAAAAAAGAGAAAAAATATATAATTCAGTAATTGATAATGAAAAATTTGAATTTTGCATCGATAATCTAATCCAACGGTCCTGAAACCTTACCTAACAGGTATGGCATTTTTGTATTCACCTTATTGTCCATACAAGCCTCCTGAGGGAAATGGATAGAAAGTAAATTTGGTATCTCTTTCCAAATAGCTGACCTTTTTCTCACGTTAAGGTCCTTCAGGGGCCCATTGGTCAGAGGCCACGAGGCAGTGCCCTAGCATAGCTAAGGACCTTTTTTTAATTTTTTTATTTATTAGCATTCTCTGACCTTCCATGAAAAGGGTATATGGATTTGTCATTGATTTAAGTTAAATGATAAAACTTAGGGTGTTAAGATTTTGAGTAAGTGCTTTGTCTCATGTTTTGAATCATCGCGACCATATCAATATCATTACTGAAACCATACAAACTTTTGGTCATGCATCCATACAATCATGCATAATATACACTCCTAACCTTGCACCTCGATCACTTCATAGCATGCATATTTATTTATCAATCACGCATAAAATACCTCTTCTTTTTTGCATCAGGCAATCATACATAAGCTATTCACTCCTAAACTTGTAACTCGATTACTTCATTAGCAATCATCATCATTTACAGATCTAAAATACATCTTCTCTATTATTTTCAAGTTTTTTTTTTTTGAAGGAGAATCCCACATAGGTCTGAGACCTGTGCGTGAGTAATGAATTGGATGATGGTGATTGATGACTTGGACCCACAGTCTTAGGTGGGCTCCGAACCACCGGGAAATGATTCTACAACAGAGAACAGAGTCTTCTTTGCAGGCCAATCCAATCGGTCACCTTTACAAAGAACGTCCTGGAGTTTCGTAGCTTATCTCTGATTGAACAGATACCTGCTACGGCACTCGGCTATCACTTTGGCTATCACTTATATTATAATAGAAAGTTATAAAGTGGATGCACAATGCTTGCTGCACTAATATGCTTGATTGTGTTGGTTTAGAGTCGATGTAAACTTATAGACCAGCTATATATAACTACGTCAAGAATGCTAATAAATACTTACGATTAACATATCCGAAAATTTGAAAAAAGTTATTATTAAACATGGAATCATAGTATTCGATTAAAATTATCATAAGATATATCGATTTCACAAATAATAAAATGTACAGTGGTATAATTCGAATGATTTTTATTGGGTTTTTGTGATGAATAACTAGGTTTTTGTAATAATTTTTACAATAACTTGGGTTTTTGTAATAACTAGGTTGTGTAAACAGCAGCTTAATATTGATTTCTCTTTTGTTTTGTAATGAACTTAGTTTATGTGAAGGCTATTGAAGAAGAAGGAGAAGGAGAAGGAGAAGGAGAAAGAGAAGGAGAAGAAGATGGCGATGGAGAAGAAGGAGAAGGAGATGGAGAAGGAGAAGGAGAAGGGGAAGAAGAAGTAGAAGGAGAAGAAGAAGGGGAAGAAGAAGGAAAAAGAGAAGGAGAAGGAGAATGAGAGAGGGTAAGAGAGAGGGCATGATAGAGCAAGAGAGAGGGTAAGAGATCGGAAGAGAGAGGGTAAGAGAGAGGACAAGAGAGTGAGAGAAAGCATGAGGGAGCAAGAGAGAGGGTATGAGAGAGGGCAAGAGAGAGGGCAAGATAGAGCAAGAGAGAGGGTATGAGAGAGCACGAGAGAGGGTATAAGAGAGCAAGAGAGATGGTATAAGAGAGAGCAAGAGAGAGGGCAAGATAGAGCAAGAGAGAGGGTATGAGAGAGCAAGAGAGAGGGTATGAGAGAGCAAGAGAGAGGGTATAAGAGAGCAAGAGAGAGGGCAAGATAGAGCAAGAGAGAGGGTATGAGAGAGCAAGAGAGAGGGTATGAGAGAGCAAGAGAGAGGGTATGAGAGAGCAAGAGAGAGAGCGGGAGTGAGCGAGAGAGAGAGCGAAGTGGGGAATGGGTCCGGAAGGTTGCACCGGTTTCTCACAAAATTGAGTCAAGCAAGGCGTACACTGGTTTTCCCGAAAGGTGAACAAGGATCCGTGGCAAAGGCTGGCCGGTTACCTGTAGGGTCATAGCAGCTGGCATGGAACTCGGTGTGGGGTGGGCTGGACTCATCTCGGTGTCTTCTACAGCATCTGTGCTTACCGTGGGGACGAATGGCGTAAGGGAAGCCACGCCGGCGTGGCTGCCTTGACGACCAAGGAGGGGCTGGTGCCTCCGATGGTGTGACCAAGACAGTCAGTGGTGTTGTCCTTGGGTGTGGCTGACAGAGTGTGCAGTTGGGCTGAGCGAGCAGTCGTACCTCTTGAGTGCGCTGGTGGTAATCGGCGTGGCAATGGTTTTGGAGCGCTTGTTCTTGGGGAGGAGGGCTCGGCTGTAGTTGGTGTCGGTGGAGGCGGCTGTGGCTGGGGCACGAGAGCTGGCTTCACTGGTGTGATTGGTGTAGCTGGTGTCGGTGGAGGCGGCCTTGGCTGGGGTACGAGAGCCGGCTTCACTGGTGTGGTTGGCGGGTGGACTCCTACTTGCCTGGCTGGAGGGGCAGAGTCCGGGTCTCTCCAGTATTTCCATTTCCCTGAATTTTGGCTTTCAAGACAGGGCAGTCCCGATGAAAGTGTCACTCCGGGCAGTGGTGACAGTTCAGTGGCTGGTTATAACGGGGGGCTGGAGTGATGGCGGCGGCGGCAGGTGCAGCTGGTTTCGGCTTCGGGCACTGGGCGAGGTCGCTCTCGAACTCAGTGGCTATGGCAATCAATTCCTTGAAGTCGGCAGGTCGAGCAGCTCGTACCAGGGTGTGGAGCTCATGACTCAGTTGACTAATGAGAAGGGAGATAACCTCTCCTTCGGCGAGGTGAGCTCCTAGTCGCTGCTGGAGTTGGATTTTCTGCCTGAGGAATTTTTCTACTGGCTGGCTGGTTTTATGGGTTGCCCCATAAAACTCCTTGTGGGCTTCAGCGATCCGGTGAGTCCCAGAGAACCGGGTTTGGAGGCGGCTTTGGAGTTGCTCCCAGGTAGAGATGAACTCGCCATATTCTTGCCACCAGGTGGCGGCGTCCTCTTGTAGTTGCGTTTTTAGCAATGGTAGCCAAGTGTAACTGGGTGCACCGTGAGTGCGTAGGATGGCTATGCTCTGGGCCATGAAGCAGGCAGGGTCTTCATGTAGCTTTCCTCGGAAACAAGGCAGAAGGGAGGCCACATTGGTTACTGGAGGATGAGGTGAGACAAAATTAACCGGTGTGGCTTCCAGGGCGGGTCTCCCGCTGGACTGGATACCATGGTTGTTTGGTTGAGCCAGTGTCAGGGTAGGCTCATTGGCAGATGGTGCTGTGGTTACCACCTGGTTACTACTGGCAGGGGGCAGGGCAGGCTCGCTGCTGGACTGCATGGTAGTCACCTCCTGGTTGCTGCGGTTGTTGGTGGAACCAGATGGGTGGCTGTCTTGGCTGGCGTCAGAGGCGGGGTTTGTGCTGGGCGTGTCGTCCGCGGTGGTGGTGACAGCGGCAGCTTCGGTTTGTCGCCGAGTGAGCACCATGGTGGTGACGGTCGTTGTGGTTGCTGGGCGCCACTGGAGAGTGCTGTCTCCAGACAGTGAGGTCTAGAAGGTGGTGATTGGGTCTACTGTATAACCTACAGTAAAGTCCCACGTTGGGCCATCAATATGTTGTTGGCGGTTGTCACAACATGTCAAAATGCCGACGGGCGGTAGAGCGGGGTCGCCCTTCTAGATCTGGTTGTTTAAATTGGCCCTGAAGAGGGCCGTTTGTGTTGAAGGAGGCCTAGATAGACCTCATCGATCTGCTCCGGGGATCCGGGAGTGGGCCCTCAGGAGTTGTGGCCAGCTGGAACTTCACTGGGCTAATCGTGGATAAGCACCAGGGTAGGTGGGTGGTGACAGTCCAGCGGTCGATCGGGCTGAGCAGTTGGGGAACTTGCAGGAACTGGTCGATCTGATGGAATAGTTCTTCCAAGCTCTCGGGTTCCCTCGGCGGGGTGCGTGCCTCCTCAATGTGGGCGTCGAGGTGATCGAATAGCCCTCTGAATCGGTTAGCTGGTAGGGGCTCCCCGTTTAGCCCTGGACGGGTCAGGTCGTAGCCTTCGATTGGACTCGGTGGTTCAGCAGGCAAGTAGGTAGAGCTGCTTGCCACGATTCCCTTCACGCCCTCAGCCAAGTCACTAAGAATAGGAGGCGAGATAGTGAATGGAGCCGCGAGCGAATCAGCGTCAGGTACCTCTGCCGCTAAAGCCGAGACCGCCCTTGACTCTTCCTTCAACGTCCAGAGTTGACAAAGGAGCCGGAGTCGCTGGATCCGCCTTCCTGCTCGCTGACGTGGCATAGAAGGAGGAAGGTGGTGAAGAAATAATAACACTGATTTGGTTGAGGTCGCTCGACAAAACGGGGGTGGGGGGGGTGCTTCTGCTACAGTGAGGTGCTGTGGTCAGCAACGTCACACATCGGCAGAGTAACACCAAGTAAGAGAGTGAGCTTCCTTTCAGGAGTAGTGAATGCATGCTGTTGGCTGAGCGGCGCTGGCTTATATGCGAAACTCTTTATTTCGCCTGAGGGAGAGGTTAGACTCGCGGAAGTTGCAAGTGTGTGGGAAATACACCTGGCGCCATCTGTTATTGGCCCGGGAAACTAACAGCGTTCCGCCAAAGCCTACTGGAGAATGAGCGTGAGGTTCAAATGTATTTACCCCCGTGAAGTGGGGGTGTGTCATGGTATTGCACAAAAACGGAGCTGACGTGATTTCCCGTATCATTAATGGACTATTGAAGGGACTTTATTAGTTTAGATAGGTTAAGGTATGATTATTTTTGTAGTGTTTTGCCGGGATTTGCCATGCTTAGCTTGTGGGAGGGGCGATCGTTGACGTGCAGCCTAGTTGATGCCCGTCGTTGATGATGCTGACGGTCCGGCCTCCAATAATTTTTCCAATTCTCTAGATTCTGGTGCTTACTTTAATAGGAAACTAAAAACACATAAGAAATGTTTTAAAGCATGTCACTTGAATACTCAGTCACTTAATTGTCACATTGATGAACTAAGAACGATTTTTAGATTTAAAAACTTTGACATCATTTGTATATGTGAGACTTTTTTGAAGCCATCGATTTCAAGTTCCCAAGTAGAAATACCGGGATATAATCTATTTCGCAATGATAGGTTGAATAGAGCATGTGGAGGAGTAGCTATTTACGTTAAAGAAGGTTTAAAAGCCAAAGTTCTCACTCATTCCAAACAGGAAAATTCATTCCGACCTGAATTTATTCTTTTAGAAATATCCCTATCAGGATCAGATAAACTATTAATAGGAGTATGTTATCGCCCTTCAAAAATAGGTTACTTCACTGACTTTGAAGATGCTCTTTTAACGTTTATGCAGAATTACAGCCATGTATTAGTAATGGGTGACATGGATACTGACATGAATATGACAAATCCAAAATTTGATTATACTCAGTTAACAACAATGTTGAAGGATAATTTTAACTTTATAATATTGGTGGCACTGTATGAGTGCTGATGATAAGATGGCGTATGGAGGATGTTTTTGCTGTTGTGTGTTCGAAAGTAAAATTAATAAATTAAAAGTAAAACTAACTTTTGAGAGTGTTTATTTATCAATATAATTAATTCACACTTTTAAATGTTAGTAAAACCAACAGGTTATGAGCCCAGAGTAAGTGTGAATGGTAAAATCGGAAGTGTAAAATCTTTGTGAAAATAGTTGAGGGAATCGTAAAATCGTTGTGAAATCGAACAACAAAACCGGCAACATCATGATTAAGAGTGAAGAATGTGACATAGAAAAACTTAAAAACATTGAAAATTTTAGTATTTGGAAGTTTCAACTTAAAATCAGTCTAAAATCGCTAGAACTGTGGACAATTGTGGATGGTAGTGAAATACTTGATGATTCCAAGGACAAACCTTCATGGTTAAAACGTGATGCCAAAGCTCAAAAACTTATCACAACAACCATCGACAAAGGACCGCTGATGCACATAATAAATTGTGAAAATTCGAAATCCATGTTTGACAAACTGTGTAAAATATATGAAAGGGACAGTGAGCAGCAAAAATATAACCTATTACAAGAATTTCTCAATTTTTCGTATGATAAAAAGTTGGACATTGCCTCGAATATTAGTAACCTTGAAAACCTTTCATATAGACTGAAATCTCTACAAAATGAAATTACTGAAGACATGCTTATTTCCAAAATATTGTGTATTCTTCCAGAACGTTTCAAATATTTTATCAGTGCGTGGGAGTCTATGCCAGATGATAAGAAAACTCTACCTACATTAACCTCTCGACTGATAGCTGAAGAATGCAGAAGTGATTCAAGTGTGAACAGCTCCGAAAATGTCGCTTTCAAAACAGAAATCAAGTGCTACAAATGCAAAAAGACTGGACACATTGCAAAATCATGCTCAAATAATTATCGACCAACTGTAAGTACAAGTAATACTAAGAGATGCTTCAAGTGCAACGGAGTGGGTCATGTAATATCTCAGTGTAAGACGAATAAGTTTTGTTCAATTTGTAAGAAAAACAATCATTTTGACAAGGATTGCTATTTTAGAAAAAAAGACACAAAAAATTTTAATCAAGTATCATTTTTAACCTCAGAAAAACAAATTGATTCCAGTAAATCTACTTCAAATCTCTCAGTTGAGTTTGTGATTGACTCTGGTGCAACATCACATATGGTGAATGATAAGCTTATTCTAAAGGAAATTGAGAAACAAAATGTAGAAATAGGTTTGGCTAAAACATCTCAGTCAATGATGTCTGATTCAAAAGGCAATCTTATAGCTAATGAATGCAAACTAAGTGATGTCATGTATGTTCCTGATCTGAGTAAAAACTTGCTATCAGTTAGTGCAATAACATCAAAAGGTGGTTCTGTACATTTCAGTAATGATAAAGTTCAAATTAAAAAAAATAATCATATAATTGAGGGTCAAAAATTGGACAACAACTTATTTTCAATTAACTTGACAATTAATGAAAAACAATTTTCTCATGAAACAAATGTAGCTATGGAAGATGATGCCCTTACATGGCATAGAAGGTTAGGTCATCTCAGCTTTAAAAATATGTGCAAACTTTTAAATTTGAGTGATGGAATTGAATTAAGTAATAAAAATGTAATGGAAACAGGCAATAAAATTTGTGAAATTTGTATAACAGCTCGCCAAACTCGACAGCCATTTAATAGTGTCAGAGAAAGGGCCACTAGGCCACTTCAAATTATTCATACTGATCTTTGTGGGCCCATAGAACCAATCACTTGGGATAATAATAAATATTTTCTTGTATTTCTTGACGATTATACACACTTTGTCATGGTGTATCTTGTACAAAAGAAAAGTGAAGTTTTTGATGCTATCAAACAATATGCTGCTGAAGTTGAATCTAAATGGAATTTAAAAATAGGTCGTTTTCGTTGTGACAATGGTGGGGAGTATACTTGTAATAACTTAAAGGAGTGGTGTAAAAACAAAGGAATAGTAATAGAGTATACTGTACCATATTCACCTGAGCTGAATGGAAAAGCAGAAAGAATGAACAGGACATTAGTTGAAAAAGTAAGAGCTCTTTTGTTCGATTCAGGGTTAAATAAGGAAATGTGGGGAGAAGCAATAAGGGTTGCGGCTTATCTGATCAATAGAAGTCCTACTGAAACTGTAGATTGTACCCCATATGAGAAATGGTATTCAAAAAAGCCTGATCTTACAAGACTCCAAATTTTTGGGTGTGATGCATTTAGTCATGTACCAGGTCATTTAATAAAATTAGACAGTAGAACTAAAAAGTATGTATTTATTGGGTATACTGTGAATGGATTTAGATGGTGGGATAAAATGGCAAGGAAAATTATTATTGCTAGAAATGTAGTTTTTTCGCAACAGGTTCAAAATAATTCAGAATCTGAAATTAGTAGTAAGATTAAAATAAACATGATTGATAAAATTTCTGATGTTGACAATATTGATGATTCCATTGATGAGGTAGATAGGGTTGTAAGAGATAATTTTGACAATTTAGATCTTGATCAAGCAGAAAATGCTATTCCAGAAAATGTCTATCAAATCAATGATTGTAGACCACAAAGAAATAGAAGGATTCCAAATAAATTTAATGACTATGTATTACTTACTTATGAGGAAGCTGTAACAGGTAGTGATAAAGACTTATGGAAAATAGCCATTGAAGAAGAAAAGTCGTCTCTAATAAAGAATAATACTTGGGAGTGTGTTGGAGAAAATGATTGTATGGACTCTAAAATAGTTAGCAGTAAATGGGTATTCACAATTAAAGATAATGGGAAATATAAAGCAAGACTTGTTGCTAGAGGGTTTGAACAAGAAAAGGGGATAGACTATAATAAGACATATAGCCCAGTTGTAAGCAATGCAGCTTTAAGATTGATTTTTGGTATTGCAGCAAATAAAAGATATAACATGATGCAGTTTGATATTAAGACAGCATTTTTGTATGGGAATCTAGATGAGGAAATTTTTCTAAGTCTACCAGAAGGATTTGGTGAAAATAAAATTGTGAAACTTAAAAAGGCATTGTATGGTTTGAAGCAAGCACCATTAAAATGGAATCAGTGTTTTTCTAAAAGCTTAGCTGAAAATGGGTTGGATCCTGTTAGTGTTGAACGGTGTATTTTCAAGACTAAAGATTGTAAGATAGTTTTAGCACTTTTTGTTGATGATGGTATTGTAATTGGAGAAATTGAAACAGATATGAAAAAATTATTGACAAAATTAAGTGCTCAGTTTGAAATAAAAATTGATTATAATCCAAAATATTTCTTGGGAATGTCTATTGATGAAAAACCAGATAAGATTGTACTAAGGCAACCAAAGTATGCAAGTCAAGTTGTTGACAGATTCAATATGACTGAAGCTAAAGTTCCAAGCATTCCAATAAGTCAAGCTAATCAAAATCAAAAAAAGCTACCAACAGTAAAGTCAGTAATTTTCCTTTGAGGGAAGCTGTAGGGAGTTTGCTGTATTTATCAAGCAAGACAAGACCAGACATTTCTCTTGCTGTAAACTTGGAAAGTAGGCATTTAGAAAACTGGAAAAGTAGTGATGTTGTTAATGTAAAACAAACCTTAAGATACATCAAAGGTTCAATAGATAAAGGTGTAGCGTTTTTAAAAGAAAGTAAAAATAGTAATATTATTGAAGCATTTTGTGACTCTGATTATGCAAATGATACCGAAAGTCGCAAAAGTATTTCAGGATATGTAATCTACTACTCGGGGGGGCCTATTGCTTGGTGTTCTAGAAAACAGCCAATAGTTGCTATGTCTAGTACTGAGGCTGAGTATATTGCAGCTGCTGACTGTGTGAAAGAGATACTATATCTTAAATGTTTGCTTGAAGAAATAATCAACTGTGAAGTTGAGGTAATTCTTAATATGGATAATCAAAGTGCCATTAAACTGATCAACAATGGGGTATTTAATAGAAGGAGCAAACATATAGATGTTCATTATCATTTCCTGATGGAAAAATTAAGAGATGGTAAAGTTAAAATAAAATATATCGAGAGTTGTAAAAACATTGCAGATGGTTTCACAAAACCAATTGAAAAATTTAAGTTTGAAAAGTTTAGCTATTCTGTTATCACCTAATACTTAGACTATGTATTTTTATCTCACTTAATTCTTGTGTATTTTCTTTTTCAAAATAATGTATGTAATTTGAATTTTACTCTATAATTTCACTAGTGTAATGATTGTTAGATGTATTGTACTATGTAATGCTTTGACAACTTCAAGGACTCTTATATATGGTTATGACAAATTTAAAATTAAGGGAGGGTGTTGAAGGATAATTTTAACTTTATAATATTGGTGGCACTGTATGAGTGCTGATGATAAGATGGCGTATGGAGGATGTTTTTGCTGTTGTGTGTTCGAAAGTAAAATTAATAAAGTAAAAGTAAAACTAACTTTTGAGAGTGTTTATTTATCAATATAATTAATTCACACTTTTAAATGTTAGTAAAACCAACAAACAATATTTCAATGCCTGAACATGACTATATTACCACTTGATCCAACTCATCACACTGCTGAATCTGACACTTTTATAGATCTTATAATTGTTAGTGATCCAGATGAAGTCTTAGATAAAGGCCAAATCTCAGTACCAGCTATATCAGGACATGACTTAATTTACTGTGTTTTATCCTATAAAACTCCAAAGCCAGAACAAAAATATATAACCTACAGAGATTTTAAGTAAATGGATAAAGCAGCATTTTTTGTGGACATAGTACAAGCCCCATGGAGTCAAATTGAAGGTCTATCTTCAGTTGATGAGATGGTAGAGACTAGAGACTCTTGAGACTATGATACTTGACATCTACCAGTTGTAACAAGAAGGGTAAACAGGAAACAGCCTGTTCCTTGGTTGACTCCAGAAATTATTCAGTTGTTGGCTCTCAGTGACTCTGCTCACAGACGAGCTAAGAAAAGGAATGAATTGAATAGCCTCAATGAATACTGACATCTTTGGAATAAGGTCAAACAGCAGTTGACCAATTCTAAAATGAGATACCTGAACTCTTTACTGACTGACAACAAACAAAATACAGCTGGACTTTGGCAAGGGATTAAAAGACTAGGATTTGGTAAGCAAAAATCACCGACACCTGTAGACCTACCATTAAATGACATGAATGAGTTTTTTGTTTCTCATTCTAGCTCTAATGTTGAGACTGTTGTTCAAAATCCTCTAGACTCACTAAATGATCAAACTGTTAATGCACCTATCCCAGTCGACCAACAATTCACCTTTCAACAAATCTCTGATGCTGACACCCTTAAAGCTATCCATCATATCCAAACTAATGCTACAGGCTCTGACAAAATATCAGTTCGAATGATAAAGAAAATTCTTTTTGCAGTATTGCCAATATTGACATTTATTTTCAATGCATCTATTAATAGTGGTACCTTTCCTAAGAAGTGGAAGTATGCCCTAGTGCGTCCTTTAAACAAAATTCCATCACCAACTATAGAGTCCAAGACTATAGGCCAATCAGCATATTACCTGCTCTTTCTAAAGCACTTGAGAGAATAGTTCATTCACAAGTTACAAGCTTCATTGAACTCATCAATCACCATCATCCAACTCATTACCCACGCACAGGTCTCAGACCTATGTGGGATTCATCCTCAAAAAAAAAAAATTAATAACCTCCTCCATGATTTTCAATCCGGTTTCCGCAAGCACCATTCAACAGAAACTGCATTATTACAAGTTACTGATGATATAAGACTGGCAATGGACCAGAAGAAATGTACTGTCCTATGTCTTTTTGATTTTTCCAAAGCTTTTGACACAGTCAATCATGATATACTATTTGCTAAGCTTCACCTTCTAGGATTTAGTCAAGAAGCAATCTTGTGGTTTTGTTCATACCTCAGTGATAGAGAACAATGCATTGCAGTCGGGGAAATCAGGTCTGAATCAAGAAATGTTTTACAGGGAGTACCACAAGGTTCCATTCTAGGCCCACTTCTTTTTACTCTCTATGCAAATGACATCCCTTCCTCAATTCAGTCTTGCAAGTACCATACTTATGCTGATGATCTACAGATCCTCCCCAGTGGGTGGGGGTAGTAGAATTGCACCCACAGTATCCCTGCTTGTCATAAGAGGTGACTAAAAGGGCAACTGTCCGTTGACCTCATTATCCTAGAAACCTATCCTTTATCCTGCTCTTCATCCCAGCCCCTCCCTCCACCCTTTCCTCTATCTAACGGTGCCTGCAGGACACCAGGCGACCTCCTGCAGTATGTAGCCTTGCCCGGGCATGCGGGGCTCTGTCCGGGTTGACTCCACTTCCCTAGCTGCTCGTGGGAACCACATGAATTTCCAAATACAAACCAGAACCAAACCTCAAGGTAACTCCAGAAGTTGCCTTGTCCTCAAACCTATCAGGTTCCACCCCATCAGGGCAGGTTCCTCGATTTGAATCAATAGTCAAGGACAATGCCCAGGGTCCTTCAGATCAATTTACATCACAGTAAAGCAGCCTCGGCTGCTTTCTGCCAGTTCTTCCTCAGAGAGGGATTTGACCTAGCAAAAGGCTGCTAGCAGACACAAGCTCCTACTTCACCAACTGGCTGGTGAGGCTGGGTAGAGGTCAGGTCAAGCAGTTGATTGCTCTGATAACTGGACATGGCCACTTCAGGAAACATCTCCACACAATTGGACTCAGAAATGAAAGTCAGATGTGTAGGCTTTGCAATCAGTCTGAAGAGACTGCCAAGCACATCACACTGGATTGCGAGAGACTCGGGGCAAGGAGAAGGGCTCTGTTTGGCTGCAAACAACCAGGTGATGAATGGGACGTTAGCATAGGGAAAAACTCCTGGATCTTGTAAAGGGCACAGGTATTGGTTTGCCCAACTAACGTACTAGGGACACACAATAAGCTTTGGTTGACGTGTGAGGATCTTTGAATCTTTGGATCTTTGAATCCGTCCCTTCATAACATAACACAACATAACATAACATCTACAGATCTACCTTAGTTGCCCTGTTACTAAACTGAACGAGACTATAGGAATTATTAATGATGATGTTGCAAGAATAACTGATTGGACAAAGAGGAATGGTCTGAAACCCAATCCTTATAAGACTCAAGCAATCATAGTAGGATATTCACGACTCATCAATCAAATTGACTTCAACTCAGTTCCTAAAATACATGTTGATGGACAGTTAGTGCCTTACTATGACTCTGTAAAAAACTTAGGTATAACCATGACAAACACTCTTGACTGGACAGAACATGTTAGTGGAACTTGTAAAAAGGTATTTGCTGCTATGCATTCTTTGAAAAAGATGCAAGATTCTCTTCCTAGACATATCCGACTTTTGTTGGTGAGATCTCTCATCTTTCCATACTTTTCATATTGCAATGCTGTTATCAATGACATGACTGTTTCTCTAAGTGAAATATTACAACGCAGCTTAAATTACTGTTTTCGCTTTGTATACTCACTCCAAAGACATGAGCATATAACTCATTATTATATACAAAGCTCTACCCTCAAACTACCGGAACAAAGACTTATTCGGATATCAAAACTGGTAAATGACATATTGAAATATGGTAATCCGAAATATTTCAAAAATAATTTTAAATTTGTAGCAGATGGAATAGCCAATAGTGTAACAACCACAAGAGGAGGTGGTAGAACTTTAAGAATTCCAAACCACCGTACAGCAATTTACAACAAATCATTTGTTGTAAGTGGTTGTCGAATATGGAATTCACTCCCAACTGCAATAAGGAATTTGGAGAGCCGGACA
Organism: Conomelus anceps; assembly: GCA_948455865.1. Classification (NCBI taxonomy): domain Eukaryota; kingdom Metazoa; phylum Arthropoda; class Insecta; order Hemiptera; family Delphacidae; genus Conomelus; species Conomelus anceps. The sequence continues at coordinate 61,466,022 of OX418217.1, read as the reverse complement.
GGTTTTGCTTCTTCACTGAGAAAGCATTTTCTTGAGCGAATGTCTATGGTTGTTCAGCCCTAGAGTGATGGCATGGGAAATTTTGGCAAAACCCTGTTAGTTATAAGTTTTTTTCCTTTATTAGTTCATTCTATTTTATTTTATTATTATTTTATTTTATTTTTTTTAATATTATTAAAATTTATTTAATTTCATAATGTGCAGACACTATCAGGTAGAATTTGTAGGTTAAGTGTAAGAGAGGGACACCGTCCCTAACTTCGCCTTTTCATACAAATGTATCACCAAGCTTTTTTCCTTTTTTTTCTATAAATATCATATTAATATCATTTTCAGTAATAATTTCATGTTTGTATATAGTTGAAAAGTTTATGTAATAAGTAACTGATAATGTTTTATGTAATAATACTTGGTGATGCCTATATATTGTATTTTATACTAGTAACTGTCCAACTATTATTTGCATGAATAAAGAAATCAATCAATCAATCTCTATGTCTCACGATTACAGACGAACGCCTAGACCAATTGCTATGATTTTTCATATGGATGTTCCTTATTCCTAGGCCCAGTGATGTATATTTTTTTCAAATTTTAATAGGGGAGCTAATAATCATTATTAATTAATCAATTTTATAGACCTAACCTACTGAACTTGCCGGCCAAACAGCCTAGAGGAACAGCTGATAGAAGTCAACAGTTTTTAATCATATGGCAGGCCCCTTAGCAGCGTTATTTACGCTATCTTTGAACAGCAAAAGACTTTGCACTTTGCATGTAGGCTACCATACAGTCAGAGCCTTGCAATATGTAGGAAACATATGACTGGGTATGATGAAATGTAATTATGCCAGGTTGATGACATCTGTTAACCAATGCAACTAGAAATTTGATATGCAGCCTCAGCGGGAGGTGGCGAATAATAAAATAAAAAACCTACCTTCTACCCTTATAGTCGTAGGTTTAAATTTGAAATCTTTCTTCATTAAGAGGTGGTGATTAATAAAACAACGAAGGAGGCCTCTATGATCAGCTGGAAGAGCCCTAGGACTAACTTCTTTCCTAATTTGAAATGTAACCTCAGCGGGAGGTGGCGAATAATAAAATCAAAGATAATTTTTATGAGAACGCAGCAACGCGCGTCGGGCCAGCTAGGCTTAGTAGAATCCAGTTTAGTAGATTGTATCTGGCAAGTGCGCGCGCGCGTGTGTGTGTGTGTGTGCATGCATGCTTGGTCCTACACAACACATTCTTTATAGTCTTTGACTGCCTATCTCTCGGTCACCGTCTCCACATATTATTCAATTTTTTGTCTTTTGATGTTCCAAAATATTTTTTAGGTCAGAAAATATTATGATAAAAAAATATAATGTATAGCTGCAAAGAAAAACCAGATAGTAGGTCTTTAATGATGATAGTGATATTATGTTGATCATCACAGGTGAAAAAACAACAAAATTTTAGTTGGTGAAAATTGGGAATGGAAGATGGATGAGAAAAAGTAAATAAATAAATTCATCATTTATTTGATGAATAATTTCTGTTTTTTATTATTGGAGATTTATTGATATTAAAAGCTGCTAAAAATGCATGAGAACCCTTCATTTTTCTCACTGTCTCTCAAACGAGGGGTGATTTCTAGGCGGTGTCATAAACTTTGGTCTTTTAAATTATTGATTTTTACAGTTTCTGTCCTCAATAAAAGATTAAGGAATTAAAATCGAGTTGAAAACGCTCTTCAACTTTTTTCGAAAATGTCATCCCCTTAAGCTGGGCATTTACGTTCCAACTTGCAGTACCACTTGCAGTACTGCTAGTAGTACTGCTAGATGGATAGTCGACTCCACTCACGCTCCTACTTACAATCCAACTTTATTCCTAATCAGCTGTGAACGTCGCTCTTGAGCCGAAAAATGTAACCGAAGTTGCCCGATGTTACCCGAACTTACCCGAAGGTCATGCACTGACTGAGATAAGATGGACGACTTTGATCCGACTGCCCCACACACGCTCCAACACCGTCGACATTCGTAAGTCGTCCCTCTAGTGGTCCATCTAGTCGTCCATCTACAATTCCAACCATCCAACAAGCCCATTCACGTTCCGTTTTCGGATCCAACCTTGAAGGTTGGACTGCAAGTGGTACTGCAAATCGGACCGTGAATGCCCAGCTTTATGTGTGAGTGTTGAGCGAGTGAGGTCTACTGTTCACAGAACTACTAGTATAGTTAAGGTACCGGTACGGATTACATAAGTATATATTATTAAAAAAAGTTGTCAAGTATTCATTATTTATATACGCTAATGAATAATAAAATGAATGCAAAGACTGAAGAGATAGTTTCAAATCAAAACGATGATAAAATATCGGCAGTATCGGCTTTCGGTCAACAGCTGATGCGGTGTTACCATATTGTATATTCCGGCCTTTAACTAGAGTCGGCCATGGACCCTATACATGAAAATCATAGAACAGCTGATACATGATACGTCACTATAATGTAAATAATCTTCAAGTCACAAGACAAAGCAACACATTTGTTCCATATCATTGCAGCTCCAAATTCCTTTTTTGTAATTAATTATTGTATTGGCATTGGGGGCTGAAATCCATACATCACGTTTCATTTAAAAAATCTAGCTTAAATCCCGTTGAAAAGCACTAGTATTCCATTACGATTCATCGAACGTGGCTTCCAAACTGATGAATTTTATATCACCTAATCAACAAATGTATGGAGTTCAGGAAGGAAATCCATACTCAATGGGAAATTAATGTTGAATAACTCTGAAGCACTTTGAGAATTGATATTTGTATAATTAAATAATGTAAATTTAAAATAAAATGGAAAACTTTTAATATAGATTAGCTTCTACTGTCTAGCACAAAATGTATTAATGTATTCTATAATTATTTTCAGTTCTTTATCCAGGTTACTTTTCACATAATAGATCTTTTCTGATTTTAATAATAGAGAAAAATAATTATCAGTAACTTAATTAGTAATTATAGCATATAATTGATTGCAGTACGGATTTTTTTCATTGACAAGAGAGACTCTTTTTGTTTTGAGTCAAAACAAAAAGAATCTAACTCTTTGATTTCAAACATTTACGGCTGGTTGCACGAAAGCCAATTAAATACACAGTTTATGTCAGTTAACTCTGTCGTAAGTATATCGGGTTTATTAAATTTCTGATGCACAAAAATCCATTAGTTACTTTTCGTTAACTGAACAGGCACAATCTGGCAACACTGTAATTTGATCAACAACTGATTCTGAAGTTGAGAAAAAAAATGAATTGGAATCATTTTATTGTGAATTATTTGAATAATTATTCAAATATTTCAATATCATTATATTCTTGATGGATTTTATTCATTTCGAAAGGTTTTCAACACCTACAACATAATTTGCAATTATTCCATGTTCTAGTACAATAAACATAACCTATAAAATGTAACTTAATATGGGCATTAGTGAGATTCAATCCTCAGTGATCGGGCAGTCAACTATCTTTTACACCAGTTAGCCTAATCGGAGTTATCACTTGTAATTGTCCTTTGTGCAACTAAATTCTCTCCATTAAGTTAAATTTTCATTGAATGATGTCATACTACAGGGATTAAATTTAATTGGCTTTCGTGCAACCGGCCGTATGGATTTACATTTTTACAGGGTTATTCAAAGTGTATCCTATCTTATTAATATTTCATGAAATATAACTTGAATATGAGCTGAGCTATCTACACCTTAAAAGGGAGAGAAATATCCAAAGTTTTTCCACCAACACTAGGAAAGTGGTAGGTGGGTTATAGTGATGGTACTTATAGGTGCTATTTAGCCATCGGTTTAGATGATTTCGACATATTGTACATTACTACAAAGGAAAATGGGCTATCTTAGCATGTGCGTTAGAGATGACTGCAGACCAACAAAAATGAGTTTTTTTTATCTACTCCAGGAAAAACAACAAATCATGGATTACAAGTCAACAAGTCCTCTAAATAGAAACTTCTATAAAAGCCTCTTTCTATATAAAATGTCCGCTGCTTTGTAATGAGACTCGCATTTCTAAAACTTGAAAACCCTTAAATTGTAATGCTAAATTCAAATTGTACAATGTTTATACAATATTCTTACTCAAAATATATTTCTTGAAATAAAAATTATTGAAGTTCATTCCATCATTTAGGATAGCCTTCTACAGGAAAATATAAAGTAGATTTCCCAGAAGAAAATACATTGGCAATTATATCTGACAATGGTTTTTATTTTTGAGAAAGGATGAAGTCCACATAGTTCTGAGACCTGTGCGTGGGTAAGGGATTGGATGATGATGATGATTGAATAGTTGGACCTACAGTTTTAGATGGGTTTCGAACCACAGAGAAGTAACTTTACAGCAGAGACCAGTCTTTTCTGTTGGCCAACTCAATCAGTCACCCTTACAAAGAGAGCACAGGAGTTGAATGTTTGATGTTGGGCATAAGAAAAAGGCATGGAAAGTCAATTCTCTTACGCCTACAATGTGAATGATTTCACTCCTATGTTTGATTGACACCTGATTATTGGGACCTGAGTTAGTCGTGTATTTAGTAGGTAATTTGTGTTAAATAGGTGTGTGAGTAAATTAGAAGAAACTCTGGTTTTGTCGATATTGTAAAAAAAAATGAAACTGGAATATGTCATAGTGACAATAAATTATGCCATTCACCCATTAGGTTGATGCCTTATTCAATCATAAGATCAGAATTTTAGATAAAAATGACTGTTTTTTTTTAATTGAATTTTAATTTTGATTGCAATAGGAAGGAGAATTAGAATACTTGTGAATGAAATCTACTTCCATGAAATGTAAAATCTTCGAACAAAAGCATTGGCATTTTCAGAAGGTGTTTGAAATAATATGGTTGCAATCTCATTTTTCAACATTCGAACTTATCCTTCTTCAAGCAACTAAAATCTTTGAACAACTGAAAGTGTAGAATTGATTTGCGGAGGCATTCGAGAAGGTACTACACAACTACGAAAAAACCAAGAATATTGCTGATCAAACAATCCGTTATAAGATTATTGTTATATATTTTTATATTATATTAAAAATAAATAACATACACTATAATGTTCTGATCAATGTCATACAATGACTAGTTTGTATTCGTTTTTCATTTTTTTTTTTTTTTTTTGAATAGTTTGACTTTCTGATATGACTTTGACTTTCAGTTTGACATGATTTCTGATATGATTTGAGACGAACTTTACACTCATTTTTTTTTTTTTTAAAACCAACGTGAAACATAAAACTAGAGCTAGTCCACTCAGTTGTCTCATTTCCAGGGTTGTTTTGATTTCGATCCATGGTACTTCCTCGATTGTTCGTCCTTGGAGCTTTCTGATGTTGGTCTGTTATCACTAGCTATCTGAAAATGACAGGGTTAAAAATAAAATTTAAATTACGGTAGGTAGGTCATCCCTAACTTCAGAATAAATTCTTTCGAAAAGCATTTTTATGCTTTTTTCTTAAATATTAGTTTTGATAACATTTAACATAATAGTTTATCATAAAAAATAATTTCACTTCAATTTTACTTTATTTAATTAAGTTATTATCCTGTCATCTGATTACGAATTTTTTTTAATGATGTTTTCCACTATTGTATAGCCTTAGCGCAGTTGCTTGAGGCGTCGCAACTTCAACTTACTGTGGCTTTTGCGGTCGTGGGTTCGAATCCCGCTCCTCCGTCTAGCATATGTGTTATCATTCACCTCATTACCCACGCACAAGTCTCGAACTAATGTGGGCATCATCAGCAATAAAAAAAGTAAAAGTTTTAAGAAATTGAACTGAGAAATTGAAGTGTCATACAAATAACATCATTTCTTTTTGATGAATGGCAAATGAGAGTTCAATAAAAAGAATAAAATTACTTTTGATATCTTTTACATTAGAAGGTCCATATTGTTCAAAGTTATTTGGTTTTTTATATTTCTTAGCATTTTATACCGCATTCTATGATGTTAATGAGGCTTCCTATGGTATTAAGCTTGTAAATAATTTTATTCCGGTGGATGAAGCCCACATGAATTGGATGATGGTGATTGATGAGTTGGACCTACAGTTTTAGGTGGGTTCCGAACCACCGGGAAGTGATTTTATAGCAGAGAACAAAGTCTTTTTTGCTGGTCAATCCAATCGGTCACCGTTACAAAGATGGCCCAGGAGTTTCATAGCTTATCTCTGATTGAACATATATAAAGATCATCTTTCTTAGTAATTGCGAAGGTGATATTGTGGAAGGTATCCATAATGAATAATAAGAAGAAATTGTCACAAACTTCACAAGAATAATATTCCGATAAGACCAGTAGTGTCATTTATTAATTCTCCATGTTCGAAATTGGCCCACAAACTTAACAGTAGCTTCAGATCGTTAACAGGATTCCAACCCAAATTTGTAATCAAAAATTCATTGGAGTTAGTCAATAAAATAAAAAATATTCCTGTTCATTCATCTTATAAACTCGTTTCTTTTGATGTAACTAATCTCTTTACAAATATACCAACTGAAGAAAATCTTAACAGAGCTGAAGAGATCATAGAAACTAAAATTTACGATCCTACTATTAGAACTTAGCTGTTAGGATTGATGAAGTTATGTACTGAATATAACTATTTCAAGTTTGACAATAAATTTTATGAACAGAAAGATGGGTTAGCGATGGGTTCACCCCTTTCACCACTACTAGCTGAATTATTTATGGATAGCCTTGAACGTAGAATTTTTGAAAATAATAATTTTTAAAATAGGATTGCTTATTGGTACAGATATGTAGATGATATTATTTGTTTGTGGAAGGGTAGTAATAGACAATTAAATAATTTCCTTAGCTATTTGAATCGTTTACACCATAGAGTTGGAAGAGAATAGTGTTTTAAATTTTCTAGATTTAACCATAGAATTGACCAGAATTGACTAGAATTGACCATAGCACAGGAACCCACAACTTCTCTATTTTCAGAAAAGCAACTCATACCGATGTAATCATACCTCATCACTCATGTCACCCAATATCGCACAAACTTGCAGCTTTCAATTGTATGATTTATAGAGCTTTAACTATTCCAATGAGCAATCATCACTTCAAAAAGAGATTAGTACGATTAAACAGATAGCTATTACAAATGGATATGAGGAAATCATTGTCAATAAAATTTTAAATAAAATAAGTAGGAGACTAGCAATCAGTGCTAGCATTGCTGTAACTGAAACTGGGGAAAGGTCATGGATAACGGTGCCTTACCTTGGCCCAGTTTCTGATAAATTAGGAAAACAACTGAAAAAGAACGGTTTTGATGTAGCTTTTCAAACCAAACTAATTTTAAAGAGCTTATTCGGGTGTAGTAAAGACAAAATTGATATCTGGGATAAAAGTGGGGTTTTTATAAATTGAATTGCGGTGATTGTAATGCTTGTTATGTGGGTCAGACTGGTAGAAGTTTCAAATGTAGAGTAAATGAACATATCAGGGATTGGAAAACCCAAAAAGGAGATTCAAATTTTGCAGAACATCTCATTAATAATGGACACAAGTTCAAGGCTGGAGAAAATGTTGAATTTCTGCATTTGATTGGCAAAGGCAGACATTTGAACATTTTAGAAGCTTTGGAGTTAACTAAGTTGGTAAAAAACGATTCCATAACAACTAATTTAAATGACGAAATTCATTTTAACCAATTCAATACAACTAACTTGGTTTCATTATAATTCCAGCCTACATTTGAAAAGCAGTTCTTACGTGTATTTCTCAGTTGACCTTGATTGCATTTCAGTGAGCTTCTAATTTTTTAATTTTAATTTGATTGAATTCTAGCCTTATTACGAATTTTTTCTTCTTTGTTGCTTTCTTGATGTTTACAGTGTTTAGTTTTTGATTTGACTCGTATTTTTGCTTGTTACTCCTCCCACCCGGGGGCGTGACTTGACAGCCAATCAAAACGTCCGATTAAGGTCAACCTCTTTCCCTCTTAGCCAATAGTATCATTCTATGTACAGTATATATAAGGCTTCTCTGTACTTTAGTTTTCAGTTTGATTGAGATTGATAATGGTATAACAATCGAAACTAGTTTCTCGAAGTTTTAATAAATGTGGTTGTGACAATTTCGTCTTATTATTCATTAAAGATCATCTAATCAAATAAAATAACATTACTCATCTCACTAAGCAATATAAATTAGTAATGTATTTTACCGAAAAAATATCCACATAGTTTTGTTTTGTATCATATTAGACAAAAGTTCGACAATAGTTTTGTGGAATCCCAAGTATTAGAGCCCATTAATTTATTGTGTTCTGTGTCGTGAAAATCCAGAAGATTATAAATCTTATCCTAGTTATTCTCACAATGATCAATTATGATGAATACAACAATACTCAAAACAGTACTTTGTAAGATTATAATCAGAGAGAAAAAACTAATTACACTCCTTTTTCCAACCAACTGTTATAGCTAGATAATAGCTATAGGAGCTATAGATGCTGTACAGTTTCTCGATAGGAAGGAGTAACTGTTTGTAAAGTATATCATATTATATGATTATTACTAATTAGAAATCACTTACATTCATGAATTTTGCCCAACTGGATTGACTACCAACCAATGAACTGCTATTTACACTGGTATCATGAGCAGAAAAGCTCTGATCTTCAACTGGATGGCCTGGAGCTCTCTCTAAAAGCTGAGGAAAGAGGAAACAGATTGTTTCTTATGAAATAAAAAAGAAAATATTCATAATTAACAGAGATATAGTTTTGGATGAACACCAAATATACATTCAGTTGATTCAATACAAAGCAAACAAAATCATGCCTTTCATCTGAGAAATAACTAGTTTAATGTTTTTTCAGAAGTAGAATTTTATGTATGTACTTGAGTTATATCCGACATTTGAAAATAAATAAAGATTAGAATAACTTCGTTTTACCCTTCTATCAGACTTTTAATTTGTACCTGAACGATTTCAGGGCCTCTGATCGGACGTAGGCTAGACTACTATTTTGACAGGCGGGACCGACAAGTTAAACATATCCTCCGAAATAGGGAAGTGGCCCATAGAAAAATCTGATGTTCTAAACTGGGATCTAACCTGAGTCCTATGGGTTAGTACGCTAGCGCTTTACCCCTTCGGCTACGGTCAATCCATTCACTGAATGAATAAGTGAGGTAAGTAGGCTATACAGTATTAACTGCCAGTCTTTGGATGGATATATCAATACAGAGGATTGATAAGATAAACTGGAGTAGCCAGTGAAGCGAAAACAAGACTCAACCTAACGAAAAACAAAAAAGGTGCGTTCTTCATGGTTTCTCATAAGATTCAATGGCACATGCTCAATATATCTGATACTAGTGAATTTTTATATTTTAGTGTCAGTATTTTTAGATGAGAAATGAGATGTGTAAACTAAAACATCAAATCGAGACATTAATAACCATATCATTCATTTTATAAGTGAGTTGATGAAATTAAATTAAGAATTGATTCAAACCATACTATTACTATTGATGAAGCTGACTACATTATGTTGCGTTTTTTCAATTTACGGCATAATCAAGCAATGATTGCACAAATGGAATTAAATAATGGAAGATGAAAACTAACTAATACTTCAATACACATTATTTACCTTATACAACAAGATAATCTTCCTTAGAGGCTCATTTTTTCAGCCCATTGAACATCCAATAAAACTGACAAAGAGTTGTCACTGTCATAATTGCCTCAAGCTAGAAAATGGATTTGGGCATCAGGCATCGTTCAGATATTAGAAAGGTTTATTCTTTATTCTGTTTAAAAAGCAGGTTAAATTATTTAAAATATATTTTTTTCAAAGTTACGAGAAGGTCATTATTAATTTCAATTGGAAAGTGGAATTATTGAATAAATTCTAGTTTAAAAAGAAAAAATGTAGCCATTCAACAATAATGGGAAGAGAAATACTAAAAACAGTATTATTGCATAATAAGGATTACAGAATAATTCTAAAAACTTGAATATTAGATGAGAATACTCAATATGAATCAATAAAAATAGAAAAATCAACAACATAGTTTATGTTGGTTTATATCCAATTTTTCTCTAATAAATAGGCAGGCAATAAATCTATTTAAATGTATAGATACCTGATGAAGATAAAATTAAATAGACCACAGAGAAATGGATCAAAAGTTTATGGCATTTTTCAATTAGAAGCCTGATAAATACCATTGAGTCAAGTAGTATAAATCTAATTTCTTAAAAACACAGGATGTAGTCGAATAATTTTTAAAATAATTCTTCAGAGCTAGTCCAATTTTTTAGGGCTTTCAAGGGAGTTCGAAGTTCTTTTGGGTTTCATCCTTAGTGAGCTGAATTACTGTTATAAAAGTTACGTTATAAATTTTACAGTCTTAGTATTATCATTCCCTTTCTAAATCAGGTTAACAGTTCACAAATATTACTGAACGTTTCAAATAAAATCATAACTATTATGAGAAATACAAAGACGGTATTTCAACTTTTCCTTCGAGGCTGATCGCTGTCATAGAGTGTTGGCTTTAAAGGGAATAGCAATAGATCACTGTCATTATTAAATTTCGAACTTTGAACAATTTTTTGAACAAGTTCTTTTACACAACGTGTTCGCATAAGTACGAGTTAAGTACGTAGTCTAGGTATTTGTGTTGCTTATGATCAACTCAAATCGAAATTAAATACTATGAATGTATAACTTTTGGAGAACACGTCATTGTAGTCCCTATCGCTTCAGTATCAAACAAATAATAAACTAATAAAAAAGTAATAACAAATAATAAAGTTAGCTAATCATTTACTAGTGAACTCAATTTAAAAGAGAACGATAATTCAATGTGAATTTCTGATTTTAATTTGAAATTAGAAACAATAATAAATACATGAAAATGAAAAACAAAAATAATAAACATGAAAAGGAATAGGTATACAAACATTTTGCAGAGAAGATCATGGTAGGGTGTGAATTTGAATTACCTTTCCAACTATGGTTACCCATAGAAATACATGGGTACTAGGAATAAGCTATTCATTTGAAGGGAAAAGGGGGGGAGAAGGAGAAGAGGGAAAAATATTAGTTATTCAAGTTAAAAGAAGTTTAGAGCCAGAAATAATCCAAATGCAATCTCATAAAGCAGGCACACAATCAACAAACTGTTTCAAAAAATCATTTACAGTTCTAAAAAAATAGTTGCTCTCAATCCAAATATTGATTTCATATTTCATTCTCTGTTTATTTCGGTATTGATAATGTAATGCTCAGAAATTTTGTTTATGATTTTCGAATTTGTGTGAATAATCTTCTCTTGATAGATGTACAATGTTAGCTTTATAGGTCTAAAATTTATTAGATGTGGGTCTCAAACTATATTGGCTGATGACAAAGTTATTAATGCTAGGAAAAGTGGATCTGTATTTAATTTTATACTTTACAACATTCATTACGTACAACTATCTGACAGTCATGACATTAAATTCAATAGGTTGTGGAAGCCTAAAAGGGCCATCAAACCAGGCTACCTGATTCTGAAAATGGAATTCTAAACGATCTGTTCTACGACTCCAAAAGAGTAACTCATTGTTACACAATACAATACATGCAGATATTACAGGAGAACATTTTGATGCCCCCTTCAGATTGTTTAAAGGCCTTTTTCTAAGCAACGGAAATTTCGAAGAATAGAACATTCAAATTCATTTTCTCATAGAAAACAAAATTGTACAAGAATGCAGAACTTATAGGCTAGAAGTAAAATCAAAACAATGATACAAATTAACGTTCCTGCTTCAGCATAGTTGAGCTTGCGTAAGTGCATGATGCCTCCACACTTGAAACAATCCGTTGTCTTTTGCCCCAGCTTCCACTCTAGACAACTAGTTTCAAGACTTTTATTCGCTATGAAATTTTATGATTTATATGCTTTTAAATTATACTCTTAAATTTAAAATCTTTGTTACTCCCAACAGATCTACAGAGTCATAGAATGGCTATGGACTGTATAAAACAGTCTGTATAAAACAGACTATAAAACTATGGACCTACTCATGGACTGTAATAAACCATCACTGTAAAGCCAACTGAATGTCCTTTAGGCAACAAGAAGGGGCCACCAATGATGAGTATTTCCAAAGAAACCTACGAATAGGCGAGACGTGTAGGAGCAGTAAGAATAAACAACAGGAAAAACTTCGAGGGTTGTTATCAGGTAGAAACAGAAAGTCAGGTACCATGGCCCCTTTATGTTTCTAAAACTCAATCCAATAAATGCCATATTAGTTGGAAAAAGACTTTGGTTTTTTTAATTGATTTCATTATTAGCTTCTGCCTACTGAAAAGTTCATCAAGATGACAATTATTGTAACAGCCTCCCAAAACAGTTATACCATACTCAATTGTACACAAGTGCATAAAAAACAGTTTTAGGTGGTTTAGGTTCAGAACTATCTTGGCTTCATAGAATAATTCATAGGATAAATATTTTATTGTTTTAGAAATGAATTTTATATGCAAGTCCCATTGCATATGTTTATCTATGATAAAGCTAACAGATATGGAGTTAAAGTTTTCCAGTTACATTTAGTGAGAAATTAATATACCTAATAAGTTTTATCTATGTTAAAACTTAATGTGTTTCTATCTAGCCACTCTTTCATTTTTTAAAGTTTCTACTCTGCAATTAAATGGACCTCATCCCCTTATTCACCAGAGAATATGGCAAACCATAAGATGTTAGTTTTGGGGTGCTTGTTAGTGATTGTATTCTATCCTGTAGGTAGCCTCAAGTTTCTTTGAAAAGGGAATCGTGTGAAATAGGCTCAAAAGCTTTCCTGAAATCAAAAAATACAGCACTTGTTTCATTGTTTCAGTTTAGGTCCAGAGGGACAGTATTTGTGAATTTTATTGAGGCTGCTTATGTACTCTTGATTTGAAATTAAATCAACTTTTTCTAATGTAATCTAAATTTCAGTGATTCAATTTTAAAAATTCAAAAATATCTTAGAAAGTATTAAATAGAATCAACCAAAGTGCTTCGCCGTTTAAATTGAACTTGGTAATTGTTTTTCAGAAGATACAAGTTATATTTTAATAACAACGTAAACATAACCTATTTTGACTACTGTAAAAATTGAGTGATAGATAGTTTTGGGCTAAAAGCCTGTTGTTTCTTTACAATAAGTTGTATTTTGACTGAATGAATGAATGAATTTGAAAGCCGAATTGATTGCTATTTATAATGTTATATTTACTTAAATGCTAACCTTTTCTTTATTACTTTCTCCATTATTTTAGCCAAATTGATAATGAGACTAATTGGTCTGTATTTGCTCTCCTTGTTTGAGCAGTAGTTTCAGGTTTAAAATAGTTGGGAGAATATCCTTGCTCAAAAGATTTATTGAAGAGAGCAGCAAGTGGTGTCGTTTATTAAGGACGAAAAGACTCCTCTGTCAGGCACAATGGTTCATTGACATAATGATGTTTGTGACACCATTGGTTCGAAATGTTTGGGAAAACATCCTTGCCCAAGACATTTATTGGAGAGAGCAAAGCTCTAAATTTTCAATATTAAATGACAATAATTGTGATAACATGCAAAATATGCTTACAGACTATTTGATTACATCGTTTCAAAATCATCGTGAAAACGATAATATATCAAATTAATATTACATATTGAAAGTCTATCAACTGTAACTATATCTTATCAGTACAATTGTATTATTGTCATTTTACAATATACTTTGATTGTACAACGGCGGCGGTGAGGAAAAAGCATTTAGATCCGCCTCAACTGAAGGCCACCCTAGGCCCACCAGCACCGCAGGCCACAGACATTGTAGTCCATGCCATCTTCCACTTTTTTCCTAGTTAAAAAAGTAATCGCCTGCCTGGAAATTATTTCTCCCATAACTAGGATGAAAAAACAAACAAGTGTATCTCTGTTAAGCACTGCTGCATTCATTTAATACGAATGCAAACTTGAGTAAAGATGAACGGATAAACTAATTATTTGTTAACGGCAATCACCTGATTACAAGAGAATGAGATGTTTACACAAATGCGTCATTCCTCACAAGAACTTTTTATTGCTCCTCATTATCATCCTCTAGCTCTAGTAACACCATAGAACAAGAAAATCTTTTTCTTGAAGTAAGTCCTTGATGAATTTTATTGAAAGATCAATATAAGTTTCCGTGTAGCTTATTGATATGAAAGATAAAACTCCCAGAGATACTCAGTACTTTTGCTCTTTCACAAATTTACAAGTAAGAAAATATATTTGATTTGAATTGATCCAAAATATCAATAGTAAATGACAATAATTGTGAAAACATACAAAATATGTTTACAGACCATTTGAATATATCGTTTTAATTGGCTCTGCTGAGATGTTTGTTGTGTTGAAATGTGATGCTGATGCTCATTAGCAGTCTCCTTGCCGGCATGCAAACGATATGTCAGTTGGCCAGTCTCTAGGTTGAAAGGCGCGTCTGGACTCGGACTGGGACTGGGACTGCCGTCATCACCATTTGCAGCACTCATCAATTGGTTCAGTTCCAATTTGAAATCATCATGATCTTCAACCAATTTTCTCTCATCCTGGTTGGTCCACTGTTTCTTCTTTCGTTCACCTTCACTCTAAAATACAAAATAAGTTGATCAAGTTCAAATAGAAATGAAACTACAATTCTAACCCTTGAAGATACTGTGGTTTATAAAAGAAAATCTCACCTTTCTTCTGTAACAGGTGACAGAGAGTTTGATATAATATAGAGCGATCCAATATAGAAAGAGTCCACATACCTTCAATTCTGGAAGTGAATAATACTGAAATTTTCTTTTTGTATGAATGAAATAATAGAATCCGACTTGTAAATCTACTGAAATTTATCATTTAGAACAAATAAGTTGAACGTATCAAATTTAGAACTGCAAAAAAATGATGCAAACAACATTAGTCGTCCCCAAACACTTGCTACATTTTCAAATATTTATTAAATTTTATAAGAAGTAATTTTTTAGCAACAACTTAATTGTTATGGAGATGAAATAAAACTATTAGATACAGATAAATTATTTTGTACCAAGCTTCTATCTATTATGTACTGAACAAGTAACTGATTTTCACAAGAAATATATATAGCTGAAAGACATAAAAATAAACAAGGAAGAATATGAATTGAATGCAGGATACAAGTGTGAAAGGGCAGTTTAAGGAATAAAGGTTGCTGATAGGTTTGAATAGTAGCTATTCAGGAAGCAGGAGGGTTCATTGAGGGTTCTGGGGTATTCAGGTGGGGCATTGTCAATTGTCAGCATTTGATGACAAATAAAAAGTTCTAATGTTATAAAAGGAACCTTATGTCTGTGGTTTCCGCTAGTGGCTGGTGAACTAACAATTATCTGCAAAGCTTGCTTCCAGTTCGACTCCATTACTCCGTGGAGCTTTTGGGCCATTTCTGCACGCCTTCGAGTCTCTTTGTCCAACTTCATCTTCAATTCTATTTTCTCTTTTTCAATATCCAATAACTTGTTATGCATCATTTTCAAGTCCGCACGGTGTTTCTGCTCTAAGTTCTGGATTTCAAGTCGATGCCTGGAAAGGTTTGAAACTATTTGTAAAGTCAAATGATGATTATTTTAAACTTAATAAATGAAAAAAAAAATGGAAATATAAATTTACTCTTATATAAGAAATCCTATATTAGGAATGAATGGCCTATTCTCAATGGAGCAATTAAATATTTATCAACAGAGAGAGAGAGAGAGAGAGAGAGAGAGAGAGGAAGAGAGAGAGAGAGAGATTCCCTTGCTAATGCACCCATAGAAATGCACGTAATTTGATGAATAGTCATTGAAACAAATGCTACTTTCAAGGGTCAAAGGGTCAGGATCAGGACATTAACATTAAGGGCCAACAGTGCGATTTAAGAAAGACAGTGACAATGGCAAGATACGTGGACCATGAGATGGCGAGTTTACGCCGAATAGAAAATCTGAGTATGGCGGTTGTACTCTTTTGATGCAATTTCAATTCATTTGGTGGAAAAGATTGGTATTTATTCGTTCAAGACCAAATATTTTAAATTTTGTTTTGTAGATTACATCTTGGAGACTCCAGTTAAGACAAGACAGATCAACAATTATACAATCTAATACCCATATACACTAGTTACCATAATTATAACATAAAGGAAATTATGATCTTTGGACGAAAATTGGCTGTAAGGATCTAAAACACTTGAGTGAGAAAATTAAAAAACACGAGGAAAGTAACACTAATTTAACCAATGCAATTGAATATCCAGCCAAAGATCATATCTACAATGGTGAGATTGTTATTACTTTTATACTTGAATTCTAGTTCATTGACCTATCCTATACACTTCTCTTGAATGTGTCAATATAATCACTGGCACAAGAACACTCAAAAACTGTACTGCACAGTAATTATTGCCAGTAATTTCATCCATTTTTTTTTTCAAAGAAAGCAATACTATACCATAAATCCTTAATTTTTTACAAATTGGCCATCCAAACATAAGTTTTATAACTTGTCTGTTTGGAATAGACAGTACCGTTTCAACAGATGATTTGAAAAAAATCCAAGGATTCGTATTGAATACTGGTTGGTCTTGACAATATTCTGACTGAGATAGACCTCACGACCGACCCACAGGCGTATTAAAAAATTATCCCTACCAATGAAAAACTTGACGTGCCGCCACTGGTGATTGATGAGTTGGACCTACAGTTTTAGGTGGGTTCCGAACCACTGGGAAGTGATTTTACAGCAGAGAAAAGAGTATTTTTTGCTGACCAATCCAATCGGTCACAAAGATGGCTCAGGAGTTTCGTAGCTTATCTATAATTGAATAGATACTTATTTAAGTATTTTTTATCTTCCTCTTTCTAAAATTTGTACTGAAAAATTTCTGATTTTGTTTAGAAATAATTTAATTTATAAGAAGGACTACGTATATGCTTCAATGCTGTAGTTTATGAACGTTTAAATTGCCACCAATAAGCGCAATTTATCCTTCTAAAAGTTTTACTAAAATAATTCTATTTCTAAACTACGTTTTTGAACCGAGGAGTTGAAGCTGATCGTAAAAAAAGTGGCTGATATATTAAAAGGACTCCAAAGATCCATTTCTGTAGTTTAAAACATAGTGTCACCTATACGCGCATCTAATAAGGATGTAATCGCTGAGTTGTTGACTCACCTTTCTACTAGTCGGCTACACTCTTGTGCTGTTTGTTGAGCCAACTCTTTTTCTCTTGAAATGTGCTGAGCATTGAGAGTTGATAGACCTGAATCTAGTTGTCCCTGGAACTCCTTCACCTTTTCTTTCACAACTGCTTCCAACTGGCTTTGAAATATCGATCGTAGTTCAACCTTTTCGGTCTCCAATCTCCGAGCTGAATTTTTCAATTCTTCTTTCAATGATTTCTGTAACAGCAATTTGTAGTTGCTTCCATTGAATATTATTATATTACGTCATTATTGTATCAAGTAACAGAGATCCGTATAGCACTTCTCAAGGGGTTTAGTAATCACTAAATCAATATGAGTATTATTTAAATTGATAGAAAATATTCTTTTATTTCAGTAGCTACCAGTCCCCCATCCAATATTGTGACCTAACTGGAGATGCACTTTGTAACTATTGAAAATGATCATTAGAAAGATGTAGCATGCTATTCCACGGACAAATTGATTGAAGTTTTAAAGTACTATATCTTTAAACCTTTACAAGAATTTGTTAAGGTTTAAACCTTTAAACCTTTCCAATACATTCGATAATATTCTTCTTAAAAGTGGTGTGGTGATGTGCAATAGAGATTCATGTTGACTAGGATTTGATACTACAATAACGATATGTAGTTTTAGATTTCATATAATTACACATCTCAATAGACTGGGAAAAATTAATATATCTAAATTGGCTGTGTTTCAAGTTGAATAATAAGATTGATAATGGTGTCGCAACCGAAACTATTACCTCACGGTTTTCAATAAATGTAGTTGTGACAACTTCAAATCTTATTATTCTTGAAAGATAAGATGTTTCTAAGAGCTATAAAGGAGTTAATAATCAAGGGATCATGGCCTATTGAATATCTACCTTGATATGAGGCATCTATACCTTTTTTAAAAACCACGGAAAATTGTACTTTGTTTTTGCTTGTTTCTAACGTCATTTCCAGAATTAAGTTAGGCTTTTGGAAATGTTTTTAAATTACATGAGCATTACCATAAATTCCCTCTAGCCTTGAAATTTGATTATCACAATCAATAATTCTTGATAATAACATGCCAAAATTTTCTCTACAAATTACAGTTTAATTTTTTTGAATTAAGTAGTTCAATATCGTTTTACAAATTATAGTTCATTCACAAATCGGCTGTTATCAACTTTAAACATTTTGGAGGAACTACTTTAAGATCTTCCTGCACAATATAAAGGGTGACTACTCAAATCCGTGAAAAAATTCAAGCATAATCGAACAGTTTTGTACAAATTTTCAAGGATAGTCTTCAGCGAATCAATTTTGTTAATCCTAGTACTGCATCCGATGCTTTCCACGAGTTTCAACATGCAAATTTGAATTAACATTTCTTTAGCCCATTCAAGTTAGACAAATCGAGAGAAATGGTGTTTTCGTCAATCGCTTCCTCTAACCTTGGGTAATAACATACCAAAGGTCCCCAAGGGTGGGGGATGATCTAGTTGTGGGAGGGGGGTGGAGAGGTACAATTTTTCAGTTTTTTTATTTTTGCTCATAAATCAATAACAATAGCACAAATCGATTTTTGTTCCCATCAAAGTTAAAGCTGACAAAATTCTCTACCAAAATAATCTTATGCATTTTTTGTACAACCAACCGCAAGCGCGTTACGGGCTTCCCAAATTAATAGGTTGCATAGTATATCACATTATGGCATGGGAAGTGTGTTATTTCAGAAATATTCCGCTTTAAATGTTATTTATTAATAATGAATTCAAAGTTGAGGAAATAATCAATCCTATCTTACCGTTTTTAAACGTGAAATCCCAATGATGATTAAATGGTGGGTAAGGTGGGATTGGGGGGTACGATAGAAGAGTGGGGGGTACTTCTAACAATAGATTTATTTTAATAAACGGTCTAAATACACATTTTAAAACATCCTTTTCAATACAGAGCCCCTCCTTGCCTACCAACCCATTTATTTGTCAATATAAGTAGGAGGGGGGTAGGGGGTAGAAGAGGCGGTTCTAACTATTAATTGGGTTTTAAATCATTTTTCTTATTTTCTTTAGGGGGCCCGATTTACCCCGGATTATTAGAATGTCTAATTTGGGTGTGGTTGGTTTTAAATTAGTATTTAAATGATTTGAAAGGGGGTTTAATCCGTGAAAAAATTCGATAAACCCAATGTGGGACGTTAGAGAAGGAGGTTCATGGCGGCCGAAGAAGCTCGGATTCTTGGGGACGTTTAGTATGTTATTCGGCATGTTTTTCTCGTCACATATCCCGATTTCTTTCTTTTCTCAACAAAGTTTCGCTAATTTGACTGAACTGCAATGGGAGACCCGAATTCTCGTTATTTTAGAATAAAAAAATTAAAGCAGGCTTACTTAGAACTATTTTTACTCTGCTATTTTTGAGTACTTCACCAGATTGGAGTTGATGCAGTAACGAACTTAGTTCCATACAGTAACGCACTTAAACATTTTTCTTTAATTTTTCAAGAGGTTCGGGGTACTCCATTGGTAATTAAAATAAATCATCTTAAACCTCATTTTTAACCATTCCTGACATCTTCTTTAACTCTTTAGTACAAATCTGTCTCTCAAGGCTTGTTTAAAATACAATTTTTTGTTTGTCTCTGGAATTATGCAACTAATTACGTATACAAAATATGTTTCTGGGTAGAAAAAACATTGTTGGTAGTAACATATGACATGATTAGGCTATTACTAAACAAAGAAGTACCAGTAAAACCAGTTGTTGGAAATCTCTCATGAAATATTCCCGGCAAAAAAAGAAACAGAATGAAGTTCAAGCATTTCCCCCCCCCTCCTTGTTCCCCGGCGAAAAAAATTCAAGCATATTTCCCAAAATTCCCGGTAGCCACCCTGAATTTGTTAATTTTCATGTTGATTGGGTGACAAATAGCGTCCAAAATAGAGGAATAAAAACGGATGTTTGCCCCATCATCCCCCGCACGCCTCCAATTCTTTCTGCTATACCTTTCTTTCTATTTCTTGTTGATGAAGCCCACATAAGTCTGAAATTTGTGCGTGGGTATGTCGTGAGTGATAAAATACAATGATGCTTTGAATGGTGGACCTTTAGTAAGTGATAAGAAAGCAGATATTATGTTACAGTAGCTGGTCACCCTTCCAAGAGCAGTCCCAAGTGCCAGTGACTGAACATCACGATCGCCCTGACACAGCTCTCAGCGAGCATTGATCAAAGATGAGAGTGCCTCTTAAAATAAGCTGAATTCAAAAATTTAAATTAAATCATAAGTATAACTAGGCCTACCTCTTTAGTCTTCAACTCTTCCACTGAGCTTTCCAAAGAGATCTTCTGTTGTTCTAAAACAGTGAAACGTGCTTTCTCATCTTTCCATTTAGCATTGGCGTGGTCTTTCTGCTCTCTCAAAATGGACACTTCTCCTTCCAATTGGATTAGTTTTGTTTCAACTTCTTTCAATTTCTTTTCATATTCAGATATCAATTGCTTGTCCTGGAAAAAGAAGTACAGAGATTTAAACTTGGAAATAAATCTGGTTTTTTTTTTTCATTTAAGAACGAAATAATAATTTAAGCTCTCTTTGGTTATGCTAGAGATACAGATGGATTATAATAAATGATTGATTATGTAATAATGAATGTGATGAGCAAAGAAATTCCATGAATATACGAGTATCATAGTTATCTAGTATTGAAATTTATAGTGTCAAAATAAACTTGTCATTGCCATTAATTCATTGCGATCCACATCCTAATGTGCAAATATTACTTGTGCAGCTTTTCGTCCGCTGACAGCGAAAAGCTGCGAACTGCAAAGCAACGAATTCGGAGTTTTGTGCGAATTTGGACGGCATACACCATGTAATTATTCCAGGCTCTCCGCTCCCAGTGGTCGAGGCCTTTGTCTTGACATTTTTCACATTTGTCATATCCTATGAGGCAATAATTGTTTAGACATATTTGAGAAGGATGGAACATTCGTTGTTTACAGGCCTGTATAAATCCTGTCTTTCATTATACAACTGAATCTTTTATCTCAAAGCACACGACTCATCTTTCTCCAATTCAACCATCCGTAATTGATCCTGTGCTGTATTTTCACGTCCATCGCTCATCCATCACTTTGCAAACTTGATCCTAGGCACTTGAAGCTCACATTTGGTTTGATTTGACTTCCCTCAAGTCTCCCAGCCTTCCCTCATGCCTTCATCATTTCTTAATGGCAGTCATGCCATATACTCTGTTTTTTATCTATTGACTTACATAGTACATACCCCTCTTCTCCAATACCTTTCTCAAGTTTTCCTATCTCTTCTCTAACTGGTAGGTTCACAGAGCACAATGTCATCCACAAACACCATGAGCCATGGGGCTGATCTCTTTACTTCGGTCTTTGTGACATCCATGAGTATCTGGTAGACCGAAGTAAAGAGATCAGCCCCATGGCTCATGGTGTTTGTGGATGACATTGTGCTCTGTGAACCTACCAGTTAAATGAGTGTCGACTGAGTGCTGAGCCTTGTGAGCCTTGGTAGAGACCAACTTGTACTTGGAACTTTCCAGTTCTTCCCGCAGTAGTTCTCAGGCTTTTTCCAAGTCATCAAAGGCCATGTGCAGCTCGAACCTTCTCTCTCGACTTCTCCACCAGCTGCCTGAGAGCAAATATTGCATCTGTAGTTCCTCTTCCTGCCATAAATCCGAAGTATTCTTCGCTGAATGTGGTCTCTAGTCTCAGTCTTTTCTCAACAATTATTTCTCAAGCCTTCATTATATGAAACATCAGCTTTATACCTATTTTTCTATTTAAATAAACTCTATAAATCAGGAAATCTGTCAATTTCATCTTAAACCAAGATCATTAGAAAATTGTGAATTTAATTTACAATAAGGGTATAGAAACCAAGTTATGCTAGAGATGCAGATGGATTATAATAAAAATTAATACTGATCGTGATATTGTAATAAATAAAATGCTCCAAATAAAAAACAAAACACGAAAACTTATCAGGCAAACGAATCTACCAGCAATGCAAATAATTGGAAAGCATATTTCTATTATTAAATATACGAAATCATCCAAGCAAAGAAATCAAAGTCCTTAAATATAAAAACAATTTGGTAACAAAAGACGCTTCAAACATGAAAGAAAGCAACATTAATTCAACTCAATTGAATAGTGGTTCACATACAATTCAGTAAATAGACTGAATTCAAATTAAATAGGTGATCATTCAAAGCATAATAATGATTATCAGAAAAAGCAAATCCATTGAATACTGTTCTCTATGTGATGAAACGGAACTTACCACATCTCTGAGAAAATTGACACACCTGTCAAGGCGTTCACATAAAGTTATCTGAAAGTTTGGTTAAAAATTATTACCAACGAATCCAGATATTTGACTATGCCTTATTTCTATGCTGAATTATTAAGACCTTGAACATCTTGAAGTTGTTGTAGTTATTATTACATCAGCTGTGGATGAAATCTCAGGTTTCATAATATTAATGTAATCTGTCAAGCCAATCTTGGCAATTCGCAGAACCACATTTCGTTTTGTCTCTGCACAGCGCACACAGCATCCACCAAGATATTTTTGAACTCTCAATGGATTTATTATACATTAAAAGATAGTTAACTTAATGAGGAATAGAATCTATGGGATGAGCTATGCTGAATAAAAGATGGATTATACAATTTTCGTCATTATGATGAGAATAATAATTTATATAATCGATAAAAATGGCTCAAATACTTAAATATAATACTAAATGTACAATAGACACGAACCTGCTCGCTATTGATTTCATTTTCAGCCAATTTATCCAAAAGAATTCTATTTTCTTCTTTGCACTTCATCTTTTCTTTTTCTGATTCTGACAACTTGGCTAACGCCTGTTCAACCTTGGATCTCATGTCACTAACTAACTGATCCCTTTCGCTGGCAATTGACTCACACTTCTCCTTATATCCAGCAGCCAAATCCAACGCCTGTGACATCTCTTTATCCCAGCGCTCTTTTTTCTGTGAACAGAAAGTAAATGCCCTATTAATTGAAATGAGTAGTTCTCAGTACCATATAGCATATACCACACGGTATATAACATATATTACGGTATTTTTTTTCTGAATATAAAAATTATTGTGAACATGCATAGGTGAGCATCAAGTCACTAGAAAATGAGTACTTGCGTCGTAATCTACCAGTTTCGAAAAAACGTTGTAATTGATCAAGAAAGTGGCAGAGATCGGTTAATATTATTCTACGATGTGAATGATTTTCTTCAATTTATTAATTTTTCCGTCTGCAATAATTAAGCAGCCGCGGCCGCATAGTCGGTTGGAGCGCTTACATCTGATAAGACTCTGGCTGGCTGCTACTCCTGCAGCCACGAGTTCGATTCTCGTTTAGTATGGGATATTTTGAGTAATCATTCACCTCAATTCTCAGACCCATGTGGGCATATCATGCAATACTTTTTAAGAATCATACATCAACAATCATCATACATCGTAAGAAGGATAGTAGATGATGGATTGTAAATGACAGATTATCGAAAAAAATCAATTGATTGAAGATTATTCACGTGACAGAATAATATTAACCAATCTTGTAAATTTTTGCATGTCGTAAATCGTAGGAAGGTGCATAGAACTAAAACATTTGAGTGGAATAATTGCAGTCTATATTATAGTTATTGAGCACAAGGCTAATGGGGAGCCCCTTACCAGTGGTTACACCTCCCTGCCTGTAGATTCCGAACTAAAGGGTGAGTAATAATAAATCATATAGCGCCAAGACATTGTTGCTCGACCTCCGATTCAAACGTAGACTCAAGAGCTCCTAATAGTCCAGTCAAATTATCAGAAATTGGGCGAGAACGGAAAAATTCCAACACAGCTGGAAATTGGGATGCATGGCCAGAAAAAAATGCTGGAATAACAAGAGTCCCAAAGAATCCGAGCTGAGCTTCGGCTGCTATCTTGGAAAAGCGGTAAAATTTTCTCGTCATGTTTGTTTTATCAAATATGACACTAAAATGACACTACTCTGACAGAAAAGATTACTCTTGCCTTTTTTGAAAACAAAATTTGCAAGTATTTGATACTAGTTACTATTTATTTATTGTGACAAATTTACAACGAATGTGAAGGTGCAACAGACTCAAGTCCAAAACTGCTCCCTTCACAAATTTTGAATTTGTTACATTGTCCAAAACATTGAGGTTAACACAGACTAAAAATTTAAGATATGCTGGAAACCTTCACTCGAAAAATAATAAAATGAATCTTCTCACTTCACTACTATTAATTTAAATTTAACTTGAAACAAACACTAAAACCAGTTGAAAATAGTTTATAATATTAAATTTTTATAAAAACTTTTTTTGAAAAATACTATTGCTATCTAGTCTTGAGACTAATGAGCAGATTTGTTCTATCCTAACTTACTAATCTTAAAATAATACAGTGAGACTCTCTTTAGAATCTCTTACTGCTAATGATAATAATTATGTACACCTATTTAACTGCACTAAAAGCTAGGTTTCACTCAATGACTGCTCTGCTTTTTCACTGGACACCATTTGAATAAGCACTACACTAATTCAAACGGCTTCTTCCTTTTAAGCCTCCTCACTAATCCTCCATTGTCTAGCAGCTGGATTGCCTCAACTTTGTTGTGTTGGTGGAGCCGAGCTTCATGATTCTCTGCATACCGCTGAATTCCGCAGGATACCAGGTTGGCTCCCAAGTCTCCATGGATGTCGCTGTTCCGCACATACCAAGGTGCATCAAGAATGTTTCTGAGCACCTTGTTCTGGAAGCGTTGTATGATGGTGATGTTACTTTGTTTGGTACACCCCCAGAGTTGAATACAGTAGGTCCAAACAGGTTTGAATATCTGTTTATATATGAGTACTTTGTTCGGTATAAAAACTTTTGAGCCGAAAAATATTATCTGGTTGCTATGGTAGACAACAACCAGGTTGTTACACCTTTATGACTCTTTTTTTATTGCGGATTATGCCTAAGATTCTGGAGAGTTGTGCGTGTGTAATGAGGTGAATGGGTGAATGAGAGAAATCCATGGCTGAATGAGATTCGAACCCAAGGCTGCAGGAAACGAAGCCAGCCAGAGTCCTATCTAATCACATACAAGAGCTCCAACAAACTGCGCTACCAAAGCCCCCAAAAAAGTTAATACGTTTCGAAATAAAAGCAGGCTAGTTTTTGGAAAAATTGATAATTTTGAATTTTAAATATATATTAAAACGGTTGTACCTCACTAATAGTGGGATCTGAATTTGCAATTCAAAATTCCTCTGGGGAAAATTGAGTTTTCTAAAATTTGAAACAATTTTACGTTTTTATTTCTAATAGTTATTGAGCTGCAGCTACTAAAAAACTTTCATGTGCCACCAAAATTTCATTTAAAAGCTCAAACAAATCTTCCAAAATATGATAACCTGTGTTTATCTCTGGAAAATTGTTCCTGAGACTCCAAACTTTCAGAGACGCCATCCGGTCACAAGTATACGTGACAAGAATCAAGCTTATCAATTTTAATGAAAATTTCTAACATTTTAGAAAATGAGAATTTCTTACATTTTATAACATAACTTAATCCATGATAAAAAAAGAAAAATATGAAATAGCTTTTCGAATTACCTGATTTATTTCTTCAGTTTTGGCATCAATTGTTGATTTTGATGATTCTAATTGTGAAACTAGAGCATTACGTTGCTCTTCCAATTCATTCCAGTGATTTGCTAGCCGTTTCCATCCAGCATGCATTTGTTCTATGGCTTTATCTTTCTCTTTATCAACACGAATAGCAACTGCCAATTTTTCCTGCTGTTCCAGCACTTTTCTTTGCAACTCATGTATTTGTTGTTCACAGTGCTGAAATCAATAATATAAGGAGTATATTTGATAAATCTAGATACTGTAATAAAATGAATGACATGTGAAACGGCCATTACAGCAAAAAGTGATTAAATATAGTAATAAGGCTAAAAATCAAAGTAAATTTAATTCATATCTCAGTTTAACTGTAGCCTATATTTTCTTGGAATAGAGTTAAGTAGTACTAAGTTTAATTCAATTTAAAATCATCTTACTTGACGTTTGCACTGTTCTTCCTCTAATTTTTGTAAAAGCTGTCTTGGGCTGCTATCGTTCACATTACTGGCATTATCATTGTTCCAAAGATCAGACAAGCTCATCATTCTTGACCTGGAGATATAAAAAATTAATTTTATTGTTGATGTATATCAACCTTCGATATACTTATACTAAGTATAACCCGCTGAATTCTGATATATTATACTGCTATTTCTGAATTAAGATGCTTATGAATTGACAACAAACAGGTCCAGTGTTAAATTTTTCTTCTTCCATTTTTCGACTTCTGTATACTTTTCAACTACTTGACTTCCTGCAATTACTTTCTGTTATGATAGTGGAGTTCAACTATCTGAACCTATGCGGAACAATTTTTTTTTGGAGATTACGTCTTTGAGACTCCAGTTAAGGAGTATAAGACAAGTCAGATTAACACTAGTCATATACACTAGATACCATAATTACTATATCAATTAGTTGAGGTGAGACTTAATTTTGATGTGAAAGGAACTCTTGTACACTAAAAAGCTCTATCAACTAAATCTTTTTTCAATTGTTTTTTTAAATATTTCTATATTTTCAAGACTCTTTAAAAACTGCGGTAGCTTATTGTACAATTTCCTACCAATATAACTAGGTTTTAGTTTGAATCACCAAGTGATAATCTCCTCGGCTTCTTGTATTATAATCATGTACGTCAAGATTTTGGTTAATATCATTCGTTTTTACATATAAAGTAGCTTCATACACATATAAGCAGGGTGCAGTTAAGAGACCAAGTCTCTTGAGCAACGGCCTACATGAATCTAATCTATTTACTCTTTCTATACACCTAACTGCTTTCTTTTGGATCTTAAACACCCTATCAAGGTTTTGTTTTGATGAATTACCCCATACTAAGATAGCATACCTAATATGTGACATTGAGCCCATGGTAAGCTGTAAAAAGTAACTTTTTGTCATTCAATCTAGCGAGCTGTCGCAGGACAAATACCCCAGATGAAATTTTACAACATAGTTTTCTCAATGTATGGTGCCCAGGTCAATCGTCTATCCAACAAAACTCCTAGAAATGC
Organism: Conomelus anceps; assembly: GCA_948455865.1. Taxonomy (NCBI): domain Eukaryota; kingdom Metazoa; phylum Arthropoda; class Insecta; order Hemiptera; family Delphacidae; genus Conomelus; species Conomelus anceps. Next base: position 61,438,492 of record OX418217.1, on the reverse strand, counting down.
CATGTTTTCTTCCTGGTCTAGTTGATTATCGTTTACAAACACGTTTATAGCCCTATCTTCATTTGAATTATGTTTGTTTTTGAATTGAAGGTATTGGCATTTTTTACTATTTATAGTTAATTTCAACTGATTTAAGAATTGGACAATGGACTGCACACCTATATGGGCACTTATTTCTAAATTATCTAGAATGGAATTGCTGAAAATGAGTGATGTATCGTCTGCAAATAAGAGGGCTCTACCACTAATTCACTAATTAATTCTTTAGGTAAACGGTTGACATATAACAAAAAAAGCAATGGACCTAGTATTGACCTCTGAGGCACTCCAGCTTGGACTTCTAATTTATTAGATTTATTCTTTACTATACTATTCCCAACTACTGTAGTTAGTTCTACACATTGTTTTCTCCCAATAAGATATGATTTAAACCATTTCAGTTCAACCCCTTTTACAATACATTTATAATACATTTTGCAGTATTTCCAATAAAGTTCTATGATTAACACAATCAAATGCCTTTGATAGATCTAAGAAGATTGATATAGGTATGTCGAGATTTATAGCAAAATTGAAGATGAAGCTAATTCATATTGGTTCCTCCAAACTGCACTGTCACGAGTGTCACCACTGACTTGAATATAAAAACTATTTGGGATAATTATGACCTAGATCCAGAAAAAAAACGGAATGAATAACAGGTTTTTATAACAATGCAATGAAAAAGTTTACATAACGCATAAAATGACTACAAAATAAATAGGAAAGATCCATGTAATCTTGTGTTCTATTTTTGGAAAATAATATATTTTATAATTTTTATATTAATTTCGTTTTGTAATTCCGGAGATTAAAAAAGGAAAAATAATTATTTTTATTTGTATCACTGTACCTTATTTGCAATAAATTTTGATTTGATTTGAAAAAAGGCAATCTTGAAAATTTTGACAAGATGTAAACTGGATAAGCATCCAAGTAGCGATTACAATAATAATAATTACAAAAAATCACTGTGAGAGGAAAACGTGTGATGTGGAAAATTAAACATTAGTTTTTTATTATATGACTCCTACTCCTACCAAACTACCAAATATTCTGTAGAATAAAGACAAACAAAAAATCAAACCTTTCACGCTATCCCTACAGACTATTAAACTTGGTCATTCAAATTTATACTGAATGCAATTTACGTTGAATTGAAAGGGTATGCTTCCTATGCATTGAGCTCATTATATAATTATGTACCTACAGTAATTGGTTCTTAATGAGAAAACAATTGCTAATAATAAATTACAATGTCAAAAGCAAAAATAACCTTTCATGACTCAAATTCAAGACATAATTTATTATAGGAAAGGCCGTTCACCTCCCATTTAAAATAGGTACCGTAAATAATTCGAAATAATTTTTCTATCTAGGTACCTTCAATGATACTAAATAAGCTCCATTTTCACATCAACATGACCGGGAGGTGAAATTTGTTATTTTTTTAACAGAATTGATATGGTTTACAGCAAAATATTAGGCTACATCAGTCCTCCATACATTTATTAAATTTTTCTACCCTGTAAATCTTCTGTTTTTGCGCTTGAAAACAGACGATTTAGAATTACATTATATTTCATTTTAATTGATGAATGGATGACCAAATACAGATTTTGAGAATGATAAATAAGCACAGTACCCATTATTTGGGGTTGAAAAGTATTTCTTACCTGCTTTTGGCGTTATTCATAATATCAAATCCACCAGAGCTAGTACTCCTCGAAGTCACTGTGCTCGTTCCTTTCACAACTCTATTGCCAAAACGCCGAGAAGGCACTCTTCTCTTTTTCTGCGAAGGTGTTCCAACCATATCATTTGCTTTTTCCTCTGTAGAACTAAGCTCATCAAAACCTTGAACAGGGTTACTGATTGAAGGATGCTTTTCACTTTGTTCTGATTTAGAGGGCTCGTAATTTCCATAACTTGACAGAGTATCTTTTAAATAATCATTTGATAAATAACGTCTCTCTTCCATAGTATCGCGTGGTGAGATTATCAGATTCTGTTTGAGTCTCGATGTAATAGTCTCAGATCTATCCTTTCTTGGAAAATTCAAATTGGCTTTCGGATAACTATGGAATTTTAAATCTGCAGTGTTATTGGAATGGGAATTTCTACCACTGAAACTTGAGTTGAATCCCAAAGAATTAATTCTTGACTTTACACACGGTTCTTCAATGACTGGACCTTTATGACTTCCATCACCAAGTGGATGATAATCATTTGTTTCACTTGATTGATTGTTAAAGCACATTTCGCGTAGTCCAAATCCAAGATCAGGCACTGAAGAGACTGTGTCTCCAGATTGAAATGCACTGGAGAAATTATATTTTTCTGACAAAGGTTTTTGTAATTTAGATTCTCTCAATTTCAATTTCTCTTCGATTTCAAACTGAGTTTTCTCCATTTCGTTGAGAAGATTTCCAACCTCGTTCAATTCATAATGCTTTAAACTTTCACTGTCTGCAATGCTGTTCTTTAAATCACTCAATTGCATCACCTTTGTGGGGGCAATAGCTTTCTTCGGGCTTGAACCAGTGCTAAGGGTAACACCTGAACTGTCCATTCTCTCATTGATGTTGGATGAGTTATTCAAATATGTATGAAAATAGTTATCGATTTCAGCTATTAATTTGTGTTCGTCAAGCTCCTTTTCTCGAAGTTGTGGTTTGGACGTATGACTTGACATGCACAAATTCCTACAAGGAGACAAGGACTCACTCCTGTCGCTAGATTCAATAAGCGAATCTGACACTAGGGTATTTGAACTTGTTATTAAGTCACTTTGTTTCTTGGATGATTTACAAGAATTCTCGTTCAAATCACAAGCATCGACTACTGGATTATTACAACTCAATGTTTTCTGAGATGACAGAGAATTATAAGCAGAATCAACAATACCTCCCAGTTCAATCCGAGAAGTCGGCATATATGAATTGCATCTCAACGCCGAGCTCACTCCGTCCCTACTGGAAGTAGTACATCGAATGTTACCAGCATCACTTGAATTTGCGCAACTTTCAATGTTTTCTATCGCGTTTACTCTACACTCCAGCTTTTTTACATGGGAAATAAGATCTTTTACTACAGAACTATCAATTTTGGTGTCGTTCAGATCGAAATTGGATAACGTACAATCACAATCTTCAGATTCAGAAGAATTAACAACAAAAAAATCTGGAGGTATAAGAAGAAGAAAATCTGTATCATCTGAATCGCACATCACTAAGTAAAATAACGTAGAAACTGTTCGTGATCATCCGCATTTTAAATGAAGAATTCGATGAATCTAAATAATAGCAAAAGCTTTTCCAGTGTAAATCTAATCAGAAGATAAAGCTTTTCCTTTCACTTAACCAAACTGCTGATTTTGAGTGAATTCAATAATATGGAATACTAAAATAAATTTAAGAATCAACAATAAAAATGCAGTTATAATTTCAGACCATACACTAATTAAAAATTAAAAGATTGCAGGATTTCGTTTGATTAAAATAGCATTGTATTAGATATTACTTAGCATTAAAGCATACAAAAGACATAAATAGGCACAGGATTGATGTAAACAACAAACAGCAGTACTTAGTACAATATTTCAACTGACATTATTCTCTCTGCCATTATGATAAGATTAACGTTTCGTCGCCATACAGTCGATTGCCATATAGCAGGACCTCCTAAATACCGGACCTGAGCCTGTGTTGGAATCTCGGCAATATGGCGCCCAAAGAAGGTGGTGACGTTGTGACTGTCATGCTTCCATCGTTTGTAACCACTTATCAGTTGGATTTCTTCCCATTATGCTCATTTTGAACTAGAAATGCCTCGAAACTGTTGTGTTCCCGGTTGCAAATCGAACTATTAAAATGATAAATTCATAGTGACAACATTTTCATTTCCTAAACAAGAAGAATTACGGAAAAAATGGGAAAGCTGTATTCATAGGAGAGACTATAAAGTCACCAACAATTCAGCAGTTATATTAAGCATTTCAGAGAATCGGACATTGTGAGACAAGATAAATTCCAGTGTGAAGATGGTTCTTATATAATGGTACCACGAAAAAAACTAAAATTATGTGTTGATGCCTACCCAACAATTTTTGAAAACCAGCCTTCTTACCATACAGTGACCTGCAGCCCAAGAGAAAAGATCCTAAGAAACGCCAGAATGAGGCAGTACTTCGGGATAAGCTTAAATATCAGGGGTGGACTAAGAAGGATGAGATTGTGGGATTTGATCAGCTCATTTCTGAACTGAAATGCAAAAAATTGGACCCATTTATCTTGGCAGTTAAAGAAGACTATATACTTCTTTATAAAATGAAGGATGAAAGCATTGAAGATAGCCCCACAATCACAGCTACTTTGAAAATTACTACCAATTTATCTGTTCAAGTTTTTCATCATAATATGTCTCTTTCACCAAAGAAGTTTACCTGGTGTCTTGGTGAGAGTATGCTGTGTGATAGATGGACTAAATTCGATTGTATTTTAAGTCACTTGAATTCATACAAATTTGAAGAAGAAACTGAAGAAAAGCATTTACTTACTTTAATTGATTTTTTTAATAAAATGGACCTTGAATCATCTACACATAGTAAAAAGCTTAAATTTTTGCAGGAACAGTTGCAGCTCATTCTATCAAAACAGCCACAATATACTTCTGATACACTACTTTGGCCTTCTGTTTTATTTTATACATTTCCAGGAGCTTATCATTATGTCCATTCCAGTAAAGTTATGTCAATCCCACACCCCCAGTATCTGAGAAAGTTATTGTGTAAAATGGGGACAAATAGTTCAGGCATCAGTTCCTCACATGAAACGTATTTAACAGAAAAATGTAAACTTTTGAAGAAAGAAGAAAAATTAGTCTACATTATGCTGGATGAAATCTAAGTCTCTCCACAACTAAGCTACAAAGGGGGTAAAATAGAAGGTGTTGCCCTGAACAGAATAGATGACAGTGCTACAACTATTCAGGTTTTCATGTTGTCATCAGCACTCTCTAAAAATTCTGATGTTATTGCTCTCTTCCCAGTAAAGAACTTTAATAGTGAACAACTGCATCAAATGACTCTTCAAGTGCTAATATTGAACAATCTGGTTATGAGCCTCTATGTCTTATATCAGATTATAACAGGGTCAATAAGAAAATGTTTGAAATACTTAGTGGTGGAACTCTCAAAACTTCAGTAAAGAATCCAGCCAATGAAGAAAGAGAACTTTTTTTGCTCTTTGATAGTGTTCATCTTTTAAAGTGCATTCGAAATAATTGGTTAAATGTCCCACATCAAATTTTCAATATTCCAAATGTAGACCAGCTTTTATCTAATTTGAATGAACAGCAACAATCTCTTTGTGTGTCTGCAGCAGTATCTGTTACTGGTCATTTTTTGTCTGAAGAAGCAAAATTCTGTGATTTGAAGGACATCTACAATAAAGAGAAACATGTATTAATGAAAGAAGGTCCTGCTCTAACATCTAACTAGGAAAGCAACTTCCAACTTCATTTGAAAAACAAAATGTGTCTTTAGCTTTGCAAGTGTTTGATGAGAGAAATGTTATTGCTCTCAAAAATATGCAACCAGTTAATGAAGGAACTGTTAGGTTCTTAGAGCTAATTATTAAATGGTGGAAAATTGTAAATGTGAAGCATGCTCTTAAAGGTAAACATCTCAGGGACCCCAACAGTGAGCCTGTAATGAACTCAACTGATGCCAAACTTTTATTCCTTGAAGATTTTTCCATATTTTTAAAGGTGTGGAATGTTTCATCAATGCCAGGTGAACTGAGTGCAGAAACCCATACTGCATTAACACATACAGTGGAGTGCTTGATTAAAATGTCAAGGCATATTTTCAACAAATTTCAATGGAAATACATATTATTAGGGAAATTACATACTGATAAGTTGGAAGGTTGTTTTGGACAATATAGACAAATGAGTGGAGGTAACTACCAGGTTTCAGTTGAGCAAGTTCTGGAGTCTGAAAGGAAGTTGTAAATATGTAGTGTTTTGAAAATGAAGTCAACAAAATTGGGATAGTTTTCAGTTACTTCATGTTCACCTAAACTTTCCAGCAAGACAATAATTGAGAATGTCCAGTTTGAAGACTTTGAGAAGTTTGAAGAGGTTTTGCAAATGACAGACACTATAAATATTGAACAAAGCAGTCAAAAAGTTCTAATCACTATAAGTGCTTTTACTGTTGGAAATAAGTTGTGTAAGGGAAAATGTGACATGTGTTGTGAGCTACTATCAACAGTTGATATTGAACCTTCATATTGAAGCAAATAATGAACTATTTTCTTACATGATGAATAGAGGTGGTTTGAAATGTCCTTCTGAGTAGGTGATACACCTTGCTACAATATGTTATAAAATATTTTCTGTGCTAATTAGTGATCCTTTTGAAAAAGAATTTTTGAAAACCTCATTTCAAAGGAAACTTATCATACACTTGGCAATAATGTACTGTGAGGAATTTTTCTCCAATTTGAATGTGATTTGTGTTTGTGGACTAAGTATGCACAAAATAATGAAATCTTGTGCCAAAGTATTCAGCAACATATTCTTAGATAATTACTGTAAAGTAAAAAATGAAAGCCAGTTGCCCAAGCGAGTAAAATCTCAAAAATTGAGCACAGTAAAACAATAAAATGAGGATATTTATTATATTTATAAGTGAACTAGTTGTATTTTTGATACAGATTTCAATACTGGTACAACAGATTGAATTTCAAAATATTGTTGCCATTATGATAATTATCTCCATGGATCCACCTTCTCAAAAGATTCCAAGTTTGTAAATAAAAGGTGAGTTACTTATTTAATTACTTTCATTAAAAAAAAGTACCAGTTGAAGTTGTAAATATTATTACTTTTTGATCAGAGAAAATAGGTTAACCTAACGTTGTACTGGAACCCAGCTGGTTTAGTCCACCGCCTTTGTCGGCCATCTTGTTTGTAGGCTCAGGTCCGGTATTTAGGAGGTCCTGCATATAGTTACTGTAGTTTTCATATACGCAGTGGCTACAGTCACGGCAGCCGGGTCTCCATTGGGTAGCCGGCAGATAGATGACTCATTTACTTTGAACATTTGCGCCTGCACCAATTCTCCTTCTCTTTCTCAACCGATGGGTGTATACTCACTCCCGTAAAGCCAACCTCGGAAAAGTGGTTTCCTAACTTTATTGTGCCTAACCTGTTTCCCGATAAACATATAAATACTGAAATTAGTTTGCATTTGCACTGTGTTCGGAGGCGGTAGTATTTTGGAAATGTTATATTCACTTGACTTATATTGTCTTATGGTTTAGAGCTCCTCATATGTTTGCAAATTATGAATTTTTCAAATAAAAATAGAAATTTTATAGAAATTTTTTATAAATTTTAATTTTCTTTATGAATTTTTCAAATAAAAATATAAATTTTTTAAATTTTAATTTTCTTAATTATAAATTTTTTAAATAAAAATATAAATTTTTTATAAATTTAAATTTTCTTGTGAGAATATTGCGACCCCCAAAAATGTCAGTTTATTGCTTCTTAGGGTGTGTAGATGTCACAAAAAAATTGTTGGAAAATTCGAATTAGTCCAGTGCGCTGTTGAGAACAAAGTTTTAGCAATTGAAAAATACAATAATGTGAATTACGAGTTATCTATCATTCACTAACAGACTGTTAGACATACATTTTTAGTATGGTAAAGCATAAAAGCCTTGAAAAGAAGATCTCTCTTATTCTCTCTTAGGGGTTTCAAATGTTGAATTTAAAAGAAAAAAAAAAGAGTGTTCAATATGGTTCTTTTCCAATGATGCATGTGGCTTCATAGAAATAATGATCTCTAGATTCTAGGAAAGCGCGAATGAATGTAATAAGCGGTATACTGTGATAATCAGAAAGTATATATTATTGCACTGGCATTAAATCTGCCATTCTAATACACGTAGTATTCAGATACCGGTACTCTACGTCAATATATTAATTTATCCCAATCTAATATAATTATGCTATATTTATGCAAGCTACGTTGGGGTACTGAGCCGTAACCATCGTACAGAGCACTGACATTATAAATAGCAGCGCATGCGCAAATGTTCAAAGTAAATGAGTCATCTATCTGCCGGCTACCCAATGGAGACCCGGCTGCCGTGACTGTAGCCACAGCGTTTCATATAACTTGGCAGCAGTATGCTTGGTTCACATGTAGCATGTCCCATCTGCTACACGCAGATCGGTACGGGACGACGCCAAAAATAGTCAACGACAGAGGAGGTCTATTTCTATCTTACACCGACGACAGAGTGGATCGATTTTTATTTTACGCTGACGACAGAGTGGTGTAAATTCCTGAGTAGTCCCAGTCTGACGGGTGCATGCAGCGACAGACTAGGCCAATTCTTATTACTTCTCCTCTCGACAGAGTGCACCTGCGACAGAGTGGACCAACAGGGTTCACAATATCGATACATACAAAATATTGACAGTTAAACTTCAGTTAATCGACCTCAACAACATCAAAAACTTGATTATGAGATTGGCAGCTCTGTCCTCTCCTCTATGAGTAGGTTTGAGTGAGGCTCTATAATAAACACTGGAATAAAGTATAATTTGATGAATGAAGTCTTCTTGGAGATCGGCGGTTGGCGGAGATTGGAGGTCGGCGACAGAGTTGACCACATTCCTGAGAAGACCCACTCTGTCGGGTGCGTGCAGCGTCAGATGTGGTCTAAAAATCGTCCCAGTTTGTCGTCGACCATTATTGCCGTCGACCACTTCTGGCGCTCTCCCATCGGTACCAACCATCTTGATTTATCCTGGATCATATTACCTTGATTTACCATGATCTTCTAAAAAATCACAAGTTTTTCATAACAGAAAATTATAAATAGATTGAATTTATCGTTTTGTTGATTTTCATCTAAACCGAGACAGAAATTAAGGCTAAGTTTAAGAATAGGCAATCTGGAGATCGACCGACAGCGCTCCGAGCGGAGGATCTTGCACTAACTTAGTGAGTCAAAATCTGATCGCCATTAATTTGTGTGCTAAATTGTCTCACTTCAAATACGTTTTTTCAAAAAATATTTCTTTACACAAACATACAAAAAAATGCCCAAGAGCCATATTATGTGTTGTGTATATGGGTGCAGTAATACCTATGAGAATACAGAAGGAAAAGGTGTTTCATTTTTTTCATTTCCTGGTCGACCTTACAAAAAGGATAGACAGGAGAAATGGATCTCTAATGTTCGAAGGACTAAGTGAGTTATATTATATTTACAAATTATTTCATGTGTAAAAGATTGCTGATTGATGAAAATTAGACGCTTTCTATGCACTTGTGTGATTGATATTTGTAATTAAAGAAATCAATCCTAATAACAGCTTTGAGGTTATGTTTTTGTTATTGTTGCAAAATATTAATTTATTGTAAGCAGAGGCGGATTCAGGCAGTTGACTTTTGAAAAACAAAGTGGAAATCTTTTGACAAAAAGATTGTAAAACAGGATTGATGCTAGTTTGTCTCATCAATTTTCCATGTATAATACCCTCGCACTCCTCCACATCAAAAATATGATTACTCTCTACAAGGTTTTCCCTTTTTCTAGATTAGATTTCCTTAAAAAATCGCAATTGACTTCTTAATCCTGTTTTTATGATAAGTTTCCCAATGTTAGCCATTATAAACAATGGAACTAACTCACTACACTGCTGTCGACTTATGCCGCCCAGAGTTCGCGACGATTGATCTTTCGGCCAACTTCTGATCGCCTATAGCAATGCTCGTTAAGCTGCGTCTGCACCAACCGAACATGTCTGCCGAACATTGTTGGCGAATACAAAAAATGGTCAAACTTAAAACATATGGGTCACCGAACATGTTCGTGAGTTCAATTGAAATGTTCGGTCTGTGAGCGAACAGTGACGACCAACAACAGGTTCCCACCACACCACACCGATCATAATGTTCGATAAAGCGTCCACACCAAACCAACTCCAAAAAATGTTCGGCGACATCAGCTGATTCCAGCGAACATTGTTCGCCAAGCATGTTCGGTTGGTGGAGACGCGGCTTTACAGTTTTAATTGTGTTGGCAGTTGGCAACTCTTCAGTACAACCACAACTACTAACCATTAAATAAATATAATATTATTCTGTGAAAATCAAAACAAAAGTTGTTTATTGTAAAAAAAATTGAGTGCTTAATTTTACTGAATTTGTGGTGGTATTATTGATAGTAACCTTCAATAATATAAATTTGAATTACTGTGCCAGTTTAAACTACTATGTTTTGAATCTGAAAAGACGTATCTCGTCATTTTATAAGTAAGTTAACCTATGTAGTAGAATAATAAAATAGTTTTCTTTGTTTACGTGGACACCTCATTTATTTAGTCTACATAACGCATGAATAAATTTTATTATTTGAATCGCAATTGGTAACTATCGCATTTTATTTTTATTGCCAGTTTTCGCTATTTTATTAATTCAATACACATTTGAGTAGTTACTTGAACTTACATTCTTTATCTTGTTTTCAAGCTAGTTAATTATTATTATACGAGTGCGATATGCTTCCACAATCTCCCTGGCTGATTTGTGTTAGTTTCGGTACCCATGATAGCATTATTTAGTATGATACTTTAATATAGGCTGCTTGACGATAAAGTTCATAGACTAATAATTTACGTGGGTAGCCTTTTGTCTTTAATAAAGCATATTTATCCTCTTGTATTGAATCAGTAGAAAACAGATTAATTACGTGTGTCAAGTTAGATAAGATAAGACTAGAAAGCTTGAGATGTTCTCACATACTTCGTTTTATGATGATGACTGATTGACTAGCTCCCAGTGTAATACTTGATGGGATAAACATAATTGTATGTTTCTGCGCACTGTCAAGAATGAGTTTACAGCCTTTGTTTGAATTAGTTGTGGGTGCTTGGCGTTTGATATATTGTGGATAAATTGATGGGAGACAAATTGTTGCAGATTATAATAAATGGTGGATGATGTCTTCAAGGCTCCCTCAAAGCATGGCGTTTAGAGAAATTCAGTTATTTTCGTTTGTGTGGATGCACCAGTTCTTGAAAAATCAATGAGTTTATTGGATCTTAGAATAAAATAGGCCTAATTAAGAATATTTTTCAATAGAGAAACATTTGTTATCCAACCTAAGACAAATCATCTGTATCAATCATTTGTTTTCCAGGATCATTCATTTATGGAATGCAGCCTGGAACCCAATTCGATGGAAAGATACCAGTGTTTATTTTTCCAACAAGCATTGTATTCTACTTAGAAGATAAATCAACTCATAAGCAAGTTCTTACTTTGTATAATCCATATGATTTCGTTGTCAGCTTCAGAGGTGAATATTCGTTTCAATCAATCTTCAAATTTCACTTGAATTTATTCTACAGAGTGATTTTTTAGTCCTGTTACCCAACTTGTAATGGCTTGTAATTTGTCCCTATGGAAGGAAAATTGTGTGTTATGACACAAAGTTGGTAGCCCTACCCAACCGTTACAGATCCAGTATTGCGAGTTGATTCTCCCTGATCTGTGTTTCCGTTTTGTGCCGTATCACGTTTTTTGACGAACAGATTGTCGTTTACCCAAGAGGAACGGGTCTTCACAGGGACGGATTTCGCACTAGGACCACTAGGCCAGTACCTAGGGGCGGCTCAGCCTGACGGGTGCCATCGCCGCGCCGGCTGGTTTGAACTGTCGGCTGGAGGCGGACACGGCGGTGACTGAAAACGACAGTTAAAGGGCGCTCGCTCTACAATCTTGCTCGTAAACCAAAAACAATTAAGGGGAGCATGTTAAATTATCAATTTTTCGGTACTAGTAACTCAAAAAACTAATAGAGTCAGGAATGTGAAACTTTGCATGCTTCTTCATCTATGTAAAACCAAGCTACTGAACTAGAGACATGACCCCATATTTCATATTTCAAATATTAAGTTATTTATTTTTCAACCCTGGCCAATTTTTTCTCCCAAAATATCCACTATTTTTTTTTCTTGGGTAAATGTTATCCTGTCTTCTTTATTCATTCTATTTCAGTAGTTAGATATCAAACATATGTACAAGTTGTGAAAATTACAGCTCCATATCTCACTTGGTTTCCAAAATAAGTGTACCTAAGTACTAAAAAATGTTTTTTTTTTTGGGGGGGGGGGAAATGGCAAAAAAACAAAAAAGTAAGTATACATTACTTCAAAAAGACTCTTATCTTCACAATAATCAGAAGTCCAAAACTCAGTAGTAATCGTCCAAAGTTTACTACTGCCCCGAATACGTGGCACAAATCCGAGGAATTGGCCAAAGCTGTAATGTTTGTGTTAATTTGAAACTCCATTGATTTAGCTAAATGTAGAGGGCAGTCGTACGATAAAGCAATATGACAGGTGTGTACAGCGGCTTGCAAGCTAGGATAAAGGATGAAAATCCTAAAGCATTGTTTGTACCTTGTTCGGCTCATTCATTGAATGAATGAGTGGGTTCGTGCGCTGCAAGATACTGTCTGGAAGCATGTACCTTCTTTAACCTAATTAAGAATATTTACACCTTCTCGTTGCATCTACTAAAAGATGGGAATCCCTACTTTAATTCAGTGAAGATAAAAGTAAAACACTCAAGGATTTGTCAGAAACAAGGTGGAGTGCTCGTGGAAGAGCATGTAAAGCTCTATGTGAAAACCTACAAATACTGTGATTCTGAGTTTAGAGACATATAAAGAGAACACTAATGAGCAGTTAGGAATGAAGCAATGGGACTTCTGAAATGCTTGAATAGATTGGGAATAATGATTATGAAGGAACTTTGGACCGATTTTAACAAGCTAGTCAAACTTTGCAAAAAGTGGACTCATCCCTAGAGAGAGTAGTTAGATTGTATGACTCTTTAGTATTTTTTGTTGACTCTCTTAGGGGCATTTTTCATGTGTAAGAAGAAAGGGCCAAGAAACGGTGTGATATAGAACATGAGACTTGTTACAAAATTCAGAAAAACAGGAAAATCCAGGCATACGAAACCAATGAAAACGAAGTCATCCTTACAGGCCATGACAAATTTAGAGTAGAAACATACTACGGTATGTTGTTCTTGACAAACTCAAGTTAGCTTTACTGAAGCGCAAAAACGCTTATGACGTTCTTAGTCAAGATCTCATATAGATAAGTTCTCAGTTTTTAACAATCTATCGTCGTCTTCAGCTGAAACTATTATGGATCGTGCTGAAAACTTGAATATTTTTATGAAATTGATCTAGAAAAATAATTTTTAAATGAGTGCATACACTTCTCTGGCATTCTAAAGATTGGCGTTGTTAAGGACAGCACCTTATCGATAATAAAGCTCATAAGAGAACAAAATCTCCAATTGACATTAATTACCCAACAAATGCTCTTCGTATGCATTTGTGCATAGCTGTTTCAAACTGCTCAGCAAAACGTTCATTTTCTGTCCTAAAAAGAATAAAATCTTGCCAGAATGAATGAAGATAAACTAAACTCATTGGCTCTTCTACACATCGAGGCTGAACTTTTGAACGGTGATCAAATAAAAGTTAAATACTAAATAGAGGAGTTTGGAATGGTTGAAAGTAGAAGGAAACCAATGTAAGGAAACGTAATAGAGATTTCCTAAAGTAGAAAACATTGATGTGTTAGTTTATTTTTGTAAATTTTTCTTTTTATTCAAGTATTTCAATAATAATGTATTTTTTAGTTCGCAAAAGAACCTTTTTAAAGGTAATTAAAATCCAAAAAAGTAACTCGATTTTTTATGGACTCGTTTGATTTGTTTTTTATTTAAATTATGACCTTGGCACAAATGTGGCATGTTTCAAGCGGGCGGTAGTCAGAATAGTGCCTAGGGGCGAAAAATGTATAAATCTATCCCTGGGTCTTCATTATTGATAGATATGGGCTTATGGCCTCCAAGGTCCCCAGACCTCACATCTCCTGACTATCGTACTTTTGTGGGGCCACATTAAGTCTGAGGCTTTTAAAAAAACACACACTATTTGTTAATGAACTTAAAGCCAACATTAGTGCAATTCCTAAAAAGGTTTCTGCTAACATGCTAAAAAGAGTCCGAGCGTGTATTAACGCAAGGGGTGGGCACTTTGAGCATATTCTGTAACAACTGAAAGCAAAAATACCTTTTTATTAAATCTCTTTTGTAAGTAAAATAAGTTGATTTTATAATTTCACTTAAATTTCCTTATTTATTAAGGAAATTAAATTTCCTTTATTTCATAAATAACTTTAAAAGTTAGGTAACAGGACTAAGGCTCGCTTCACATTACAACGACATGTCGTGTGTCGTTTATCCGACTAAAGGGAAAGAGGGATATCAGCTTCTTCACACTAGGCCGACAAATGTCGTTGATACTCACGACTGTCGTGCTAGTGCCGAGGGAGTCACGACATCCCTCGAGTCGTGCCGACTGTCGGTGTCGTACGTACGACTACAGGGCGCAGCGAGCTACTGGAACTGTTCACACATCTCCGACACGACAGCCTACTGTTTCGAGCACTCTGTGTACGCGTTGAATTGTTGTTTGTTGGTAATTACGGAAGCGCGTTGTACATTGTCTTTTCTAAAGTGTCGTGGTCGGATGAATGTACATATGTGAACGGTTCAAATTTTTATGTCGTTAGCGACCAAATGTCGTTGTCGTTTAAACGACCGGTCGTGCAAGTGTGAAACAAGCCTAAAAATCATCCTGTGTACAAGCAGATTTTACAATTTAATCTTTAATTAACTTCTATGGGATATAAAACACTCGAATTATCAAGGAAGTTAATTAAAAACCATGAATCATATTCAAATTAATCATAAATAAGACATGTTTCATTTTACTATTTTATAATAATAATTTCGTACATAGTGATCCTCAAACTAATTATTTAATATTTCTATGCATCATTTTTCTATTCACAACTGCACTGTTATTTTTTATATATAAATTGGATTATCCTTGGTGGAAGAAAGTACTGTTTTCAAGATACATGCTGTATTTCGGTTGAATGTGGATCATGCACATCAACATTGTATTAAAAGTGAAAATAAAATGGCAACGAACTGGTGTTTTTAGAATCAATAAGCGCTCACTGCGTCATTAAAAAAGGAGTAAATTATGTCTGATTTCATAAAGTTAAAATTACCATAAAATTGTGAGGATAATTTTGGTTCATGTTTGTTTAATGATTTCAATGTTATATTTTACAGTACTGTGTACTGCACCTAAAAAGTACACAGTTGTTGATTCAGAGGGTACAGTGAAGTCTCAGTGCTGTATAGACATAGTTATTCGCCACAATGCTGCCTGCCTGGGAAACTGTAATCTTACCGATAAATTCAGAATTCAAGTTCGTGATCATTCTACAAAACAGGTACGCAAAAATCCTATTATCATCATTCATATTTCTTGAATCAGTAATCTTCATTCAAAAATTACTTAACAAATAATGGGTTTGACAAAATAACAGGCTACATCATATCTACTTAATTTCTTATAATCAAAATTATAATTTCTGATCATTTTTATATAAATTAGTCTCAGCTCGTTAGTTTGTTCGCAATTTATGTAAGAGATGATTATTTGATTATACAACTAATTATTTATAATTGAAAAATACAAAACAGAACTTAGAATACAGAATCAGTAAAAATTTGAAAAAGTAACTTAATTATTAGCAGTGAAGCTAAATTGGTGGGTAGCTTTCATAGGGCAAACTTGGGCTTTCATTGTTGGGGAGTCACTTAGGGTAGTTTCACTTCGCCATTTGAACAATTTATCAATGGGCTTACAATCTTAGATGAATTTAATTATCATTGACTTATAAAATGAAATCGTCTATCTATTGATGCCTTCGAAATAAATCAGAGTTACCGTAATAAATTTGTTGAGAATTTTGATTTTGCAGCTACAGTTCTTGTTTCTAGTTGTAAATTGAGAGCTCTTGTAATTCTTTATTACTTTAATTCGTATCGTTGTGCACCTATGAAGAAAATCAATTATTCTGAAACTTGTAGTGTTTCAAGATCTGAAAGTGTTATCAAGTCTGCAGCATGAACCATTCATTTGGTTTAAATTAGATGAAAAAACTTGCGTTATTGAAACCACTAGGGGTCTTCTGCCCCGATATTGTATATTTCTAGTAGATTACAACATTTATTCGAAAAGTAAGGCTGCTTGCATGGTTGAGCATACAATACTCGATAATAATTTATTATTATCGAAAAATCAAACACAGCATGCTGTGGAATGGTCAATGGTGGTATTCATGCTGCTCGTATCTTTCATACTCTACTCCACAGAATGTACTTGCATGGTAATTATGGAGTAGGCTACTGTATGCTCCACTATGCAAGCACCCAAATAACGTTTGTACGGCGATTAAGTCCAGGAATAATTCATGGCTAATCTGTCATTGGACAGATCTGTATGCCATCTTGCTTGATATTTTAAATAATATTTGCGATTTGATGCGTTAAGTTATCTCGTACATGATACTTTTAATTGTTTTTAGTAAAAACCACCTGTTTATATTTTATACTTATTTTTCTATAGGTGATTGGAAAAAGAGATGTGACAGCTACGCTATGTTCCGATAAACCACCAGAACGTGAAAGGGCGACGCCAGATCATGACAGCTTTCAATCGATGCCCAACAACGCCTTCGGGAAGCCTAACTCACAACAATATCCAATTATTCAAAAGACAGGTGAGAGTTTTCTAATACATTTTTCCATCGATCCAAGATTTGGCCTTGTTTTAGTTAGTGAGAATTTTTCTTCAAATAATATTAGCTAAGATTGTAGTCCAGTTGAATCGTACCTAGAATAGAGTGTATCCAGTAGAAATTGAGAACACCTAGCACTCATATGTTTTGAACCTATGATAGCAAAAATCCGGCTTTGCAACTCTTAACTGTGCATACATTTTTTTTCTCGATTTCTCAAACTCTAAAAATTGTGCACAGGGCTTAGAGGGGTGCAAATTTCGATTCAAACTACCAATATAGGTGAAAAATACATGAGCGAAATACTGCAACAATGTAAGATTTGACTGGGCTGTCCAAAAATATGATTTGATTCAATGTAAAATTGAAACTGTGCTCCCTTAAAAAAATAATTGACAGAGTGATGAAGCAGGCTAAAAATTTTCAATCTATATTTTATTGTATTAGATTCAATTCTTTGAAATAAATAATACAGTAGAGTCAGCCCATTTCAAATCAACACTCTTTTCTCGTTCACCATCTCATCATCATGCTCCATCATTGAGGATTGCAAATGTGTCAACAAGTGAATATAAGAAAATACAAGACTTGAGGGATAACATTTTCTGGTATTGTGCATCGTGCAAAACGCATGTTAAGGACATGCACATGTTCAGAATAGAACAAAAGAAGACAAACACGACTCAGAGAATGAGGAAAACTTTCGATTTAGTGTAATTTTAGACAAACGCACGAAAATAAGTAAAAACTATTTCAAATTAGCTAAACGTGTCGAGACTATCGAAACTTCTAGTATGGAGATGGTCTTTCTGAATGGACAGGATGCTGAACATTTTGACATAGTTTGATCAAAATCCAACCAAGCAGATATTTAGTATACAAATATTTTATCAAATGTAAACGATGTGGCAGCTTCGCGATGAAGTGAAATTGATCAGCCTGCAGACAATTCTCAGGCATTTATAAATACAGAAAAGAGAACTTGTCCCCCAACTGGAATGGATACTTGGTCTAAGGTAGTGAAAAAAGAAAACTAGAGGGTAAGAAAGTACATAGCAGTGCATCCTTGGTAAGTAACAAAACTTTGGCAGCTGCAAAGGAAAATCATGTCACTGGAAGCTGAAATGCTGCATATGACTTTACGGAAGGCAGGAAAGTGTTTTTGTTTGTTTCTCAGTTTGGATCTGATAAAGGATATTGAAGTGAATGTCTATCTTGATAGTAAAAAACAAGCGGATTATGTGGCAGAGAAGCTGAATTCTAAATTCACAGAAGAGTATTCATCATTTAAAATAGGTGTGCCTCCTAATCTTTTGAGTGAGGTGTATTTAGCAGACTTTTGGCATAGTGTCAATTTTGTTTCCAGTTTTTTTCCTGAGGAAACAGATCAATACAAGTGATTTAAACTCCAATGGACAGAAACGAATGGATGTGATGCAGCCAAGGCTTGCCCAGCTGATTTAGGAAATGATAAAAACTGCCTTTAGAAAAATAAAAAATTGTTTATGTTAATGTACAGTGTCTTGGATCTAAAATTAACCTGGTTTCTCTGTTTGACAGAAATTTATATCCAGACGTTCTGTGTGAGCTCCATCTACTGGATCAGGAGATGGAATATTTTTATTTAATAGAACATTTGAAATTCAGTGAAGGGTATTTTCGCTCAACCCATAAAAGTAGAGGTTTTGCGATTTATTTGATAGATTATCTAGTGTTTAGTCCTGTAGATGTGAATGTATTTTGCAGTGAACTTGGCATTGAACTTGCTACTCTGAAACTTGAAAAATATTCACTGATAATTATCTCAGTATACCGCTCGACTAATGGAAATTTTGAAACTTTTCTCATGTTGTTGGACAAGTGCTCAACTTGTTGAATGTGTTGAAGTTGAATGTGCCAATTTTCTTGGCAGAAACACGTGGATATTCGCTTGAATGAGGACAGTATATATCACACATTCAGGTGTCTTTTTCAGGACCAAGGAATGTACATCACCAATCATGCACGTACAAGAGGGGAATATTCGGAATAGTGTCTAGACACTATTGCAACTTCACTTGATTCTTGAAGCTATAGGCTTCTGGTGTCATTGTCCTGGACCCAGTGATTGATGATCTTGATGCCATGGTAATGAGTAAGTGGCTGAATTTGACGAGTAAGAGCTTTGCCTTGGCTTGCTGATTATTTCAAATCAATAAGAAGAGTAGACTCAGATAGGATTCCACTACTCAAAGCAGCTTTGGCTGATTTAGACTGGGCTGAAATTTTTTCCAACTGTATGAATTATCTTGAAGAACTATTTAATACATTTTTTATAAATTCTCTGAAATGTATGATCATTTTTTTCTGTAAAAACTACAAGGATCAGTAGGAGTCATCAGGACAGAAATGAAAATAGATGCAGACAAAATGGTAATGCCTGGTATACTCCTGGACTGCAAGATCTGAGGAATCTTGTCTTGGCCTTCAATAGTTTAAGCAAGTATGGTCGTAATGAGGAAGATAGAAAAAACCTGTGATCAATACCTGAAGGCAAAGCAGATCTATAGGCAGGGGGTGGACCTAGCAAAGCAGGAGGCAAACATCAATATAATCAACCAGGTGAACAATAAGGCAGTTTGGGAACTGGTTAAGAGTGTTTTAGGATCAAGTAGGCAGAGTGTAAAGCCTAGAGTCAAGGCAAACCCTGTTGAATTCAATCACTTCCTGATCGGGAGTCGGCGTAGCCGAGTTGGCTTACCGCTGGTCTGATAAGCCAAAGGTCCTGGGTTCGATCCCAGTTGAGTACAAGATATTTTTCTCGAGCCACTCCCGTGTTTCGGAGGACACGTTAAGCCGTCGGTCCCGGTTGCATATAAAAAAAAGCAGTCGTTAAAAAAGCGGCGAGGTGGAACTACCTGTAAGGGTCTCCCCACCACGAAAAGCCATACGAATTTACTTACTTTTACTTCCTGATCAATGAGGTTGAAAGAATAATCAGTTTCTCTCCAGAGACTGGCATATCAGAGGATAATGCTGGTAGGATGTTTTGGGAGCCAGGAGATGATGCAGTATTTGAGAACTGGGACCCAGAGGCCCCAGAGGATATAATTAATATGGTTGACAGCTTCAAAAGCAAAAAATTCGAGGATGCTTATGGAGTATCAGCTAGCCTTTTGAAGTCTATTATTGTGGCTATTGCCCTTCTTCTTGGTGTGGTGTTGAATACTTGTCTGAGGAGGGGGTATTTTCCCTCTGCACTGAAACTGGCTAGGACAGTGCTAATTTAAAGAAATGGAGATCCTACTGCTTTTAAAAGCTATAGGCCCATTTCAGTTATTCCAGGTATTTTAAACTTTGGCGAAAAAACAGCTGGTGGACTACTTTGGAAGGAAAAAACTATTCTCAAGTGCTCAGCATGGTTTCAGGCATGGAAAGCCAACAGTTATGGCTGTGTCACAGCCGGTATCAGAGATCCTGAATTCATTTGACTCAGTAGCATTGGCTTTGGCAGATTTGAGTGTGTTCCACATGATTTTATACTGCTCAGAAAAATCGCAGCTTATGGAGTTACTGGTCAGGTAGGTTTTGTGTTGCTACATTCAAAACCTACATGACAGACAGAAAGCAGATTCTCACTCTGGATGGGAAAACTCAGGGCCTCTACTGGTAAAAAATGGTGTACCTCGGGGTTTGGTGATTGGACCTATTTTGTTCATCATGATCTATTCTATTCATCATGATCTTGCTGGGCAACATTCTTCTCTTTGCTGATGACACCACAATCTTTGCCAGAGGAAGAGAACCAGGCTTGGCACAAAGGTCGACAGGAGATATATTCAGACAAGCTAAACAGTGGTTCGTTAATAATGAGCTTAGTTTGAAGACCCAGGAAACCACATGCAGTCTTAGTCGGAACCTGGGAAATGAGAAATCAGAGGTCAAGCTGCTGGGCTTCACACGTGATACTAAACTCACATGGGGTAATAAGTTTAAACACTAATAATGTTTGCCTAAAACTGGCTATGGTAATATTTTTACTCCGACGTTTGAAGCCATTAATTTCTAATAAGCATCTGATAGAAGTGTACTTTGCACTGTTCATAGGCATATTTTATAAGGGCTACAGCTGTGGGGACATGTGCCTGGAAGTACAATAGAAACAATCAGCCTGGGCGCGCGGCCGTTTGGTGGTCAGCCTTGGCGCGGGGTGGAGAGGGGAGTGTTTATCGCCCATTTCTAAAAACATGTGGCCCGCGCGACCCTGCAGGTGTCTTCAAGGCCAGGCGAGGTGGACACATGTGAGTGATGTGACTCATCTCTCTTATAATCGATCAATTCAAGTGAGCGAGCCAACTTTTACAGGACATTCAGTAGTGTCAGAGCTGCGCGAACAGAGTAATTGTTTCCACTGTAAGGATATACTGCTCCAGCAGAAGAAGGCACTGCAAATTCTGGACTCAGCAGGATATCTTCGATATTTCGGCTGATTTTCGTCAGAATAGATATATATACTGTAATAAACCAGTTTATCTTGTTCTCTTTGCCACACACAAGGGGAAGCTATGATACACTTACTAAGAGAGCAGACATGCATACCCATAATACCAGAGGAAAAGCGAAAATTGATGTTCATTCTGCAGACTTTACAAGAAAGAGGACTGTTTCCCTGTACTCGCCCAGAAACTCTATAATGCACTGCCCAACAGGTTGAGGAACCTGAATGAAAGGAGTTTTAGGACAAGAATATTGAGGCCTGGCTGAGAGATGAGCCATTCTATTCTGTTGAGAATACTGCGAGGCTGACAAGAATAAAATAATGTAAATTCTAGTTTGGAAAAACTCATCCCAGCCATCTTGATCAGAAATATATTGTCAAGTTTTATTATAATTGACAAATCAGGGTTGAAATGATTGCTTCTTGAAGTATATAAAGTTGAATTATTAGTTTGTATAAAGTGAAAACGACTAATTCAGGTAAGAACATCACATAACACAGTCAATCTAGCAACCTGGTCAATGACGAATAATATTAATGTAAGAAGTAAGTAAGTATGAAGTATTATCATGCATCATTCTTGTTCTCTTCTTGCTCATAATTACTTACTCCTCTTTTTATTTCTTTCTTATCTTTGATCTAGTTGAAGTTTATTTAGTTAGATTAGTCAATTTGTTTTCTTAATAACTGCTACTATAATTGGTTTTTTAAACTGTATATTTTGTAAATGATAAGCAATAGGTCTCTCAAGACCTTAAATCTAAATAAATCAATCACTCAATCTCAAATTTTGGTAAAATTTTGTGAACTTAGAATGAGTGATGAGACTAACAAAAGTGCATAATATTAGAAATTTATTCCTATCTGCTAATGAGTTACAGCCATTCGAAATTTAAAAAAATCGCCAGAAGTCGTAAATTCAACGTTTTCTGAATTGCTCTAGCAGCTGGTGCAATCAAGCTAGAGGGTGTGAAATGTATCATTTTGCAGCATTCTACTTCCTCTTTACAGTGATATTTAACACGATGTGTTGTAATTGAAACAATTTAAGCAAAATCCTTCACTTCAACAAATATATTGAGGGTGAAGTAGCTACGTATTTTGTGAGGAATATATTATACTATCACTGCAGCATATATTATGAGATATTTGTCAGTAAAACATGTTTATAACCAGTTGTAGGCTGTGAAAGTGGGTTACTTGATGCGTTCTAGCTTCGAACGGAACTACTGGTCGGGTTAGGTCAGGTTAGGTTAGGAGAATCAAATATGACCACTCATTTTGTATAGAATTTTAGCGTCTTTATAGTTGGGAACATCTCTGGAAAAATCCAACCAAATCGAAATACTGTAATAGCAAAAAACTGGAAATATTCAAAAATGTTGTGTTTTATGTATTTTAGGGATGAAGCGGCGCTCCCATGACTTGTGATATTTTGAAAAACTCAAAATTCGTATTCAGCGCACTGAAGTACTTGAACGTTCAGAAAACAACTTCTATAATTTTGTTTTGGAAAACACTACATGTAAACTGGACAAATACATAGTTATTATTAGAAATTATAATTTTTATACCCATTCTCATCCTATTTTCATATTCTGGCATGTATTCAACAAAACTACTAAGTATTTTTGGAAAAAAATTTAAAGATGACATTTTTAGAAAATTTAAAAATAAATATATTTTAGGGTTTTGCTCAAAATTCTTCAATTACAGTAGATATTATGTTACATATCACTGTAAAGAGCAAAAAATTCTGCAAAATGATATCTCAAACATTCTGCAAAATGATACCTCAAACACTCTGCAAAATGATAGCTTGAATGATGCTCTTGCAGATGCAAGAGGTTGGAATTAAAATCTTATGTGTGTTGAGCTCTCACTCACTATGAGTTTACTGAATTTCATCAAGATCTGAATAGGTGAACGAAAAAGTGTGTTGATTTGACGTGGAATGACCCAATATTTATATTGTTTCATTTACAGGACCTGTTCGTACAAACAACCCAAATTTTACTGCTGTTATAATTGCTGTGCTATGCATTGTTGCCTTATTTTGTCCTACTGAGGGCGAAAACAGTGAATCGAATCTCCTCAGCTTTCATCTGTCAGTTAACATTAAACTGATTGTATCTTATGTATTGGGTAAGTAAAATAACATCTTATCCAGTATTCTTACTGTATGTCAGATTCTAAATTTTATCGAATTATGAAATAGTAAGAGACTTTGAATATTATTGGAGTATTCAAATTCTTTAGTTGGATTTTTCAAATGGGGATATTTATGTAATCTGATTTGGATTTCCTTCTAACAAAAAATATATAACTTTGTATATTCAACAAATTCGTTGAAAATTTGCAATTTCACCGTTAGGAAACTTTCTGTGATTAGCAAAACAACTGATGCTGAACAACTATATTCCAGTAGTATCAATCAATTCCATTATTGGGCAATGTGATTTTAATAATTCATTTTACATGTTTATCAACTATTACTTGACTTCAGCCTATAATTTTCAAACTCGATGGCAATTTTCAGAACAATTTTTATCCATTCCTTGATGTGTGAAATACAGTACTGTACTGAAATCACGGAATTACATTTATTTAAATAGCTGAATGATATAATGTATATTAACAAAAAATATATATATAATTTATATCTTAATAAAAATTATTGATTTTTGTTCTAGGTTTGGTGACAATGGTTGTATTGAAACCTTATTAAAAACTTAATTAAAAAATGGAGTCTTGTTCCAGTATACCTCCATTTCTCCGCACTCTGATTTTATACATGAAATTAAATGCGACTTGCTGAAGCAGCTATGGGTAAAACAAGACCTGATTTGTTCTGATATGTTTATTAAACAAACATCCAATTTTTCGTATTATTGAGGGTTTTAATACTGTAGTTTTGAGTGTGATAAAAAATGTTCTCTAGATTTCATTCTACTCACTTTCCTCAAGTTGCTGATAATGCTTTGGTGGCACTTCAAATCACTCTTTTCACGGCCCATCCCTGTTCTGATCTTCGGTTATCCTCAATTTGATCGCCAACTTTTAATTCGATACCTACAGCATAATGGATTGAATTGGCGTTAAGGTAACTGTGATTGTAATCTAATCATTACTCGCTCGTATTCTCCAATATACACGCCTTTTTCACTGCCTGCAAGCATTCCTGAATTTCTAATTCAATATATTACATTACACAGTTCAGGAAGAGTTCTGCACTCAACTTTTCTTTCATATCTAGGAATTTGATGCAATTGATGACAACAATTTCAACTGCTTAAGAAATAACAGTAAAACGAGTTTTACTGATTAGTAAAAATTGCATAGTATTGTTATGCAAATAAAATTGTATTAACGTTTCAATCTAGTAAATTTACCACCCTTAACTTCCTAATATATCGGTCAAAGAAATCAAGTGTAATAAATTACAGTGTAATTCACTTTCATGAATATTTGGCGAATGTTGCCAATTTAGCAATGTAAAAATTATAAATATTTTGTCTCTAGCCGATTCCGGCTGTGACTATTCAGACTTGAACAATGTGTTTTGATATAAAGAGCGGACTACGCAAACAAGGAGTGAGGTTGGTCCAAATTTTTGAGACAGCTGTATCTCACTAATGGCGAGACCTAAGTGTGTACCTCAAAGAGCACGAAGTACGTTTCTACAATTTGATGCCAGTTCCTATTTCATATTTTTATCTAGAAAGTTTCCCGAATTAGAGCCATTTAAATGTTGAAATTTGTCATTTTCAAGGTATGGGAGGCAAGTACCCTTGAAAACAGACTCATAACTCTAAAATACTCTGTAAGCGAGACGATTTATCTCTTAAATTCAACCATTATCGCTATACTATAGTTAAATTATAAACCAATCATACCCTACACGTTGAACCAACTATGGCCTATAAAACTGAATTTTTGATCACTAGATTCTCAAACTTGAAAACATGTTTCAATCTATTTTTGTGCGTGCAGATACCGTACGATATTCCGTTACAAGTATCATATTTTAATATCACAAACATTTTAGCCTAATATCACATTGAGACTAGAATCGTATAATTTTCATCACTATAACTTTCATTGGAAACTCTTTTTCCGAATCTATTCGCTTAACGTTGTGATGCACCTGGAACGTATTTTACCAATTTTTGATGAATATTTGAATCACTACTACTTAACTAACCTTACTTATATGAAGAACAAAAAAAAATGTGTTTTTTATTCAATTGCGATAATTCCAATGTTATGTTATTGCAAGTACAATATTTTACTCTACTGAATTCTATCCATCTCAAACGTCTTTGTAAATTATTTTTGTATCAAATGTGTGATTAATGTAAAGTTTTGTATGTTATCAGCATTTTTATTACATAACTTGTAAATAAAGTAATGTGTTAAATCCCATTTGGATTTCGTATTTGGTATTATGCAAATAAAATTTTATATTTTCCTTGAATATTGAAGTGTATTAATACATCCTATTAATCATTCATTAGTAAATGATTATAACACAGTTATATCAATTGTGTGTACACTGCCGCTAGAAAAATAAAACTGCAGATATTTGATAGCCAATGCAATTTATAGTACTTCTTACCTTACTTCAGAGTACGATAGAAAGGTGGAAATTCTCTTTCTTATGTTTTCTCAACCCTCTGTTCATCTATTTGAACAATGGCATTGTACGGTACATCACAACATTCAGTTCAACAGGAATTGAAAAGGGGAAGATATATGAGAACGCCAATTTCTCATCCCCTTGTTATACATTAGTGAGAGTATCTATTAACAACCTAGTTTACCTAGTAAAGGGAGCAAATCTAGAGAATTGGTGACTGGGAAACCGTATGCAGCAGTTATGAGACACCGTACAAATGCAAGTGTGCAAATGTGTAGCGGTGTGAGGTGCTGGGAATAGAAATTCTCTGAAGTCATTAAGACCCAGCACAAACAGGCTTCGTGAGTAAGCATGCTGACGTTGTGAAATAGAAATATATTAAATATATAGTGCAAATTGAAGCGATGGTGAGGTCCAATTCAATTCAGTGATTCACAAAAGCCATACTGCGTCATGGTGCCATCAAGTCGGTGATTTGCTCTGGCGCAAGCAAACGAGTCTACCGCGCAGTACGCACCCAATGCACAATAGTGTCTCACCTCACATGTTCTGACCACCTAATGAGGATGCATTCTGAGTTTTGACTTAACAACAGATTTAAAGGGATTGTGACATCACTTTCCAAGTTCTGTCTTACCTGGTAGAACAGCCTAGGTCTTCCTGAAGGAAAGTGCTGAGTTCAAATCAACCCTAGTACAGTAAAGTCAACTTCCTGCCTATTTGACGTGAGGACTAATTGAATGACTGGTGTAGTGGCCCCGTGACCAGCGCAGTGTGACAAAAGCGCCAGGCTGTACTATGTGAGGCTCTATGCAGTTCAGTTTGGTAACGATAAACATTATTTATACTTGCAACTGCCCTTTGTGTTCAATGTGCTGGCTCTTCACTGTGAGTATAGAGGAAAATGATTGGCACAACCCAGCTTGCTGAGTAGAGGACTCTAGTTATCTACTGCTACGGGTTCTATCACTAAAATAATGCTGGCAACACTTGAACTTTATTTACACAAATTACTTACAACACGCACTTACCAGTTATATTACTCAAGAAAAACAATAAACAAATACCGTAGATCAGTAACGTTTAACTAATAATGAATTTTCTATATCACTGTACAAAAAATAATTACTATAGCTTGGTTACTTTCATCTGGCGCTTGGAAAATGATGCCATCACCATATTGGATTGAGCAACGGCTCAGGTAAGTCAATACATGCTCAACGTAGTCAGGTAATATGTCAACTATACTCTATTATCGTTTGAAAGTACACGGTGATGTAGACCGTAAGTTAGGCTTGTTTCACACATACCCGGCAGTCTGGTAATATAGGTGTCATTTACCTGGCATAATTACATCGAGTAGAGCGCTCCATTTGATACAATGTCCCTTTGGCTGGGTAAACGACAACGGTTTCCCGACTGCCGGGTATGTGTGAAACAAGCCTTACTGGCTAATGTTTTTGAGAGAAGACAGGTGTGCAGTAGTGCGTGTATTCATAAACAATATTCCCCTCTCTGGTCTCAAGCGCCAGCTTTCAGCTTCAACTGTCAGTAATTTATTTATTTAAGCCGATCAATAATTTTATGAATAACTATCCAATAAACTGTTCAATGCTGTAAAATGAAATTCCCTAAAATTCAGGTAAACACTTAATAAAGAAATGGAGCACTTACAAAGCACAGTCTGTCACTGTATTTGATATGCGTAATCACCATTCATGGAAACAGCACTACGGTGTAACTCTAAAGGAGGCCTTCCTTCTTCCTTGCGTTTCAAAACACTATATTCCATGTTTTTGACAACATTGTTCATTCCTTAGCTTAAATAATTCATAATGTAGCCTAAGGGATAAATGTGTATTCCTATTCTCAATGCATATAATGAAGGTCCGAAAATCTTCATGATGGCAGACACCAAACATGATGGTCTCGTATGAGGCAAAAGCATCGATCTCTATACTACTACAACTTGTAGCAGTATAGAGACCGATGGGCAAAAGTCGGCTCTGAACCTTATGCACTGGAACATTTGAAATGGCAGGTTTAAGCACCAATATCAGTAAGAGTAATCAGTCTTATTCTAGCTTTTTAACCGACTTCCAAACAGTCCTCAATTCGCATGTTTTTTATGTTTGTAGTGCAGTACATCAATTTATTTGAGTTGGATGATGGTGATGACTGATGAGTTGGACCTTTTAGGTGGGTTCCGAACCACCGGGAAGTGATTTTATTTGAACACTTGAACCAATTTCGATAATTTTTTAATGAAAGATCATCATTCAGCGGTAGTCCCATACAAGTTTCGTGAGGATCGCCCCAATACTTAGCTTAATAGTAAGGAGTAAGTTGAGAGCCTGTCTACTTTTGATTTGCTACTAGCTGGCAGAGTAGCCAACACCAAAATACAACATTATTGTGGCCAAAGCTGACATTTAACCACGCAGGCTGCCATCATGACACTTCAGATGAGACGTATTGTATTTTCTGTGAACTGTTTTGATGAAATTTTATTGAATAATTGTTGGTGAACTTCATATTTAAATTTTGTGTAGCAATATTATTTATTGTCTTTGAAATTCCATAGAGTATTGGGGCAGCGGCAGATCGTGATACTCTACACAAGTACACGTGAACCCCCATAAATTTGAATGTACACAAAGATATTATTTATCACCACAGAAGTGTACAAAACGTTACGGTACTGATACAACTTATCTAACTACATTAAAATTTTGTAATAATTGTAATTTTTTCATTTGTTGTTTTTTATAATATTGTTGTTTGATCGTAAAATTGTGTATACAGTATTTATATTTTAAAAGAAAAGAGGCCTTCTGGTATTAGTAATCTGGATTTAGCTAGAAAGATATATATAGTTTCAATAATGAGTACTATATATTGTGCTGAACAATTACTCAAAGGCAAGACTGATAAAGTTATCAATCGTAGCTGTAAGAGAAAACTTAAAATTTTGTCAGAATTATTGTAATACTTTCATTTGTTGTTTTTTTATAATATTGTTGGTCGATCGTAAAATTGTGTATACAGTAAGTTACAACAAAACTAAAATAGGCCTAAGCTTATAAGTTTTACTGTACGATGGTAACACTCCTTCCCTGTCTAGTATAATAATTTGTTGAAAAATAAATGTCATCATACCAGTATCTGGTAGCTCTATTAATTTTACAGTACATTATACTACAAAATATTGTCATTTCAAAGTGAAATTAGTCAGTGTCTAGGCTGACACTGTTTAGGCATTGGTTGTAGACATCGTTTCTGCAATCCAACCCTCATATTCTCAACTTGTTATTCAGGAATTGGATTGCTATTAAAACAAATTTTCTTACCATGTTATTTTAGTTTTACGTAATTTATCTTTATTTTGAATCAGCTGAAGGTCGGAAATGGTTATTTCCAGCCTAGACAGGGAAGAAGTGTTACCATCGTACAGTAAACCTAAATTAGTTGAAAACTTGAATTTATGGATCCATTATAATCTGCGATGTTAAAATGGGGTATTTCACTTCATAGAGACTTGCAGTCAATTTTAAAAATGACAAAATTAGAATCGACTGCAAGTCGTTATAATGAAGTGAAATAATTAACTAAATTAGTTGTTCACTGGACTAAAAGTAGACATGTGATGCATCACCATTTCCGACCTTCAGCTGATTCAAAATAAAAATAAATTACGTAAAACTAAAATAACATGGCAAGAAAATTTGTTTTAATAGCAATTCAATACCTGAATAACAAGTTAAGAACATGAGGGTTGGATTGCAGAAACGATGTCTACAACCAATGCCTAAACAGTGTGACCCTAGACACTGACTAATAGCCCAGGCAATGAATGCAAAAAATTGGCCATTGTCGTAACAAATTAGGGGAAAGCTTAATTTTTGCAGGATAATAGTATGTATACATAGTACTTACTCAAAAAACCCATAGTCCTGACCCCCACCCCGCTTGCTTCCCCCTCACCCCCCTCTCAACATTGCAAGATCAGTACTTCAGTTAAAGGCTTATAACTCGGAAACTAATTAAGGTATCGTTGTGATTTTCATTTCATTTAATACTTGAAGTTATTTTATACAAAATATGTTATATACATTTTCTATGTAGATAGCCTAGTTTTTCAGTAAAAATTTAGTCTAGAGAAAAAAATGTCACCACGAACCACAAAAATCAACTTCAACTGATCATATCGTTTTTAGTATTGCGTTATTGGTTGTTTTGTTCCTTACAAAACTTATAGATAATTTAATAAGCTTTGAAATGATGTGTCTATTGATTATTATCGTTCAAGTTATGGCGTCATAGTGAGTGATGAAATAGTAGCGGACACCGCGTCGCCGAACCCTACAGCACTGTGTATTGCATGGCGCTTAGCTATCCAGCCCAATCCAATAAAGAATTATTGTCAGAACAAATTAGAGACAAGCAAGAATATTTATATGCCAATTAGTAGTACACGTTTAAAATTACATTTTCCGAAAAGTCCCCAAAAATCCCCCCTTGGCTTTTCCCCCCAAGCCCCCTCAAAGTTGAATTTGTTTCTAATTAATGGAAATTCGATATATCTGTAACTAAGTAAACTTTTGAAGGAGGGGGCTTGATGAAATGAGAAATTATGTGGGCAGGCCAAAAAATTGATTAGTAGACTCATTTTTTACATTTCAATCATCAACTAAAAATCAATTCTCAATGAATATTCCTCAATAATTAAAGATGTAGTAGAAATAAGAAGTAATTAATGGAAATTCGATATCTCTGTAACTAACCATCGAACAGAGTTGATTCTTCTTCCATAATATCAGTCATATAAATGTTCTGCAATGAATTTTTCACTTTGCCGGTAAAGCTGATAGTTTTTTTAATAAAAATTGAAATATCTCCAAAAGAGAATTCAATCAACTAGATTTTTCATTATCTGGGGGACATTTTTGTAAGTCATTTTACAGAAAATAGTTTTAAATAAAAGTTTTAGAACTTATCCATCGATGTGTGTAACAGCATACTGATGATTAGAGATGATGATTTGGTGGATGAGTGGTTTACTGGTGAGGGGGGTGGGTACCCCTTCGCTAACATCTGTTGCACTCCTTACCTTGATGTTCAATTCATATGCAAAATGTCACATTTGACCGATAATTTGTAATTCTACTTGAAAGGGCAGTACAGGCTTCCCCTATACTATACTATATTCCCCTCACTACATTATTTTGTAAAATGATGATTTATCATTATAAATAGTTATAACTTGGAAACTGCTGAAGAATTAATCGCAAAATTTGTCTTAAATTGTAGGTACCATCTTTTTCTTTCATACCCTCAGTAAGAGAACTGCTGAAAACACATTTTAAATCAAGCTAAACAATTTCATACCAGTGGCGAGGCGTGGATTCCTTCACCGGTCATCGCAGAGGGGTTCTCCCACCACCACCTAAAGGGGTCCAAGAGCCCCAGGAAAATATTTAAAAATTCGAAGCAAATTGGTGACTTTTGAAGCTTTTTGAGCATATGAAATCTCTCCTCTGACTGGCTAACTCACATTCAAAGACAGAGAACTAAAAAGTATTTTCTCCAATTACACCTCTTGTATAATGTATATCTTCCCCACTGCCATAGACCGTAGACCGATGATGGATAATATAGAAAAAATCGCAAAAAACCGACATAATGGGGACTGATATGATGCACTCACTCGATCTAATTGAGGGCATACATTTGAAAATCAAAATAAATTTAACCATCAAATGAATAATAAATGGTTTTATAAAAACTGACCAAATACTAAAAATCAAAAGAAGAATCATTAGGACATGCATAAACAAAAGTTACCAAAAAGACGGTGCCACGAGAATCGCTGCAGATAAAACAGTTTACAGTAATATAGAAAGCGTCAATTATCAGCGTCATGAAAAAACGAAGAATTCCCCATTTCTTCCATATACAGTACTCAGGATGCTCGATAACTGAACCTTGAAACAATTAGTCATGAGGAATATTAACAGAAAAACCTAAGGTATTTATGTTTCGAAAACTCTAAAGGATCTTCAAGAAATTGGTCTAAAATCAAAACATGCTCCAGATAAAGTAAAAAATTTCAAAATTTTACTAACAAATAAGTTTAACATTGAAAGACCAGAAAGACAAAGGAGAATGGAGGTTGCAGATGAGATCAGAAAGCAACGATCTGATAGGATGAAGGAATATTGGAGAAAGTTGGAATCTAAGCTGACACAAAGCAGAAGAGACTGAAATATTGACTGAAGTGGTCCTATGTGGCCTTAAAATTATAACAAAAAATGGTATAGGCCTAATAATAAATCACACTCTAGAAATATGAAGTTGACTAACTTGCAAAACAATAATTATTGCAAAAGGTGAATAATTTAGCATACGCGAAATGCCCGTTGTTTCCACAATGCTGTAACTGAAGCTGAGTGTTGACTGGGGAGTTGGGGAGGACTAGCATGAGGAGGCAGCTACCGGAAACCCACGACAGTGGCCGAGAACGCACGAAGCTTTATGCATCGCAGCCGGTTGCGATGTATCATGAGCATTATTTGAATGGTTTGGAAACACAAGGCAGGGGGCTCCGAGCCAGGCGCGGGAGGGGACTGGAGTGATTTGCAAGCCTTTTGCGCTTCATACCCATTTTGAGCGTGTACTCGTCATATTCTTATTGGTTTTTGATCCAATTTTCACAGTTTTTGAACATATTTCTGGACTTTGAAGCCTAAAAATGTCCATTATTTAAGAGTTGAGATTATTTCAATATTATCAGTCAAATTTCTCTACTCATCGCCGGATCAAACGCCGGCCTCGCCTCTGTTTCATATATGTACCAAAACTGTTGCGAGTTTTGGTAATTTTCCAGGTTTTCCGATATTACAGCCAAACCATGTGTAAAACAAGAAATAAACAGGATACCTTTCTTCTGGGCAATACAATTACCCAAAACCGGGTACCAAGGGCAGACTTCTAGCATAAATAAGTTACATATAATCATTATTTTCATAATTTTTCAACATTTTGAATTACAATTAACTTACTCAAAATTCATTGCATGATACAAAGATGCCACTGGTATGTTTCAGGGAATTTGTATTGTCTAGAATAACTGTGTCCTATATATTTTTTTTCCAACTCATTGTATGGCTGTATACTATCGGGAAAACCTCGAAAATAACCAGAACCCGTAACATTTTGGCTACATATAGAATTGCTTAGTTTGATTTAAAATGTGTTTTCAGCGGTTCTCTTACTAAGGATATGACAGAAAAAGATATTGCCTACAATTTGAGACCAATTTTGCAATTTGTTCTCAAGTAGTTTACGAGTTATAAACTATTTATAATGAAAAATCGTCATTTTCCAAGTACATTTTAGGGCGGTAATGGGCAAACTACGACCTGCGAGCTTGCCCGGAACATGATTTCGAGTGAGCACTAAAATCACACATGCAAATTAAGTTATATGAAATATAATGTAAAAAATATATTTTTCTTTGCTAAATTAGAATAACGGTTACTTATTAATTTATCTTTTCGATTTCTCAGTACCAAATTATCGCATCTCAGTTTGCTCTCAGTGTTTACATATGAGTTAACTTACTAAAGAGTTGAGCTATCGCTTACAACGGAAAATCGCCAAGGAAGAAAGACTGATTTCAATTTTTGTAATACGACGATGTAGGCCTAATTCTTGTTTATTGTTTCAAGAGGTTTTTCTTGCCTCTGTTGTCATTGGATGAATTTTCATATGTTGAAACGAATAGATGCTTGAAATTGGTCATCAGTTATAAAATAAAGAAACTACTGTAGTTTCATTATTGATTATTCAATGCCAAAAGGTCCATATATTAAAACCGGTTCAACTGGAATGTTTAGTCTCTGACATCACAAAGAATGACATCACTTTTATCCAGAACAAAAAAAAATAAGTTAAGCTTTTAGAGTTCATAGTGAAAAATACCAGACATCAGTAGTACTACCGAACATTAAAAAAAACTCAACAACTTGTTTTCAAACTCAATATAAAAGTGAAATGAAATGTAAAAAGCCATCCATAACATAAATAGCATGATTGTTAGTGATACATTCAAATGATATGAGCACTAAATAAACTTCATACTCTAATGTGCGTCAAAATGAGTCAAATGATGTCTAGAGCTGCTTAAATTACTCCTTTTAAACGCTAATTTACCAAAAGCTTTGTGGAGAAGTACCCCCTGACACCTTTTGCATTGATAAGAATGGGTTAAAAATCAGATTGCGTCTGAAGCTAATCTCAGTTGGATACCTTCGTGAGTTGAACAAGTCTTTCTACTACATCTTCAATTATTGAGGAATATTCATTGAGAATTGATTTTTAATTGATGATTGAAATGTAAAAAAAGGGTAATAATCAATTTTTTGGCCTGCCCACATAATTTCTCATTTCGTCAAGCCCCCTCCTTCAAAAGTTTACTTAGTTACAGATATATCGAATTTCCATTAATTAGAAACAAATTCAACTTTGAGGGGGCTTGGGGGGAAAAGCCAAGGGGGGATTTTTGGGGACTTTTCGGAAAATGTAATTTTAAACGTGTAGTACTAATTGGCATATAAATATTCTTGCTTGTCTCTAATTTGTTCTGACAATAATTCTTTATTGGATTGGGCTGGATAGCTAAGCGCCATGCAATACACAGTGCTGTAGGGTTCGGCGACGCGGTGTCCGCTACTATTTCATCACTCACTATGACGCCATAACTTGAACGATAATAATCAATAGACACATCATTTCAAAGCTTATTAAATTATCTATAAGTTTTGTAAGGAACACAACAACCAATAACGCAATACTAAAAACGATATGATCAGTTGAAGTTGATTTTTGTGGTTCGTGGTGACATTTTTTTCTCTAGACTAAATTTTTACTGAAAAACTAGGCTATCTACATAGAAAATATATATAACATATTTTGTATAAAATAGCTTCAAGTATTAAATGAAATGAAAATCACAACGATACCTTAATTAGTTTCCGAGTTATAAGCCTTTAACTGAAGTACTGATCTTGCAATGTTAAGAGGGGGGTGGAGGGGGAAGCAAGCGGGGTGGGAGTCGGGACTTAGGTTTTTTTGAGTAAGTACTATGTATACTAACATCCTGCAAGTATTAAGCTTTCCCCGAATTTGTTACAACACAAAACATTCATTGCCTGGGCTATAAGCTAGAAAAGAATGAATTAGTCGTGCGAAAACGTGCACTGATCAAAATAGAGGACACATTGTAAACGATAATCAATTAGACCAGGAAGAAAAAATTGCATTTCTAGGAGTTATGTTGGATAGACGATTGACCTGGACTCCATACATTGAGAAAATATGTAGTAAAATTTCATCTGGGGTATTTGTCCTGCGACAGCTCGCTAGATTGAATGACAAAAAGTTACTTTTTACAGCTTACCATGGGCTATTACTGTCACATATTAGGTATGCTATCTTAGTATGGGGTAATTCATCAAAACAAAATCTTGATAGGGTGTTTAAGATCCAAAAGAAAGCGGTTAGGTGTATAGAAAGAGTAAATAGATTAGATTCATGTAGGCCGTTGTTCAAGAGACTTGGTCTCCTAACTGTACCCTGCTTATATGTGTATGAAGCTACTTTATATGTAAAAACGAATGATATTAACCAAAATCTTAATGTACATGATTATAATACAAGAAGCCGAGGAGATTATCACTTGGTGAGTCACAATAGTAGCTTATTCAAACAAAAACCTAGTTATATTGGTAGGAAATTCTACAACAAGCTACCGCAGTTTTTGAAGAGTCTTGAAAATATAGAAATATTTAAAAAACAATTGAAGAAATATTTAGTTGATAAAGCTTTTTATAGTGTACAAGAGTTCCTTTCACATCAAAATTAAGCCTCACCTCAACTAATTGAATTATGGTATTTAGTGTATATGACTAATGTTAATCTGACTTGTCTTATACTCCTTAACTGGAGTCTCCAAGACGTAATCTACAAAAAAAAAAAAAAAAACATTGAGCAACTATTGTAGGTGATTATTACATTTCTATAAAGTTAAATAAATTTTATGTTAATATTCAGTTTTGATCAGCTATTAGTTCAAACCTGAATTAGTTGATATTTTATGCAGTTTTGTGCGTCTGTTTAGTTTTTAAATAAATCGAAATTTCAATATCAATTACTCATTTTTTTCCTGAGCACCGTAATTTACATGATTCTTTTCAGAATTGAATTTCTACAATTTAATTCAGAAAAAACACCTTTATTTACCATCTATCAAAGTAATCTTATGTTAAACACAAAAATGTGTTATTTCTTTGCACCAATTCTTGTGTTTTATGTAAGATATCTCTATAAGTATCACATTTACAGCTCTGGAACCAATTTTATCTAATTTTTCAGATAAAAAACATGAGAAACAATCGTATTTGTATCTTTGTAACTACCTTAAACATTTTTATACGGCCTTACTTCACCGAGGGTACTGAGTTCTAGGTGAAATTTTCCGCTAGCCGTAACTCGCTAACTTAGCGTTTTCAGGCATATGCTTATATGAACTTTTTTCTTATTTTTAGCTACCGTATGGAATGAACTCCCCAAGAGATTGCCGTATAGTTTTGAATTGCTCTGTATATTAATAATACTCTATATTATAAATGTGTATCAACAATGCATATAGGAGTGGCGACAGTTGACACAAAAGCTTGAGACAAAAGTTTATTTTTTTAACAGTATGTACAAGGCTAAACTAGCCTTTTTCTTGACTATAATAGTCTACTCGCCTTATTCCAAAAAAATGTATCTGATGGTGGTTCAGCAGAATCCTGGCCTAAAACTTGATACCAACAAGATTATTAGGACTCTATATTTTCATTTTCAATTTTTAATAATTTTTGCTGTAATTTATGGTTGAGTCCACAAAAAGTAATTGAACGAGCGAAGCGAGTTCTTCCTTTTGACTTGTGGCTAGAGGCGTTGTGTGTTTGTATGTTCCACGATAACTTTCGAACGCCTTTATCAATCAACTTCAAGTTTGAAACACAGATTCTTGGTATCTTTAGACAGGTCAAGTTCGTTGGCCAATAAAATTAACCGACTCCTTCATCCTTTTTGTAGCCAAATAAAAGGACAATCTTGCACTTTTTCATGTTTGGCCAATTTTAACCCTGTAGCATAACTTTTCATATAGGACTTCGCTCGTTTAATGATTGACAAGGCAAATAAGCAGCTGATTTTACAGATTATTCAAGCTTTAAATTTCCATATGATTGGAAAATGTTTTCTTCGTTTCTATTTGTTTTTCATGAGATGGTATGAATGAATTAATTTTTAGAAAATTATTTATCATGTAGTTAAGATATAATAATATTTAGAATAAAAAACAATAATATTAAAATTTCATGTGAAAAATAATTATTATTGTAATAATAATGTTGAAGAAAATAGAACGAATAGCCTGCTGTAATCAATCAAACTATTATTGTCATCATCTGTTCAATAATCCAATTTATTTTAGCATGTAAAACTAATAGTAACGAGCTGGATCTGGAAGTGTGCGGTTTTTTATAGCGTTCGGTCGCGTTTGAAAAATGAACTTGAGTTTTCTGTCGCTTGTGTCATAATATTGTGAATGGATGATTGTGCGTTAATGTGTGTTATACTTCCATCTCATGCATAAAGGCTTGAAAAACATAATTTACTTTAGAGATTTCTCTCTTTCACTCGTTTATTAGTTGCACTTTCTCTGTATGAAAACTGAATGAAGAACTAAAGTTTAGACCACGTGGTTATTTTTCTGAAATCAGCTTTTTCTTATTTATTAATGCGACTATTTTTGATAGCGTTTGGAAGATGAACTTAAATATGCTGTGGCATAATTTTATGCATTTATCACAAATATTAATTTGACAATTTCTCAATTTTGGTGAAATGTTAAGTGTTTACTTTATATAGAGTATTTGTATATTTATGTAAGTTATGTAAATAAAAAATGATGGTGTATTTATCTTTATTTTTAATTATTCAAGCACTTCAAAATATATACTGTAATACCTTGTAAGAAGGTTATTGAGCTATGAGTAGGATAATATTATGGTTAGTAGGCTGCTGGAATCCTGGACTTGTAATAGCTTTTATAACATCACATATTCCAGTAGCATATATCCAAAATTATCGTCTTTGGCTTAGATCTTTTAAAATAGCCTGAACTGTGAATAAGTTACGAATTTTAAAATTTGTAGTTGTGAGCGAGTTCTCCAGCCCGGGGGGCTCACTAGTAATAACACAGTTAAAAAAGACAATAATATAATAATAATAGAATTGATCAGTTGAATAATGATTTATTGACAATATAACTCTTTGACTAAATGTAATATTATGCTGTGAATAATTATGTATGCTTATTTTTTAGATAATCATGATGACCACATGGAAACATTGGAAGAATTGGATGATATGGACGATGGACGATTCTGATGCAGATCTGGACTATGTTGATAAGACCCGACTACTGTCTATCTGACTCCGATGAAGAGCAGGCGCCATCAAAGAAGATCCAATGGTTATCACATTTCTATTGAAGGAAAATTTGTACTCAAGGGAAAACTTTTAACTTGCTTAATACCATTGAATCTGCTTCTACATCTTCAAGAGTTAGTGAGACTGGCAGCAAACCATCCTGTAGTGAGGGTTTATCAGTGAAGGGAGGGGAAGATGCAAATTTAGATGAATCTGAAGAAATTTTACCTATTATTGAATCTAAATCAACATTTCCAAGAGTCTGTGAGATTGACAACACTGACATTGACATTGACACCACAGCATGTAGTGGGGATTCATCAGTGATTAAGGGTAGAGATGCAAATGTACATGAATCTGAAGAAATTCTACTCACCAAGAGAGGGCAGCCAAGAAAACTTGGTATGAAACTTGAAAGTCAAGAGAGGAACGGAAATAGACTTTTAATCCCTGTACTGAGAAAAAAGTAGTAGCATAAGAAATGGAGCAAGTGAATGCTTGTAGGAATAAGTGTAAAGAAAAACTCACAGCTGAAAACCATAAAAAGTTATTTGAAGAATATTGGTCAATTGGAAATTTCAATAGAAGGTTGGACCTCATTGCAAGCTTAATTAAAACAAGAAACAAATCAAGGGTGAGAGGCACAAATGCAACTAGTGAGAAATTTAGACAGATAACTGTCGATTATCATGTGAATGTTGATGGAGAAAAACTGAAATTATGTAAGTCATGCTTCATGAAAGTTATTTGTGAGAACAGATTCATTGAAACAGTAATACAGAAAAAACAATTTTCCTCTTCTGGTATTATACAATTGGACAAGAGAGGTTCTGCTGAACTAAAAAACAAATGACCCAATGCTGTAATTGAAGAAATCAAGGCATTCCTAGCATTAATACCAGCATATGAGTCACTACTCACATAGAGATAATGACAAAAATTCATACCTTCGCACTATGCTTTAGTTCAGCTCTATGAGTTCCAAATTAAAAATCCAGATTTGAAGGTGAGTCGCTGCATTTTCAAGAGGGAGTTTCATGCATAGGGAAGTACCACGGGAAGCTATGCATTAAGAAGCCAAAAGTTTACACTTGACTCGTTGACAAGTTGACTCGAAAAGTACAACGGGGGGGGGGGGGGGGGGGGTGTGTGTGTGTGTGTGAAGGGTGTGATGAAAAGCATCGTTTGGAGGAACAGCTCAAAGACCACCAACTTCAAGCAGATTCAGCCATAGAACTATAAATTTGGAATGCTGACCAGTGGCGTACCGAGGTTTTAAGCGCCCTGGAGCGGAAGTGTCTAACGATGCCCCCCCCCCCCCCCCCCCCCCACAAAAAATCAGTCTAACACTCAACCACCCGATTGGCTGATATTAATATAGTGGTAATTTAATGAACCAGCAGCTTTTTTTCCGCCTCTAACTATGCCGTATTTGTTAGAGATGCGAATCTCCAAGGAATGATTTTTCGCCAGGCCAGATTCTGCTTTTATCAATTTCCAAACAGCTTGTTTTGGATTTTTTCACTTTTCTATAAAATTATTTGCAGCTATTTTTTCGCATTTTGCAAGTCATCCTTATGAATTTTTTTTATATTTTGGAAATAGTATTCAAAAGTGAAGTATTTCAGTCCTGTTCTTAATATAAAAACCATTGAACTTTTTGTGGATTTATTTTTTCAGAATAAATTCAAAGTCTTCATTCAATTTTAATTTGTTATACCTTTCGCCACCCAATTTAAATTGTTTTGCCTTTGCTACTTTCGACTATTTGCTACTTTTGACTCGACCGTTTTGCATTCTGTCTGGTTGTAAAGCATTTACGGCTGAACGCATGAACCGATTTATTTTAAATTTGACATGAATTGTCCTTTTAGTCATGCGCAGCGATGTTTACATACGGTTTTTTAAAATTGTGTTGCATTTCACCCTTTTGGCCTTCATTATAGTAATACATTTTTTTGTAAGTAAAAGGTAGTTTTCTCTCAAGAACGGTGCGCCCCTCAGAGCCTTGCGCCCTGGAGCGACTGCTCCACTCGCTCCATTATCGGTACGCCACTGATGCTGACTGAATGCATCGAACTGCGAGCCGGCTGTCTCACTGCTTCCCCCACCAAAGCGCAGTGCTCGCACCGGCATTGACTGAACTACGTACGGTACTGTAAAACTAATACGCTCTGCCAGAGTAATTCAATTTCATAGTCTCATAGAAATGTGAAACACCATTAGAAAATGTTGAATAAACATGATTTGAATTGTCAGTTGAAGAAGGTTTCACTATATGTTTCAAATACTTTCTATCCATCCCAATGAATTTATAGAAAAAAGGTTATTCTGAGAAAAATTCGAAATACAATGATTTTTCGTGCCTTTTTCAATGATACCTGATATGAATTCATCGAAATAGATAGAACAATATTTGAAACATGTAGTGGAACCTTATTATTATTATTACCGACGATTCAAATAACTTTTATTAGAAATTTATAGGAAAAAGGTTGAATTTGAGAAAAATACGAATTACAATGATTATTCGTGCCTTTTTCAATGGTACCTTATGAATTCATCGAAATAGATGATGGAACCTTATTATTATTACGGCGATTCAATTAACAAGTTATCAACCTGCTCCTTTTATAAGGAAGTTTCAAACAGGTGCAAGTTTACATGAATTTTGAAATAGAATGTTTAAAACAATATCATTGTTAGTAATTGAATATTAATGAAATAAGATATGAATATTACAATGAAACTTAAAATTGTTACATGCATTGAAAGAAGTAGGCTACACTTTATATTTATACATTTTTGATGTATTGGACGTTATTGTGTATTAATCAGAAATTGGTTTATTTTACAATATTTTATAAACAATTTTTCATTTTATAATAAGTAGTATTTATTCTATTTAACAATAGTATAGTATTTAACAGGTGAGGTGTTCTTAAATAAGATAAGTTGCAATAATAATAATAATAATAATAATAATAATAATAATAATAATAATAATAATTTATTTCCGCAAATAAAAAATAATACATGATAAAAAATAATATTGATTATAAAACAAACAATTTTTAGGAGAGAAACCAAGAAGTTACAAAGAAGAATTACTTAGTTCAACTTAAATAATTATCATGTACAAGAAATAAAATGTTACAAAAAATATCTGCAGAAATAATACTACATACAAATAATTTCATTGTGAAATTATGTGTGCATACAGGATCCAACAAAGATGTCAAAGGAGCTATTCATATTTACCGTATAGCCTACTGTATTAAAATGCAATATCATGAAAGTATTTATAAATACAATATTTTTTAAATCTAAATTCAATATCAATAAACATATTCTGAGCTCTAAATAAAAGACAAAATTGTCACTGAACTGAAACTGATCGTAAAAATAATAAACCAACAACACCATTCTTTTTCACGTTAAAAAAATCTAGTGTAACAAAGCAAAAAAAAACAAAGCAAATATGTTTTTTTGTTTTTAGATAGTTTTTCACATGTTGTAAAGACTGACTCTGCCAGTTATATTTTTGACTTGACATAATAATTATTCTTTAGTATGTCATATACCGTAAATAACTTAAATAGTTTAATTGATTGTTGTTATCCAGTTATACTTTCGCAAACTGCTGTATAACATTATAATTAATCTTAAAGTTTTATTAATAAAAAACTCACTTAATATCCCAGAATAACATTTTGGATAATTCAACAATAACATGGGATAACATTTAGTCTATCTGTATGTACTGAACTAATTGGAGAAGAATGATCTTTATAAGGATAGCAATAATAATAGCGCCAGATTTGTAAACAATGATACGAATAACAAACGTAGAGTGTCAGATTGGTAGGTAGGTTGATAGGTAGATTTACCTATCTGCAGATAATCAAGATTGCTTCGTAATGTAGTTTTTGCAGCCATAGGCTACACAGTATGCTGGCATTCTTCTTTTTCGTTGCCAGTACAATAAAATAAATAAATTCTCAATACTCAAATCTCAAAACTTTTCAAATAATGTTGAATATCAATGCAAAATCACCATGAGCTATAGCTGTCTACATAGCTGGAGTGCAGAAATAACTGTCGTTTGCACTGCACTGTGGTGGGGGAAACGGAACATCGGCCGGCTCGCTTCTAGCTTCCAAACACCGCTTGAGTTAGCATTCCAAGTTTATAGTTCTATGGATTCAGCATATGAATAAGAAAATACGTGGCAAATTAATTACAAAATGTGATGAAACAATGAAGGCTGTGACATTCGATTTATAGCAATGTCTCTCTTCCAACCTCCCCTTGCAAACAGCTCTATAGCTTTCTATTTGAGGCAGTTATGACATTTAATTTAACAGTCCATGACTGTGATACTGGACAACCGAAATGCTTCCTCTGGCATGAAGGGATTGCTGGTAGAGGAGCGAATGAGATAAGGTTCTGCTTGTATGATTAATTTAAAGTCTGGGGTGGAACATTTGATCATGTATTCTGATACATGTGCTGGTCAGAATAAGAATAGTCATGTGTCTAGTAGCCTTGAAGGATTCACCAACATTGAAAAAAGTAGATCATAAGTTCCTTTTGTCCGGCCACAATCAAATGGAATGTGATTCCGACCACATCCTTATTGAGAGAAAAAAATAAAAGGTTCAATGGAAATATTGAACATCCCAATGACTGGGCACAGCTTATTCAGCAAAATGGCAAGAAATGCCCTTTCATGGTGAAATAAATACAACGGGGAGACTTCTTTGACCCCGCAGTACTTTTGAAGACTGAAATGCAACTTCGCAAGGTTGATGATGAGGGGAAATGGCACCATTATGAGAAGAATCACCCAGGTTTTATTTTTTATAAAAAATCTCTTATGA
Source organism: Conomelus anceps (assembly GCA_948455865.1). Classification (NCBI taxonomy): domain Eukaryota; kingdom Metazoa; phylum Arthropoda; class Insecta; order Hemiptera; family Delphacidae; genus Conomelus; species Conomelus anceps. The sequence goes on along the minus strand of OX418217.1, from coordinate 61,395,123 downwards.
GGATAAGCCGTTTAGTAGACTCAACTTGAAAAGAAGAGGACGCCAAGGGGGTTTGAAGTCTCAATTACATTATAATACTCCCAGCAAAATTTATGTTGAGAAGGAGAAAGATTTGTGATACTTCAATTCATCAATCCAGTGTTTTATCAGTTCTATAAAGACCTTGAGACCTCTGAATCTGTGAGGAATGTTTTACCGGATGTTGGCAACAAAGAGTGTGAATTATGTATCCGATAATGATTATTATTTAACCAACGTTCAATTTTTTGCATTTTTATCTTGTCTATAAATTTATTTCTTTTTGCCAGTTTTGTAAATAATGTTACAATGAAATTTTTTTGAGGATGAAGCCCACATAGGTCTTAGAACTTTATGTGGGTAATGAGTTGGATGGTGGTGATTGATGAGTTGGACCTACAGTTTTTGGTGGGTTCCGAACCACCGGGAAGTGATTTTTACAGCAGAGAACAGTGTCTTTTTTGCTGGCCAATCTAATCAGTCACCGTTACGAACAGGTCCTACGAGAACGCAGCTTATCTCTATCTGATTGAACAGATACCTGCTACACCTCGCGGCTATCCCTTCCCATCTTAAAAAGAATTTCCAATTATTATATTTAATACTTGAAGGATGATTGCTCTGTATTACACTAATCTTTAGAAATTATGAAAAAATACTACTTTTAATTTTATCTTATGTAAATAAATTTTCATTGTTTTCAGTTGAATTTTCAGTTGTAGATTATAGATTTGCAATAATAATAGTTAGAATAGCACAACTGATAAAATTTACTACAAGTTGAATTGTATCTCAAGATTATTATTCTTCTGTTTTGTGAATGTTTTGGCGATCATGATTTTCAACTTTAATCTTATCTGTAGATGTAGATATTCAGAAGAAGTCACTTCTTATATTAATTGATAACTCTTTTCTAGCAGTAACTGTAGGTGTATGGAAATAGTATGTAGTATGGAAATAGTATGTAGTATGGAAATAGTATGTAGTATGTAGTGAAAATTCAAGAAAGAAGTTCTGAGAACTTTGTGAAATATTTGAACAGAGAATATAAAATTTTCCACATCATTCAACTAAACCTAAAACATTACTTCTGTTTTTGCACCTCATTCCAGATATTATTAAACCTCGGATATCATTTTATTTCTGAAGAAAAATAAATGTAGATAGTGGAAAGTGTGTTAATCCCAAATTTTCATGTACTCCATGATAAAACTTTTTTTATAATCATAAATGATAAGGTAATTTCTAGTTATTATTTTAGCGCAGCATATGTGAATGTGAGTTGTGAGCTAATTATCTCACAATAATTCTTAAACCCGAATTTTTTGGTGGGTGAGTAAACTTTCAATTGCGATTATCTAAAAACTATGGTTTTGGACTTGTGCAACACATTATGCACAAGCAAACATATTGTATAGTTTGCACAAAAGTCTGTTAAATCATGTATAAAGTATCATCATTATCGAAGGTAAACTATAAAGTCTCAGTTTCCAACTACACAGATTCAGACCAGCGGACACAGCAGAAATACACTACAATTGATGCTTTTGCTATAGGAACCTACATAATATTGTAGTTTATTCCTGCCCTATCCGCTGACCATTTGTCCAAATCCGCGATGTTGGAAGCCGAGGCTTGATTGTCAACTGAGAACAAATCTAAAAAAATTCGCCGATACTATCTTCGATCTATTTTTTACTTTAAAAGTAAATAAAGTACACATTACAATCAAAATTCAAATCAAATTAATTTATTATATTTACAAAGATTGTGTAGTTTTATTTACCACCCAGTAATCGAAGTCATTTCTCATCTCCGTTTGTTTTGCTACCGAGTGAATACGTCAGTGTTCCTAAAACTCGAATTATCTCTGTAAGAAGCATAAAATGTTAGTTGGTTAGGCACAAATAGTAGTTCATCACACCACACACATTTTACAAATAGTTGGAAAAGAAAAATTATTATTTTATACGAAACGAGATTACATGTGTTGAGCATCAAAGTATAAAAGTTGAATGTTTGATATTTAAATAAATTAAGGATTCACATTGAATACGTTTGAGGCCCAACTATGTGAAAAATACTTTCACTTCAACATAGAATCATTAAAAGCACTAAGTGACAATAAAGCGATGACTTTTCTGGAATGATGAGGAGAACAAAGCAAGAAGTTAGAAGTTTTCAAACTTGGAAACCTACAGTTTTAGGTTGGTTCCGAACCACCGGGAAGTGATTTTAAAGGAAAGAATAGTCTTTTGCTGGCCAAACCAATCGGTCTCAAAGAGGGCCCAGGAGTGCTAAATATATATCAATTTACAGTAAATCATTATAAGATAAGCTCATTTTTGTTACATTTGATAGAAAGTAGCTACTTTCCATAGATTTTTCACGTATGGAAAGTGCCTCTTTTCCGTACTAGATCGGAAAAATCAGCAGACAAATAGCCGTACAAGATAGGAAAAAACATATGGAGTGCGGCAATAGTATATTACGTTACTAGGCTGGAAAATAATGTTTTGCCGGTCGAGCATATGATAGTTTATGCACGAGGCGCAGCCGAGAAACGTGAATATGCGAGAACCGGCAAACGTTTACAGCCGTGTAATGTACGATATTTTTTGTTACACTTGATAGAAAGGCATGCTCTAATCAGCTGGATAATATGCAAGACATTCAAAAGTATACAAGACAATTAAATCAGCTGCTTTATTTAGATTCATAATTTGATGGGGCGAATTTCCAAAAATCAATAATAATGATAGCCCAGTGCAATCAGCTGGATAATATTCGAGACAGGTATTGAATCATAGGTAATGAGTAATGTAATGAGTTGACTATATCTATACATATAATTTTCCGCACTCCATATGTTTTTTCCTATCTTGCACGGCTATAAGGCCCTATTTGTCAGCTGATTTTTCCGATCTAGTACGGAAAAGAGGCACTTTCCATACGTGACAAATCTATGGAAAGTAGCTACTTTCTATCAAGTGTAACAAAAAAGATTTTTCCGTTGACTCATATATATATATATATTATATGTATAGATATAGTCAACTCATTACATTACTCATTACCTATGAATCAATACCTGTCTCGAATATTATCCAGCTGATTGCACTAGGCTATCATTATTTTGGTTTATATCTGGGAATTCACCCATTCTGAATCTGAATTCACCCATTCTGAATTCTGAATCTAAATAAAGCAGCTGATTCACTGCCTTGAATACTTTTGAATGTCTCGCATATTATCCAGCTGATTGGAGCATGCCTTTCTATCAAGTGTAACAAAAAATATCGTACATTACACGGCTGTAAACTTTTGCCGGTTCTCGCATATTCACGTTTCTGAACTTGATAAACTATCACGTTATAAACTATCATATGCTCGACCGGCAAAACGTTATTTTCCAGCCTAGTAACGTAATATACTATTGGATACCTACCAAAAAAGAGTATTCATGCAAATCCAGAAATCACTAACGCGTTATTCATTCATTAAATTAGTTAGTAGGAAGGAAGAGAAAATTAAGTAGCCTCATAGATAGGTAGGGTGTAACCTAAGAGTTATGAGCATAAGAATAGACATGCATAAATTTCAATTGGTGTATGAGGGTAAGAGCACATGAGCAATACCGTCCTTAGCTTTTACCCACCTTAAAGCCTGTATGATATATTATGCAACATACTGTAAATTCTTGTAGAAATGTGTTGCAAAATGTTAGTTACCATTACAATAATGTGATGCAACAGAATTTGATAAGGGATAAGTAAAATTCAGAGAGATTGCTGAACATTTATTGTTATTAAAACAATTCAACAACATACCATATATAATAATATATTTGGTCGAAGAACATTGGACAGACAGTTTAATTTCTTGAATGAAAAATAACTAAAATACTGAAGTCTTCCTTTCAAGCCATTGCCAGCGGATTATTTTTCCATGCACTAGAAAAAATCACGTTCCCGTTAATGTTAGAGTATAATTTTTTGTGAAAGTACAAACTGGTGAAAGTAAGGGATATAGAAAAATAAATCAAGCATTCTAATCTCCTTCTGAATAATATTATGCAGTCAGCCTTTTCATTGAATAGTTTTACAGATTTTCCTAACTCAAATTCATCAAAATACATACAAAGGATTTTTATGTTTCTGAGTGCCTTTTCCATGAAATCCCAAACTGAGAAGAGATGATACAACTGTTAAAGCTGTGAGTTTTAAAAGTGTTCAATTCACAGCAAGTCTTCACATACAGATCGGAGGTTACAAACGACTCAAAGCTCAGATTTTCCTAGTTTTGAAACGCCTTTGTAGCTAGCTACTTAGCTTCTTCCCACACCTTATTGCTACTGCCAGCAGTCACACCAAAAAGTTGCGTATTTGTTTTTTCTTATCACTGACAGATGGGGTCCACTAAGCAATCGGTTGCCAACACCTTCGACTCAACACCACTCTAATTATATCAGTTGAGCTCAGTTTCACTTTTAGTGATCTTATTCTAGAGATCAAATTCATTATTTCTAGTTGTGAATTGCTTCCTCAATTTCGGGGAATTCATTCAATACAATGGATTTTAGTGCAAGTCTTCCATAAAAAAATCAGGGTACTTGCACAGTGGAGCATTATTATTTTTTTTAGGATGAAGCCCACGTAGGTCTGAGACCTGTGCATGGGTAATAAGTTGGATGATTGTGATTGATGAGCTGGACCTACAGTTTTAGGTGGGTTCCGAGCCACCGGGAAGTGATTTTACAGCAGAGTAGTGTCTTTTTTGCTGGCCAATCTAATCGGTCACCCTTACAAAGAATGCCCAGTAGAACGCAGCTTATCTCTATCTGATTGAGCAAAATAAAAAACATATTGCAGAATTGTGAAACCCGTGCTGCTCCAATCTGTAATACACCATTGCACAGCAAGTGTTTGATTTTGCGATGGGGACTATCCTCAATTGGATACTCCACTGTCCAATCACCCATAAATCCACTTGGATTGGTGAATTTTTGATGGCTTAGAAGTTATAAGAAAGATCTAACAATTATGAACAAATTGCTGTCTGGAGGCGATGCAAGTTTACTATTTATCGTAAAATGTTAACGAATCAATCTAACAATCAATGCTACCTGTAACATAACATGCAGAGTGGTGGAAGAAAAATTTATTACGAGAGAACGAATGCCGGAAGATTAATATGATACAAGTAATATATAATATGGTTTTATGAAGATCTATTCTTGTTTACATAGAATTGAAGTTAGCTTTTCTTCTTACCACTTTATAAAGATCGAAATGAGAAGAACAACACAGAAGAGTTTGATGGAACGTAGAACACTAGCACATGGAAGTATAAAAAATGCATACAGTTATGCTGATTTATGTTCTGCAGTTATGTCCTGCTTCTGATGTAACAAGGTTTTTAGGGATGGAATTGCAGGGAAACTTGAAGTGGGATAGGCACATAGATAAACTCCAGAAAAGGCTCTACCATGCTCTCTTTGCTCTGAGGACTGTTGAGTCGAATTCGAACCTCAAGACAGCTCTAAAGGTTCACCATGGGGATTTTCTATAACTGATTAGATATACTATTTTGTTTTGGGGGTCAGGAAGAAATTACTTGAACACAAGCTTCAGAATGCAAAAAAAAGCACTACGGATTCTTGAGGGGGTGGGTCCTTCTTCTTCTTGTAAGCCCATATTTAGAGGACTCCATCTCATTACGATTCCGGTGTTTTATTTCCTAGAAGTGGTTGCGTTTGTGTTCAAGAATGCAGATATTTTTAATGTTAACCGGATCAGTCATGCATACAAAACACGAGGTAAAAATGCAGGTTTGTTTGAGCTCCCGATTCATAGACTGACTCTCCTTGAAAAAGGACCATATTATTCAGGACTCAAGTGTTTCAATTGTATTCCAGAGGATATCAAGTTGTGCGACACTGGTGGAGGCATGTCCCTATACCATGGAGGAGTGCTACACTGCATTCACAGGACTCCGGTCTTGAACTCGACATTTTGCATGCCACTTGAGCTCTGCTCAAAACTTGTGGCTCTACGCAACAAAAATAATAATAATAATATGCAATATTCAGTAATCTACGTAGAAAACCGCCCAGCAAGACAACATGTTTTTGCTGATGGTGTCCACATGAGAATGAGTCTTGTGAGCAGGTGTTGAGGTGGATGATGACACTACAAATTCATGGGAATCGAACACGTGACCACAGAAGTAGCAGTCAGTCGGCGTCTTGTCAAAGATAACGCTAAAAGCAATTACACCACCGCGGCAAGAAGGGTATGGCCTAGAAGGATGAGACATTGAGACCGATAGTAATAAACAGTTTCACGTCCCAATTAATCATGTCAATGATTCCAATTAATTAATCATGGTTCCAATTAATCATGTCAATGAAACAAGAGAGAATATTTCTATTCCAACGCAATAAATGCATAGCAATTCTTATCAGGAGTTTATTTTGGTACTTACTTCAAACTGTCGACGTGTGTCTTGTACTCGAGAATTGTACTTGGTGGGAAGTTGAGCACTCTCCTCAAGGTATCCCGTATCCTTGCCGTGGTAGCTTGGTCTGAAGCTGTTTTATTCCATACCGAGATTATATCTTCCTGGAACGGAAATGGAAAATGCAAAGATAAAATAGAAGTATATAAGCTCACTACGTGGTTATATTTAATACAAATGAATTGCTAAGGAACTTCAAGACAAATGAATCGAAAGGTTATCTAGTGATTACTCTAATAGCTCAAGGTAAAAGATAGATAGGATAGACACATAAAAAGAATTGGCTTTAATCTTTCATGTGAACTGTTATTAGCTCTAGGATTAACTTATTCAACTTCTGTAAAATATTTCATCATACAGAAACTTTGTATTTTACGAGAGTAAAGTTAATCTAATCTATATACAGCAGTTCAACCACATATCGAATAAAATACCACATATCCACATACCTTCCTAAGGCCTCAAGTATTTATAGAGCTACTTTCTCTATCTTCAGAGATATACTCTCAACCATCTCTATCATTACGATGGAAATATAAAAGCGCTTGATCTATTGGCCACATATTATTGTGAGAAAGTCAAGCGCAAGGGTGGCGTTGCAATATATTTCCATAATAAATTCAATGAACTATTTAACAATGATAAGCTGACATTGTTGGATACAGAGGATCTATGTAGTGAAGGACATATTGAAATGGCAGGACTTAGATTTGTGTTGACTGTTAGAATTATATTGTGATTGGAGTCTGTCTATCGCCTTCAAAATGGAGATTTCAATTATTTATTGAGAATTTAACCTCCATGCTGAACAGAATATTAGTTGAGCAGAGATTAAATTGTAGTTTTGGGTGATGTGAATCTGAGTTCCCTCACACATAGTAGTCGTAGCTCTGGCATTTTTGAGTCTGGACCAGTACAACTTTGCTACAAAATCGATCAAGAAACAAGAGATAAGAATGGCAAAGGTATTGATAATATTTTTACTAATTTTCAACCTCCGCTAATTTCTACTCAGGTCATTCACATATTCATATCTCATTCATATAGGCGAATATGAATGACAAATAGAAGAAACATGACCTTAGGTTTCGTAATTGATCAATTCATAATGTAGTCCTACTCAAGCACTATCTCAACAGAAATGGCCTGATGTTTACTGTGGAAGGGATGGCAATAGGAAGTTTAGTTTTTTCATAAATTTTGTTAGATTATTTCAATGCATGCAAGACTTCATCAATTCATGACTTCATCAAGTTGAAGTCCAGAAGCAACACTTTAAGTGGCGAGTGGATGACAGCTGAATTGGAACACTCCTGCACGTGACAATTTGCAAATATAATTCTGGAGATAATGTTAACATTAATACTTAAAACAATGTAAAGAAGTTGAATGAGTTACGTCAATGTAGTTACGACCAAGAAGGGTTACGTTAATAGAATGATATTGAATGGCGAAAATAAATCAGAGTAGTTGGAAAATTATAAAAATGGGTTTAGAGGTGACGTTGATAAGTCTATCTTCCTTTATGATGATATAAAGATTAAAACTGATGGAGAATGCATTACTGACCCCCCCCCCCCCCCACCCTGAATTGCATGCATTAAGAATAATTATTTTATCTCAGCAGCTACTCAATTATCTTGTGACAAATTGTGATAACCATGGTAATTTTAGTTTCACAATACTGCAACTGAAGGCAGCTTATTTTTACGTCCTACAAGCATAGTTGTATGGTATTAAGACAAAATCTGGAAGAGGCTATGATGATCTGTCAATGATCGTTATTAATCAATGCAGCAGTGAACATAATGAGTGCTATGTTAGAGCAGAGAGTTTCCCTAGTAATAAAACTGCTAGATTGATACCTGTTTTCAAGAAATGTAGTAGATCTAATATTTGTAAGTTATATTCTCTATTCTTCCTGCATTTTCAAAGCTTTTTGAAAATATAATTTACTTGGATACATCTAATGTTATTCCTACATACCAATAAAGCTTTGTCAAAGAAAAGTCAACTTCTGGTGCCAGTAGTTAAATAAATTTATTTTAAAGAGTTCTGGACGGTTTAGACCATAGAGCATAGAGTAAAATAGAGATAGCGTCTGAGACGGCTGCTGAAGTCAGTGAGCCAATGCTCATGGCGGATCCCTCGTATAATAGCATAAGTTTGACTCATATGCGAATACCCAATTCATGAGAGGCTACACTTTTTTCCAACCTACAGAGCTCTGGGTGGGCATTTTGTCAACTACAACTGTTGGTAACCTTTCACCAAAAGGTTAGTTGGTTAGGTTTTTTGTTGCTATTCCTGTTCCTGATTCGAAACCTGCATAAAACAACCAAAAACCTAACCAACTAACCTTTCTATAACAACAGTTGTAGTAGTTGACAAAATGCCCAACAAACCCAAAAGCCTAGCCAACTAACCTTTTGGTGAAAGGCTACCAACAGTTGTAGTAGTTGACAAAATGCCCACCCAGAGCTCTGTAGGTTGAAAAAAAAGGTGAAAAGCAGCCTCTTGTGCCAATTCCCCCACTCTTTTGGCTTCACTTCGATGAATGAAGCCTATGGCCTATTACGACTATTTTATTCTATGCTCTGTGGTTTAGACTAAGGGAATTATTCTTCTGCCATATTACTTGACCTCTCTAGAGCATTTGACTGCGTGAATGTAACTGTTCAGCTTGCAGGTTCTGGGTAACCCGCACAATCTGAATAAATCGTAAATAACGGATCGTGAATATTCTAAGACTACTTATCCTCCAAAAAAGAGCAGTTAGGTATTTAGAAAGGCTCATAGACAATGAAACTAGCGAAGAAGCGTCCAAAGATTTATCCCCGTTAACAGTACCTTCAGTTGCTATTTTAAAAATGGTAATGTGCTCAGTTCGTAACAGGCTTGATTTCAAAAGCAATGCAAATACGCACTCATAGCACAAGAGGAAAGAATGATTTTTCAATACAGCCACATATCTAGATTGAAAATTTTTGAAAAAACCAAGCTATGCAGCCGTCAAACTTTCCAATAAAGCACCTACTGCTCTGAAAAATCAATGTGATAATGTGAATACATTCAAGGTTGCCCTTTTTAAATTGCTGGTGGATAAGGTTTACTACACAATTGATGAGTACCTAGTAGACTCTTCATAGCCCTTATTGCCCGTTGTGGAAAGTAACAAACTTCATTTGGTGATGTAGTTACTGTATTATTAAATAAACATGCTACTTCTTTGTGTTTTTCAATAAAATATTGGTTCAGTTTTAGTTGTTGACTTTCGTTAGATTATAAATATTGTTGGATTATTGCTGAGTTTTATTAATTGTTTTCTTCTTCCCTGTTTTTATGTTTACAAGCACTAGACTATATGAGACTCTCACGATATAGTGATGTATGTGAAGATCATGGAAGTTGCAGATAAAGTGACTGCAACTTTTGAATGGATAAAATTTTTTAATGGTTATGACGATGATCTATCATCATTAACATGTGTTTGGATTGACTTGACTTCTACATTTTCGGCTCTAAAATCTTGAACAAAATTCAAAATTATATTCACTTTCTTTGGACTATTGAACAGCTTTAGTGCTTCGTTTTTAAAATGAATATCTAAATAATCATATTTTTGGAAAGAATCAGGAACTGTTCTTTGAAGTGAAATTTCTAGTTGAGCTTGGCCATAACCTAAAAATTGGATTTTTCAATTGAAAATTTGTAAAGAAAGCAGTTGTAGTGGGCTGTGCCTGTTGTATCTTTACTTGATTATGTTTTGTAATATATAGATAATTGTGCAATATGTATAATATGTGCTGTATTGTATTGAATAAAAATCTACTTACTTCCAGTCAACAGAACAGTATTAATTAAAACGTAAAGTATTCACACGCAGTGAACAAAATAATATTTTTCTATTAATGAAAAGTTGCCATTTAAATTAAATTGTCAGATTAAAATACTCATGTCATGACAATTTTATATGTGAGGATTGCAAACATCAATGATAAGATACATTATGACAAATTATGCAAATTTTGAGCAAGTCATTAACATGAAAAAGATAAAGGAAATATGAACTTGATCGTCCTTTTCAACTCTACTAGATAATAACCTGAAGAAATTGAATGACTACTAAATAATACAGGAAGATGAGAATTTTATTAAAGAAGGCTACATGATTAAATAACATGGAATGGGCTAAACTGCTAAAAATTTGATTATTTCCTTTACTTTTCGAGCTGGAAAATCAAGAACAAACATCATTTTCAAGTACTGTTTTGTTTCTCATGAAAAATGTAAATTCATTTAGAAATAAATATCGATAAAAATACTGACCTGGAACCTTATAGACACAACAGCTCCACAAATTTCTTGTCCAACCATGAATTGTTCACCTAACATGGCTAGAACCAAATTTTCCCAGCATCTTGAGGCAAGCCCCTTTCTTAGCCTGACGATCCACTTGCCTCCTTTTTTATTAGCTTCGTCCTAATTCCAAACGTAGAAATATAACATTTTTTACAGAAATGAACATGAATATAGGCAAAAAATAGGATTTGTCAACAAATACTATGAAAAAAGGCTTTGGAATTCATCTAACTGATACAAACTACTGATAATAAATTTATAGCAAAGCTGCACTCAAGCTATGTTATAGACTTATTTCAATTTTTCCAACAGAATATAATTTAATTTTCAAGCCATGTCAACCAAGAGCCTAATTAATTAAAGACTTCATTCTAGATGGTTTGTCTGATGGGTGGGGGGATTGTATTGCCTGTCAGTTATATAGCATAATTTGATTTATCCATTAGGAATTGAATATGGTTGTTGCAGAAGCAAATTTTTACACCGTATACAGTTAATTAATTTTTTATCAATTTTTTAGGTTGCGTTTATTGATGTGTTCTATGCTGATAAACATGGCAACACTTCATGGAGTCTATGGTAGTTTCTTCATAACCAAATTGATGATTCCTTTGTTCAAAGATTTCAGAATGGCCGACAAAAAATACTGTTCTATCGACAGAAACGTGTTGCGGATCAAGCGCATTCGCGTTGTCGTTGCATCACCAGTGTGACTTCACTGTATATGCTTATGTGGCGCGCTATTAAGAAAAAATAGTCTTCCATGTACCAATACACGATTTCAACTACTGCGTTACTGATGACGAATGCTTACCTCCCACATAGGCTTAATGCCAACTTTGAAAAGGTGGAAATCACTGTGACTCTGAAGTTCGGACGGTCTTACAAGATGACTGTAGATGGCCCAGAATTGTTCAACTGAGCCAAACCTTCCTATTAACTTCAGATGTTGGTCATAGCTCTGAACGACAGTCTGTTTTCCTGGAGGTCGACAACTGTACCATAACCAATAATTGTACTGTAGTTTATGGTCACCTTGAGGAATTATCATAGGTGTCTGAAAAAGCAAAAATCAAACGAGAAACAATGAACAGGAAACACAGACAAGTGCTTCATTTAATTTCATTTTAAAAAAATATATAAAAAGAAAATAGTACACCTACATTAAGTTCATTTCTAGTAAAAGGGCATTTTGAAAGAAATGATTAAATTCGCTTTTCTAATATAATGCTTTGATGATTTACTTTGAATTCAACTCATGAATCTATCATTAAAATTCAACGTCGGTAATAAAATTGGTTGTCACTCTCTGGTAGCTCTGTTGAATAGCCTTCTTGCAGTTGACCTTTCTAATTTCTTGTTCAAGCCATTGCTTCTACTAAGGTGTGTTTAGATTCTACGTAGATATTGATTAGCATCTGTATGCCAACTCTCATAGCATCAATTGAGTTTGTTATCAGAAATTTTAGATTCAATGGTTACTTACTTGCAGTTCAGCGTTGTGTAAATCTTTATTTCCTGATTCATCTCCACTATCATCATTTTTAAGCCTGAAAAGAGCATAATTATTGATGAAGTTACAGCAGGCAATAATGAAGAGCAATCGAGATTAAATTGACGGAATTAATCAGCAATGAATTAAATGAGATTGTTTTCAATTTTAATGCGGCGTGAGTCTTTTATCAATGAAAAAGTTCTCATCGCCATTTCTTTATTGTAACAAAATCACTGTTTATTCACCAAGCAAACATCAAATGTTTAGGTCTTAGGTCGGTTATTTTTTCTTGTATGGTAAAATATCTTGGTTTCCTGACCAAGCTGTCTCCTGATCTTAAAGAAATCGAATTTTCAGGTTCTACTCGAACTAACAACCAACTAGAGATAGCCTATTTGTACATCGTCGCTCAAATATAGCAGATATTTTATAGTTACCAGGAAAAAGACACAAAAATACTTGTAAATATAAGTTGGACTTTGTAAACCTTTCCAGTACTTATGTATTATACGGAGGCCACTAATTAACAAGCTTAACCTAACCTCGCTAGATTGTGAATTCCTAGATATTAAATTTAATAATGTAATGCTCAATTGGTGGAGCTGTTTCCTCGACGCTTCCTGTGAATTTTGACGTTCCTCAGGGCTCAGTGCTTGGGCCGACCCTGTTCCTCATTATGATAAACGACTTGGACGACCATGGTTCAACTCTCATGTTTGCTGATGACACGTCACTTCTCTCATTTGGCGCCGATCTTGGGCATGTTTTGGAGACTTCTGCACACCATCTCCAGTCTGCTGTCTCGTGGTTCCTGGCAAATCGCTTCCAGTCATACCTTGTAATTGTTTATCATGCTCTTTTTCACTGCCACATCTCCTATGGTCTACTCCTGTGGGGTCATTCAGCAAGGGTCTCTGAAGTACTGAAGCTGCAAAAACGGGCTGTTAGAATAATTACTGCAAGCGAACATCGTGCCCATTGCAAGCCCATTTTTGCTAGACTAGGCATCTTAACGGTTGTCAGTGACTTCCTTCTTCACTGCCTGATTTACGTTAAGAAGAATCAGAATGATCTGGTTACCCGGGAGAACGTGCATCACTACAACACCAGGCATCGGGAGCTGTTTGACATACCAAGAGTACGCCTTTCAAGATCACAGGTATGCTATAGAAGTGCTGCCTTGCGCTACTTCAACAAGCTGCCTGAAGAGGTGAGGCGACTGGATCTGAGCGTGTTTGAGAGGGTCATTACTAAGTTTTTGAGGAGCAGGGCTTACTACAGTTATAGTGAGTTCCTGAATGATGACCTAGCAATCCTGCGCACAATCTTGTGATAAAATTGTTTGGTGTATTTAAGTGTTTGTTTTGACGCCATCGATCCTGCAATGCAGGCAAAGGATGAAGATTTAGGTATAAGGTATAAGGTAGGCTCTAACACAAGCAATCTTCAATATATTCCAATTAACGTCACGATCTAGCGAGGTTAGATTGAGCTGGTTGAATAACAGCCTCCGTATAATACGTGAGTGCCAGATTTTCAAATTGCTTTGAACCATCTAGGCTACATGTTAAAAATGTTTAAAGCAGTTGTTAACTTGGAATAGCTCTGGCTTGTGTGTTAAAAAGTAGGGCGTTTTACAAGATCTTCAAGAAATAGCTTAGGTTTGAGTTGAATATACATATGATAGAAGAAAATCAACTAAGTCTACAGTTCCAATTTGCATATATAATAAAGCATACAGATTTGCGATCACAGAAAAGGACAGACTAATGTGCCCAGAGATTAATGCGCCTTTTTGACGATGTCTTACATTTTTATAACAATGTTCTGGCAATAAACGAATCTTGAATCTTGATGATGAAGATATACTGAGTGGATAGGAATGCCATCCAATCCTGAATTTAGGAAGTCTGTAACATTGAAGGCCAAGAGGCCCAATCATCCAATGTTCGCTAAAAAGATGCATAAATGCAACCTACCATCAGATATTCTACAATTACTCTGATTCAGTTATTACGTTTGTAGAATAATTCGGCATTGAATTTATTAGCTTAATAAGCCTGAAATATTATAATAAGCCTCAAAAACTTTCTGTTTTTTTATTTATTGTTTTTGATCTTGGCCGTATACGGTAATACTTATGGTGTGATCCCTTGAAATTTGAATCGGTAAAGCAGGAATAATCATTTAAATCGTGCCAAATAATTCCATGCATTCAGCACTCATTAACTAAAAGAATGGTAAACTATGATACAACAAATATAAAGTTAAAACACATTTTGAGGTTATACAACAAATTTCTGGCTTGACTATTCACATGAAATTGTAAGTTCGAAATCAAATAGAAGGAAAAACTATCGAGAAAAACAGAACATTCAATTATAACTCAGAATTTTATTGAACTTACGCGTCAAATTTATTACTCATATCAATGTTTCTGGTACAGGCAGATTAAGATGTTTATCACTTTCTATGGAATGCAATAATATATTTAAAAATTACAGTCATCAGATTACAACTGATCCTTCACAACAATCAATATTGAAAGTATTTTGAAATTACACTATTATAGAAAACACACGTTTTTAATGTAAAAAAACATGGAATAATTCAACAATATTAGGAACACACTTGGCTGTTTTCTCTTTGCTCTTGTTCTTGAGTTGAGTCTGCGTTTGCGTGTGTGTTTCGTCCTTTTGTGATCGTGGTTCCACAGTCAGGGGTACCAACAATCACCACTTTGAATAAAATAAATTTAAAACAGTAGTCCTAGACGGACTACCAGAGTTTACTACTTTCAAGATCTCTATTCTACTATTTTATTATTCTACCATACAAAGATTTTAAGAAAATCACAAGATGGAGAATATTAAAATTCGTCATATGAATTTATGTACAATCTGTTGTTAGGTTGTCAACTTGAATTGATGAGCTCCCCTCCAGAAACACCGCGAACTCAAACTTTCAGAATCACTTGCGTGTGCACTGAAATTTGACATTTTCCAAGGTGACTTGACGGTTTAAGGTCATCTTTTGACCTTTTGTAGTGATTTTCCAAATATTATTGTTAAGATTACCGTTATTATCCTTTAAGTAATGGCATCTCTAGGGAAAAAGTTATTTGACCAGTTAAAAAGTAAAGAATTCCGTAGTTATTTGATGAGGTAAGTTTGACAAATAGTTTGTTAATATAGTCTTTAGTCAAGCTTCTGCTGTAACATAAGGTTGACAACATCAAAAAAAGGGTTTCAAACATTTTCCAGTCTCTTTCAAAGGTATTTTTGACGCTGATCACAATCCAGTTTTGAGAAAGCGGTTAAAATCGTAGTGAATTTTTGAGGTTATGTAAATTTTCTTCAACTACCCACGAGACATAAGTGGGTATAGGTTAGGTTAGGCTTAGATTAAGTAGTCAACTACCTGGGATGCCGGTCCACACGCACAAATTTGGTTGGTGCAATATGATTGTATCAATGGCTGTTACAATCAAATCTGAGCAATTAAAGACAATGATTTGGTTGGTGCAACTTTTGAACTTGGGGTACCGGTACTCACGCAGTTTTGAGTGCAGCTGTGGAGCATGGAGGAGTTACTTTTTTGACATCACAGCTATTGCTTTAGCAAATATGGTAAATAAGAAACGGAAAAGTATAGGCGTTGGTATAGGCCTTGGTTTAAAATTAAAAGGTTACAAAGAGCAAGTTTTCACATGTGAGAATCAAGAGACAGATCTGTCTATACTTCTGTCTATCTAGACCAACACCTATACTTTTCCGTTTCTTATTTACCATATTTGCTAAAGCAATAGCTGAGATGTCAAAAAAGTAACTCCTCCATGCTCCACAGCTGCACTCAAAACTGCGTGAGTACCGGTACCCCAAGTTCCACATAGCACAGAATATCCTCAGGATATCCCACACTGATCCCCAAATATCCCACAGGGACATGGCATTTTGGGATATCCTCAGGATATTGAAGAAGAAAAATCTCAACATGAACGTTTAAGGTTTACAGTAATGTATAAAATGACCATACAATCTTAATTTCACCTTGTTCATAAGGAAATTGGTCAATTAAGAATTCCAACATTAAATATTGCATTAATTTGTCATGTGACGGTCATATCCTAGGGACATGCATAGGAAATCTATAACGTATCTTTCATCATTTCAACGGTCATATCCTAGGGATATTCTCAGCATATTCCATTAATATCTCAGCAGTATTGCCAAACTTGAACTTTATAATCCTGCTAGATGTGATTGTAATTATCACAAACACAATGTAGTTAATATTATCTAATATACAGAAGAAAAATGAATCAGAGTAAATATAAAACTATTTTATTTGAGAGAATATAGGTGCAGTAACAGTAAGCCAATTAATTCGTTAGTAATGAATTAATTACGTTTGTTATATTGTCATCTTGAGTGAGTTCGTTAATTTTGTGGAAAAAGTCGTTTTCTGACTCAAATCGCTGCTTGCTGATTGTTTTTGGTTTGTTTATTATTTACTATAGATTTTTATCAAGAAAACTTGTAGCCTAATTTGTTGTTCAATCGTCAACGAGACTACAACCGTAACATTTCTAGGTAAGTGCAAACATTACTGTCCTCTACTTTGTTTAATTTTAGCTAGACATGGAATGCAATGTAGATCTCTTGCCTAGATACAATTTAGGCTATGTGTAAGGTTGGAATTTCTAATATTATTTGATTTATGAAGTTGATTGAAACCTACGAAAATTTCTATGATGATAGCTTATAGGTAAATACTGAGTACAGTTACTATTTTCCTACTCTTATTTATTATTGAATTACCGTACCTAACATGGGTTTGGCCTAGGCTAACTCTTTTGAATTCTGCCAATTAGGTTGATTCACCTAAAATCTGGTCATTATTATAAAAGTCTTCTCATAGCAGTATTAATAATTAGCAGTGCAGTGGCCTATATAATAATAAGTTCCATGCAGGCACTTAGAGTGTGGGGGGGGGGGGGGGGCTTGAGGTGCTTATCTTATCTGAACAGATACAAGCCCCATATCACTTCCCCAGTATCAAATTTCCACAGATTAGAACCACTTCAATTTATTAACAATAAATATGGTTTGGTGCTTTAGCCTATGAGACACTCCTATTTACGATAAAATCTCATTTTTATGAAGTAACATTTGAATTTCATAATTTCCAGTTTTAATTTATTTGCAGGTGAAAGAATTCACTAAATAATCTTTATTTCATTTCATGTTTTCCATGACGTCAGGTTGCTGACAAAGCTTCTCTTTAGAAGTGAAATGCAACCCTCCAGTATCTCTAGCAAAGGTGAGTGAAAAATATATATCTGAAATACGGTGTCAGTTTTGATATTAAATTGTTCACTAAATTATGTGGCATGAACATGAAACAAATATTGTACAATCTTCTGCCAATTACTCTCAATATCCAATCCCTTCACATCCAGCCAATCACTTCGCCTCTACTATTGGGCATGACTTATGATTATGCTTTTGTATGATATGATTTGTGCTTCTATATGATTGTAAAATTGGGATTGTATTATTGCTTGTGTGATTTTGTGCTTTGTATGCTTGCGACTTTATGCTTTATATGCTTGTGGTATTTTTGAATGTTGCAAATGCTCCTGTAACTTGATTTTTGTGATATTGATTTTTACATGACCTATTACATTTATATGTTCAATGGCTGAATAAAAAATTTGGATTTTGAGCCTTATCTAAATAAGCAATGAAGTTTGCAGTGATAGCTGGTTTGGCACTAAAGGGAAAAATATTTTTTCAACACTGAGTATTTACTAGTGTCATTCAAATGGCTGAAATTATTACTGGAATGCATGTGAAGAGTGATAAAAATTTGTTACTCTGTTCATAAGTCATCATTACCATTTTTAAATTTTGATAACATTCTATTGTTTCAATAGAACATTTTTATTTTATTTTTTACTATTCTTTTTTATTTTGGCTTTTAGACACAGTATGGGTAACAGTTAAAAATGCAACAAACGCTGAGATGGAGATGACCATAAAGAAAGGGCTATCAAAGGCTAAGGAGAGAAAGGATAGAGAAACAAAGTAAGTTGATACTTTAAATATGTAGTTGATGTTATAGTGATTTTGATCCACCTTGAAAGCGCAAATATTGAAATATTATAATCCCACTCTATATGGAACACTTCATAATAGCAAACTCACTCTGCTCTTGAATTCACTTAACTCGATCACATAAACAATAAAGAAAGTTTTAAATGTGGGAAATGTAACTGTAAATATATGGCTTAAAAGTTATATCAGTAGACTATACTTATCTGGTTCATGAATCATGCTGATGAATAATTGTGTTTTCTGGCTTTTAAATTTAAAATGGGGTTCGCCCTCGCAAGGTGTAACAAAAGGGCACATTAGGCCAGACACCACATGGACGCTCAATTGTCTTTGAAGTGGTGCATGCCTTTTGAGTGGCGGCGATCGCTGTTTAACGGAATTTCAACACATCAGCATGGTCATAGCTGCGCACACAAGTAGTTTTGTGGAGAATTTTTCAAGTGCTTACATATTTTTGGTTCCAGGTACTCAGCTGTATATTAAATAAAATAGCTTTTTTGATTGTATTTATATAATATAAAAAATATTCATTTCCATAAATAATTGTTTTTAAATGTTTTTCAATTAGACCTGGATAATATCAGCATAAAGTTATATTTGTGTAAATACAATTAGACCTGGATAATATCAGCATAAAGTCATATTTATTAAACCTGTTCCAGAGGACTGCGCATGCACAAAACACTGTTGTCAGTAAACATTTTCTAAACTCAAATTTCCCATGTTGATCTTTGATTCCTTAAAAACAATGACCAGCTGTTATTTGCATTTTTAAAAGATTTTTGATAGTGACCTGACAATATATACTCATTAATTCAATATGAATTATTCATTCATATATAGTATATCAGAACTATTAATTTTTATAATCGTTTTTTTTTTGTAATGTGATGGTAATGAGATTTCTGCAAAACGTAAATCATATTACATGCCAGAATTTATGACAACAATGCTTCATTGCAGTATCCGGATTCTGAGCAACTTGTTCAGAAGATTTTTTAGATCACTTTTATTAGCAACAGTGTTCTGTGCATGCGCATGTCTCTGGAACTGGCTTGGTAGATATTATTGTTTTCAAATTTGTAAATGATTTCTATTAATTAAAACAGACCTTTGTTAACACTGCACTATTATGATTGTTATTTACATAATGTTTACACATTTTAAAGTGTCAATGTTAATAGGCAGTTACATTATTGTTTTTCAATCTATTATTATTTTTCCAGAAAACAAATGGCCTGCGACTGAGGATATTTGGGGATGATGGGTGCAACAGAAGCGCCCATTACAGATGCTGATCAATTATTTTTTATTCTAAATGAATAATAAATTTTAATTTTCTATAAATTTTATTAAATAAATAATTTTTCTGGAAGATTTGAAACGAATTATTGCAATAAATTATTTTTGTAAATCAAGACACAAAAGTTTCATTTATTCACTTGATTTGATTTTCTATATAAAATGTTGTATAATTTCAGTAATTCAATAATAGAAACCAAACCGGCCATTATTATAAAGTTATAAACAACTTCACTAGATAAATCATTAATCTGTGGCTTGCACCTGCATATATGCTGCATTTTTGGATTTCCTATCACCTTTATTAACACTATATATATTCAAACTATATAACTTCAAACTATATAACTTATAAACTATATAACTTCAAACTTCGATTAAAGTTCTTGAAACGTGTCCTATATCCCTTGGATATTCTAGAAGTGTATTGCTAGAATATCCTGATGGGGTGCTCACATGATTTTCTTAGGTCATCCTTGGGATATGATAGAATATAAATCACTAGTATATCCTGGAGGTGTGACCAGATGATATCCTCAGGACAACCTTGGCATATCCCAGGATATCCTAGAGAGATATCCCCAGAATATCCTAAAGTGATTTCCCCAGAATATCCTAGAGAGATATCTCCAGAATATCCTAGACAGATATCCCCAGGATATCCTAGAGGGATATCCCCAGGATAGGGATATTGGCGGACATTCACATGTGCTAGGGACATCCTGAGGATATTCATATCCCACAACGAGATCTCCTCAGGATATTCCTGTCATCCCTATGGGACATTCTCAGGATATGCCAGGGATATTCTTGTGCTGTGTGGGCGCAATGAACCCAATGATTGGCGAAGCTGCTTGAGAATGAATACAGAGTGCTATTCATTTATTTTATTTCAGTACATGTTAAAGCTCACAGAATACTCCATAAAGAGCCTTATTGACATACAATAAGAGAAAAAATACAATACTTTCAAATAAGATCAAATAACAGTATTAGAAGAGGCGAAATTAAGCCATAGGGAAACATAAAATATATGTATGAAAGGTAGATAATGAGCTCCAAAAAATTGAATGTACAGTAATGGAAATATTAAAATATAAAAACATTTTCAAAAGAAAAATAAAATTTAAGGAAGAAAAAAGAAATAACTTAGAGAAAGTAGAGTATAGCTCGATTATAAATTATTGATCAATTGAGCGGTATTTTATTTCACATATTTTTTTTTTAATTGATTATAATGGTCAGAGAAGGGATCAATGAAAATGTTCAGTCTGTTGTACAACCTTAACATTCTATACAAGTAGGAATTAAAATGGTGAGCAGATCTGATAAACGGGACCTGGAACAGCGTATTTACTCTTGGTCTATTAGATGGAATATAAAAATGCAACAAGTTGATAAAGTCAGGCATGAATACATTATTATTTAGAAAGTTATATAATAGTAATAGGACACTGACTGATCTTCGGTCTTTCAATTTTTACAGGTTGAAGATTGACCTTAAATTTTCAAAATTTTCAGTGGAGAAAGTTATTGGACAGACAGTATTAAATTTTTTGAAGTAAAGATATCTCAAGAGTTTATTTTGAATTTTTTCTGAATCGTCAATAGCAATGCTATGAAACGGTTCCCACACTAATGCAGCATATTCAAGCTTGCTTCTCACTGTCGTATAATACACATTTAATATGATGTCACATCATGTGGTGAAAGGCTTACAATTCCGAAATAGAAATCCAAGCAACTTATTAGAACAGTTATGAACGAGTAATGATCGAGAAGTGAAGGAGAACGGTTGTTTTTGTGCGGGCGCTCTCTTATCAAGAAGCTAACAGATAACCTAAAAGTTTGTTTTAAAATAGCGAAATGTGCTTGTTCGAATTTGTATTTTAAACTGCGTATTTCTTGTTTGTTTAAACACAAAATCGGTGTTTGCATTGAATCGGCTTGCTTGGTCAAAGGTCTTGTAAAAACGGAAGCTACATCCTTTTCGTCAAGTATCTCATGCAAAGTATGTGCAAAATCGGTTTGGGATGCGAGTGGTGATTCGACTAGGTGCAATGACTGTCATGCGAGTGTACATGCCAAATGTGCTAATCTCACGATGGGAGATCTTAAATATATGGAGCAGAATAAGAAGACCTGGCATTGTGAAGACTGCACCAGGGAGCGGCGCAAGAGTTTAGCACTAGAAACGACGGCTGCTGAGGGTGAGTTAAGCTTGAAGGACATTGTCACTTTATTGAACGGTATTCGTGAAGACCATAGAAGATTTGAAAGGGATCTAGGGAATTCGGTTGAGGCGTGCCATAATGCGATAGAACAATTAGCAACCGACTATAAACTTCAAAGTGAAAAGCTAAACACCTGTTTGGGGGCTATTGAATCGCTGACTGGAGAAGTTCAATGACTAAAAAAAGAAAACTCCACCCTTAGAGAACAAATAGATGATTTAGAGCAATACTCACGAATTAATATGCACGAAATCAGAGGAATTCTGGTAAAGCCTAACGAGGACCTGGGTTCAATCATTTGCAACATGAGTGAAGTTCTAGGCCACAAGGTGAGCACTGAAGCCATAGATGTCTGTCACAGGATGGGAAACAATAAGGCGAAGTTGGAAGGGGGCCAGGGGCTGACTCGAGAGGGACTGCCACCGATACTCGTCAAATTCGTCAGGAGGACGGATAAGGAGGAAATTCTAAAGAGATGAAGAGTAAAGAGAGATTTCTCCATGAGACATTTGAATCTTCCGATGGACATGAGCATCTACATTAATGAGTGTCTTTCACCCAGCCGGCAAAGAGTCTTCACAGCCGCAAGAGACGCATGGAAGGCTAATCAATTCAAATTTTTGTGGATCAGAAACGGCAAGATCCTGATAAGAAGGGAGGAGGGCAGCCCGGTTATCGAATTGAAAACAGGCGAGCAACTATGAAATTTATTGAAATAGGACTTATTGTTGATTACTTTCAATCCAATGAAACATTCTTGTTATCGGAATCTAGTTATTTGATAGTGGTCAATTTCTCTATATAAATGGAAAGTAACATAAGTGAAATTATAATTATTCAGCAAAATATTCGTAGTATGCGAAAAAATTTTGATAATTTTCTTACTAATTTGATTCAGATGCAGTTACAGCCTTCTATAATAATTTTAACTGAAATATGGATAGAGGAAAATGAAGCTGATTGTTACAAAATTGATGGCTATAGAACAGTAGGCAATTTTAATCACAATTATTGATCGGGAGGTATCATAGTTCATTTAAGAATTGATGTAAGCTATGAAGTAAGAAAAGTCGATTTGTTATCAGCCGATTGCGTTTACTGTCAATGCTGTTGTCAGGGCGTATCTTTCTCGTTTTTGGCAGTATACAGGCTACATCTATATTCGAGTGGGCTATATATAAATGAAATAAGCGAATATCTGCTTGAACTGAATGAGATAAAGGGCTATCCTAAACCATTCTTCGTTATCGGAGACATCAACATCAACTTATTATCAAACGAAAATATCGTAGATGAATATATAATGGTTATGAATGCGTTTGGTCTTGAATCGTTAATAAATGAACATACACGATTATTCAATGGCACAGGAACTTGCATAGATCATGCTTTTGTTCAGGTCCCGAAAAAGTTTTTCAATGATAAAATAAAAAACATCAAGGCAGAAATGTTGCACCTGGATATCACTGACCATTCAATGACAAAAGTGGTAATACAATATGAATTAAAAACAGGCACACATCAGAACACACAATTAACACACAAAAAAATAAGGATAAATTATCAAAAACTTAAAACAATATTAGCAACAACAGATTGGGATTATACATTGGGTAAAAGAGAACATGTTGATATTGAAATAAGCTGGGAGAAATTCATAGAATTCCTACAGAAAACAATTAATGAAGCAGTAACTTCCCAAGAAATTCTAATAACTAAGACAGTAAAACCTAGATCTGAGTGGATCTCGGAAAAATTGATTAAAAAAATACAGTTTAAAAACTTTCTTTATGAGAAATATCAAACAAATCCAAATAACATATTAAATAAGGCAAAATATTTGAAATATAGAAATAAATTAAGAACTGAGATGCGTAAAACTAAACGAGACTATTTTTTTAATTTATTTGAAACTAGTAAAAATAACGTTAAGGAACAATGGAAAATTGTAAATCGACTGCTGGGAAAGGGGAAAGAAAGAAATAGTATTGATAAGATTGTACTTCAGAATGGTGAAACAGTAGAAGGTTCTAAAAATATAGCTAACAATATAAATAAATATTTTCTTACAGTTGTACAAAATAATAGATCAAAATTAGAAGAATGTTCACACATTGATGAGAACCAAGAAGGAAAGAAGTTTCCTATCAATAGCCCAGCTGAATCAATTTTTATCTATCCCGTAAATTCAGAAGAAATTAAAAACATAATAAAAGAACTAAAGGTAAACACCGCCCCTGGAGTAGATGGTATCGCAACACAGACAATAAAAGAAATTTCAGAGTATATTAAAGACGTTTTAGTTGATCTATGCAACTCAAGTATACAAGAAGGGGTATTTCCATCAATACTAAAAAAGGCTGTTGTAATTCCCATTCCTAAATGCAAAAAAAAACAAAAATATTGATAACGTCAGACCAATAACTTTGTTGTCCATATTTGCAAAAATATTGGAAAGAGTGATGAAGAACCGCATTTTGAACTTCTTGAATCACAAAAACTTCTTTAGCAAGAACCAGTATGGATTCCTAAAAAATAAGGGTACAAAAGAGGCCATGAAAACACTACTGTCAAAAGTCAATGACAGCTTTAATGATAATTTAAAATGCTCCACGATATTCCTAGATATATCGAAGGCCTATGACTCTATAGAGCATGGAATACTTCTAGGTAAGCTAGATAAAATAGGAATCAGGGGATTAGCAAATCAATGGTTCAGGAGTTATTTCAAAGATAGATACC
Organism: Conomelus anceps; assembly: GCA_948455865.1. NCBI lineage: Eukaryota > Metazoa > Arthropoda > Insecta > Hemiptera > Delphacidae > Conomelus > Conomelus anceps. The sequence continues at coordinate 61,370,332 of OX418217.1, read as the reverse complement.
AGCAAGTAAAAATAGACAATGAATTGAGTGATAGGGGTTTGATAAAGTATGGCATTCCACAAGGATCGGTTTTATCGGCAATTCTCTTCCTAGCATATGTAAATGACTTATGTAATGGTAAGATATTAGGAGAAATAGTGTCGTTTGCCGATGACACAGCTATATTTTATAAAGGACAAACTAGGAATTCAATATACGGAAAAATGCAAAAAGACATGCGAAGTATTCATTGGTGGTTTTGTAGTAATAGGTTATTACTGAACGCAAAGAAGTCAAACTTACTCTATTTCAAACTACAGAATCACAAAGTAAATGATATACAGCCAATACTTAAATATCATAAGTTTAACTGCGGTGATTCATTGCAGAATGATTGTCAATGTGATGCGATTGAAGAGGCTGACTGCGTCAAGTATCTTGGATTGATAATAGACAATAGGCTGAATTGGTATGAGCATATCTATAAACTGAAATTAGAAATTTTTATTTCCATCAGAAATTTTTATTTTTTAAAAGATATATGCCCGAAATACTTTTTGATACACCTGTACCATACTCTAGTGGAGTCAAGAATAAATTATGGCCTCATATGCTATGGAAGCGCATATGTGACGAACATGAAGCCGATCATTTTAGCTCAAAAACATTTATAATTAGGTTGATCTGTGGTAGACCAAGACTTGAACATTCATTACCTCTTTTCAAGTCTCTGAATATACTACCGGTCAGACAGTCATTTCTCTTTAAGGCTATTTCAGATGTTTTCAAAAATAAAATCCAACTTTTATCACAGACACAAAATCCATATCCAATTCGCAATCAAAATGTAATATACTTGTCAAGTCCAAGACTTGAGCACAATAGAAAATTTTTTAAATATGTAGGTTGCAAGATTTATAATGCAATGCAACCGGATTTACGCAACTGTAAATACAACTGTACGGTGAAAGCCAAATTAAAAAGATTTATCTCTTCTATAGAGGACATAGAAATATTTTTTTAAAGAGAATTTTCAAATCTGGTTTGCGTTACAAGCTGTTTTTAGAGATAGATTTGTCTGTGTGTTTTTCACTCATAGTTTTCGATGTAACCATTGGTCTGTTACAATCAAGATTTTATATTTTGTTTTTAATTAGAAAGACATAAATTCCTTATGTGTTGAGGAGCAGCACAGAGTAGGACTTTAAGTTATTTATTTTTCTGTTGAATAAGCAAAGACATTTTTTAAATAGATTGCCCGCACAAAAAATGTAAATTCGAATAAGTATGAATATTCTACTAATATAGTATACTCAAATTAATTCTAAAAAATTTATGGTTTATTTAATTTTTTTATCTCAGGCATATATGTTTTTTCCGCTTGCTTTAGCAAGTGATATTGTAGTTTGTATGATTCATTTCTATGGTTTGCTTCTCTTTAAAATAATATTAGGCTACATTTATTACGTTTATTTTATTTTTTATAGGTTTTTAGCACTTTTTCATTCTCTATAGACATGATATAAGATAGAAGGTGCCCCACACAGGAATACCTTCGGGGTTGCCATAATTAGACAATAGACAGTTCATTGTATAGTCGACATAGTTGTAATTACTGTTCCTATATTAATATCCAGACAGAAAATTGTTGATGTACTGTGGATGTTCTGTTGGTCGAATAAATTATTATTATTAGTTCATGACATGAGTTAAGTGATCCTTAAACTCAAGAGCAGCATCCATTATAACACCCAGGTCCTTTATTCTTGCAACACCCTCCAGATATGTATTATTTATTGTGTAGTTGAATATTCTTACATTCCTCTGTTGTTTAAAGATCATGTATTTTGTTTTAGAGATATTGATTTCTAATCTGTTCCTCATACACCAATCATGCACGATACTCTACTGCAGCTCGTTGAATAGTTCTATGAGGAATTACTGAAAAGTTTCACCTTTGATCATGAAACAAGATACAATTTTCAGAAAAGCCATTTCTCCTTATGAGCCTCTGTCTGCTACACTAAGATACTTTGCTATTTAACCTGCCATAAACAAGGATAACTCCTATAAAGCTCGCTATGTATACTCTTTGCATCTAAGCGTCCATAAACAAGGATAAAGCTTCAAGTAATATAGTTATATAAACTCCTATAAAGTTAGTTATAGTAAAAATATAAAATCTAAATATATATAATCCAAATACCACTCACTCATTCATCGCAGTTTCTCAGGAACCACTTGACCAAAAATGATAAAATTTGGTACACGTATTCAGTAGGGGGACTAGACGCGTGCTAAGAAAGGGTTTCATAATTTACCCCAAAATGGGCCCAAAATTGAAGATTTTTGAAAATACCACTGACTGACTGACTCACTCAATCATCACAGTTTCTCAGGAACCACTCGACCAAAAACGATAAAATTTGGTACACATATTCAGTAGGGGGACTAGACGCGTGCTAAGAAAGGGTTTCAAAATTTACCCCAAAATGGGCCCAAAATTAAAGATTTTTGAAAATTTAGGTGACAACAATTTCTAGAGAACCATAAGGTCAAATCAGATAAAATTTGGTATTCATGTTAAGTATTGGCCTTAGATGTACCTTGGAAAAAAGTTTCAAAATTAGCCCCAAAATGGGCCCAAAATCTACGATTTTTGAAAAGTTTGATGATAAACAGCCAAATATTTTGAAATTTGCACTTAACAGATGTCATCAACCTAGCATAATAACATTTCATCATACCCAGTCATATGTTCCCCACATATTGCAAGGCTCCGACTGTATGGTAGCCTACATGCAAAGTGCAAAGTCTTTTGCTGTTCAAAGACAGTGTAAATAATGCTACTAAGGGGTCTGCCATATGATTAAAAACGGTTGACTTCTATCAGCTGTTCCTTTAAGCTGTTTGGCTGGCAAGTTCAGTAGGTTAGGTCTATTAATGAATAATAATTTGTTTCAAACAAAGCAAACTTATCCCGAGCTACCAAAATAATTTCAATAGCTGAAAGCCTACGTTTTTAAAAGTAAAAAAGTAGCCAAGCTGCCTGTTAGGCAATTGTGTTAGGTAAGTGTGACTCAAATCGAATATCAATATAGGCATTCTCTAACTAACCTGTCAGATTGATTTCATTCTGTCACCTTTCTCATTCCACACTCACACTTTAATTTTGAACTTATTCATTTTGCATCACAATGAAAATTTTTGAAAATTTAGGTGATTATAATTTCTTAAGAACCACTGAGCCAAATAAGATGAAATTTGGTATGCATGTCCAGTATTGATATGATATAATGTATATGTTTTATTAAGACCCTAGATATATTTATTAATATATCCAGTGAAATATGATATAATGTATATGTTTTATTAAGACCCTAGATGCATACTAAGTAATGGTATCAAAATTCTCCTCAAAATCACCTATTTCTGTAAATTTATCTAATCACAATGGAAATTAGTTGGCCCCCCCATATAATCGAAATACCACTGACTCACTCATTCATCATAGTTTCTCAGGAACCACTTGACCAAAAAGGATAAAATTTAGTACACATATTCAGTAGGGGGACTAGACGTGTGCTAAGAAAGGGTTTCAAAATTTACCCCAAAATGGGCCCAAAATTGAAGATTTTTGAAAATTTAGGTGACAACAATTTCTAGAGAACCATAAGGTCAAATCAGATAAAATTTGGTATTCATGTTAAGTATCAGCCTTAGATGTACCTTGGAAAAAAGTTTCAAAATTAGCCCCAAAATGGGCCCAAAGTCGACGATTTTTGAAAAGTTTGATGATAAACAGCCAAATATTTTGAAATTTGCACTTAACAGATGTCATGAACCTGGCATAATAACATTTCATCATATCCAGTCATATGTTTCCCACATATTGCAAGGCTCGGACTGTATGGTAGCCTATACATGCAAAGTGCAAAGTCTTTTGCTGTTCAAAGACAGTGTAAATAATGCTACTAAGGGGTCTGCCATATGATAAAAACGGTTGACTTCTATCAGCTGTTCCTTTAAGCTGTTTGGTTGGCAAGTTCAGTAGGTTAGGTCTATTAATGAATAATAATTTGTATCAAACAAAGCAAACTTATCCCGAGCTACCAAAATAATTTCAATAGCTGAAAGCCTACGTTTTTAAAAGTAAAAAAGTAGCCAAGCTGCCTGTTAGGCAATTGTGTTAGGTAAGTGTGACTCAAATCGAATATCAATATAGGCATTCTCTAACTAACCTGTCAGATTGATTTCATTCTGTCACCTTTCTCATTCCACACTCACACTTTAATTTCGAACTTATTCATTTTGCATCACAATGAAAATTTTTGAAAATTTAGGTGATTATAATTTCTTAAGAACCACTGAGCCAAATAAGATGAAATTTGGTATGCATGTCCAGACGGTTAAGGCGAGCGAAGCGAGTCTGCCAGCTAGTATAGTTATAAAGCTCTATGCTCAATAAGCTCCTATAAAGCTCTATGAATTCAGCTATGAATTTTCGTGACAGTTCAGGCATCACTCACAATGTCAAACCAACTAAAAAATACGCACATATTTACAAATGCAATGATGGTCGGATACTGATTTTTAGTTTAGGTTTGTACAAAGCGTTGTCTGCATGTTCCAATCTGTCATTTGTGCGACCGACATCGTTACCAGATTGGTCTGATTTTTCATCAATCTCTCAACCTCCCAATCAAATTGCACCAATCTCCCATCCACACGTTAGGATGATTATTACAATCTGGTTGGTGCCAACCAAATTGGGGCGTGTGGACCGGCCTTTACTGGTAGCAATATGGGTTCTGCTGGTGGTTTCTGTAGGTATTTTGGGTATAGTGAATTTTTCACTGGAATGGTTAGTAGGGGTCCTAGGAAGTAATTTTCGCTCGGGTGTTCATTCGGTACCTGGCATGCTTTCCTGCAATAACAAAATCAAAGATGGCGGCCGCTCAATCAAGATATATATGTATATATATATATAAATAAATAATATATATATATATATATATATATATATATATATATATATATATATATATATATATTGTACAATCTTTTCTCAACGATTTTGGATGTATTTTGAACCCCTGAATCCGAATATCACATCCCCCATTTTGTGAAAGGGTTGTGCTTCTCTATAAAAAATCGAGTAAACCCCATCATTTCATCATGAATAATAGTGCGGTCTCCTTTTTAGCGAACAAGTTATATCAGGAACTGAACTTTTTGAGACAGCATTCTATGCGAACTTCAAGAACAAAACATTTTTTTTCAAAATGAGGGGTCATTTTTGAATTCAAATGAGCGGGGACAAAGTTAGAGTGTATTGTAAGATGGCTGTCACTTAATCACGAATTTACTCATTGATCTAGTGAAAATCTAGGTTATACAGAACCAATTTGCTAAAAATTGTGTCTCAATGATCCTGTGCATATTTTAAGATGTTGAATCTGAATTTGACATCTTCCATCCCGTAGAAGGGTTGATCACCCCAAAAAATGGAAAAACCTCAAATTTCATAATGAAAATGCAGGCGTTTTTCAGTTTCATGGAATTATCTGAAAACCTACAAATTTCTCAAGAACAAAATATTTTCTATCAAATTAGGTGTCATTTTTGAACTTCCACTCGGTGATGCCAAATTTAGAGCTTATTAGATGATTATAGATGCTTGTTATAAACAATTTTAGAAAATTGATTCTGGATAACCTATATATTTTTACTATATCAATGAGTATTTGTAATTGAGTGACAGCCTTCTCATAGTACACTCTAACTTTGTCCCCGCTCATCAGAAATTCAAATGTGACCGCTCATTTTAAAGAAAATGTTTTGTTCTTGAAGTTTGTGCAAAACGTTTTCTCATTAAGTTCATAGTTTTTTATTGTTACAGAGTTATCTTTCATGATGAAATGTTGGGGGTTTCCTCGATTTTTTAGGGTGAAGCAACCCTTTCATTCATCTATATAATATATGAGTTTTATTGATTGAGCGGCCGCTATCTTGGATTCTATTATTGCAGGAAAGCGTACCAGGTACCAAATGAACACCAGAGTGAAAATTACTTCCGAGGACCCCTACTAACCATACAAGCGAAAAAATTTACCATACGCAAAATTCCTACAGAAAGCCCCTCAGATCCAGGATGTACAGCAGCAGCTACCAGGATCTACAATTGGTAGATGTTACCGGTGGCGTCTGAATTGGTGGTCTATTGATTTTTTTTTAACGTCTATGAATTTGAGTAAACCAATCAGATGCTATTGGTACCATTTACCACTTACCGGTCAAGCTCCCAGGAACTCGACCAATGATGATACAAAGATGCCATCCAGGCTGAGCAGAAACTGAGCCTGCGAGTGCCAGAGTGGAGACAATTGGGTACACTAAAAAATACACTAAGGTATATTTTATTGAACAAGAAAATGGACAAAAAAGTCGGAAAATGCTCCCAAAAATTCAATTTAAATTACTGTAAACTGGGGAAAGTTTGGACAGCAAGGGTCAGGCACATAGTCAGGGTTTTTTTTTGCTTGAGGCTGAAACTTTAGTCTATCCTGTATGGGAAACCTCCCCCGGAAATTTTCAAAGATTTCCCCCTCAAAGCAAGCATTTTGTGTCTTTTTTATGTTGGAAATCTTGCTAAAAAATGTCATCAATTTTTTACAATTTAGTAAAGAAATATGCACAGATTTTAATTTCCATGGACGTTTTCACTGAAATTACCAGTTCCAACTAAATCTCAAATATGAATTAAAAGAGGACGAACAAAGCTGAGAATAAAAGTTATTTCAAATTTAAATAGTATGGAAGAAAAGAAAATAATGCAAAACTATTGACAGAAGCCTTATATTGTGTATGTGATAAGTTCATGATTTTTTATCAAAAATGAATCAGCATCTTTAAAATCGTTAATATCAATTAACTGATTTTGCAGTTCTAGAGTTACTCATTGTCTTGTACAGTTGTCTTGTATGGGAATTGATAATTGTTTAATAATAAATGAGAATAAAAAGTAAAATTTATTATCATGTTCATCAGTGTTGATGAACTTTTTCCACTTGGTTAAACATAGTTAATGGTAAAATTATTTTTCAAAACTTCGGGGTCTGAAGCCCCTCAAGTCGTCCCCCCCCCCCTGGCTAAGTGCCTGGCAGGGGTAGCATTGGGACAGCATGTAATTTCTCATTAATAGGCTCTTTATTATCTTTCAAATGCCATATTGATTTGATTTCTTTGTAATTTGCACCAACATACTTGGCATCAGCTGCTACAACCTGTTAGCAAGAATTTGATGCCGTCAGCTTAACGTGTCTTCCAAAACATGGGAGTTGCCCAAATCTTTTTGTCAGAACTGGGATCAAACCCGGGACCTTTGGGTTAGTAAACCAGCATTTAACCCACACGGCTATGGCCACTCATATAATATTTCACTTGTAGAACAGGCCAGAACAGGCTCTGCGAATTTTGAAGAATAGAATATTAATTCGAATGGATAAGTAGTATTTTTGTTTATTATTATTAGTATTTATAATATCTTAATAATTAGTATTTATAATATCTTAATAATAATAATAATCCATTATTAATTTGTCTATTTTTCTTTAAAGTATCTTAATAAAAAGTTAAATTCTATTTTCGAGGTTAGGTGTACCGATATTGATATATAAATTCTCTTGTAATTAAATAGTCTCAAGTGACAATTGTAATAAATTAAGTAATATTTCATTAAACATTCAACTAAAATCAATTGAAAACAATTTTTAGCTAGGAAAATGAGTCCAAACAAGGCATCTAAATCTAATTGTTTAACTAAAACTCAGGTAGCTACGCGATCTCAGCAATTATTAACAAAAAAATCTCCAACATCTCTTAAAGCTACTGTAGATGTAGAAGAAAAGGTTGCTAAACTATTGAGTGATCACACCGAATTGAAAACAAAATTAGAAACATCACTAAAAAATTCTGAGGAAGAACAAATAGGGTTGGTGGATCACATAAAATCTCTGGAAGTTATTGTAAAATTGCAGCAGGAAGACCATAAAACTGAAATACTAAATCTCACGAGTCAATGTAGGTCTATGTCAGAGGAAATCGAAATATTAAAATCAAAAATAAACTTGGCTAATGTAAGATCTGAACCTCTGATCAATACAAAAAAAGTAGAACCTAAATCAAATGGGGAAGAAATAAATAGAAATGGTCAAACAAAAACGTATAGTCAGGTTTTGCAAACAGCAACCAAAACTAAAGTAAGGGCAAATAACGATAGGAAAGGTAGAGTACTGCTCTTGACATCCAGTCATGGACGAGACTGTAGTGACCTACTAAATAAAAGATTAAAAAATAAGTATGAAGTTCAGAGCTTTTTCAAACCAAGTGCCCCTATAAACGCAATCGTAGAGTCAGCACAGGAACAAACTAAAGATTTTGGAAAAAACGATTTTCTAATAGTACTGGGTGGCTCAAACAATATAAATGAACCTAATCTAAAACATCTTCCTGAAATAAATGAAAAAATTAAAGAGATTGTGCCACTCAGCCAAAAAACAAATGTAATAATAAGTACAATTCCATATAGGTTTGATAGGCCAGAGCTAAATGAAGCCATTAAGTCAACAAATAAATCAATTCATAATACAATCAACAGCCTAAAAAATAAGAATTCTAAGCAGTTGGGGATTTGTTTTCTAAATGAAAGGCTGAAAAAACAAAACTTCACTAATCATGGTCTACATCTAAATCAATCTGGCAAAGTAATATTTTGTAATAGGCTGGCAGAGCTGATTGAAAGTCGCTTGCAATCTACTGTCAATAATTCTCCTAAACAATCATCTAACGAACCTTTTTTAGTAAAGTGGCTCAAAACCGGGAAGGGAAACTAGTTTCAGATGATAAATTCATATGTTCAATTGTATTAAAAGACGTTAATCGATCAAAAAATCAGGATAGCATTAGTGGAAGGAACTCTTGTAGCAATCTGATAGGCTCTCAAGATTCTAAGAGATTAAGTAAATCTGTGATGTTTTCCATGACGAAATACTTAATGAACAATCTAATATTAAAACTGACACTCTATTTCACTTTTAAATAATGTTTTACTCACATATATTTGAGATGCTTGAGGAATGCATTTCACTTCTGGAAAGAAGCTTCAGGCTGACGAAGCTTCTTTTCAGAAGTGAAATGCATTCCTGAAGCATCTCAAATATATGTGAGTAAAACATTATTTAAAAGTGAAATACAGTGTCAGTTTTAATATTAGATTAAGTAAATCTACTTCAATATGCAAAAGCAACGATAAAGTAATAAGGGATGATAGGGAAGTACCGGTACTCACTGTGTTCCATCAGAATATTCAATACATTCGTAACAAAATAGATAGAATTGAAGTATTTTTTAAAGAAGAGACTCCTGATATAGCTATTTTCACAGAGCATGGTTTAAAAGAAGATGAATTGTCACAACTTAATATTCCAAACTATTCATTGAAAACTTCGTATTGCAGGACATCGCATCGAAGTGGAGGAGTAGCTATCTTCACTAAAAATGCTAAGAATATGCAAACATTTAATTTAGAATATGTAGAGAAATTTGCTGTGGAAATGGATTCAGAAGTTTCTGGGTTAAGAGTAAAAATCGACAATAATTTCGAAGTAGCGGTGTTAGGTATTTATAGGTCACCAAATGGGGAATGGAACAATTTTTGTGAACTATTCAATAGGATTTTAGAGATTACTACTACTCGTTTTACAAACGTTATTGTAGCGGGAGATTTCAATACAGACTGCAACACAGAATAAAATGACAGAAGATTTAAGGGATATATATTATATACATGAATAACTTGGAAATAAAAGTTCATGAATATACCAGAGTCACAAGAACATCACAAACAATAATTGATAACATCCTTACTAATATAGATTACTCTTAAACAAGATTAGGCGGCTCGGAACTATCTGATCATGACTATCAAATCTTAGAGGTGGGGTTGCAAGGTCATAAATCAATTAAAAAGAGTAGAGTAATGAAAGAAATTCAACAATGTGAACAGGGGAATATCGATTGTTTGAAGCAGAATCTGCTACAAGAAAACTGGAGTAGGGTTTACAATAGCAATAGTTTAAATGACAAATATGATAGTTTCATTAATATTTCAAGGTTTCATATTACTATGAGTTGTCCAGTTAAAAAAGTCCCTGTAAAAACAAATTAGACAAGATTGAAGAGTGGATAACTGATGATATCCTTGCAGAAAGAAATAGGGTTAAAGATGCTTATGATGAATTCAAACTATCTAGAAATATGTTAAGTGAAGATAATTACAAAGCTCTAAAGAAAAATTATTCAAGAGAAGTGAAAAGAGCGAAATGTAAGAAAACAGCTGAAATTTTGAATAATAGTGTGTACTTTAACACAGCAGTGTGGGATGTAATAAACAAAAATAGGCAAGTAGCTCATATAGATGCTTATACTAGTGTCCCCAGAATAATTAATGAAAATAACAAATATATTGATGATAGTGTAGACATTTGTAATTTCTTTAACAGATATTATCAACTGGTTGCTAAGGATCTTCAAAAATCTCTTAATACAGGTATTAGTGATGCAAACATGAGGAATACTGTGGGGATTCAGAACGAATTAAAATTCCACCCAGTATCCCAAGACGAGTTGTCAAATATCATTGATAGTTTAAATAATAAAAAAACTGTAGGAATGGATGGGGTATCCAGTAAAATTTTGAAAGAATGTAAAGATCAATTGTTAGACCCTTTGATTCATCTGATCAATCATTCATTAGAACAAGGTGTTTTTCCAGATAATTTAAAAGAGGGGAAGATCTTGCCAATCTTCAAAAGTGGTGATAAAGAAAAGGTAGAAAACTATAGGCCCATTGGTATTTTAAATGTAATAAGTACAATTTTGGAAAGAGTAGTTCTAAATAGGTTACTTCTGCACCTTCAAGAACCTAACTTTATCTGTGATGAACAGCATGGCTTCCAGAAAGGGAGATCAACAAAGACAGCCATAGTTTCTCTAGTTGAAAAACTAATAGATATAATAGATTCAGGTGATAAAGCTACTGCAATCTTCTTAGATTTGTCAAAGGCATTTGATTGTGTTAATCATAGAACTTTATTGGAAATACTGCAAAATGTAGGTGTAAATGGGGTTGAACTGAAATGGTTTGAATCATATCTTATTGGGAGAATACAATGTGTAGAACTAACTACAGTAGTTGGTAATAGGATAGTAAAGAATAAATCTAATAAATTAGAGGTGCAAGCTGGAGTGCCTCAGGGGTCAATACTAGGTCCATTGCTTTTTTTGTTATACGTCAACCGTTTACCTGAAGAATTAATTAGTGGTAAAGCCCTCTTATTTGCTGACAATACATCACTCATTTTTAGCAATTCCATTCTAGATAATTTAGAAAAAAGTGCCCATATACGTGTGCAGTCCATTGTCCAATTTTTAAATTAGTTGAAATTAACTATAAATAGTAAAAAATGCCAATACCTTCAATTCAAAAACAAACATAATTTAAATGAAGATAGGGCTATAAACGTGTTTGTAAACAATAATCAATTAGACCAGGAAGAAAACATTGCATTTCTAGGAGTTATGTTGGATAGACGATTGACCTGGACTCCATACATTGAGAAAATATGTTGTAAAATTTCATCTGGGGTATTTGTCCTGTGACAGCTCGCTAGATTGAATTACAAAAAGTTACTTTTCACAGCTTACCATGGGCTCTTACCGTCACATATTAGGTATGCTATCTTAGTATGGGGTAATTCATCAAAACAAAATCTTGATAGGGTGTTTAAGATCCAAGAGAAAGCGGTTAGGTGTATAGAAAGAGTAAATAGATTAGATTCATGTAGGCCGTTGTTCAAGAGACTTGGTCTCCTAACTGTACCCTGCTTATATGTGTATGAAGCTACTCTATATGTAAAAACGAATGATATTAATCAAAATTTTGATATACATGATTATAATACAAGAAGCCGAGGAGATTATCACTTGGTGAGTCACAATAGTAGCTTATTCAAACAAAAACCTAGTTATATTGGTAGGAAATTCTACAACAAGCTACCACAATTTTTGAAGAGTCTTGAAAATATAGAAATATTTAAAAAACAATTGAAGAAATATTTAGTTGATAAAGATTTTTATAGTGTACAAGAGTTCCTTTCACATCAAAATTAAGCCTCACCTCAACTAATTGATTTAGTAATTATGGTATCTAGTGTATAATATTGTTGATCTGACTTGTCTTATACTCCTTAACTGGAGTCTCCAAGATGTAATCTAAAAAAAAAAAAAAAAAAAAAAAACTGGTGTCTTAAGGCATCTGCCGTGTCGTACGGAATTGAATAAGACATGGATGTTTTATGCATGTCTTATGTCTTACGTGCATTACAGACGGCTAATTGTTGAGCTCAGTTGTTGACGGCTCACAGCCTCATTGCTTGGGCGACGCGCGCTAGTGCGCATGCGCCAGGGCGGTTGTTGTAAGTCATGACTTACCAAACACCGACCAACCGGTCTCGTGCGACACATGTCTGAAGCAGGGATGTCGCGTCGCACTGATGTCTCAAGCAGTGTGTAAGTACTCCATTTAATAACATGGGTTGGTTTTCGATAAAAATGCATCAGACATGACAGATGTCTTAAGACACCACTGTGTAGAGCCACTTAAACATGAAAACGTTAATTTCTGAAGCAAATATGGGCCACCTCCGATTTTCTTGAGATTTGCTTATATCATGTTGTTTAACACTATGTAGAGCACAGAAAAAATAAAAATAAGTGTTGCAAACACTGAGAAGTGTGCAGAAAACCCATTCAAAGTTGCGTTTTTGAGCCTATGGCAAAGGCTTTATTATGAATTCATTCTAATTTCTGTTAAAGGAAAGCAGACTTATGTACTTGACCTATATTGTGCAAAATACTATGAAGAACACAGAAGTAATGAAAATAAATGTCGCAAATACCAGGAAATGTTACAAAATGCATTCAAAGATATATTTGCTTGTGCCCAAGCAGGAATGCTTTCCAATTCATTTCATTACAAGAAGTGAATGCATTGAAGTTGATTTGGTAACATTCGAGATGGTCAATACCATAATCGAGTATTTTCTCGGCCAGAAAAGCTACCCCACCCGGTTTTAACATTGAAAAATTAACATACAAACCAGTGCTTTAATTTCTTTGTTTGTGCCCAGGCATGAACAACTTTCCAATTCGTTAACCTCTCAATGAATTATTACAATGCGAAGTAGCAGTTGATATGGAACAGCTCTGTTAATAAGCAAGTGGCATATGATAATTTTAAAACCTTAATGTTTTTTTCCAAGCTCCAGGTATTTATTACATTTATTGGTGCTTACATATTACTAGCCGGCAGACTCGCTTCGCTCGCCTTAACCGTCTAGCCAGGGGGCTCCGCCCCCTGGACCCCCAGAGGGTTCAACTAATTTCCATTGTGATTAGATAAATTTACAGAAATAGGTGATTTTGGGGAGAATTTTGATACCGTACCATTACTTAGTATGCATCTAGGGTCTTAATCAAACAGTGGTATTTCGATTATATAGATATAGATTTCACTCCATGTGGCCTTGAGGTTCTTGAGAAATTGTGATCAACTAAATTCCAAAAATCCTAAATTTTGAGATGAATCATGTAACCCTATTTTTCACATGTTTAGCACCCCAGCTGAAAATTTCAACTTTTTTGCCCTTGTGGTTCCTGAGAAATTATAATCACCTAAATTTTCAAAATCGTTGATCTATGGTAAATTAATTTCACAACTAATTTTTTGTTGATTTTCTGATCAATACCTATTTTCACAAAAATTCTCAGGCTCATGTACTGTTACAAATAGTATTTTATTAATTCCTTAATACTTCTTTGTAAACCTAACTATTGATAGGTAAGAGTTCTTATAAGAACTGATATTTATTCAATTTGAGCGTTGGTTGAAATTCACAAATACTCGGAGAACGATGTTAGCAGTCTGATGTGCAACTGCAAACTGATCTGATCGTGAAAGTGAGTGATCGTTTGAGGTAGTAGGCTATGCAATTGAAGTGGGAAGGGGTCAGCCTACTGGCAGTACAGTCAGGTTCGGAATGGAATATGCAACTACAATGAGCATTCTTCATAGGAGAAAGAGACAGCATTCTTCTAGAAAGAGACTGCAATGCTGAGAATACGACTATACACTATGCGGATGGGAGTCGAAATGCATAATATGCATGCGCGATTAATCGGCTCCAGCAAAGTTGTACCAAGCAATATTGTACTAATATTAAAAATTATTGTACTTGACCTAACAGGCAGCTCGGCTACTTTTTTACTTTTCATAAACGTTGGCTTTTAGCTATTGAAATTATTTTGGTAGCTCGGGATAAGTTTGCTTTGTTTGAAACAAATTATTATTCATTAATAGACCTAACCTACTGAACTTGCCAGCCAAACAGCTTAAAGGAACAGCTGATAGAAGTCAACCGTTTTTAATCATATGGCAGACCCCTTAGCAGCGTTATTTACTCTGTCTTTGAACAGCAAAAGACTTTGCACTTTGCATGTAGGCTACCATACAGTCAGAGCCTTGCAATATGTGGGAAACATATGACTGAGTATGATGAAATGTTATTATGCCAGGTTGATGACATCTGTTAAGTGCAAATTTCAAAATATTTGGCTATTTATCACCAAACTTTTCAAAAATCGTCGATTTTGGGCCCATTTTGGGGCTAATTTAGAAACTTTTTTCCAAGGTACATCTAAGGCCGATACTTTACATGAATACCAAATTTTATCTAAAATCTAAATCTAAATCTAAAGCTTAACTTAACCTTGCTAAATTTAGAATTCCTAGATACCAGAATTTCAACAGGAGAAAAGTGGAATCCTTAAGACATAGGCTTACATTTTAAAGTTTGAATTCAAAGAGTATTGGCATCTGATTGTTACCAACATGAACATAGATCAAGTTTGAAGATGTATTGGATCATGATGGCACTCTTGCCTGGCTTCTTAAAGATGGCAATCATTGTTTGATGCTAGACTGATGTAATTTTTGTGCACCAGCTTATAAATAACAGTTTTTGCAATCCAGGTAGTCATCAATCATTCACCAAGGTATGTATAATGTTGTCAATATTCTAGTTACCATGTCATTTCAATATAAAATTTGAATTTATGATTCTATGAATAAAGTGTGCTTTAGTGGGGCCTGAGAAAGTAATACTGGAAGGTTTGAGACTCAAACCTCCCTATAATTGTGCTTCCTAATAATTTCATTACTATTCTTCATTTCAATGAAATAGGAAGTTGAAAATAGTATCTCAGTCAAGTGAAATGACAGTTGTTCCAATTTTTTTCAGTTATTTGTCATATATCAACTAATTTATAACTAATTTATTTATAATTGATAAAAAGCTTTTCCAAGTATGGGAAAAAATTAATAATAATTATCCCAATGGAGAAGCAAGTTTACCAATTTACTTTTTCAAATTAAATTACATTACTGGTATCAGACCAGATGCTTTTTCTCTGAAGAAATGTAACTGATGTTTGAAGACTGTTTGAGAAAAGTAACTGGGGTTTTGAGGCACTGTCTCAAACCTCCCTGTAATACTTCTTCCAAATAATTTCATTACTATTATTCATTTCAATGGCATGGTAAGTTGAAAATACTACCTCAGTCAAGTGAAATGACAGTACGTTCAAGTTTTCTTAGTTATTTGTCATAAATCCACCAATTTATAAGTTGTTTGCTTTTTTCTAGGGTGCCTTTTGAATGGCGAAGTAAATCAGGCAAGACCAGAAGAAAAGATGACCCTGGGAAGCTGGAAGTAGCTATCAAAACAATTGCTGAAGAGAAGAAAGGTTTGAGAAAGACTGCCAGAGATTTTGAAATTGATGAAAAAAAACCTTTCCAGACATGTGAAAATATTTTATCATAATCCAAATGGAGAAGCAAATTTACCAACTTCTTCAAACCAAATTATGTTACTAGATGCTTTTTCACTGAAGAAATGGAACTGATGCTTGAAGACTATCTGAAAACTTCTACATATTTGAATAGTTTAACACCAAAATTGACATGAAAACTGGCAATTTTGTTTGCTTGAGAAAATAATGTGGACATTCCTTCATCAGCAGCTTGAAGCTCTGAGTTTAGGAAAATCTACAACCTCCAATAAACACAATGTTGGTCTATTTTTTTATAATTTGGAAAAACGAATAAAAAATATCAATTGCGATGAAATTTGTGTCCAAATTACTCATCATCCAGGAAAAATCATTGCTCCAAAGGGAATAAAACAGGTGGGGAAAATGACCTCTGCTGGATGGGGACCAGCAGTCACAGTATGTATCCTGGGAAACCAATAACTGCAAACTATAGGTAAACTCGAAGGAAAGGCTATTCCTCTATAATTTACCCCATGCAAAATCATGCAACATCATGCATAGATTCAAGGCTACTGCAATGTTTCCATTTTCAAGAGACATCTTCAATTTTTTTTCCCTGTAAATACTATTGCTATCTAGTCTTGAGACTAATGAGCAAATTTGTTCTATCCTAACTTACTAATCTTAAAATAATACAGTGAGACTCTCATTAGAATCTCTTACTGCTAATGATAATTATGAACACTTATTCAACTGCACTAAAAGCTAGATTTCACTCAATCACTGCTCTGCTTTTTCACTGGACACCACTTGAATAAGCACTACACTAATTCAAACGGCTTCTTCCTTTTAAGCCTCCACACCAATTCTCCATTGTCTAGCAGCTGGATTGCCTCAACATTGTTGTGTTGGTGGAGCCGAGCTTCATGATTCTCTGCATACCACTGAATTTCGCAGGATACCAGGTTGACTCCCAAGTCTCTATGGATGTCACTGTTCCGCACATACCAAGGTGCATCAACAATGTTTCTGAGCACCTTGTTCTGGAAGCATTGTATGATGGTGATGTTACTTTGTTTGGTACACCCTCAGAGTTGAATACCATAGGTCCAAACAGGTTTGAATATCTGTTTATACATGAGTACTTTGTTTGGTATTGAAAGTGATGAGTTTCTTCCAATAAGCCAGTAGAATTTCTTGTATTTTAAACCAAGCTCTTCTTTTTTCTTCTTAACATGCTCTTTCCAGCGAAGCTTAGCATCAAGAGTCATGCCAAGATACTTTGCATAATTAGCATGTGGTATAATGATGGTATTTATACTTATTGGAAGGTATTCAACTCTTTTGTTGGTAAAGTTGACATGAACTGACTTGCCCTCATTGAGTTTCATCCTCCATTTTTTAGTCCAATCTTGTATTTTGTTGATGGATCTCTGTAGCTTTTCTTTTGCCATATGGACATCGCTATCTACTGCTAATATGGCTGTATCATCTGCAAATGTAGCTGTGGTATTTTCCTCCTGGCTGGGAATATCACTAGTGTAGAGGAGGTAAAGGACTGGTCCTAAAACACTTCCTTGTGGAACTCCTGCTTTTATTTCCTTCAGATCAGAGTACGAATCTTCATGCTTGACTCTGAAGTACCTCCCAGTCAAATAGGATTCCAATATATCTGTCAATTGCTTGGGAAGCATTTTTTTCAGTTTGAAAAGAAGTCCTTCATGCCATACCCTGTCAAAAGCCTGCCCAATATCAAGGAAAGCTGCTGAACAAACTTTTTTTCCTCCAAACACTTCTCTATTGTATTGACTATTCTATGTACTTGGTCAATAGTTGAGTGTTTTTCTCTGAAACCAAACTGATGATTTGGAATTAATTGCTTCCTCTCAATAATTGGTTTGAGCCTGCTCAGCAATATCCTTTCAAACAACTTGGATAACACAGGTAACAATGAAATTGGCCTGTAAGAAGATACTTTGTGTGGTTCTTTTCCTGGCTTGAGTAACATTATAATCTCTGCTACTTTCCAGATTCCTGGTACAAATTTCAGTCTGAAAAATTCAAAATGTTTGTCAACTTAATCAGTGCTTTTCTTGGTAGGTGCTTCAGAACTAAGCCAGTTATTAAGTCAAATCCTGGAGTTTTTTTTGTGTTTATATTTTTTATTTCCTTTTTTACTTCTTCCACTGTGACATGCATTAGTTCTTGATTGTCCTGTATGATATTTTCCTCTGCATCTAATGTTCTTCTTGAGCTGTATTGTGTGGCTGAAAGACATTCAAAAGATGGTCTGCAAATGTATGTGCCTTTTCCTCATTATTTCTGGCCCATTGTCTGTTCTGCTTTCTGAGTGGTGGAGCTTGTTGAATAGGTGTTTTAATTTTCTTAGCTGCTTTCCAGAGTGAGTAATCTGTGCTGACTTCTCCTGTTAAGTTTTTCAAGTAACTGTTGATTGATTCATTTTTAATACACTGAATCTCTCTTTTCAGTTCTTGTGTTAGATTATTCAACACTCTTTTATCTTGAGGAGAACGTGATTGCTGCCATTTTCTTCTAGCTCTTCTTTTCTCTGCAATCATTTCTCTTATTTCTGTTGGGTAATTATTTCCAATTGTTCTTCTTTTTCTAATTTGTGGAGTATTACACCAAGCTGCCTGTTGCAGATCAGTTACAAATTTCTCCAACTCTTCATCAATCTGCTTTTCATTTCTTAATGGTGTATTCAGTTCTATTCTTTCCTCCAACATCTGTTGAAAACCATCCCAATCAGTATGACTATTAACTAGTGTATGATAAGTACTTTGCTTCTGTAAAATTGTGTCACTCAACTTTAGAATAATAGGTGAGTGGTCAGAGTTGAGATTGAAACTTTCCTCAATTTGCAAATAGTTGACTGCTATATTTTTGATCAGGAAAAAATCTATGAGATCAGGGATCTTCCTTATATCAGTAGGCCAGTAGGTTGGCTTACCGGTTGAAAGAGCTTCACATCTCTTCTCTCTCATTGCTTCATAGAGCTCTTTTCCCTTATGAGTTGTTAAACATGATCCCCAATGCACATGTTTTGCGTTGAAGTCTCCACCAAGAATGAATTTTGTTCCTAACATATTAAGCATTGATGAATACTCCTCTTTTCTGGTTGAATATCTAGGAGGACAGTAGATAGCTGCCACAACAAAGCGATAATTTACTGCTTGCACAGCTACGCTTGTTAATTGTATTCTATCAGTTTCAAATTTAACTTCTTCATAATGTTGTAGGTTGTCTCTGATAATAATAGCACTTCCACCTCTTGCAACATTGCTAGGATGTAAAGCATGATAAGTCCTATAGCCTTTGAATTTTATATAGGACTGCTTTGTGAAATGAGTCTTAGAGATAAGGCAAATATCTATATTTTCTATGTTTAGAATGGCTTTCAACTCATGTTGTCATTGTAACAGTCCATTTGCATTCCATTCCATTATTTTTAATGAATGAATCATTTTAATTTTGATTATCTACTATTTTCTAGTTTCTCAAATCGAGACTGAAGGGAGGATATTATTTTTTCTTGTTTGTCCAGTTTTGCCAAAATGAGCTGCAGGATTTGATTGGTGTCTTCTTCTTCATTCTTTGGCTGTCCCAATTTTGGTCTATTTTCGTTGGAGACAATCTGGGCAAAAGTCATTTTCTTCACTGCAATTGCATTTGAATTTTGGGTTTGGGAACTATTTGTATCTTTTGGTGGCATATTTTTTGTTGTAATCCTACTCGAGTTCCTGATTTTTTGTAATTTGATTGCAACAGTGCATCCTCAATAGCTTGCTGGGTGTGCTTCTCCACAATGAATGCATTTTGGTAAAGCATCACTGGGCTTTGAACATTCCTTTGTTTGATGTTTGCCTGCACACTTCACACATCTCGGCTCCTTGTTACAGTACTTCTGTGTGTGACCGTATGCTTGGCATCGCTTGCATTGCGGTATCAGATTGCGGCCTTCTTCAATGCTTCCACTTCCACTTTGCAACCAAGTATACTTTTAAGTTCAAATACTTTTTTTATATCTTCTTTGGTACTGAATGAAACCATGAACATGTCCAATGGTTCTCTGATTTTCCACTTCAGCTTATTTACAACCTCTACAACTTTAAATCCTCGTGCCTTTAAATCATCTAGAATTAAATCTGTACTACAAGAGTGATGAAGTTTTTTAATCATCACTCTTATTGGTCTCGACTGCTTATTTTCATAAGAGTGCCAGTTATAGCCGTCATTGACCAATTCCTTGGTAACATTCCAATACAGTTCTGAGTCGACAGCATTGATTTTGAACGTCTCTCTACTTAAAAGTTTAATTCTAAATTTGTCAGCTGGTGACACTTTTTTCAAACTCTTAAGGAGAGCATCAAGACTCTTGATACCATCCACTATAATTGGCGGTGGTGGCATTTCTTTTTTCTTCTTCTTCTCCTCCTCCCTATTAGGCTTTTCTACAGGAGTAATTTTATTCATATGATATTGACTTCTGATCCCAGACTCTTTCTTAAGTTCAGGAGATGGAGTGTTATTCAGCTTCCTCTTCTTTGTAGCACATTTATTACGAGCCCTGATCCATTCTGTCTCTTTTGCCAACTCCTCTTCATTTGTTGAGTAGTTCTCGACAACTGGGCTGCTAGGCTGTTGGCTATGGATGTTTTTCTCAATTTGTAGAAATCTTGATTCCAAATCTTCAATTTTCTGTAAGAGTTCTACGTTGTTCTTTTCTAACTCCTTCCTCTTCTCATCCGACTCCTTCCAGGCGATGATGAGCACATGCTCGGCTGAAGTTTGGAGTTTATTTACCTTAATATAACGATCCGGTGAAAACTGGATCTCCATTGTATTTGGTTTGTTGGTGTCCATGATCTCATTTGTAACTTCCTCTTCTTCTTGCTCTTCAAACTCAGGAGCAAGAAAAGTAGGTAACTTCAACAAGTTTCCGCCTGATGACATAGTCTGTAATCCGCGAACATACTTTACGGACAGCCCTCGTAATCAACACTCACGCACGCGAAAACGCGAACGCAAGCAATAGGACGGCCGTGCAAAAGCAGGTCGCTTAGCTTGCATAAATACCGCGGATGACAACCGATATTCGATGCAATATTTGCTCCACTTACTACAGTGAACATCTAACTGCTGACTCACTACTTCTACTCTACGGCTCTAATCTACACTATTGTACATCCTTCCTCTACGAGTTCTAGCGCAATACTGACACATCTTCAATGAATTTGATTTTTGAAATTACATGTTGCAGATCGTCCATGTTCAACAAGTAATTCTACCATGGATCTACATCATCTGCACCACCCTCTGTCATCATCCATAACAATGAAGTTGCTTTCACTTCCCGCCCTCATTAGTTGTCTCACCAAAGGATATAATGCCATACCCAAAGGCAGAGGAGCACAAGCAAATATTGGTCCACTGAAAAAAAGGAAAATCACAAAGTTTGACAAGCACTCCAGTGAAAGAGAAATAGAGAGAGAATTTCAGGCAAGAGGGAAGAGAAAAATAAATTTCCCAAGTGCACAGTCTGTTATGAAAAAATGAAGCAGATTAGAGTTACCACGAGGCCACCTTCTTCACCTCAAAGCTCTGCAAATGGATGGTTTCTGTCAAGATTCTGGAGACTTTGAAATTAGTTTCTCATCAACTTCATCAGAGGAAAGTGAGGAAGAGGATGAACAAGAAATAAAAGGGGGAGTTTTCATAGTGGTGAAATTTCCCAGTAAAAAAATATAATTCACTACTTTGGAATTGTGGAAAAAGTGATAATCCCTTCATTTGAATATGAAGTATGGTTTCTTCATCACTAGGGAATTGCATTTGTCTACCCTTCAGCAGAGGACAAATCAATTTATTTATTTGGGGTTGCCATAATTAGACAATAGACAGTTTATTGGATAGTCGACATAGTTGTAATTACTTTTTGTATATTAGTATCAAGACCAAAAATTGTTGATATACTGTGGATGTTCTGTTGGTCAAATAAATTATTATTATTATTATTTGAAGACATCTGTAAAATAACTACACTATTACAATCAGGGAGAACATTATTTCAAGAAGAGCCACTTGATTGAATACAACTTATGATAAAGAAGCTGAAAATAAAATGTAGAAAAAGTACTGCAACATTTTTTGTGAGTACCGGTATTCTATTTTTTATTTGTTTTAGATAAATGACTAAAAAAATGAACTTTCTCTAATAAATTCTGCAAAAAACCAACAGAAAAGTTTTGTGACTATTCTGTTATTATTTTCAGATGAATGACTACCTGTTATGAGTAAACTTTTACAAATAAATATCCAATATTAAAAAAAAAAACAATTATTATTATAATAGCTCTTCATTTTTTTTTTTTAAATAATTGAGTATTGTGTAATTTTCCATGTTTTTGGTGTGTGTCTCAAACATCCCCTCATATGTCTCAAACCTCTCCAAATTTGAGAGCTTTAAGACAAAATACATCATTACTCTAAAAAAAATTGGTTTGGTTTGTTCTGAAAACTGTTTGGGAAAGCACAAATGCCATTGAAATGTTCACAGAAGGGAATACAATAAATAGACAGCAGAATTTCATTAAAAAAATGTATGGCATAAAGTAGAAAAAATGTCTTAAGCCTCCCACTTCTACCCTAATGTATAAATTGAATTTTATGTACATTTCCATTAATTCAAGGTTAGGTTGAGCTTGTTTCAACTTTTGAATGCTCCACTATCACAAGCTGACCACCAAGAATAAATTAATGCAATCAATTACTTAGCCCAACAAAACAGATAAAACAAATCAAAAATAGACAGAATCCTAAATAAAATTACAAACAAAAATTCAAAATCTGCAAACCAAAACTGATTTGTCACACTCACATACTTCAACAAAAAATCACACACCTTCCAAAAATCTGGATTTAACACAGCATTCAGAACAGAAAATCTGAGCAGCACCAGTTCTTACAGAAAACATCTCATCTAACAAACAGTACAATTCAAAAATTCAACAAACCAGGAATATAATATAAGCTCAAATTCAACAAATACTACATAGGACAAAAAGACAGATCGTTCAATACAAGATACTGTTATGGGTTCTATAACTGAAAATAATGCTGGAAAAATCTACTAATAGAACTAGTACAATTAAAAAATTCAACAAACCAGGAATATATAAGCTCAAATGCAACAAATGCCCCAAATACTACATAGGACAATCAGGCAGATCATTCAATGCAAGATACTGTTATGGGTTCTATCACTGAAAATCATGCTGGCAAAATCTAAGAATATAACTAGTACTTTGATTACACAATGAAAATGAAAACGAAAATATGCTTTATTAGGCGGAGTTGGGACTTGAGAGTCCCCTCTACCACTCAACCTTGCAATAACACTCTTCACAGATTTATCACACAAGAAATAACACAAGTGTGTACAGATTTATTCAATGAAAACGTCTAATTACTTTTAAGAACAATAAGCATGGCACTTCCAAAATAAATGTTTAATATCAATTACAGGCCAATCACTAACAATTTATCAATAATGATAATAAATGTAAAATATTCTGATGTATACAACTGAAATAATTGAATAATAACAGTTCACTTACTCCCAGTATTGTCAGCACTCACTATTTACATAGTCCTTAATAACTCACAAGTTGTAGATTGAATGCAATCACACTTACAAAGACTGATGTATACAACTGAAATAATAATTATTTCAGTTGTATTTATTAATTGTATTAACATTCATTAATAATAATTATTCAATTATTGAATAATAACAGTTCACTTACTCCCAGTATTGTCAGCACTCACTATTTACATAGTCCTTTATAACTCACAAGTTGTAGATTGAATGCAATCACACTTACAAAGACGAATTCTTATCACAAATACACAGCAAAAATAGCTGTCACTGTTACTTGAACTGTCACAATGCACTCTACACTCTCAGTACTCTAAGCTTATTGCTGTCATGGCACCCAAACTCAAACAAGACTGAACCATTGCAGCCCTTAAATACCATCCATTGAAATTATACACTGGTCTACTACATTCTATTTACTATTAGTTATTTTTCATTCTACCACCTTCTATTAACCATTATGGTACGTCCTTCCATGGAAATATTATGCTGCCAAATGTGATGAAACATGATGAATG
Organism: Conomelus anceps; assembly: GCA_948455865.1. NCBI lineage: Eukaryota > Metazoa > Arthropoda > Insecta > Hemiptera > Delphacidae > Conomelus > Conomelus anceps. The sequence goes on along the minus strand of OX418217.1, from coordinate 61,346,206 downwards.
TAATCAAAATCACATTTAGCTCCTTAACCTCATTAACAGCAGTCTTTAAAACCATTCTAGAATAATTTGGTAAGTTCATTAACAATACAAAGAACTCATCAAAATACCGTACTACATTCCAACACTGACTCAACATTTGCAGATCATTTCATATGCAGACACTGCATACAACAAATTGATGTGTACAATTGAAGTCTTGTATCATGATATACCTACCATTCTATCCACTCAGTGTAACCGCCTCATACATTATTTGTTTATCTCACTGATAAGGTTTTCGCAAAATTGTTTTCCAGTACACATTTTTGGGGGCCTGTTGCAAATTGGGGAATTCCACTTGCAGCTATTGCAGACACTCAGAAGAGCCCAGAATTCATCAGTGGGAAAATGACTTTGGGTGAGTGAGACTCCAATATTCATCAAACACAAAAAATATTTTCCAAAGAAGTATCATTTGAACATGTTGTTATGTGTGAGACATAAACTATCAAAATAGCACAGCTGGTAATTTGTACACATGTTTTTGGTGAAATAGTTTTTTAGTCGGTGTTGAGATGTTGGACTGAAAAGATGGATGATCAAAAATCTAGATGTGATTGAATTTATTTGAATGTTAAATAATACATGTGAATTCCAATAATGTTTATATTTCTAGATTATATTAAAACAACAGGTTATGGTGCCCAGACACAAACAAGAGAAATTATTAAGTCGGGAAATATGAACATGAAAAGTGCATTGTTGAGTTGATTGGATTGCTAGTGATTGTAAATAGTGAGTTGAACTTTTTTTAAGGTAATTGTGCCGCAGATGTTAGCAAATAAAAAATCACTTGAAACTTCACCAAATTGTATTATTATGTCTCCTGATCACAATTATCAAGTTTTTAAGTGTCGGTCTCAATTAAAAAATTAATTATTCAATATTGAAAACCTACCTTTGGAACAGAGCCCCAAAATGACTATCTTCAGCAATTAACTTTAATTGAGTGTTTAGAATGCATGAATCTTTGCAACACAATAATTCGCATTTTAATTTATTAATTATTTACTCATGCAATTTATCTACTTAATAATAAAGGCATTTTCAATTTGTTCCAAAATCTCATCACTTGATGCATCGCACATAATTATACATAACCTAGCCACAGCCTGGGTTTTAGGCTTTTGGGCCACGACCTTTTAAATCTGCATGAACATTTCGCGCATGCGCAGAAGCGTAGTCTGCGTGAATGGAACGAAGTGGAATGGAAACTAGAATGGAACTGCATAACCAAACCTTTCCTAACCTGGCTAGATGTGACTGAACCACCTTTAAAATACCTTTAAATATTTAACTTTAAACCTTTTAAATATTTACAGAGGTGGTTCAGTCACCCAGGTTAGGAAAGGTTTGGTTATGCAGTTCCATTCCAGTTTCCATTGATGTTCTGATGTAGATGGCACTCCATTGCTCTATGTGTTCGTCTATGATGTTATGCTTAAGGTACAATATTGTACTATAAAGGCTTTTCAGAGCCGTATTTATGTTCAAAAGGTGAGTTTTTAATATTGAATAATTAATTATTTGATTGAGACTGACACTTAAAAACTTGATAATTGTGATCAGGAGACATAATACTACAATTTGGTGAAGGTTTCAAGTGATTTTTTATTTGCTAACATCTGCGGCACAATTACCTTTTTTAATATTGTAAAATGGCTGAATTCAATAAAATTAACGGAATATCTATGTTGAACAGTAAAAATTATGGTATTTATTGAGTATCCAAACTTTTCGAATTTTCCAACAATTTTTTCCCTACAGACTCAACACACACTAGTAAGTAATAATACACTGATATTTTGCGGGGGCGAGGCTTATTTGGCATTTAAATTAGAGTTTTCTAATGGAACTATTTTTTTTCGCGTATGAATATTTGCATCTGTTGAATATTATACCATATGTGACGGGTTACCAGTTGACCGACCAAAACAAACTTCACGAAAACGAAATGAAACGAAAAAAGTAAAGCATATATAGTGTAACATTGCCTGACTAGGCAAGGTTAGATTTGGTTAGAGTGGAATCATTTAGTTTTCTTTGGTCGGCCAACTGGTAGGATTGGGGAACTGAAAGGTAGGGAAACTAACCAATCTACACATGTGAGAGAGAAGTTGAAAACATTAGTTTTCTTTGAAATACTATAATTTTGCATTTTCGGCCAGAGAGTCGATTATTGTTAGATCACATGATGATAGATAGTATTTGGAAAATATAGCTTTTTCTTGGAAATGCTATGATTTTTTATTTTCGGTGAGAGTTGATTGTTTGAATTTATCCATTATGTGAGACGCCGTTTGTAAGTAGAGATTTGTGATATGGAGTGCAGCCTGAAATTTTTGGGATTTTGAAGTATTGAAAGGTTAGTGAGCTTAGTTTTTTCGTTGTTTAATGCATGAAAGAACTGAAGGTATGAGGTGGTTCCATCATAGCCTACTAGCCTTGTTAGCCACTAGGGAGTGTTTGGTTAGGCGCACAGAGCGCAAATTGTGTTTGGGGGCGGTAGTATTGTGGCAGTGTTATATTCACTTGATCGATGTTGTTTAGCTTGATTTGTGTTGTTTTATGCATTAAAGTACTAAATCTCTGAGGTGGTTCAGTCACATCTATCCTTGTTAGCCACCCAGGGAAGGTTTGGTTAGGCAGTGTTTGGGGGCGGTAGTGCTTCGGAAATGTTATATTCACTTGATTGATATCGTTTTGTGGTTCGGAGCTCCTCATATGTTTGCAAATTATGAATTATTCAAATAAAAATAAAATTTCCAACATTTTTTTTTTGTGAAAAAAACCGCGACCCCCAAAAAATTTCAACGGATTATTGCTTTGTGGGGTGTGTAGATGTCACAAAAAAAAAATGTTGGAAAATTCGAAAAGTTTGGATACTCAATAATTACCAAAATTATTTCTCATGGAAATTATGAGTTAAGGCTGAGTTAATTCAATTAAATTGTTGGAATGCGATTGAACCAGGCTTCACCGGTCAGTTAAACGTGGAACAAGAGAGACTCAATAGAAAAGCAATTTCCTTTTTATATAAAAGTGTAAGTGAACTATTTGAATGATATTTGTGAAAGTAAACTAGCATCAGAAGCGTGGAAAATATTAGAGGATATTCATACTAAAGTCAGTTTTTTACAAGGACTGAGACATTTAAAAACACTATTTTCGATTGAGAAAGAAGAGAAGGATGAGCTACATGAATATATTGCTAAAATTCAAAATCAGTACCAGAGAGCATGACAAGCTGGATGGACATATACAGATAAACAGATCACTGGATTAATATTGTTAGGATTACCTATTGAGCATTATGGAAATATAATTGAACAATTGGGAAGAGAAGAAAACTTGATGGTTACACCTGTAAAAGCACAATTGTTAGAAGAAGGGAATGAAATCCGCGATGCAGATGAAGGCGTAGCGCTGACTTCCACAGGACATCATGCAGGGCAGAAGACGCGTTTTCCAACCAGAAAGCAGAATAATAGAAATAGGCAAGCTGAGAACGTTGATAAGAATGTAAGAACAAACTCGGATGAGGTCGACAGTAAGAGATGTTTTTTCTGCAAAGGTGTGGGACATATTGCTAAACATTGTCATAAGGTTAAATGTTTTAAATGTGGTAAGTTTGGTCATTGGGCTAATGATTGTGTTGAGAATGCAAATAATGAGATTGTATTTAGAGAGCATAACAAATCTAAACATAAAGCTTATATAAGTACTGTTGGGCTATTATCAAAAAATGCAGAACATAATATTGAATGGGTAGTAGATTCGGCTGCAACAAATCATATCTGTTCACAAAAGGAATTTTTTGTAGAAATGGATAAATGTAATGTTACAGTAACTATGGGAAAAGGGAACACGACTGTTAAAGGATGTGGAAAAGTAGAGATCGAGATGACTGAAGAATGTGGCGGTTACACCATTACATTATCTGATGTATTGTATGTACCTGATTTTAATTTGTTGTCTGTTAATCAGTTAATGTCTAAAGGTGTATGTATGCAATTCAAGAAAAATTATGCTATGGGTTTTGATAATGGAGAGAATGATTTCAAAGCTACATTAGAAAATGGATTATATGTACTTCATGTTGTAAAAAGAAACAAGATTGTAGCAAATGTAGTTGATAGAAATTGTTATTTAGATTATAAGAATGCGACAGCCCTCAAAAGTATGGTATTATGGCATAAAAGGTTAGGACAACTGAGCGAACAAACAATAAGTAAAATTCCAAATTTAATTGTTAATGATAAAATGAAAGAGACTTGTATTTCGTGTATGAAGGGTGAAATGACTAGTATAGGATTCCCAAAACAAAGCTTAAGAAAATGTGTACAACCACTTGAGTTGATACACTCAGATGTGATGGGAAAATTTCCTAGATCATTGGGAGGTGCGAAATATTTGATAACATTTGTTGATGATTATTCACGCTACCTTACAATCGCAGTTGCAGCTAAAAAGAGTGATGTATTTGAGATTTTTAAAGATTATCAAAATGAAGTAGAACGAAGTAATGAGCTAAAAATAAAATGTTTGCAGACAGATGGTGGAGGAGAGTACTGCAGTAATGAGTTTGAGTCCCATTTACAGAGTTATGGAATAGTTCACAGATAAACTGTTCCATATTCACCACAACAAAATGGCATTGCTGAGAGAATGAATAGAACTATATTGAATGCTGTGAGGTGCAGGTTATATGAATCTGGTTTACCCAAAGAGTTTTGGGCTGAAGCAGCTTCAACTTTTACATTTGTGAAAAATTTGAGTCCTTCTAGGGCTGTAGAATTTCAGATTCCATTTGAATGATAGAAAAATGAGAATGTAACACCTGAATCATATAATTTTCTGAAAGAGTTTGGTTGTACCTAGAGCTTCATGAGAAGGGAAAAGATAAACTTGATTGCCGAGGAAGAGACAGTGTTATGGTGGGTTATGAACAAAATGTAAAAGGATACAGAATATGGTTCCCAGATGAAAGAAAATAAAGATTGCTCATAATGTGGTGTTTGATGAATGTGTTTTCCCCTATAAGTTGGAAAAGAAAATTAAAAGGACAACGATTATTGAATTTGATATTATTTCAGAGACAAATGGAGAGGTAGAGGATGTTTATGATGTTATTGTTGAAAATGATGATGTGAATGATGAAATGCAATTGAGAATGAGAGATGTGATTGAGATTGATAATGAAATTCAGAATGATGGGATCTGTCATGATGAGAATGTTAATGAGATGGAGAATGTTGATGGCATGGAGAATATTGATGAGAATAATATGCAGAATATTAGAGGAGAAGTCATCAGAAAATCGATGAGATTGGCAAATAAAAAATTGATTAATTATAAAAATGATGACCTGAAAACGAAATGTTGTGCAGCTAAGAATAAAGATAATTATAATATGGATCCAGAGAGTTACGAAGAAGCAGTGAGTGGAAAAGACTGTGTCAGATGGATGGATGCTATGAATGAAGAGATTGCAATACTAGATGCTAAAAACACATGGATGCTTGTAGAAAGACCAAAGAATCATAAAGTATTAGGAATGAGATGGGTGTTTAAGCAGAAAATAAATCAGAATGGAGAAATAGAAAGGTGCAGAGCGAGACTAGTAGTTCAAGGTTATAATTTGAAGCCAGGAGTCGATTATGAAGATGCATATTGTCCAGTAATAAAGAGGAAAACAGTAAGGTTGATGATTGCAATAAGTGTAATTAATAAATGGACTGACAGGCATGTTGATGTGAAAGCAGCTTATTTGAATAGTGAATTGAAAGAAGATGTTTATGTGGAGCAACCCAAAGGTTTCAAAAATGTTAAGTTGAAAGATCATGTTTATAAGCTCAAGAAGAGCATGTATGGACTTCCTCAATCAGGTAGAGATTGGAATAATTGCATTGACCAAGCCTTCAAGGCACTTTCCTTGAAGCAAGCTGTGTACGATCCATGTCTTTATTACTGTAAAGAAAAGCAAATTTATGTTGGGTTGTATGTTGATGATATTGCAATGTGGGGGAAGTTGGAATCAATTGATTGGTTAACTGAAGAATCGTCAAAGTTATTTGATATAAGGAATTTAGGATTGCTGAGTAATTTTCTTTCTATTAGGATCTTGCATGATGAAAACGGTTGCATTGTATTGGATCAAAATAAATATGTAAAGAAATTTTATTGATGTTTCACATCTTATTGAAGAAGTAGGCTTATCAGACATTCTACCTAAAACGTGGACAGTTTTTGCTGACAATCAAGGAGCTATCAGTAATAGTAAAAGCAAAATAATTACTGAAACAAACAAATACATGGAGATATATTGTTTCTTTGTAAGAAGTTTAGTTGAGGATGGATTGATTAACTTTGAATATATCAAATCAGAAGAAAATTTTGCAGATATTTTGACAAAATCGTTGTCTAAAGCTAAAGTTGAATATATCAGATTGTATTTGGGTATTAGAAATGAAAAATGAGAATATTTTGTGTAGTATTTCTACCAATAAAGATAAATGCAACTTGAAAAGTAACTCTCGTTTATTACAACAAGCGAAACAAACTCTCTACTCAATCATTACCCCTCAGCATAATATTTGGTTGTCACCATGACGACTCTCTCTGCTGCGGTTGTAATGGAACAGTCACAGCTGTCATAGCACATCCTCCCCTTTCAAGTTGAAAGTACAATGTGTGCCCTGTTTCTTCGCACTAGTGCTCCGTTCTCAAATTGCACTAGATACGATCTAGGTTGTGGGAGTTTGCACTTGATAAAACCTTCCCGTTTTAAATCAGGGATCCAAACCTTGCAACCTTGGTTGAGTTCTGGAAGTTCCCTGGCCCCATGTCGCTTATCATATCTTTTCTTCCTCCCCCTTCTGATGTGGTCTTCTTTATTACGCAATGCTTCTTGATCTGGTGCTTGTGGATGCAAGTTATTCATTGCGATAGGGACGGTGCTTCTCAGTTTTCTTCCCATTAACAACTCAGCAGGCGAATATCCATTTTCAAGAGGTGCTGTTCTGTATGAAAGGAGACCAACATCCATGTCGTCACATTTAGCTAGAATGTTTTTTGCTGTCTTAACTGCTGATTCTGCGAGGCCGTTTGACTGGGGGTATTTGGGGCTGCTAGTGATTATTTCAAAACCCATATTTTCAGAAAACTTCATCATTTCTTCACTGCAGAGTTGGGTTCCATTATCACATCTGAGGCAATGAGGGACCCCAAACCGGCAAAACAATTTCTTAAAACATGCAATCATTGTAGTCGAGGTTATGGAATGTAGTGGTCCAAGAATTTCCAAGTAGCGTGAAAAATAATCCTGAACAACCAAGTAGTTCTTTTTGTTGAAGGTAAGTAAATCAGCACCTATCACAGACCATGGCAACTTAGGTAGTTCTGAAGGCATGAGTGGCAAAGTTGGATTGTTCCTATTTCTCAAGCATATGAGGCAGTTAGCTACTTTTCTCTCAATGTCTCTATTTATTCCAGGCCACCAGACGGTCTCCTTTGCTAGGCCCCGGCATTTTGATATTCCTAGGTGTCCTTCGTGAATTCTGTCTAAAACCAGGTCTTGCAAGCTGCGTGGGACAACAATTCTACTTCCCATCATGATCAATCCATTGTGATCAGCCAGGTTATCCTTAAATTTTACAAATGCATTGCAGCGGTTATCTATTACATTCCAACCAGATTGTATATAGGTCCTCAAAAGTTTGAAAGTTTCGTCATTGGTAGAATGAACTTTAATAAGTTCATGTAGACGGTCGCGGAGAGGCAGATTTGCTAAATGTTCTGAAATTTCTTCCTCCAGCTCGTGTGGAGGATTATCAATAATTTCCCCAACCATGAGATTGGTTTGACGAGAAAGTGTGTCTGCTACGGTTAGGTTTTTTCCTGGAACATAGGAAATTTCATAGTCAAATCTAACCAATCTGAGTCGTAGTCGAAGCAGTCTTGGTGATAGATCATGCATTGGTTTCCTGCCAAGCAGTGTGGTTAATGGTTTATGGTCTGTCTGGAGTGAGAATCTTTTTCCAATCAGGTATATTTGGAGTCGCTCACATACCCAAGTACATGCTAGAGCTTCTCGTTCAATTTGAGCATATTTTCTCTCAGTGTCTGTCATAGCCCTTGAAACATACATTACAGGGTAGAATTTATCGTTGTGCTCTTGTTCCAGTAGACCTCCAAGTGCAAATGAAGATGCATCTGCGGACACTCTACTTGGGGCATTGACATCATATGGTTTTAAAACTGGCGAAGTTGTGATTGCTTTCTTTGTCTCCAAAAATGCATTTTCTTGAGTTTGGGTCCAGATAAAATCAATATCTTTCTTGAGTAGATCTCTTAAGGGCTGAGCAATTGAAGCTGCTTTTGGTATGAATTTTGTCAGGTAGTTGAACATACCAAGATATCTAAGAAGATCACTCTTGTTGCTTGGGGTCTGAAATTCTAAAATTGATTGTACTTTCTCTCGATCAATCGACACTCCTCTTTCACTCAATTCATGCCCCAAAAACTTCACTCTTGTTTTTCTGAACTCACACTTTTCTTTATTGAGAGTGACATGGGCTTTCTTGAGAGCTTCAAGTACTTTCTCTAAGCGCTCATCATGTTCCTCATTTGAGTTCCCCCAAATAAGAATGTCATCCATCATATTAGCACACCCTTCAAGTCCGTCTAAGATTTGGGAAATTCTTCGCTGAAAATGTTCAGGTGCTGATGAAATTCCAAATGGCATTCGGTTATAGCAAAATCTTCCAAATGGCGTTATAAATGTTGTGAGACGTTTAGACTCTTCTGACAGTGATATTTGCCAGAATCCCATTCTAGCATCAAGTTTACTGAATATTTGAGCATTGGAAATTCTTGAAAATATTTCTTCTGCTGAAGGCATAACAAACCGCTCTCTTACTATGTGTTGATTGAGTTCTGTGAAATCCCCACAAAGACGAATAGCTCCAGATTTCTTTGTTGCTACAACAATAGGGGCGCACCACTCAGTAGCTTCTTCGATTTTCGAGATAATACAATTTTTTTCCATTTTCGTAAGTTCTTCTCGAACCTTTTCATACAAGGGTAGAGGGATCCTTCTAGGTGCTGAAATTGCGTAAGGTTTAGCATCCTCAACGAGTCGTATATGATGGGATCCGCCAACCATTACTCCAGGAACATCAGAAAACAGAGTTGTAAACTTTTCATCGGCTTCTAGATGTTTGTCTTTACTAATTTGACAAACTTCGGATGACATGGCAAGTAATTTTAAAGAATGTATTGCAGGTCTGCCAAGTAGAGGATTTCTTAACTCGTTTAGAACAAAAACCGTTTGATTAGATGAGGTACCGGAACATGTTTTAAACTCTCCCTTAAAGGTACCGATGCAAGAAAGTTTTCCTCTACCAGCATGTTCAATTTTTCCATTGAACTCTTCTAAATCACATTGAGATTTTCTTAAGGTTGGCAGTAGTGATACTGGTATGCATGTGATGTCGGCTCCCGTATCAACTTTGAATACTACAGGAATTCCATCTATTGATATTTTGACTACCAAAGGGGGTATAGATACAAGTTTTGAATCAACTTTCAATATTGTGATTGAATCTAATATACGCTCATTGTTTTCATTCCTGGAGTCATTGTTGTTAGAAACCATTTGAATTTTTTTAGATCTACAAATTCTAGAAAAATGACCCTTCTTTTTACAATTATGACAAATTGCTTCTTTTGCCGGACAAACATTTGTTTCATGAGGCTTGAGAGAGCCACACCAATAGCAAGTAAATGGTCTGGATTTCGATTCGGGCCTAAGCTTCATGGCTAACGTAGAAAACGCGTTGTTATGTTCTTTTCTGATTGCCGTTTGCTGTTCCTTAACTGACTCCGATTGTTTTGCGCGATCAATAGCACCTTCTAAGGTTAGCTCAGCATTCATTTGGAGAGAGAGAGAGAGTTTACTGTCAAGTATACCAACTACTATACGATCACGAATTAATTCATCTCTGAGATCACCATATTTACAAGTCTTAGATAATTCGAAAAGATCTGTTATAAAATTACTGACAGATTCATTTTCCTTTTGAGTTCTATTGTTGAACTTTGCCCTCTCGAAAATTATGTTGGTTTTTTTTGAAAAGTAATTGTTGAAACGCTCAATTACGCAATTGTATTTCTTTTGATCTTCATTCGAAAGGTGAAAACTCTCGAATATAGTTTCGGCTTTAGATCCCATTGTCAAGATTAAAGTGTCAATTTGAATATTATCAGGTTCGAAACATAATTTTGAGGCTGATCTATATCTTTCGAACGAACGGAACCAAGCCTCCCATTCGGAATCAACGAACTTGAAACATTGTGGGGGTTGACCCTGGAATGAAAATCCGCGTTGAACGGAACATGGTTGGTAACTTACGGATTGAGAGGTAGATTCTTCGATTCCGTGAAATTCATCTTCATTAATTTGTCGACCTCTTCTTTTCGTTTTCTTTGACATTTTGGTAACACACCTGACACCATGTAGTATTTCTACCAATAAAGATAAATGCAACTTGAAAAGTAACTCTCGTTTATTACAACAAGCGAAACAAACTCTCTACTCAATCATTACCCCTCAGCATAATATTTGGTTGTCACCATGACGACTCTCTCTGCTGCGGTTGTAATGGAACAGTCACAGCTGTCATAGCACATTTTGTTTAATGCAGAATTTTAATTTGTTTGTAACTTTCTGATCTGTTCCAAAGTTTGTGATGTAATGATTTGATGTTTTGATAATTTAATTTTGTATTTTTCTGATCTGTTCCAAAGTTTGTGATGTAATGTTTTGATAATTTAATTTTGTTTCTTTTGTTTTGTTATATTAATCAATGTTTTGATTTTGATGGATTTATGTCTCAGGGGGAAGTGTTATTATGTGTGAGACATAAATTATCAAAATAGCACAGCTGGTAATTTGTACAGATGTTTTTGGTGAAATAGTTTCTTAGTTGGTGTTGAGATGTTGGACTGAAAAGATGGATGATCAAAAATCTAGATGTGATTGAATTTATTTGAATGTGATTGAATTTATTTGAATGTGATTGAATTTATTTGAATGTTAAATAATACATGTGAATTCCAATAATGTTTATATTTCTCGATTATATTAAAACAACAGAACATTTAACTATTTGGCTTTTAGCACAGAAAATATGTGCTCTTTCAGTCCCCTGGGCTTGAACATTCAAGTCTAAATTAAATAGTTTGGTAAAATTACGATTTATTATCAAATATTATGAATCAGTGCAGCAGTGCAGCCATAGTGGGTGATCGTGTTTTTGAAGAGCTCTGTTAAGATTAACCATTTTGCTGCTACTTGCCTGCTCATTCTTTGCTATAAATTGACATAACCAAATCTCATCTACTTGATTATTAATAATTTATACTGTGTGATAGACTTCTAAGTAAGATACCTCTAAACTTGAATAATTAATTTTGAAATCCCCATAAGTTGACTAATGAATTTAGTTGATTGTAGGTTTACTAATACTCAACTGCTGATTGAACAGATTATCATCATAGCCTTTCTCATTATGTAATCTATTACCTATCATTCTATTTAGAAGGCAACCTATTATACTTCTACTACTACATGTCACATATTAGGTATGCTATCTTAGTATGGGGTAATTCATCAAAACAAAATCTTGATAGGGTGTTTAAGATCCAAAAGAAAGCGGTTAGGTGTATAGAAAGAGTAAATAGATTAGATTCATGTAGGCCGTTGTTCATTATCGAGGCAGCAGTGGTACTGTGCATACGTTGTCAGAACAGGCTCTGCAAATTTTGAAGAATAGAATATTAATTCGAACGGATAAGTAGTATTTTTGTTTATTATTATTAGTATTTATAATATCTTAATAATTTACATCATTAACTTGTCTAATATAAGTTAAAGTATTTAAATAAAAAGTCAAATTCTATTTTCGAGGTTAGGTGTACCGATATTGATAAATTTTCTTGTAATTAAATAGTCTCAAGTTGACAATTGTAATAAATTAAGTAATATTTCATTAAACATTTAACTAAAATCAATTGAAAACAATTTTTAGCTAGGAAAATGAGTCCAAACAAGGTATCTAAATCTAATTAACTAAAACTCAGGTAGCTACGCGATCTCAGCAATTATTAACAAAAAAATCTCCAACAGCTCTTAAAGCTACTGTAGATGTAGAAGAAAAGGTTGCTAAACTATTGAGTGATCACACCAAATTGAAAACAAAATTAGAAACATCACTAAAAAATTCTGAGGAAGAACGAATAGGGTTAGTGGATCACATAAAATCTCTGGAATTATTGTAAAATTGCAGCAGGAAGACCATAAAACTGAAATACTAAATCTCACGAGTCAATGTAGGTCTATGTCAGAGGAAATCGAAATATTAAAATCAAAAATAAACTTGGCTAATGTAAGATCTGAACCTCTGATCAATACAAAAAAAGTAGAACCTAAATCAAATGGGGAAGAAATAAATAGAAATGGTCAAACAAAAACGTATAGTCAGGTTTTGCAAACAGCAACCAAAACTATAGTAAGGGCAAATAACGATAGGAAAGGTAGAGTACTGCTCTTGACATCCAGTCATGGACGAGACTGTAGTGACCTACTAAATAAAAGATTAAAAAATAAGTATGAAGTTCAGAGCTTTTTCAAACCAAGTGCCCCTATAAACGCAATCGTAGAGTCAGCACAGGAACAAACTAAAGATTTTGGAAAAAACGATTTTCTAATAGTACTGGGTGGCTCAAACAATATAAATGAACCTAATCTAAAACATCTTCCTGAAATAAATGAAAAAATTAAAGAGATTGTGCCACTCAGCCAAAAAACAAATGTAATAATAAGTACAATTCCATATAGGTTTGATAGGCCAGAGCTAAATGAAGCCATTAAGTCAACAAATAAATCAATTCATAATACAATCAACAGCCTAAAAAATAAGAATTCTAAGCAGTTGGGGATTTGTTTTCTAAATGAAAGGCTGAAAAAACAAAACTTCACTAATCATGGTCTACATCTAAATCAATCTGGCAAAGTAATATTTTGTAATAGGCTGGCAGAGCTGATTGAAAGTCGCTTGCAATCTACTGTCAATAATTCTCCTAAACAATCATCTAACGAACCTTTTTTAGTAAAGTGGCTCAAAACCGGGAAGGGAAACTAGTTTCAGATGATAAATTCATATGTTCAATTGTATTAAAAGACGTTAATCGATCAAAAAATCAGGATAACATTAGTGGAAGGAACTCTTTTAGCAATCTGATAGGCTCTCAAGATTCTAAGAGATTAAGTAAATCTACTTCAATATGCAAAAGCAACGATAAAGTAATAAGGGATGATAGGGAAGTACCGGTACTCACTGTGTTCCATCAGAATATTCAATACATTTGTAACAAAATAGATAGAATCGAAGTATTTTTTAAAGAAGAGGCTCCTGATATAGCTATTTTCACAGAGCATGGTTTAAAAGAAGATGAATTGTCACAACTTAATATTCCAAACTATTCATTGAAAACTTCGTATTGCAGGACATCGCATCGAAGTGGGGGAGTAGCTATCTTCACTAAAAATGCTAAGAATATGCAAACATTTAATTTAGAATATGTAGAGAAATTTGCTGTGGAAATGGATATAGAAGTTACTGGTTTGAGAGTAAAAATCGACAATAATTTCGAAGTAGCGGTGTTAGGTATTTACAGGTCACCAAATGGGGAATGGAACAATTTTTGTGAACTATTCAATAGGCTTTTAGAGATTACTACTACTCGTTTTACAAACGTTATTGTAGCGGGAGATTTCAATACAGACTTTGCAACACAGAATAAAATGACTGAAGATTTAAAGGATATTATATACATGAATAACTTGGAAATAAAAGTTCATGAATATACCAGAGTCACAAGAACATCACAAACAATAATTGATAACATCCTTACTAATATAGATTACTCTAAAACAAGATTAGGCGGCTCGGAACTATCTGATCATGACTATCAAATCTTAGAGGTGGGGTTGCAAGGTCATAAATCAATTAAAAAGAGTAGAATAATGAAAGAAATTCAACAATGTGAACAGGGGAATATCGATTGTTTGAAGCAGAATCTGCTACAAGAAAACTGGAGTAGGGTTTACAATAGCAATAGTTTAAATGACAAATATGATAGTTTCATTAATATTTTAAGGTTTCATATTACTATGAGTTGTCCAGTTAAAAAAGTCCCTGTAAAGAACAAATTAGACAAGATTGAAGAGTGGATAACTGATGATATCCTTGCAGAAAGAAATAGGGTTAAAGATGCATATGATGAATTCAAACTATCTAGAAATATGTTAAGTGAAGATAATTACAAAGCTCTAAAGAAAAACTATATGAAAGAAGTGAAAAGAGCGAAATGTAAGAAAACAGCTGAAATTTTGAATAATAGTGTGTACTTTAACACAGCAGTGTGGGATGTAATAAACAAAAATAGGCAAGTAGCTCATGTAGATGCTTATACTAGTGTCCCCAGAATAATTAACGAAAATAACAAATATATTGATGATAGTGTAGACATTTGTAATTTCTTTAACAGATATTATCAACTGGTTGCTAAGGATCTTCAAAAATCTCTTAATACAGGTATTAGTGATGCAAACATGAGGAATACTGAGGGGATTCAGAACGAATTAAAATTCCACCCAGTATGCCAAGACGAGTTGTCAAATATCATTGATAGTTTAAATAATAAAAAAACTGTGGGAATGGATGGGGTATCCAGTAAAATTCTGAAAGAATGTAAAGATCAATTATTGTTAGACCCTTTGATTCATCTGATCAATCATTCATTAGAACAAGGTGTTTTTCCAGATAACTTAAAAGAGGGGAAGATCTTGCCAATCTTCAAAAGTGGTGATAAAGAAAAGGTAGAAAACTATAGGCCCATTAGTATTTTAAATGTAATAAGTAAAATTTTTGAAAGAGTAGTTCTAAATAGGTTACTTCTGCACCTTCAAGAAGCAAACTTTATCTGTGATGAACAGCATGGCTTCCAGAAAGGGAGATCAACAAAAACAGCCATAGTTTCCCTAGTTGAAAAACTAATAGATATAATGGATTCAGGTGATAAAGCTACTGCAATCTTCTTAGATTTGTCAAAGGCATTTGATTGTGTTAATCATAGAACTTTATTGGAAATACTGCAAAATGTAGGTGTAAATGGGGTTGAACTGAAATGGTTTGAATCATATCTTATTGGGAGAATACAATGTGTAGAACTAACTACAGTAGTTGGTAATAGGATAGTAAAGAATAAATCTAATAAATTAGAGGTGCAAGCTGGAGTGCCTCAGGGGTCAATACTAGGTCCATTGCTTTTTTTGTTATACGTCAACCGTTTACTTAAAGAATTAATTAGTGGTAGAGCCCTCTTATTTGCTGATGATACATCACTCATTTTCAGCAATTCCATTCTAGATAATTTAGAAATAAGTGCCCATATAGGTGTGCAGTCCATTGTCCAATTTTTAAATCAGTTGAAATTAACTATAAATAGTAAAAAATGCCAATACCTTCAATTCAAAAACAAACATAATTTAAATGAAGATAGGGCTATAAACGTGTTTGTAAACGATAATCAATTAGACCAGGATGAAAAAATTGCATTTCTAGGAGTTATGTTGGATAGACGATTGACCTGGACTCCATACATTGAGAAAATATGTAGTAAAATTTCATCTGGGGTATTTGTCCTGCGACAGCTCGCTAGATTGAATGACAAAAAGTTACTTTTTACAGCTTACCATGGGCTCTTACTGTCACATATTAGGTATGCTATCTTAGTATGGGGTAATTCATCAAAACAAAATCTTGATAGGGTGTTTAAGATCCAAAAGAAAGCGGTTAGGTGTATAGAAAGAGTAAATAGATTAGATTCATGTAGGCCGTTGTTCAAGAGACTTGGTCTCCTAACTGTACCCTGCTTATATGTGTATGAAGCTACTTTATATGTAAAAACGAATGATATTAACCAAAATCTTGATGTAAATGATTATAATACAAGAAGCCGAGGAGATTATCACTTGGTGAGTCACAATAGTAGCTTATTCAAACAAAAACCTAGTTATATTGGTAGGACATTCTACAACAAGCTACCACAGTTTTTGAAGAGTCTTGAAAATATAGAAATATTTAAAAAACAATTGAAGAAATATTTAGTTGATAAAGCTTTTTATAGTGTACAAGAGTTCCTTTCACATCAAAATTAAGCCTCACCTCAACTAATTGAAGTAATTATGGTATCTAGCATATAATATTGTTGATCTGACTTGTCTTATACTCCTCAACTGGAGTCTCCAAGACGTAATCTACAAAAAAAAAAAAACTACTAATACTATTATTATTATTAATACTGTAGTAGTTCTGTGAACAGTAGACCTCACTCACTCAACACTCACACAAGGGGATGACATTTTCGAAAAAAGTTGAGGAGCGTTTTCAACTCAATTTCAACTCCTTAATCTTTTATTGAGGACAGAAACAGATTGTAAAAATCAATATTTGAAAATACCAAAGTTTTTGACATCACCTAGAAATCACCCCTCATTTGAGAGACAGTGAGAAAAATGAAGGGTGCTCATGCATTTTTAGCAGCTTTTAATATCAATAATAAAAAACAGAATTTATTCATCAAATAAATGATGAATTTATTTATTTACTTTTTCTCATCCATCTTCCATTCCCGATTTTCACCAACTAAAATTATAATTGTTTTTTCACCTGTGATGATCAACAAAATCTGGTTCTTCTTTGCAGATGTACATTATATTTTTTAATCATAATATTGTCTGACCTAAAAAATATTTTTGAACATCGAAAGACAAAAAATTGAATAACATGTGGAGATGGTGACTGAGAGATAGGCAGTCCAAGACTATAAAGAATGTGTTGTGTAAACACACTGCATAGGACCAAGCAAGCATGCATGCACACACACACACACACATGCGCGCGCTTGCCAGTTACAATCTACCAAACAGGATTTTTAGTAATTCCTTATCAGTACCATGTTTCCTGATTTATAAATGCACAATACTGAGTTTCCTGTTTATAAATGCACTACAAGAATGCTACAAAATCAGTACATAATATACCATCTACTGTATATAAGAAGGAATATCATATTGATACAGTTTTGCTTTATTTGAAAAAAAATTGGCCGCCATATTGAATTTGAAAAAATAGAAAAAATATACATCGCTGGGCCTAGGAATAAGGAACATCCCTATGAAAAATCATAACAATTGGTTTAGGCTTTCATCTGTAATCGTGAGACAGAGATGCAGAGAATCATTAGATTCAAATGTATGCTCTTATTCATGCTGTACTTGGTATGATCACACTGCGCAGGACCAAACACATACTAAACCGGATTTTTTAGTACCGGTAGTTCCGTATCATTAACGTGTGTCACTATGAGTTTCCTGTTTATAAATGCACTACAAGAATGCTAGAGATTCAGTTCCTATAAAATTAACTGTATATAAGAAGGAAGCTCATAATTGATACAATTTCGCTTTATACCTCGTAAACCGGCCGCCATATTGAATTTGAAGAAATATATATATATATATATATATATATATATATATATATATATATATCGCTGGGCCTAGGAATAAGGAACATCCATATGAAAAATCATAGCAATTGGTCTAGGCGTTTGTCTGTAATCGTAAACAGAGGAAATGCCGATCGTCTTAAAATAGCGGTTCCCAACCTGTGGTATGCGTACCACCCCTTAGGTTAGGACACAGTGTCCTAGTTGGGGGTACGCAAAAAATAATCCATAATGGCGGATGTTCATTGTCTAGTGGCATAGACTAGGGAATGGTTGTTCTATGCTAGTGGTGAGCAGTTTCTGTTGTGTGACTATTCTATCTACAATGTATTCTATTCTGACACTTCTATGTAGGCTATATTTTAGTAAAATTTTGAAATTTAAATTATAATATTCATCTCTGAACATATTACGTTTGATGTCCTCAATAAAATAAATCGGTGTTCAGCAGAAATTATTGTGTTACCTACTATTTTATTATTCTTTAGCTGAATTCCCATTCATAGGCATCGATATGTTGTTGCAATAAATGGGCAGGCATTAAACCCTCTATAATATTGTTATAGTAAAGTAAAAAAGTAGTTAGGACTTTGGGGGTACTATGTCTGTAAAATATGGTCTAAGGGGTATGCAGAAGAAAAAAAGTTGGGAACCGCTGTCTTAAAGGATAGACCTCACTATTGTTCGGTCAATTATTATTATTATTATTATTATTATTATTATTATTTGCTTTGTAAGACATCTACAGTAGAGACCCGATTATCTGCAGAATTGGGTGGCAAGGGCACCATGGAAGGCAAAAATCACAGATAACCTGAAAAAATACAAAAATGTGGTGAAAAATATTTCAGCCAAAAAATATTTATGTCCAAAAAACATGACATGTAAAACTTTAGAAATATGTGCAGTACAAGTGTACAACAGAAACCTTTGCTGTACATCTAAATAACAAAAATAAAGAACAGTAAACAAAAAACAAAATACTGCACTGTTAGCAAAAAGTCTTCAGTTACGCCTTTCTAAAATCAGTCATTCGTTTTTGCTTCTTGCTTTGGAAAATTGAAATTTAATTGAAAATGTTTTATGTGGCACTCATAGATAATCAGAGTTCTACTGTATATAGTATTATATTTCCTTATTTTCAGAAAAAATAGTTTCACTACATACCATATTTGAGTCTAAATATTATTATTCAAAGAAAATAAAGCTGAATTCATGATCTGATCTAGAATATCTCAAAATGTGGTTTTAGAGGGGTTATTTTTCAAAAATTTCTGGGGGAATACCCCGAACCTCTCTTTAATGTTAAAGACTCCATCTTTACCACCAGTTGTATATTATTTAGTGCATAGAGCCTACCCCCCTCCAAACCATCAGCACATCATTAGTTCTCCCTCTTCACCAGACTGACCTACTAAACCTAATTTTTTAATCAAGTAATTGTGATTCAATATTGATTTTCTTCATCTAGACATGTCTTCATTTTAGATCTATAAGTGTGTTTTTAAAGTTATAGTTTCTTATAAATTCTCTGTTTTCCTCTTTGGTTCCCCAACCCTCCTCTTCAATGTTTACCCCCGTCAGGCATACGTCCCCCCCAATAAATGATAGCTGGTGACGCCTTTGCCTTAATCAATCCTAGGTAAGCCTATATGTGTGTATTTTGTTACATTAAGAACACGCTGAATATACAATTGTTAAATGTTTGAATTAGTAGAGGTAATATTGATTCCTGTTCGGCCAGATTTTCATACCTCGCACCATTGGGCTCTTTTCCATGGGAATGCTTTACAGTGAATGTATTCTTTGTTCATTCTGAAGCTTTCATTATTTAGTAAAAAATGTTAGTGACCTGGATTTCTTGTTCCATGATGAACTGCATTGTTAAAATTAACTTCTTAAGTGAACTCAAAAACGTTCGGCCTACAGAGTAAGTAAAATACTACTTATTCTTAATAAAAATATGACTGCAAGTCGTTGAATTCACTTAAAAAGTATCCATCATTCATAGTGCTATTGTCACCACTCACCACACATGCTCCATCATACTAGGTGAGAAATTGAATATGTTTTTGATGTCTTGCTACTAATAGCGCAATTGTCATCTATCAATATGGGTTGAAAGCTATCATTCTTCCGCTTATTTCAAGACCTCGATGTGTTCATCTTTCCATTCTATTCAGGGCAGGAAAAGCGCGACAGAAGGGCGTGGCTTACATTTCCCATGTTACCATATTGATGGCACTATATGAACCAAAATTTGGCACCAACAAATCATTGTGAAGCCGAGGCATTTACACCTACTGATACAATACAAGTGGCTATACTAAGAATAATAGAACTCCTTAATTATAAGTAATTCTCATAATTATGATGAAGTGTGAGAACATCTCTCAGCTGTAAAAATTTGTCAAAGAATCAGTGCCGAAAAATTCTGCTCATATAACATAGACAAAATCGTCTTAGGAGCAGATGAAACTTTTTCAGTCTCGTTTCTGCCATAGATATATTAATATTATATTTTTAATATATGTGTATTTTCTGACATTTTTATTCCTAATTGAATGGGCTTTAATGAAACTTATAGATTTTTTAACAATTCTCTCTGGTGTATATAACGTTGTGAAAGGAATGAACAGTGGACTGTGGTGGATGGAGGTGGTAAATAAAAATTACCAAGGTCTCCAATCACAACATCATACACACCATAAGTTGAATAAAAATCAAATAAAAATTCGGAGGACCAGGCCTCAATCTAAAACAAGAATGAGGCCAAAAAAATAAGATTGAAATGTATATGTAACTAGATAAAGAATTAGGAGCTTGAAATAAAGTATAGACCATAAAGTATGACAATTAATTTAGATTTAATCAATTGAATTAGATCTAGATTGCAGTACAATAATAGGCACATAGGCCACAATAAGTAAGTGTTGATGAAATAGTTAAGTGATAATCAAAATTATGACAATATTGAAAATATATTGCATCAATGCAATGATTTAAGTTGATAATGTAAATCAGAATTAAAACAGAAAAGGATGAATAATTAAACAGGTAGCAATTATTCATAAATATTCATTAACATATGATAGTAATGTAAGTTAGAATATGGCCTGCTTGCCAAGAGAACAATAACAAAATTAAATGAAAATGTCAACTAATAAAAATACAAATGCAACATAGTGAATTGCAAATATTAATTGAATGAAATTAGTGGGTGACTTGCTTGTAGTTTTTAATCAAGATTAACCAAGAAAAGATTAACCAGTGAATGCATGTAATAATTTGCTGAGTATGTTAATTATATTACAAAAATAAACAATTGAATTATTGAAAATTAAACACTTGATAAAAATTGTAGATAACAAGAATTGAGACACTGTAATGATTAATATTTTGTTTGATGATAAATAGCTTGTATGCAAAGTAATGACAAGATAGTAGTGTCAGCTGTATGCTGAAATAATAGGACGAAGTTGTGATCGCCAAATAGTAGGACAAAGTCGTGATAGTCAGCTTAACGCCAAGATGCCAAAATAGTAATTACAAAAATATAATGTCAGCTTAACACCGAGAGGCTCGTTTGCCAAAATAGAACTTGCAAAAATGTAATAAAGTCAGCTTAACGCCGAGAGGCTTGTTTGCCAAAATAGACCTTGCAAAAATGTAATAGTCAGCTTAATGCCAAGAGGCTCATTTGCCAAAATAGTATGACAAAATCGTGATAGTCAGCATAACGCTGAGAGGCTCATTTGCCAAAATAGTAACTACAAAAATGTAATAATGTCAGCTTAATGCCGAGAGGCTCGATCGCCAAAATCGTGATAGTCAGCTTGATGCCAAGAGGCTTGAATGCCAAAATAGTAATTACAAAAATGTAATAATATCAGCTTAATGCCGAGAGGCTCAATCACCAAAATAATTCAAAATTATGATAGTCAGCTTGATGCCAAGAGGCCTGAATGCCAAAATAGTAATTACAAAAATGTAATAATGTCAGCTTAATGCCGAGAGGCTTGATCACCAAAATAAGTCAAAATCGTGATAGAATAATGCTGAGAGGCTCATTTGCCAAAATATAGTAATTACAAAAATGTCAGCTTAACGCCAAGAGGCTTGATTGCCAAAATAAGTCAAAATCATGATAGACAGCTTGATGCCAAGAGGTTTGAATGCCAAAATAGTAATTACAAAAATGTAATAATGTCAGCTTAATGCCGAGAGGCTTGATCGCCAAAATAAGTCAAAATCTTGATAGTCAGCTTGATGCCAATATAGGCTTGAATGCCAAAATAGTAATTACAAAAATCTAATAATGTAACAATTGAATAATTGAAGTGAATTCAAGATTAATTCAAGTTGAAGTCAAATTGACTGATGTTATGATTCACAGATGTTCAATAATACCAGGCCCCATAGGCAAATAGTAAAGTTGTAAAAATGATAGTAATACTCAACTTTGGTGAAGCAGAATTAGTGAGTCTGTCTTGTTTGATATGGTCCCAGCCGAGCTTGAGCAGCGACAAGGTGAAGTAGGAAGAAAGGAGGCCCTCAAATAGCATGGATTGTGAATGATGTAGAAGTGGAATGGCCCAAGCTATGAAGATAGAAGATGGAATCACCCATGTGATCTTGTGGTAGGAAGGAACTTCGCCAGGTTGAAGTTTTGTTTCAAATAAATTGCATTGAAAGATTGAAGTTTCAATAGTGTAAAGTTCATTAAAAAATGAAAACTGATGATTGAAATTTGAAGTCAATGTGTTCAAACATAACCCATAATAGCAAGTGCTGGTTGAAAAGTATTCAAAAATGTCTTGAAGAAATCAGTAACTGTCATTGGATAATATTCACTGAATGTTTGAAACACTTGAATAAATTGTAGATGAGTTGTAAATTGAATTATAAAAATTTAAATACTTGAGAAATTGAAGCAACGTGTTTGTAGAGGTTGGATTACTAAGTTTCGTTTAAAGTTTGTGAAATTGATCAAAATCGAAAAGTTTGAAGCACTGAAAATGTTCATAATTAATGACGTTTAGTTTAAAGATAATAGAACAGAATAATGATGAAACTGAAGGCCGATGATGAAGAAATTTTGAAGGTAGAAGAAAATTGTCAACTACATTTTTGATCAAAGCTAGTGAAGTGGCAAAAAGGAAGGAAGCGTTCTACATAAGTTGGCTGAGTCATACCAACCTATCCAAGCATGGCACGGTAAAGGCAAATTGACTAATAACTTCACAATGAGAGTGAAAGAATGGAACAGAAAATAAATGTAATTAAAGGTTGAATAAAACATAGCCAATAAGGAGAATAAATTGAATGATGAATCAATTCAAATTGAAACCAGTTGCATAGATAGAGCAGATAACAGAAGGCAGTGAAACATTCAGTGCCATGAATTGGAGAGTGGCAAATTCAAAAACACAAAGATTGACTTGAGAAAATAGGACAGATTGAAAATATTGTAATAAATGTGGCAAGTGTAGTTTGAGATTTAACACTCTCATTGAATAGAAAGGAAGAACAGAACGAAAACACCAGAATATCCGCAGTTTGGGAAGAAATATTGATCAATTGGAACACCTACTTAATGATGCCAAGCCTGATGTATTAGTTCTTACAGAGCATGGCCTTAAAACAAGAAATAGAGTACTCAAATTGAAGGGCACTACCTTTTGTCAAGAAACTCATAGATTGGGTGGCGTTTCAATCTATGTCAAACAAGATCTAGCAAATAAAGCTAAACACATTGAGGTTGCACATCTACATCAAGAATTTACTCTGGAGGCAGCAATGGCAGTCATCACCATAAAAAACATGATAGTGCACATATTAGGAATTTATTGCACACCCAATATAAATATACCAGCAGGCATCAACATACTTTCTAGAATTCTGGATCACACTGAAGCCCACAAGAAATCATATGTAATTGTAGGAGATATCAGCATAGACTGATTGAAGCCAATGCTGAACAACACCCTGTTGGAGGATGAATTATCCATGGACAATATTGTAAGAATTCCTCTACCCGCCACCTGCATTAATTCAAACTGGACTCTCAGATCTTGCAGCCCAAATATTAGAATCAGTTGAACTTGAGAGGGATCATTTACCTCAATTTGTACTGAACCGAAAATATGGACAAACCAACTTAAACCAGCTGAAAATATCTGCTGGGAAATCAGAACTGGGATACAGTACATTCTGCACTTAATGCTGAAGCCGCCTACAATATTTTTCAGAGAATTCTGTCTACATAATTAAACATTGCACGTCCAGTAAGAAAAAATAAATATAATGAAAAAAAGGAAAGTAATTCACAAGAATGAGAGCCAACTTCTAAGAGAAAACTTTCTCAAGGCATTGCATAGGTATGAGCTAACATGGAATACATCCGACAAGGAATGTAAAAAATGCTGTGGTCAAAAACTTCAAAAACAAAAAAATGAAGAACTAATCAACAATGCCAAAAATAAGCGCGAATCATTGTGGAAGATAGTAGATAATAAAGGACAAAAAACACAACAAAAAAAACTTCTCAAATATGTCTTGGGGTAGATGGGGAAGAAGTAAATAAGTCACTCACAGATGCAGAGCTTCTTAATGGTTACTTCACAAATGTTGTTTGGGAGACTCAAGCACAACAATAAATACATAAAAGAAGATA
Source organism: Conomelus anceps (assembly GCA_948455865.1). Classification (NCBI taxonomy): domain Eukaryota; kingdom Metazoa; phylum Arthropoda; class Insecta; order Hemiptera; family Delphacidae; genus Conomelus; species Conomelus anceps. Next base: position 61,321,854 of record OX418217.1, on the reverse strand, counting down.
AAAGTATTGATATTCCAAAACAGGAGGGCACTGGCACTAATATATTTTTCAGCTTGGAACCAACCAGCTATAAAGAACCAGCAGATAAAGAATACCTGAAATCAAAGCAATCAAGTAGAGTGGATGAATACTCAACTCAAATTGTTAAACATTGCGCAGAAGAACTAATCCCACCACTAGTAACCATTATAAACAACTCATTCAGCTCTGGTCAATTTCCTTCTCTGCTTAAGATAACAAAGGTCTTCCCAGAACATAAAAAGGGATCACAAACTTAAATTAAGAACTATTGGCCTATATCTCTGGTATCAACATTTTCACAAATTATAGAATAAATTGTTTTAGACAGATTATTGACATACTTGAGCTCTCAAGCCCGAATCACCACCAGACAACATGGTATCCGAAAGGAGAAATCAACTACTTCTGCTATCATCTGCCTTATTGAACACATTGTTGATCAAATAGAAAATGAAAAATTCATATCCACACTTCTTCTGGACTACAGCAAAGCTTTTGACTGTTTGGGACATGACATTATTGAAAGAAAACTGACACTACTGGGAATTAATGGAACAGCACATAAATGGTTGATGAGTTACCTATCATGTAGAACACAACTTGTTGAGATTTAACGCACCATTAATGGATTAACATGGTCATATCAATCCAAACCACTACCTGTTGCAAGTGGAGTCCCCCAGGGGTCAGAACACAAAATGCACAATGTATGCCGATGATACCACACTCCTAGTTACAAGCAATACTGCTGAAGGAATGGCCACAAACAAGAGACTTAGACTGGCAGGAGTCAAATGAAAATAATTCATTTAAAGACATACAAGACTCAAAATTAATATTGTAATATTAGCATATTTATATATTATGTACATATGCTTTAATAGTACTTTTTCTAAGTAACCATAATTATTATAAGGATGACAACTGTTACTGTTCTTGAAGAATATGCAATAAAGAATATTGACTATTAAATAACTTAGTTATTCAATTTTTTTTATAAAAAATCTTTTTTATACTTTCATGTCTTTTTAGACTAGTTTAATATGATTTTTGCTTGTTTGTATCATCAATGATGTCTAATTCACTGTTTAATTTTCCAGCTCTATGTATTTACTCAGCAATGTTCATGAGATTTGCTGTTCGTGTCCAACCTCGCAACATGCTACTCTTCGCCTGCCATCTAACCAATGAATGTGCTCAATTGACTCAGGGAGCAAGATTTATCAACTACAATTATCTTAGTGAAAAGAGTCAGTTCAAAACGGAAGACAAAAAGTAGACTGACCTGCTTTTGATAATTCTCATAGGTAAAATGTAAATTATTGTTTGAGTATTGAATTGTTCTGTCTCATTCAGTTGGTTTAAAACTTTTTTATTTGATATGTATTTCTACAAATCAGTTTGGTAAAGTCTTCCAAAAGAAGAACAAATCATAATAACATTAAATTCATTGCTTGAATATTATTTTATTCTGTAAAAATTGCCAAATTCTATAAAGATGACTTCCATGTACAAATCATTCTATTTATTTTTGTAATGTGTTTTATAACAATTGATTTTCTATACGTTTTATAGTGATCGTTTATTATAAACCAGCCAAAGTGCTGATCCAATCATCAGGTATGCGTAAGGTGAAATGTTGAGTAAAACCTTCAAAAGGTATGTGATAAAGCTTTTATGAGCTCAACCAAGCCTCAACATTTTTGTTGGGGTAACCTACTTTTCTATATTGCCATCTTAAGTCCATATATAATCTCCTAAACTTCCATGGTTGAAGATGGATACTCGACGATGTAGGCTGCATGAAATTAGTCATAATGTATCTGCATTATATGGCAGTAGACATGGGAAGGTGGTTTGTTCAAAATTGTCTTTCACGCAATAAATATGAAGATTACATGAGTGTGACAATGTATTTTGCTTTTGATTTTTGTAAAAAAATTAGTTATACATTTTTATGCATCAAAGACCGACTTTCAACAATAAACCTACTATATTTCTGTGTTTATATAACTCTTAGCGTAAGGATTCTCAACGCTTTATTATAAACCACCCACTCAGACAAAAACCAATGTGATCAAAACGAGTTATTATCTATCAAATAGAATTGTAATATTAGTTTTGCTATCTACTCTACAAAATTAAGTAACTAACTTTGGTTATTGTCCTGATCAACTATTCAAATATCAAATATTCAGTTGATTACCATAAATACTTTCAAAGATGATCAGATTTGTTGATCTGAGGCAACAAACAGTATTTTGAATTTAGTTTAATGCCTGAAAGTCATTCGAATTTATTTGATAGATTCATAATATTCATTCTTTTTTCATGCATTATGTGTATTGCGTAACCAGTTCCTCATGAATTTATAATAACAGAACATTCCAAAAAAATTAACAGTTATGTAATATTGAATTGTATGTTTCAACTAATTTTAGCTGCAAACTGCTTTTTTTGATTTGTTTTTCTTTATATTGTTATGAAAAAAGAATAAATATTAGGCTGATTTTACGCACTGCGTCAATTCCCAATAATGAGTTAGACGACGGAAGTCGGACGCGCGCCTGACGAACGTTGCCTAAAACAAATTATTTGGCATTATGTAGCATCTAACGACGCATGCAAGACGATTCCGTTTGACGCAATGTACAAAAGCAGCCTTACTGTTGAAATATGTCATAAAATATATGAACACTCACATTTCAATGGCCTGGTTCAATCATTCTTGCTAGTATATTGATTTTCCAAATTGTTTTCGCGCACAGATTATTTTCAATTTTCAACTACAACATTTTGATTCAGAAAAAACTTCTTATTACAGAATTTCCATTCGCCTTCAAAATCATGAAATTACCTTGTACATTTTATTGTTATTTAATTATAATGATGACATTATTTATTCATTCATTCGGGGTATTAACTCCATGAGCAGTCATTTCTATAATATTTCTAGAGTTATTGTATTTGATAATTTAAACTTAGCAATGTTTCAACATTGATGTAATAAGTTATTGATTATAAATATATTGTTGATGAGTGAATGAGATCTCATTTTAAATCGATTTAGTGATATCTTTAAATCCATTCCATTGATTATTTTTTGAGATAAAAACCGCATACCTGTATGAAATAATACATACAAATACTACATATGCACTTATACTCAATTGTTTATCATTTTTAACCGGAGATCAATATTATTTACAAATAACTATTACCTAATCCTTAGTATTTGTTATAGGGAAGATTATTGATTATTATTTTATTGCATCAGGATAATATTACAGGATAGTTATGGAAAAATATGTTACCATTTTCATCTTTTTTCATTCTGATGTGTTATTTGGGTATTGTATATTATGAGTTGTTTTTTTAAAAATAGTTTCCAGTTGTAATATGTGTATAAATGAAAAATATATAGAATGTATATACAGAGATCAAATGACAAATGAAAATATGTAGATAACGAATGATATTATTAACAAATAAATAACAATATAATTGAATAAGATAGATTTATCGATGTTCTGGGAGAATCAAAAGTAATAGCAAAAACGTTCATTAATTATTAAAGTTTCGTTTTACATGATAACAGGGCTGAGTGAAGAAGTTCCTATCAATTTAGTATAATATTTATTATAAAAATGACAAGCGAGTTACGTTTATTGGATAACTAATTTTTATAATAACTAAATCAATACACAACTTGAAAAACTGCATCAGTGAAGGTACCTGTGATTATAATCTTGTAGATCTTTTTTGGGAGAAATAAATATTTTTGCTATGAAAATTATTACCTGTAACTTATTTTTTATTTTGTTCTACCACAATCCTCTTTAAATTATACTGGATTCGTCTCATGTATCCTTTTAGAGAGTGCTCTAACCTACCCGATTAAAGTATTGCAACAGGTACATCTTCTGCACTTGTACACTAGCTAGAAAATGTAAATTTTCTACGATTTATTAACAATCCAATTCAATTCCCTGAAATGAAAAAGTAAATGTGAAATATTCTACCGTGACAGTAATATTTCACAGGTATCCTACCTCACATGGCTGCGCTTAGGACTGTGCGAAAAAAAAACCGAAATAAATAAATCTTAAATTAAAAACCCGGAAGCTCCTCCATCCTGAACCCTCCAGGATGCGAATGGGACACTATCTGAACTCTGACATTACCGAAATAAAAGAGTTCCTTCCACTCAGCAAGATTCCGGCTAAGAGTTTCATGAAATTAGACGACATCCTAGTTTGGCTTGCAATTCATGTACAGTATTTCCTGAAGTTTCCGAAGTAACGAAATTTATTCTAAATAAGAATATACAATCGGCATTATTAAAAAATATCAAGATGAAACATTCTGGCGGGCCGCTTAGCGCAGTTGGTTGGGGCGTCGCAATTCAGCTTGCTGTCGTTTCAGCGGTCGTGGGTTCGAATCCCGCTCCTACGTCTGGCATTTATGTGTTATCATTCACCTCATTACCCACGCTCAAGTCTCGGACTTATGTGGGCATCATCAGCAATAATAAAAAAAAAATTCTTGTAACTCAAACAGTTTATTCAGAAGATTACAAAAATTGATGTTAGTTTATTAGAACATATTGTATGTATCATTGGAAAAATAGTTAATTAATTATCATGGTGTATAATAGTAGAGCTTTAGTAATATTTTTTCCGCTCCTAATCTCGATCAAGACAGTTCTGTGCTTGCACATGTTAAAAAATGCAAGTAAATACACAGGGTAATTCATAACATAGCTAAAAATAAGAATAAAGTTCATATAAACATATGCCTGAAAACGCTTCATTAGCGAGTTACAGCTAGCGGAAAATTTCATCTAGAACTCAGTGCCCTCGGTGAAGTAAGGCCGTATAAAAATGTTTAAGGTGGGTACAAAGATACAAATACAATTGTTTCTTATGTTTTTTTTTAATCTGAAAAATTGAATAAAATTGGTTACAGAGCTGGAAATGCAAAGTGTAGCATAGCTGTAAATGCATGAGAAATCTCACATAAAACACAAGAATTAGTGCAAAGAAATAACACATTTTTGTGTTTAACGTCAGATTACTTTCATAAATGGTTAATAAAGGTGTATTTTCTTAATGAAATTTGTAGAAAATTTAATTCTGCAAAGTCATGTAAATTACACAGGAAAAAATGAATAATAGGATTGAAATTCCGCTTTATTTAAAAACAAAACAGGCGCACATAAAACGCACATTCTTAACTGCATAAAATGTTATGGAAGAACACCTGATCGCAAAACGTTTGAAGCTGTGGAAAGCCGACTGTGTAGAGTAATTTTAACATATTTGAGGTTAGCACTATTGTTTATTATGTAAAATGTTCAGTGATTCATTTACAAAGTTAAACTAATACTGGTTTAATGTTTTTTAAACAGTTACATATCTATGGTACAAAATCCAGCGAAAAACTTGAAATTTGGGTCAACGTTATGTTGGCCGTAACTCCCTAACAAAGCATTTCCGGACATAATGTTTACATGAACTTTTTTCATTATTTTGATAAGAGGAAACCACCTTAGAAGTTTGTCGGGCTACTTGTGGGACAACCTGTATATACCTATAACCGTATATACAGAGCGGTATGCTAAAGCTCTATTAAGATAACAATCACGTGCTTTCAATAGCAATTGAATCTTGTACAGTTATATTCATTTCGTACAAGCTGAAATATCACATTTTATCAACGAGGCAAGGAATGATTTGAAACAAATTCAAGATGGTAAAGATTATTAAACACGATGTACTTGTTTTTCTTTGAAGAAAGAAGTTCAATCAGAGTCATCTGAGCCCGTGAAGAATGTTCTCTTTCGTGCTGATGTAGAGGTTGAGCTGCTAGCGGAAGACAGACCATCGTTATCGTTTGATTGTGCCTGCAATATCAAATAAGATACTACAGTACAGTTTCTTGTAAAATGTAAATGACCAATATTTTCTAATGTTTAACATTTTTTATAAAATATTAAGAATTTTTATAATTGTTCAAAGGGAGAGAGTAGTTCCATTCAAGCATGATATAGGTTTCATATCGTTCTAGTAAACCAGGAAGTGGTAATTAGCAAATTGCTTAGAAGTTTGGAAATTGCTTTTATTAGTTATGACAAGAATGTACAGGCCCTCTATTAACTGCTTTGTTTATAAAAAGACTTGGACTAGAAAGAAGTTATTAATTATTGACAAGATATAAATTTTTCCAAGTGCTATAAAATATTTGCACTCAATAGATTGATTTTTTAATCGATACATACTACAGTACAAAATACAATAAAATTGAATATGACAGGAATTAGACTTGGGTTGTTTTTGCAATCAGCGATTTACTTAATTATGTGCAATTATCTATTTCTAAGAGCGTTATATTAGCAAACAAAAACAATTGTATAACTAATCATAAGTGGCCATGTGCATGTAAAAATCACGATATCATTATTTTTATGGTGGAATTTCCTTAATTTTTCGTCCTCAGCAGATGCACATATTTTACATTCGGTAAATCATTCTCTGATTCGAATCGGAAGCAATATCTTATTGCCTTTTGGATAAAAAAATCAAGAAAACTTTGATAATTTCAATGTTTTAAAAGGCTTTTTAAAAAAGTGCCCCAATTTATTTTAGAGGGCTCAATTTCCCCCGATTTCTTGAGCGTTTGATTTAGGTGGTTTCAAATTAAGACAATTTGAGAGGGGTTCCAAACAAGTGGCGTTACAGAGCAGGGTTCAACATTTTAAAATCTTCGATTTTGAGATTTTTCAAATTTCTCCTTTTGTTTTAGCAGTGATTTTGAGCTAAGAGAAATGGTACATACTAAAGTCTTGATTAATTGACCCTTTGGGGGTGGGGGTGGAGAAAAGATGGCTTTAAAAAAAAAAACATTTTTTCGATAATTTTATTACAAGTGAAATGTAACTATAGGAAACTATAAGACGAAGGTTGACACTAAACTACTCTCTAAATAATTATGTACTGGAAGGTTTTGAGGGGGAGGAGAGTGAGAAAATTTTGAAAAACTTAAATATTGGGAACATTTTCTTCTTATTAGACTCTTAGACTCTTTTATATGGAAAACTCTTTCATACGAAGAATTAATCTTATAAAATTCTCGTGTCACAGAGTTTGTTACCATACTCTTCCAAAACGGCTTAACCGATTTTAATGAAATTTTGTATATACATTCGGTAGGTATGCCAATAGGTTTTTAGAGGTGGTGAGTAAGAAAACAACGAAGGAGGTCTCTCTGATCAGCTATACATTCGGTAGGTATGCCAATAGGTTTTTAGAGGTGGTGAGTAAGAAAACAACGAAGGAGGTCTCTCTGATCAGCTGGAAGAGCCCTAGGACTAACTTATTCCCTTCTAGAAGGTTGAAATGTGAAATTTAGCCTCAGTGGTAGGTGGCGAATAATAAAATTAAGGGGAATCTCTTTTGAAATCGTAGCAACGCGCGACGGGCCAACTAGTATATATATATATTTCAACCTTTCAAGTTAGAGGCAAATAACTAGATTTCACTAGAAAAATTTTGAATTATTTTGTTTTTGAAATAGTTTTTACTTTTTATGATTTGAGGTAAACATTAAAAGCAGGCTGATGCTGAAAGTGCATGGTGGCCCTTTGTTTTGTATGGGAAAATTTCTATTGAGGGGGGGGATCAACATTTTGAACTTTTCAAATATTTATTGCAGGTTTTATCATCAATGATGGATTGAGCAATGAAAATTGAAGATGTAATCTCCCTTTGGGTGGAGCGTGTTGGGCGAGCGAGATCTACTGTTCACAGTAGAAAACACTAGAAAAACAACATAAGAAATGAAAATCAAATAAAAACAATAGACTAGGACTGAAAGAAAGCTATAGTGATGGATATGTAAAGTTTCAAGAGCCCAAAGCCTTTCTTTCCAAAGACATTCCCTGGACGGACTATAGCACGATTCCACCAAGGCCCAGTCGGGTCCTTAATCAAAACCAAGATGAAAATAGTGAACATTTAAAAAAATACAACATAAATATTTACAAATGTACAATGCAAATACCTTTCCACGCGCTCTAGATCCTCGACCACCCCGAGAGCCAGCACCTCGGCCTCCTCTAGAGCCTCGACCTCTTCCTCGAGTTTTAGCAGAAGTGGGGGCCACTTCTGTATCATCTTCACCATCATTATCCTCATTATTAGCTGGCCTGAATGCGCCACGATTCTCCTCAAGAATTTTCCTGGTCTGGAAAAGAGCCACACAAGTTCTAATAGCGTTTTACAATAACATTCATATTTTACGTTATCCTCCCAATTATATTATAATGACAAAAATGAATAAATGAAAATAACACTGTCTTTTAAAAGGAAATTTATCAATTGAACACTCATATAAGGTGCACATAAAATGTGAGTGTTTATTTACCCTAAAAAGGTCAGTGTTATTCAAGTTTATTTATACCAGTGGTAAAAGATAGGATTTCAACATAAAAGAAAAGCTGGAACAATGCTTCTAGGAGTTATACTAGTTAAAAATCGCTGGTGGAAATCAGTATAAATGATTGACCCTCATCATTAAAAATCACAGAAAATTGAATTTTAATACTCCATAATCTGAGTCGAAATCCAATTATCAATTTCCATGTTTTTCTCATGAGTACCAACAAAGTTGTTAACAATGTTAAATTTATTATTAGAATTACGAAATTGAATGCTCTTATACAATGTTTGCTGTGCAATCCCAAAAGTTGTCTCAGTTTTGTCTTGCACTATTCAACTGAAAAACTGTTCAAACCAGAGAAAACAGTAACAATGAAACTTTCAATTTTTATTCATGAATTAAGAAGTAGACCAGAAGGCACCAACAAACCTCTTGAACAACATCAGCCTGAGAAGCTGTTTGCACAGCTCCATAGCCGTCTATTGCTTCAGGTATCGAATCAAGATCCTTGACATTTTCCATCAAATATTTCTTGGCTGCTTTTTCTTGGCTCCTAATAATTAAATAATTAATGAAATTAATAATAATAAAAATAAAAATTAATTAATAAAATACGTAATCTACGAATTAATTACACTAGGATATTAATCTTCTACCATTTTGTAGCTACAGTACAACCACTATTTTCATGTACTATTTTTCTCAGTGACATCTAAGGAAATGAGAGAATAAGGAAATGAGGAATACAGTAATTTGGGTTCTGAAAACAATTATTTAAGCTCGATCGAACATGGATTGAGAAATAATCTACCTACAATGAATGATACATTATTAACAAACGAGATTCTTGGGGAGTGATCAGCCAAAAACCGTGCAAGGTATCTGCTTTGTCAGATTAAGACACGAGCGCACGGACTGCCCATGGAAGGGTGGCCGCTTTGGTTTGCCAGCTAAAATGTTTTCTGCTGTATAACCACTTTCCGGTGGTTCGGAACCCACCTAAAACTGTAGATCTAACTCATTAATCAACATCTCCCAACTCAGTACCTACACACGGGTCTGACCTACGTTTGCTTCATTCTCCGAAAAAAAAACGTTAGACTGTCATTTTCAATCAATTTCAATTAAAATAAAACTAAAATACAGAGTAGCATAATATTCACCCTTCTAGACACATACTATTGCTTGACAGACTGGGAAACTCTCATACGTCCGTGTAACAACTCCATGTTGGAGGTCTGTCATTGGCTGAACTGTACTCGCCGATTGGTAACAAGTTATTCATTCTCTATTCAAGCATGTGCCCGATAGGCTTTGGAATAATAATCATCCATTCCCATTTCACTTGAGAGCTCAAACATGAGAATCGTATTTCTCTGTTCCTGAGAATTTCTTATAAAATGGGTTGTTTTATTTAAAATTTTCATCCATGTTGATTCTATACATCTATTGTTCCTCATTTTCCTGGACTATTGGAAAAAAAGACCAGGTGAACGTTTTTAAATCAAATAAGTACAAAGCCCCAATATCATAACAACTTCTACAAATTAAGGGTTTGAAGAGCTGTATTCAAAATGAACTAAGATTCAGATAATGAGCTAGAGGGAGATCAGACAATTTTCTCTCATTTTTCGTAGCTTATTATTCGCAAAAACGTTCCCCCAGTCATTGTGCATGTTCAAGATCATGTGAAGATCACTCTCCCTTCACGCTTACAACCTTCATATTATCTAAAATTCCATAGATAAATAACTTAACTATTAAAACAAGCTAAATCTTACGAAATAACGCAGGCTAAAGCATCATTATCATTTTTATTAATGAAATTGTTGATGGCTTCAGCTAATCCCTTGGTGTTCAATATTTTAAGAGGATCTCTGGTTTCGAAGTAACTTTCTACAATAACTTCTGCCTTTTTGCCAATATCCTGAAACACAAACATACAAAATAACATCAATTCTTAATGCCAAAAAATAATCTATATAATAAGAGAGAGTAAAAGTGTGTGAGTGTTTTCGAGGGTCAATCCTGAGAATTTCACAGAAACGGCAACGATTAGAAACACTAAATTTTGGACAAAACTTCCTCTGAGCTCAATTCAGTGCACTTCCAAGCCCTATTTCTCATTTTTCAAAATTGATGTTTTTGTAAAATGTGTTAGATGCAGGAAATTAATGGAGTTACTGATACATGATATGTCACTGTGATACTAAAATAGACAATACGCCGATATGACACGAGCCAAAGCTACAGATTACTTCTGTATTGATATTTATTAATAATTTCAGCTGCTAATTACTCAGCGCCATGCGAGCTTACTTATTCTATGGTCTACATTGAGCTTTTTCTGCAATATATTAATCTAAACAAGTAAACACAAAACTAGCCGGGTGAGTAGAACTGCTAAGTTGTTAAAAAGGTAGTTCACTTACAAAAAATTCACATCAACAGTGCAAAAAAGACAGATTATTTGTGTGTTTCTCTTTTATGGTTAACAACACTGCAATTTATTTCACTCACCCCTCCCAATTTCGTAATTTTGTGTTCACTACGATAAGTCATCTTCCAGAAAAGTGAAACTCCAAACTGGATTCCCGGGCAAGACTAGATAAAATGCTATTAGAATAATAAAAATACTGTGCATGGAACAAAATAAAAATAGAAGTGATTTTTAATTTTATGAATGCACAAAATCATGGAAGCGGCATCCAACCGCATTTTGTTGGCCGCTTGCATTGACGTCATCTCATTCATGCATTGAAACCATAAACTGCAGAAAATGGTCGAAGAAGCAAAGAAGGAGCAAAGAGAAGACGATGAAATAAACATAGGAAGCGGCAGGGTGGGAAATTGACTCCTCTAGGCCTGTCCACACATATAACATTGCACTATAACGTAACCCCGTCCCATAACATCACTCCATTACAATTTAGGACACAAGGCGAAGCAGACGCGAAACATCTTATCAATGTGTTTATGGTGTGCTGTTGCGGGATAATACTGTGTTCTGAAATGATGTTACGGAATGGAGTTACGTTACTATTTAATGTTAAGGGGAGTTCAGACTGCGAACAAACCCTCGTAACGTAACCCTGTTGCGTAACATCACTCCGTAACAAAATCAGTTGATTTTAACATTGTTGCGTAACATCTTATTCTAAATACAATTATGAGATGTTGCGTGACTATGTTACAGACATCTGGACGGGTCTTCTGAAAGCGATAAGTCTATCCAGTGGCGCAAAAATAATTTCAGCAGATTTATTCTGCTGCTAGGGAAACCGTCTAATTTGATTTGCAAAAAGGGAGTTATGGTCTAAAAAATGACGCCGAACCGCACATTTATCCAAGGTAACCAGACTAGCCTACTACCAATTTATTACAAAAGTTATGTCCATAGACAAGATGTGGAATTCAGCTTCATAAGAAAAATATCAGCATCTTCAAAAATATCAGCTGTATTCACTTTTAAGAAAATAGGGGGTTATAAATTCAAGGTTTCTGAGATTGGTTTGAAAAGTTAAAATCATTCGATAATCAATTGAAATTTTGTGATAAAGTGGTGACATTCTATAAACAAAAACAAATTTTAATTTTTGTGATAAACAAGATGAAATAGACACAATTTCCAGAAGAAACAACAAATGAAAATGATTGTTTTTAGAGGTTATGAATAGTGTTAGTTATTACCTTTACGTCTACATCTTCTCTTTCTTTACAGTATTCACTGCAATTTTTGTGTCATTGTATTACATTTTCGGTATTTTTCAAAGTAGATAAATTTTTTGTGAAACATATCTCAATGGTGTAACAATAAAAATATGTAAACAATAGACTATACTTTTTATTAACTCAGTTGGAAATTTTACTTTGTATTGGCAATGCTTTTGTTTTAGGTTGTGCAAAATAATAGAGTGTAAGTTTGCATGGAATGCCAGGTCTGTTTTCTTCAAATTTATGGTTTAAACGATGTATCATTTTATTCTGACTATAACACAAAAATAATATTTTGACGCTCACCTTTAGTTAATTAATAAACTTGGTTAAAAACGCCTTCAACTTGCAGTTACGCTGGCGGTTTTCGACCGGCCGGTTACCAAGGAGAAATTGAGGAATGGATAAATGGTTGGCGGATAAACCGTGCTGGCCAAAACTCACTGGGTGGCTAAAACGAAGCTAGCATATAGGGGAGCCTTTTATGCACACTTTCCGATATTTGCTACACTTATTTTCTTTTTTTTTTGTGTTCTCCATAATAGATTTATTATTTGGCGTATTTCTTTATTTTACCTATGGAATGCCTCAATTTTTCAACATTTTTTCACTATCTGTAAGTGCACTACCAAGGCATTAATTAATGTATTATATTGAAAAGCAAAAATTTTAAAATAATTCTCCAATACCAATATATTGTGATAATAGGTTATGATAATATTCAATGGTAGAATCTAAAACTCAGTGGTAGCTTCAAATACTCCTACCTCGTATTGCCCAGTCAGTATAAAAACTTCGTTGTTTCTACATTTGATAATATTCTGCATAGCTTCTGCTTAAGGCATGTCACGCACTGCGTCCGGTCCGATGCCCGATCCGTCAAACTTCCACACACTGCTTTGGGCGTTCCATTTCCGGCGACCAGTCTATCCGAGGACAGTGGTACTGTCACTTTAAGAAGTGTTAAATTAAAGTGAGTTATAATAAGTTAACAAGTTAGTTAATAGGTGCTCGAAGCGGTGAGTGATAGTGAAGAAGAGATCTTTGTAGTGAAAGCAGTTCTTGCCTCAGAGGAGGAAGAGCATCAACGGCAGAAGAGATTATGGGTACATAGTATAATAAACTTCAGCATAACAAATGAGGAAGAATTTCATACATTGTTTCACCGTTTGATTGATGACAATAAAAATATTCTAGTACTTCCGAATGAGTTTCGAGAAATTCATGGAACTTCATTCTCTTCTTGAAATATCAATAGTGAGAAAGGATACCAACTTTAGAAAGAGAAAATCTACACAATAGAGATTAGCAGTTACGCTATGGTAACTTTATTTCTAAAATATTTGTAGGATAAAATGTAAGGCTGGTATGCTATGTTTGTATCATTTTGGTTGCCTGGAGCGATTTTAATTTTACAGTTTTGTTAATATTTATTTAACTAACTTACAATCAATGTGAATACAACCGGCTATTTCCCAAGACTGCTTTTCATAAAATTTCAACTGTCACGTGGTGAGTAGAAGTCCGGCGCAGAGAGCTTGCTGGAAGTCAATCGCTTCCCATCCGAAATTATTGGAGCGGCCGACGCCTGACGCACCGGACCGGACGCAGTCTGGGGACATCCATTTTAATACAGGGTTCTCGAATAGTTCCGGCATTCCTGATCCGTTATTACCGGACCAGACGCAGTGTGCGACAAGCTTAAAGGTTTGTTCCAAAATGGCTCAAATGTTGCTTTTGCACACAAGTTCTCAAAATCCAGGTCAACATGGACCCTCACTAGAAATCGTATAAGGTTTTAGAACGTAAAGTAATGTATCTAAAAGTGGAGTTGGTATTTATTACATTCTTTAATAATATTCAGCAGACCACTTTCGCAAATGAAGTCATTGAAGAATGAAGTGCTCATATTTCAGATTTCACAGTTATTAACCAATGTTAACCCTATTGCAATAATATTTATTATTATTTTTCTTGTGCTTTCAAGAAGACAAGCACCGCGGGCTCCAATTTAAGAACCTCTGCTCTAGCCAAGTAGGTTATGGAGCCTTAAAATATTCGAATAGATTCTCAGGTATCACTTTCCAATCATGAGACTAATGAGCAACATTTTTTTCCTATATTATACAAAATAACGTTTACTATAAAACATCCTTACTGCGATTGATTAAACAGGGATTTTGAAGAAAAAAGTTGTAGGTCTCAGACCTATGTGGACTTCATCCTCCGAAACAAAACAAAGCATATTTGTAAGTGCATACTCAATGATAGCTAATCTCAATAAGGAAATCAATAATGAAGAACTCACCTCAGATCTTTCTAGAAACTCTGACATTGCATCTTTATCAAAATCAGTTTCATATTCTTTGGTTTTTCTAGAAGATTCCCTTTTCAAGAGAATTAAATCTTTTGGATTCGCTATAATGTCTCGGAAAGTCTGACCGAATCGTAGATGATTAAACGTTTGCATTTCATCGTTATATTCAATTCTAATTCTCACCAGAGGTAGCTTTGGCTGTTTTGGATCACCTAAAAAAATCGAAACGAGAATATGCAATAAATTGACAGTTCAGATAGAATAATAAACCTCGGCATTACTCATCAATCAATGTTTGCTGATTGTTTTCATTATATGAATATTATAGATGGGAAGATTCAAACTCCTATTCTCGCCATGTTTTTAGAAATAATGTGAATTTCCAGTTTAAAGCTAACTGGTCACCCATCCAAGCGCTCATGACTTGGCATTTCGTTTACGTTCAGGCCATGCTTACCCCAAAGCAATTTTAAAATTCTATAATCTGCAAAAATCAAAACTCAGTTTATTTCATAAACTACTAATTAACCTATTACCCCAAATACTAACTACAATTACCAAAATACAAAGTTTTAATGCATTTCATTGCTTACCTGATCTTTCTTTATTGGCTTTTTGAACCAAACTATCAACTTTTTCACAGAGAAACTGCTGCACCTGAAATATCGAATGGAATAAATTCTTAAACATGTGAGAATTAAAACATTTTGGGGATAGTTGTTCATAGACTATCCCGTTGAAATGATTAAGTATTGAATGAAAGGAAGAAACAATAAGAGTGGTCGAGTGGTTAAGGTAGAGAATTGCGATGTCCGTTTGTAAGATGTTACAAAACTTTCTAGGCTCCAAGAGAATTAATTGTAATATTTCTTTAAAAATATTGCTTTTCCTGTCTCGTGATGAATATCAAAGACAATGGGTGCCAGATCTAAGATTTTACCTTTGTTGTTCAAGTTGATATGGCATCTGAGCAAAATTTATATTTTGCTACGGCGTACTGGCACAGCTCAATTGAAATTTGGTTATGGCATCCAACACCATGAAAAATTTGCCAACAAAGATTTACTTAATGAAGAATAATTAAAGAGTTTTCAAACATAGTGAGAGACAAGTCTTACATATTATTGACTGTGTGATTATAATTGTGTGGGTAATGAAAATCATAATATTCATGATATGATTAATGATATTCTTGTTATACAAAATACAAATACAAATAATCTTTATTCCTTCTCAAATTTTTTACAATAAATCAGAATTCAACTTGATTACATAATTACACGGAATTCCTCCACAAAGACCAGTATTCTGCGTGTGGAGGAGAGTTCCATAGACAACAAAATGCAATCACAAAATAAAATAATAATAGTAATAAATTTAACTTAAGTTAAAATTATATAAATAAATATTGGGAAATAGATAATTCATGATCCCGAGAAATGAAGAGGGCTATGAGATCGCACCATGCGGGCCTCTAGCCAACCAAAAGTAGAAAAAAAATGTATTACTCATTTTATGATATAAGAAATTAATTGATTTTTTTTTAATGCATTGGATGAATTTTTTGGATAATTTTGGCTTTGCATGGGTTGGTTAACGGATATAACATGAGCGAAGCAGGGCTTCAGCTGCCTCCCAGCCGATGTGGTACAGCCACCTGTCCACACCCCTTCTATACACAGCTAAACTGTACACCTCTGCCTCCCTAACTTCATTTGGCACGTATCTATATTTGGCTTCTTGTTGGCGCAAGAATCATTGTTTATAGTATATAAACAAACAAGAATTGTACATTTTTCCAATTTTCAAAGAGACAAAGCTATCCAGAGTAGAGTCGAGAAGAGAGATGAGGCGTATTTACTGGAACAGGTATTTTTGCTGAGTATTTGAACGTACGGACTAGTACCTAGTATTTGAAGAACAAAATACTTGGTTTCAGATATCTGTGAGTATTTATAGAAACTAGTAAACTACGCAACTTCAGTACAGTCAGTGACTCCAATTTTCGGAGTGGGAGTAGAGCTTTGTTATTTGCAGTTGCACAGTAGCTAATAGTTCATTTCTCATTATGGAACTATTCAACTACTCACTCACTCTTCTCTCTCACTCTCTATTCACTATAATTGATTATAGGCGCATGCTTATCTCGCTACAGCTACAGCACATTTGAGAGCAACTCAATAATTAGATTCCTGCTGTATATAACGCGAGTAATAAAGATTCATGTTGTATTTAATGCGAGAAACAGTAGTAGTACCAGTATGGTAGTTCTACGTGTACTCTCTTACTCTGGCGAACTACCTAATATAAAATACTACCTAGTATTTTGGAACAGTTATTTGGAATAAGTATTAGAACGTACTAGTACTAGGAATACTTAGTATCAGAAAAACCTAGTATGACCCATCTCTAGTTGAGAGTTCTATTGAATTGTGATACTCAAATTAAGGAATTGCAAGTTATCTAGTTCGGAAATAACTCTTTATTGATTGCAAACATGTTTCTCTAGAAAGTAATTAATATTCAATAATTGAATAGTGAAGAAATTCTTACCGCCTCAGATACGTTATTACTAATGTAGGGAATGTTGATTTTTGACAGCACTACTGTTTCTATCACGAAAGGTCTAACGGTGCGCAATTTGATAGCTTCTAGTTCAAACTTCTTCTTGTAAACCTTTAAAATTCCAACATGTTTAGGAATGGATTCTCCTTCGCTAAGTGATGTTGCAATTGGACTGCCTGCGCATCAAAAATTAAAAATTCCTTCATTGACCACGTAATATTTTACAATGCTTCGCTAACACACGATATCATCATCAATGAGAACAATGAAAATCCAATTTAAAATATACATGTGATACAAACCTGTTAAAAACAACATCAAAAGCCAACAAATATCTCAATTCATTTATATTTGCTGGTCATATCAATTCTATAGAACTCTTGCATAAGCACTCATCTTTCATGGTTTCAAATCAAGTGCTGGAGGGGTTATGATGAACATAAAGCAGCAAACATGGAATGTATTTAGCTATATATATATATATATATATATATATATATATGGGAAACGAAAATAATTGGCCTAGCTTTTTAAACAGAGGCTGACAATCGAGGAGCAAAGAACATACTATCATAGAAACTTAACTCAAGATTTATAATAGTCTGATATATTATTTATAAGGCACATTTATTGTATCTTATAAATTTCAATTACAATTTCTTTACACTCTAGTTTGTCATTTCGACATTGGTTATAATAATTCAATATCCAGAAGCAAGAATGAAAATATGTGAACGCAGGCATACTTTTCAGCTATAATAAGAAAAAAATTAATAGAGATATTCCTGCGAATTTATTCAGCTGTTATACCAACATTATAGTTGGTCTTCGCCTCGGTTTCCAACTACGCGGATTTGGGCAAACGGACAGTGTAAGGTAGGAATACACTACAACAATTGATGTTTTCTATATAGTTTCCTATGCCAAAAGCATCAATTGTAGTGAACTCTTGCCCTGTCGGCTATTCATTTGTCCAAGTCCACGTGGTTGGAAACCGAGGCTTTACTCTCGACAATGTGGAATCTTATAAGGAGTGTAACATTACCAGGTTGAATTACATGGAAGCCAGTAGTTGGATTTTGCTCTGGTTGAATCCTACAATCGTGCTCATGTCCCCATATAACAACATCAAGAAATGATGGAAGAACTGTTTCCTTGATGCTTTTGTTAACACCTCGATCTGCTCTGTTTTGGTGAGTGACAAATATGTTGAACCACTCATCAATTTTCTCTTCAGGTCGGAGGAATTTCACCTAAAAATTCACATACGAAAATTCAAGTACGATGTAATAATATCAACACTTAAGCTGGACATAGCAATAAAAATAAGATGATATTTCAATTCGACTAGATAAGCTGAATTAGCTACTGAACCACTTACCAATTTACATTTCTTTGGCTCAACCGTTATTTACAGGTTTCAAAATAAAGAAAATCATTTTCTTTCAAATTGTTTGTTCAAACTTCATTCAAATAGAATACTGTTACGGTTCTATGTCTAAAATAACGCTGGCAACACTTAAATTTATCACTTTCACTTTATTAACACAAATAATCTTCAACTCACACTGTTCAGTAATTTCTTACAGAAAAATAAGCAATTAAAAACAGATAGCACGATATTTTTCAACTGGTAATGAGTTTTCAATAAACTGTACAAAAATCAATCACTAAATGTCAAAAGGCCGATCTAATATTAAATAATAACTGTACAATAAACTGTCCAATAATATTCGAAAAGAATCGTCGAAAAAGAACACTTAACTTACGTAGCACTAGTCCGTAATACAACAAAAACTATTCAGTAGCTCACTGGTATGAATTAAGCAGGAAAAATAATTGTCACTAGTGTCACTAGGCACAGAGAAAGAATTATCAAGTATATATAGACACGAATATATAGAACTGTCACAACTCGTTTATCACGACAAAATTTCAAAGACAACTGAACTCATTTTCAAGAGACTTCCTCCATTTATATAAAATTTCACAATTGAGACATCTCTCGAATTTTCTGTCAACTTCTAAATAAATAAATAAAGGAAACTAGCACCTTCCACAATATTCGATAACATTCCATTAATGTCTAATCAAACAACGAGAACATTCTACTAATTACCAAGTAAACACTATAAAAGTGTCAAAAGCAGAATAATCAATGGCTTAAAAGTAAACATTTACATAGCAGATAACACCCAGAACTACTGTCTCTTCTTTCCTCCAACTCTCTCCAATTTCATATCCGCTACAATACTGTCTAAAAGAAAAAGAAATACATATTTCAAGAATTTGAAGGATTATTAATATAATTACTATTATTTTTTACTTTCAAAGGCATAACTCAAATAGGCAGACAACTTGTAAATATTTATAAAATATCCTTTTCAAGTGCGATATAGCCTAGCATATTTTTTCTTGACAATGTAAATTCGATTCAAACCTTTCTGTCCCTAAATAACCGGCAGAGTCGGTCGTCTTTAATGTAACTGAGGCCATAAAGAGCAAGTTTTGTTATTCCTTTCTGTAATAGTAATGGTGCAATTTCCACTTGTGTTAAATCCGTCCACTTTCCAAAATAATTGACAAGGCCAGTAACACTAAGTAAATCCATAGAGCTCAAAAATCCAAGACCTGAAATGAAGACAAGCAGAATTCAAAATTGCGTTATAAACCATTGTATAATGGGATATACTGGATGGCCTCATAATAATATACAAACCTAAATAAATATCACAGACAAATTCAAACAATCTAGATTTTCAATAGATTCTATAATAATATTCGGGAAGTCCAAGTTATGTTTTTTTTTTTTTTTTTTTTGTAAAAATTGGGGACTCCAGTTAAGGAGTATAAGACAAGTCAGACCAACAATATTATACACTAGATACCATAATTACTAAATCAATTAGTTGAGGTGAGACTTAATTTTGATGTGAAAGGAACTCTTGTACACTAAAAAGCTTTATCAACTTAATATTTCATCAATTGTTTTTCAAATATTTCTATATTTTCAAGACTCTTCAAAAACTGCGGTAGCTTGTTGTAGAATTTCCTACCAATATAACTAGGTTTTTGTTTGAATAAGCTAATATTGTGACTCACCAAGTGATAATCTCCTCGGCTTCTTGTGTTATAATCATGTACATCAAGATTTTGGTTAATATCATTCGTTTTTACATATAAAGTAGCTTCATACACATATAAGCAGGGTACAGTTAGGAGACCAAGTCTCTTGAACAACGGCCTACATGAATCTAATCTATTTACTCTTTCTATACACCTAACCGCTTTCTTTTGGATCTTAAACACTCTATCAAGATTTTGTTTTGATGAATTACCCCATACTAAGATAGCATACCTAATATGTGACAGTAAGAGCCCATGGTAAGCTGTAAAAAGTAACTTTCTGTCATTCAATCTAGCAAGCTATCGCAGGACAAATACCCCAGATGAAATTTTACAACATATTTTCTCAATGTATGAACCCAGGTCAATCGTCTATCCAACAAAACTCCTAGAAATGTAATTTTTTCTTCCTGGTCTAATTGATTATCGTTTACAAGCATGTTTATAGCCCTATCTTCATTTAAATTATGTTTGTTTTTGAATTGAAGGTATTGGCATTTTTTACTATTTATAGTTAATTTCAACTGATTTAAAAATTGGACAATGAACTGCACACCTATATGGGCACTTATTTCTAAACTATCTAGAATGGAATTGCTGAAAATGAGTGATATATCGTCTGCAAATAAGAGGGCTCTACCACTACTTAATTCTTCAGGTAAACGGTTGACATATAACAAAAAAAGCAATGGACCTAGTATTGAGCCCTGAGGCACTCCAGCTTGGACCTCTAATTTATTAGATTTATTCTTTACTAAACTATTACCAACTACTGTAGTTAGTTCTACACATTGTTTTCTCCCAATAAGATATGATTCAAACCATTTCAGTTCAACCCCATTTACGCCTATATTTTGCAGTATTACAGATAAAGTTATATGACTAACTCAATCACATGACTTTGATAGATCTAAGAAGATTGCAGTAGCTTTATCACCTGGATCTATTATATCTATTAGTTTATCAACTAGAGAAACTATGGCTGTCTTTGTTGATCTTCCTTTCAGAAAGCCTATCACAGATAAAGTTAGCTTCTTGAAGGTGCAGAAGTAACCTATTTAGAACTACTTTTTCCAAAATTGTACTTATTACATTTAAAATATCAATGGGCCTATAGTTTTCCACCTTTTCTCTATCACCATTTTTGAATATTGGCAAGATCTTCCCCTCTTTCAAATTATCTGGAAAAACACCTTGTTCTAATGATTAATTGATCAGATGAATCAAATGGTCTAACAATTGATCTTTACATTCTTTCGGAATTTTACAGGATACCCCATCCATTCCTACAGTTTTTTTATTATTCAAACTATCAATGATATTTGACAACTCGTCTTGGGATACTGGGTGGAATTTTAATTCGTTCTGAATCCCCTCAGTATTCCACATGTTTGCATCACTAATACCTGTATTAAGAGATTTTTGAAGATTCTTAGCAACTAGTTGATAATATCTGTTAAAGAAATTGCAAATGTCTACACTATCATCAATATATTTGTTATTTTCGTTAATTATTCTGGGGACACTAGTATAAGCATCTGCATGAGCTACTTGCCTATTTTTGTTTATTACATCCCATACTGCTGTGTTAAAGTACACACTATTATTCAAAATTTCAGCTGCTTTCTTACATTTCACTCTTTTCAATTCATTATATAGTTTTTCTTTACAGCTTTGTAATTATCTTCACTTAACATATTTGTAGATAGTTTGAATTCAACATATGCATCTTTAACCCTATTTCTTTCTGCAAGGATATCATCAGTTATCCACTGTTCAATTTTGTCTTTGTTTTTTACAGGGACTTTTTTAACTGGACAACTCATAGTGATATGAAACCTTAAAATATTAATGAAACTATCATATTTGTTATTTAAACTATTGCTATTGTAAACCCTTCTCCAGTTTTCTTGTAGCAGATTCTGCTTCAAACAATCGATATTCCCCTGTTCACATTGTTGAATTTCTTCCATTTTTCTACTCTTTTTAATTGATTTATAACCTTGCAACCCCACCTCTAAGATTTGATAGTCATGATCAGATAGTTCCGAGCCGCCTAATCTTGTTTTAGAGTAATCTATATTAGTAAGGATGTTATCAATTATTGTTTGTGATGTTCTTGTGACTCTGGTATATTCATGAACTTTTATTTCCAAGTTATTTATGAACTTTTATTTCCAAGTTATTCATGTATATAATATCCCTTAAATCTTCTGTCATTTTATTCTGTGTTGCAAAGTCTGTATTGAAATCTCCCGCTACAATAACGTTTGTAAAACGAGTAGTAGTAATCTCTAAAAGCCTATTGAATAGTTCACAAAAATTGTTCCATCCCCCATTTGGTGACCTGTAAATACCTAACACCGCTACTTCGAAATTATTGTCATATGTTATAAAAAGAGCTCAAGAAGTAATATTATAATCTGTAGTAAAAATCGCTTTCATGTTGCATATTCTGAATAATACTATACCACAAGGGAAATGTAAAGTAAATAGACAGCTCAGTAAATAAAAAGTAAATAAACATAGGAATGAGTGGTACACAACTTAATTGACTAATCTGAAAAACAGGATGATGATATTTTATGATTTAAACAAGGAACTTAATACAGAGGTAACTAGGCTAATATACATAGACGCTAAAAGTAAATATAAAAAAGCTATTATGAATGCTAAGAAAGCATGCACCATTAGTAGTATTGAGACAGCACAGAACAAATGTAAGATGGCCTGGAAAATAATAGGTTCAGTAAACGGTAGTGCAATAAACTAAGCGCAGAGACGAGATTTCTATCTCACCTAATAAATTCAATAATTTCTGTATTAGCGCAGTTGCTGATATAAATAGTAAGATGACTAAACCCATAGAAACCGCAACTGAAATGATGCAAAATTATCTGAGTAGTGAAGAAAGACAAAGTTTTCAGTTTTCTGAAGTAACCATAGATGACATCTTAGATGCTCTCAATAAATTGAAATCCTCTGACAGTGTTGATATATATGGTCTTACAAATAATCTTCTTAGAAAACTAGGTGACTGTATAGCCAACCCACTAGCATATTGTATAAATAAATGTATACAGCAGGGTATTTTTCCTGATACACTCAAACTGTCCAGAGTCATACCTGTTTATAAAAAAGGGGACAAGAACTGCCCTTCCAGTTATCGTCCGATCTCATTAATTCCAATTTTTGCTAAAATTTTTGAAATTATAATACACAAGCAAATGTGTAAATATTTAGAACAGCATAAAATTATCTGTAGTGAACAGTTTGGTTTTATAAAGAATAGGTCAACCACACAGGCGGTTGATTCACTAATCAAGAAGGTCCTTCAGGCATTTGAGGGTAGAAAATATGTAGTAAAATTTCATCTGGGGTATTTGTCCTGCGACAGCTCGCCAGATTGAATGACAAAAAGTTACTTTTTACAGCTTACCATGGGCTCTTACTGTCACATATTAGGTATGCTATCTTAGTGTGGGGTAATTCATCAAAACAAAATCTTGATAGGGTGTTTAAGATCCAAAAGAAAGCCGTTAGGTGTATAGAAAGAGTAAATAGATTAGATTCATGTAGGCCGTTGTTCAAGAGACTTGGTCTCCTAACTGTACCCTGCTTATATGTGTATGAAGCTACTTTATATGTAAAAACGAATGATATTAACCAAAATCTTGATGTACATGATTATAACACAAGAAGCCGAGGAGATTATCACTTGGTGAGTCACAATATTAGCTTATTCAAACAAAAACCTAGTTATATTGGTAGGAAATTCTACAACAAGCTACCGCAGTTTTTGAAGAGTCTTGAAAATATAGAAATATTTAAAAAACAATTGATGAAATATTTAGTTGATAAAGCTTTTTATAGTGTACAAGAGTTCCTTTCACATCAAAATTAAGCCTCACCTCAACTATATGGTATCTAGTGTATAATATTGTTGATCTGACTTGTCTTATACTCCTTAACTGGAGTCTCCAAGACGTAATCTACAAAAAAAAAAGTTTTGTACAGGCTACCTTCTGTGACCTGAGCAAAGCTTTCGATTGCATTGACCATGCTGTCCTTCTGGATAAGTTAGCAATATTGGGATTCAATCCTATTGGATTTCTGAAATCTTATCTGGAAAAGCGCAAACAAATTGTGTGTATAAAGGGATTAAAATCCAATGTATCTGAAATCAAATATGGTGTGCCCCAAGGTTCGGTGCTCGGGCCGCTCCTATTTATCCTCATGATCAATGGCCTACCAAGTTTTGTGAAAAATCAAACAATATTGTATGCTGATGACACTACTTTTTTAAATGAAAATGTTGACATTGACCAACTTGAAACTTTGACGTCAACATCAATGTCTAAATCATCGGCTTGGTTTAGGGCAAATGGTTTTCTGTTGAATGACATCAAGACCCAGTCACTGCTGTTTGGTTTGAGGGAGGCTAGCTTGTTAAACACCTCTGCAAGCATAAAATTTTTGGGTATTCATTTAGATGAGAAGCTGTCGTGGGGGCCGCATTTTGGGTATTTGTCTAGTAAACTCTCCAGAGTTATATATCTTTTAAATAATTTAAAGGAACATGTGACTGACGGGTATTTGAGATCAGCTTACTTTGCTTTTTTCCATAGTTTGCTTTCATATGGGATTCTATTATGGGGAAACTGTAGTGATGTGCAGAGTGTGCTACTACTGCAAAAAAAAAGCTATCAGAATAATTTCTAGTGCAGACTTCCATGCCCACTGTAGACCATTGTTTGTTAAGCTGAAAATAATGACAGTAATAAATCTATATATATTTAAGGTTATACTGTATACTATTGACAATATGCCTCACCTTGAGCGTAGGCAGAACATACATAATCATTATACTCGGCACCGTGATATGATCAATGTACCTTTCAACAGATTGACAAAATCAACAAAGAGCTATGAGGTTGTTGGTATCAAATGTTACAAGTTATCGAGGTATGTGAAGGATTAACCCTCCGGCATACTCAGGCGTAAGCTTGAGGAGTGGTTGGTTGGGCATCCTTTCTATGTTATAACCGAATTTCTGGCATTAAATGATGGATCAATCTTTTTTAAGTTTAGGAGTAGTTGTAATGACGCGTAGTTACGTAGGCTACCTATTGACATATACCAAATTATTATTGTGACGTTGTCTATTGCTTGTTCAAGTTTAATGACAATAAAATATTATTTATTTATTCATAACATAAACTTAATCTATTATTGGAATATAGGTAATCATTTTTGTATTTTTATACTCGGCTAATTGGTAAATAAAAAACGAATTCCTTCTATATGGAGCATGCTTTAATCATGTTATCTAGTCAACATTTTCAATAATAATAATCGATATTATATACAGATTAACCAATTCGCGTCATTATCAATCTTTTGGTTATTATCAAATCCATTATTCCATACTCTCCAATTCTAAGTCCAAATTTATCCAATGAACTTCTTGAAATGCGAGGTTGGTTACATTCTTTCTGATTCTTTTCGGTACAATGATGATTGTTCTGTCTCAAGCAGGAATACAGGATGCACTTGAAAAATCTTTTAGACCTTTTCTAATATTGATATAATATTGCACAGCTCTTTACTTAGTTCCAAGTTGGTTTTTGTTGACTTCTTGTTCTCCCGGATTTCAAATTTTATTCAAAGTACCTTTGCTGACTATTAGAAAATCAATCAAGATACAGAGAGCAGTAGAACGCATTACAAGTTACAATAGGCATAGGCAAGTCATTTTAGTAACGTAAATAGAGAATTTATGGTCCAAATCAAAATTTAAATGGTAACAGGTCCACAAAGGCAAACAGTGATGTACATGTTTTTGCTGTATAGTAAAATACTCGTAGAACTTACCAGTTGGATCATCATGATTTCCATGAATGGAGAATACTGGAATGGCTATATTGATGTTTTCATTTTCATAATTCACTTCGGGATACAAGCAGTGCTCGAAATTTTTTGACTGATCACTCAAGAATTGTATTTTTACTGGTCTGCAATAAAAAAGATAAATTGAATACAGTTATTAAATAGTCTACACTAAAGAGGAGTGAGTTAGGTTGCGATTACTTTCCTCACTCGGCAACAGTATGTCAATTCCAGTGAAATACTTGAAACATTAAAATTTAAAGTTTACTTTCACTTTAATCGTGGAATTTCACTCATCGTTATCAGGACATCGCTCAGAGTCATCAAATCAGACAGACTAATCTATTAACATAATTTCTTAAACAATTTTCCGAAGAATAAGATGAACAGAACCCATTGAATAAGTTTCTATTTTATGCTAGAAGGAAGTATAGCATTATATGGAGTATTGTGTCTATGACTAGGATATAAAGCAGTTATTAGATTTTTAATAATATCACAACAGCTGATTTTATGTATGCCTAATCAAAACCATAGAAGCTAACTATTGTAACACTGGAGTCACTTTTCGATGCAGACTCTAGACTCTAGACCAATCAGAACTTCACTCATTCAGGGTTGAAATGAGCATTATCAAACTCTTACAAAAGCTGGTTTAAACATTTCAATATTAAATTCACTATGAATTTGATTTCAAATTTCAAACCCACAACTGATCGTCAACAATTGAGCATTTTGGGTTATGTTAGTTTCAGTACGTTATCCAAGTAATTGGTAAGTAAAAGTAAGTTCAAACATAGAGTTCCTTTGGAGTGAATGTGAGCAATTACTATATTTGCGTGATCATTTCGCATTGAGGTTTAATATATTGTTATGAAAGCAAGCAAAGCAGCTATTTACGCACATAGAACTACGTTATTCTACATAGATCATTCCATTCATGATCGTACGTGACTTGAAGCGCAAAATGCATTCTCTTGCTCTCTTGCGTTCTCTTTTCACATGTCTTTGTCACTCTTATTATTCAAGTCTGCAACTCTCTCACTCAATTGATTTCTCGAGACTTGTCGTGATTTCTTCAGATTTCTGGAACGATCGAGATCATGTTTCTTGAAGTTTCTCGAAGCGTCTGGTGAGCTCCAATTCTTGGAATCATACAACTACAACAGCTATATAAAGGAGTCTACGTGAACTGGTGAATCAGTTTTAGTTACAAAAGCTTGCGTGACAGTTACGTTTTACAACTCGTGTGACAGATTGTATTACAGATCTCGTAGAAGAGACAATCCAGTGCCAGTGCAGTAAACAGTGCTTTATTCAGTCTTTAGACAGTGTCAAGTGCAGAGACAAGTGTTTACTGTTTATGCAGCTTACTAATAGTTTAAAGACGTTGTGTTAAGTGATATTATTTGGGACTGTCAAATAACAAATTGGACTGTGTTTTGTAAGTGATTAGTGGCTTTTTTTGTCATTTCTTTCTACATTATTGTACAGTTTATTGGACTCTAGTTTCTTTTGTTATTGATCAGCCTGTAATTAATTCTTCAATTCATTAATTCTTGCAAATAATTACTGAAAATAGCTATTAGCTTGTCATTTGATGATCTGTTTTTATTTAATAAATTGAACTTACAATTAATTTGTGTAAATAGACTAATTTGTGTAAATAAAGTGCAAGTGTGAACTTTAGTGTTGCCAGCCTTATTTTAGCTATTAGAACCCGTAACAATATGATCCAGTAGGCCTCCAGTCGTGTCTGAAGGAGCATCACATCAATTCGGAATGGCAATCACACGAATTTAGTAAGTGTTCACATTCACTACAATAGTATCTCAGTATTTATTTATGTTTGAAAAAAAACAATAAAAAATAAATATGGAGCCACACCAAAAAATAATAAAGTTATTGGTGGTTTAAGATAAAATAGTTACTGCACCCATTGTATTCAGCCTTTAAGCCACTCGTGAGATTTACACATCATACAGAACTTACATGTGGATAAACTTACTACTTGCGGACAAAGTCAGTCATAATGCATCGTTGCATAAACTACTAAGAAAAATTATAAATTAAAGGAATTGGTTGAAATAATTAGCTTTTGAATTACAATTTTGTGGGATATGAGCTATAAAAATACTGTTCTTATAGTTAAATTTTGTAAACAGCTTCAAAAAAATTGTTTAGAAAATATACTTTAAAGGAAGGTAATCTACAAATAAAACTCCTTCATTTTATTTGTGTATTACCAGTCGCTCAAGTGCAGTATTAGGTATTCTGGGGTTGCAGCTGAGTGCAATCTAAACTAAAATATGAACACTTTTTTCTTCAAATTAATTATAATAACGTTACTGAATCGTATTGATAGCCGATCACAAGATTAGATGTTCTACTAATACAAGCCTTGAATAGAAGAAGAGTAAAAATGTATGATGTATACCTATCTCCCAAACAATATCTCCTCAATAGTTCCAAGGCATGGTATAAACAATTCTGTGATGGCTTCGCATCATGGAATAAATCACCTCCAAGCAATAAAAAATCCACTTCTCTTTCTTTTGCTAAGCTCAAAATCTCTTCAAATGCTTGAAAGCTATCTTTACCTGAAATGAAAGTCACAAAACAAAATGTACCAAAATGATTTTCCTATCATGTATATCATGTATCTGGACAAGTAATACCCAACTAACTCAGAAATAGTAAAAGACCGAAAATATTTTGATTAATGATATGACATAGAATATTCCTTTCCATAGCCTAGAATATTCAATACCAAAGGAAGTACTTACTTACTGAAAGTAGCTTGGGACATTTGTCAAAAAAATCTAATATAAATTAATAAATGCCAAAACAGAGTTCAATTAATTAACTATTTCTTATTTTGTATTCAATACCACAACTAAAGGTGGACGAGGCCCCTGGGGTATATTACATAACAATTTACATTACTTATTTATCTCATGGAATTTTTCACGTGTAAAGCTGCTTTCAGATCAACATTTAACGTATCAGGCAAGAGCATAATTTTCTATGGATTTGCTTGAGTTTATCCAAGTATCCACATCTACAGATATAGACCGTAACCCGCCAGACACATATGGCCTAATCGTACCAGATCAAACATGATTTAAAAGCCATGAGCACTATTCTTCAAGAGAATATTGTTGAGGGTAGGGCTTTGTAAACGTATTTCAAGTGCTAGTCTAGTATGATAATTATGGGTTTGTAGATGAGAATAGAAAGTGGCCATTCTGTGCATTGATACGTTGATTATCTGTAGATGTAAAAGCAGCTTAATTGTTCAATTGTTATGCTCAGACCCCTAGGGCCTGAGAAGCAGCACAATGAAACCATCAAAATGATGAAATTGAAAAGATTTGTGAAAGATTCTATGAATCCTTCATACAATTTTCATCTTGAAGATTATCACTACATATCGCGATATTTATTAACTTTTTATTTAAAAAATAGAAATCACAAAATCGATTAAAACCATATTGATGTTGAATGAATAAAATGATGGATCTCGGATCGCAAATGACGTAAAGTCGATGAATGACATTATTCGTGATCCGTGACCAAGAGACTCCACATTGTAAATATGGATTTCGTGATCCAAACATCGCGATACATTAATTAATAGAGTAGAGTCTCCCAATATCAAAATACGGGGAGAAACATGAAATTACACAGCAATAAATAAGAACTTGAGAATAACTCATCAACAATTCATGACGACTTTTACGGAAATGTTAACAGGAAAAGACCCTGACAAAATGGATACCGTATCTTCATTTCATGAGGAATGCATTTGAGGAGTGATACCAAAAGGATGTTGAATGGGTAATTTTATAGCTCATTAGAAATGAGAAAGAAACAGATAACTTAATAAGGAAAGGAATGAATGAATAATAAAATAAATTGCAGCCTGGATTTTAATAGGAAACTTTCAACAACAGCAATCAATCAAGACTAGTATAATTTATTATGTTACGCCAGAGAAAAAAATTGAAAAGATGAAACATTTACACCAACTTAGTGTTATGAAATGCCAGAAAGAAGTGACAATATTTCTCTTTCCTTTTCGCGCTGTGTCAATAATAACTTCCGGAAGCAATAATTGGAATGTTTTGTTTACTCCCCCTGTTGGCACCACGCCTTGCGGTCCATCTAGATCAGTGATTCTCAACCGGTGTGCCGCGAAATTTTTGAGGCAATGTGACAATGAAAGAGAACAACAATTAAAATTAAAATAATTGAATATAAATTTCAAAAATGGACAAGGAAATATTTATTTTCCAGTGATATAACTTACAAGGATGCACATTAGGACCTAATGAGAAATTAGAGCTTGTCTTTTTTACATAATAGTTCAATTCTTGCTGGAATTGATGACAAACACACACGCATTTCTTGATCAACTGATAGAAGTGCTGCCAACTCGCCTGTCAGTGTGCCGCGAGTACGGTCAACGCAGGAGACTGTGCCGTGACCAAAAAAAGGTTTCAGAACCACTGATCTAGATTCTAGAGAGCTCTGGAATGGCATTATCTGTTTAAATAGAGTAATCTCGAAAAATGGAAAACATTCTACTGTTTACTGGAGTGTCACAAAAAATTATATAATGCGGATGCCCATGTAAACACCAGTTCATTCATTGCTTGAATTTCGTTGACATAACCAGTGGCATTTCTGAAAGTGATAACCGCAGTATATCGTGACTGTATTAGTGAGACTTCCTTTACATTTTATTGAAGTGAACACATACTCATTGCTATTATTGTAATACTGTGACAGACCTGTGCTATGTGTTTTAATTGATATTTTTAGACGTTTCTTCTTGAATTATTGAACAGTTATTTAATATTTGATCGGCCTATTAACAGTTAGTGATTAGTTTTTGTACAGTAATAGCCTATAGCAAATTCTTTATCAGCTGAACATTATTGATTTATTCGTTTCTGATTGATTTCTTTTGTGAGATATAACTGATTAGTGCATGTTATGAATAATTTGTGTTACAAATAAAGTGCTAGTGTTAATTTGAAGTGTTGCCAGCATTATTTTAGAGATAGAACCCGTAACATAATGATTTATCTTATGATCCAAAATATAGATATTGAAGCCTTATTATAAAGAGCCACTGCAGTTACGGTCGCACTCCACAATTTAGGCGAAATTACATCAGTAGAGGGAGTGACCGAGCTGAACAATATCTAAAGAACCCCATACACTTCCGGGTTCGGATCGGGTCCCGGTCCGTGTGACGCCAAAACGAGCCAAAGCCGCTTGTGTGTAGGCGATCACAGACCAGCCCGCGCCAGAACTGTGGAGGCCTTCTGCCAG
Organism: Conomelus anceps; assembly: GCA_948455865.1. Classification (NCBI taxonomy): domain Eukaryota; kingdom Metazoa; phylum Arthropoda; class Insecta; order Hemiptera; family Delphacidae; genus Conomelus; species Conomelus anceps. The sequence goes on along the minus strand of OX418217.1, from coordinate 61,290,440 downwards.
GACTAGACTGGACCGTAAGCCAATTTCCAAGTGTGTGGGACATGATGGTCCCGGCCTGTCACTGTAAATTTGTATTGGGTTTCACCACTTGGTGTAGTTTGGTTAAGGTTGAGCGATCAATAAAAAAAAATGTTTTAATATTTTTTTTTCTTCTTCCAAATCATTAGACAGGTTCTTAGGACATAATGTATAGGATTAAAAAAAAATTATCATCTCCCGTTTGTTCAGAATGGGACTTCAAAAGTGGCTTTTTTGAGGATAATGGTACACACACCACATAAAAACTACTGATCAAAAAGTTAAAAAAATATATACACAAGTCTCCTTTTTACTATAGCAAAAAATATGTCAACTTTTTTTTTAAGAATCTCAAAAAATAAAAATTTATATGCATTTTAAACACTTTTTTTCATACTAAATGTTTGTTTGATAGGCTTCAAATCTATCCGGACTTGTAGCGCTGTTCATGATGAATACATTGAATGCTCATCACTTTTATCATCGCAATAATAACCGTTTGGTGTGTGTACCTTTCAAGCGTGGTTTTACGCCTGCTGAGCTAGCTACACACACTAACGGATGATATACAGCGCCCGCACTCGCAAGAAGGGCAGGAGCGCACTGCTAATCGCAGCCACCTTCCCCGTTCAGCATTCGACCTTCCCCACCATTTCCTGTGACTCAACTCCATCTCAAGAAATGCTAGAGCTGCCTTGTATTGTATTTCGTAATTCGTAGTCTATAGCTGAATGGACTTCGATGGGGAAATGTTGCCCAGCCGGTCAAGCTCTTCGTATTGCAACTTGCAACGCTTCCGTAAATTGTTCATATCTCAGTTACTAATAAAAATATTGGAATGAAATAAATTTCAATGTCTTCCTCATATCATTCTCTACAATTAATGCTATGTCCTTTTTTAATTGTCATAATTTGAAAGTTATTCCTGAACGAATCTAAAGAATAAGGTATTTACGATTGCATACGTTTTTATTTTCTTCTATAGCCTTTATTCCCAGCGTTTCACAACAAAATGTTTTAGACAAAACCTTTAGTTCGTTTTCAGATCTTCAAATCCATATATAATAACTAATACTTCATAGCCTTGAAATGACGACCAACATTTACTAAGAAGTATCACCGTGTCCTTGTTTCTGTTCGCGTAATGTGTAAGCTAGCTAGAAGAACTTTGTCAGTGGCGGATCTTTCAGGCTGAAGCCCCCAAAACCTCCAAAAATGTTATTGCTTAGTTGTAAATTGTTTACCAATATAATCAGTTTGAAGCTCCTAAAATATTCATTAGCAAGAAAAACCAAATTCCACTACCAATTCTTCAATTTTATGATATCTGTTAACGTTTTAATAATGTATCATTTCTTAGTTACATTCACATTGCCTGAAACTAATCAGCACAAAAAGTGTTTTGTGTTGCAAAGTGACTAGCGATGAAGACAATGACAATGTTGACTCTTGGACCAAGTCTCCAAACAAAAATTCTGTGTCCCCAAAACTATGCATTTATCACTCTCGCCAGTAGAACTACTTTGTTTCATTAGATGTACGATATACTTGAAAATAAATCCTTTTCACAATTTAATGTGCCTTTTATCAAATTGCATGAGGAAATTAACAAACAAAACATCCTGAAAAAACGTTTTTAATTTAAAAAACAACTATGGTACCACACTGTTTTGATTGCTTCATTATATGAAAGTCCTTTCACAAAATTTTCCTCCGTTCAGCCATCCCCAAAATAAAATCTCTAAATCTCTACCAATAGAAAAATGAGGAGATTCCACAAAAACGTTCATACTCGAGCAATGAATGAGGAATTTGTCACAATAATATCTGAGGCTGCTTTGTAGTTTCGGCTTTAAAGATATTTTGAAAATTGTTTCACAAATTTTGCAAATCTGATTCACATCTGATGAGGGCAGTACTAAACCTCCACGAGTTTTTATCGATACTAAATTAACACTAAGATTGACAGGGCTGTCATCACAGTTTGAGGTGACAGCTGCTAAACATTCTTCGCATTTGATTTGGAAAATTGGATCCATTGGTTCAGTAGACTATTCCTCTTCATAATTTTCCAATGAAACCTTTGAGGAATTATAAGATATCAAGGGTGACAAATACTACTCCATATTTCTTCACAATTCTTCTAAAGAAGAATTAAGAAGAAGTTCTGCATTTCTTCTAAAGAAGAGAAGAGGAACGAATGGAAATGATAGAAAACAGTGGAGAATTGGAAAAGAGATGACAATAGAAATTTGTAGGAGAGATGAAAATAAAAAAGTCTAAAAAGGGTGAAAATGAGGATAAATTAAAAGTAGAAGAAAATGAAAGAGATTTTTCAAAGTTTAACACTGCTTTCAGAGATATTGTAGAACTGTTGAATAATAATAACACAGATATTGTCAATTTCTACTAGTTTTTAATATGCAAAACAAGGTTTCAATGCTCATTTGCATATTAAAAAACCTGGTTTTGCATATTAAAAACTAGTAGAAATTGACAATATCTGTGTTATTATTCAATTTTTCAAAGTTGTTGACAACTCCAATTCACATCTGATTGTTCAGAATGGGCTTCAAAAGTGGCTTTTTTGAGGCAAATGGAACATACATTACATAAAAACTACTAATAAAAAAAAAATTATATGCATTTTAAACTCTTTTTTTGAATTAAATGTTTATTCTATAGAACATTATTATAGTTCCAATTTTTTAAAGCAACTACTGTATTTACTTTTTGAAAAACATTATTATAGTTAATATATAATTTAATGTTATAAACATTAAAAATATATAATTCTGATAAATGTACAGACAAAACTCTAATTTTATTTATCTAGATATGTTGCAAAAGAAGAAGGCTTGGTTGCCTTTCTTTTTTTCTTATCCTTCTTATGCAACACTATTTTTTTATGTATAATGAATGTTTATATATATTCAATTTTTTGATGGTTATACACATACACGTGCATTACTAAGAGTAACATTCATGCCAAATTTCAAATAAATCGGTTCACGCGTTCAGCCGTAAATATGTTACAAACAGACAAACCCAAACGGTCGACTCGATACAGAGACCTCTCTTCGTTCGGTCAATTATTGTGATTGCATATCATATTATTTTTCCAAAGCAGGAGGAACGAGTGTGTGTGTGCGTGTCTGTGTTTCAAGTACAGTATCAATAATGTAGACGTATGTTGACTAATGTTGACAATACGGCCATAATTGCGATTATTTCCGTATTGCAGATTAGAGTATTTATTTTTCCCAAGAAAGGTGGAATCTTTCCACACTCCCTCATGCTCTTTCTCTCTCTCATCAGACCTAACAATATATCTTTGACGAATGCCAATCTATATTTTATTCTCACTCCTTTTATTCAGTGTGAATGTATGCTTTTTTATATTTTTGTGCACTAGTGAAAGATGACGTGATTTTTACTCTACAGAATTCTCATTTCCAGTCGGCTAATTTAGTTGACTCATTATGAATTATGCTATTTCCATTTGACCGCTTGAACATTTGACCGCTATTGTTTGACCGAGCGAACCGAGGTCTCAGTTTTAGCTCGAGCATTTGGCATTTGGTCTCTTTGATTGATTGTTATGATTTTTTGCATGCATGTTACTTATTGAGCAATGTGTGTACAGGGTTTTTCCATTGTTGACCCCCATTTTTTATGGGGGCCCCAATTCATCCCTCATTATTGGTGTGTCCTGATCGAACCGGAATGATTTTAAATGAAAGTTTACTTGATTTTAATGTTAACTTCACCCTAGAACAAAATCAAAAAAATCTCGAAGGAGGTCAATTTAGAAGGGGATCAAAAAATTTAAAATGTTAAATATTAAGATTTTTGAAATTTTTTTTTCAACATTCAATAGAGCATTTCAAGTGGAATAAGATTTGGCAGAAGAAAGTTTTGAACAATTGGCTTCTTGGGGATGGTGGTGGCTGAATATCAGAAAATGATGCTTCTGAAAATCAACTTTTTTGGTTGAAATTTATTGGTTTCACGATCAGGATCTTGTTTTGAAAAAAATTATGTTTGTTAAAAATAATAGTGACTATTTCTAGCAAACACATATTAAAAGGAAATATTTAGTGTGCGCATCATGCACAATAATTATTCAACTAAATCTAAAACATTTTTTGAGATTATGTATTTTTATGACAGAGTTTAATACAATGTTTTGTTAAGTGTAACGTTGAAACTATTTTCAGTTTTTATATAAGGAGAGTTTTTGCATATCGTTACAATATCAAAATGAACCCCAAAATGAAGGGCTTAGTACTCATAATTCAGCCTTATTTGCTGAATTATTGAAGACCAATAACGATCAGCTATCATATCGGAGTGATGTGCAGTTTCTGCATTGAAAGTAGAAAAATCCCCTTGTTTGTACAGCAAATTTTAGAAAAATCTGTTAGTCTGAGAAAAAAAATATATATACATAATGTATAAAAAACATACTTTTACTGCCACGTTTTCTCAGCATCGGGGTGAAATTCGAACATTTTTCAAATATAAATCATAAATTTGATGAAAGAGAAAATTCCAGGACAAGCACAGCTGTGTTCGTATTTAAAAATGAACAAGTTAATCTTGAAAATCCTCCTTTATCTAACATTACAATGCATTATTACTACCCTCCTAATTTTTAATAATTTTTTATATAGCTGCACACGTCATAGCTCAGGGATAGCGAGGGGCTCTGGACAGTACTAAAAAAATAAGGATTACGATAGTTCAGGGTAAATCAGTTTTTTTTGTGATGACAACTCCTCCGTGGTTTCTCGACCGATTTTGTTCGTTCACGTCTCATTTGAAAGATCTCATCGAGTAGATGTTTGATAAGGTCTTACATTTTGAAAAAAGTCATCGTGGACATGAGCAATGAACGATCAAAGTTTCAATTTTTTCCATTGCTTTAACATAGGGATCGGTGAGCTGAAAATTTTCACATTTCAACTTATGATTTGATGATCAGCTGTTTTGAAACAAAAAGTTTATTTTTCATTGTTCAGAGAGAGGGTGGGAGGATAGGATAAAGAGGAAGAGAGAGAGAGAAAGAGAGAGGAAAGAGAGAGAAAAGGGGAAGAAGGAAGAGGAGAAGATGAAGAAGACGAAGGAGAAGAAGAAAGAGGAGAAAAAGAAGAAGGAGAAGTCGGAGAAGAAGTAGAAGAAGAAAAAGAAGAAGAAGAAAAAGAAGAGGAAGAAGAAAAAGCAGAAAAAGAAGAGGAAGAAGAAAAAGAAGAAGAGGGAGAAAAAGAGGAAGAAAAAGAATAAGAATAAATAGAAGAGGAAAAAGAAAAAGAAGGAGAAGGAGAAAAAGAAGATAAAAAAGAAAAGGAAGAAGCAGAAGAAAAAGAAGAAGAGGAAGAAGAAGAAGAAGAAGAAGAAGAAAAAGGAGAAAAAGAAGAGGAAGAAGAAAAAGAAGAGGAAGAAGAAAAAGGAGAAAAAAAGAAGAAGAAGAAGTGGAAGAAAAAGAAGAAAAGAAGAAGAAGTATGTAGAAAATCTACATTTGGAAAGTATTTTACAAAGTTTAATAAAGTCGCACATTCGTGCGACCCGGGATAACCTAGTTTTATCAAATTATTTGATCAAATCTAGCCTCAAAATTCAGTTATTTTGTAATTTTTCGCTGAAAAATGTAATGGCGAACTATTAAATTTCATAAAACTAATTACTTTCATTAAATAAAACAGAAATTCTTCCTAAAATATTGCTAAGCCATAAATAAATAAATAAAAGATGAGAACGATCTGTGATAAAGATCCAATAAAGATTGTGTTATTTGACCTGAAGAAAGTTAGAATAAAATCCGTACAAAACCAACAGTTTGTTATAAAATAAAAGTGAGGCTCATGAACAGTGGTCATCATTTCCTAGTTGTGTAGAAGCGCAGGAAGAAGTTGTATTTGTATTTGGTGTACTTGCGAGTGCGGAAGAGTACGTTGGTGAGAGGGGTCTAGAGAATGATTGAGTGGGGGGTTGGTGACGTTACGTTGAGGGGGGTAGTCTACTCACACACATGCAGTCTGTCAAACATCGATACAGTGCCCGACATCTAGTGGCAGAGATTCGACATTAATAGTACTCGCACTGCCTTAAGCTGAAGCTTTCATTACATCGGACTAGTTTACAAAATAGAAAAATATAATTTCCTCTCATTAATAATATACATGCACTAACAAACTTGCATGTAGATCGCAGCAGGTAAGGATAGGGGATGCTTTGAGTAAGAGGAAATATATTTATTGTGGTGTTCCGCAGGGCTCAGGAATTTCGGCCGATTTATTCTTGATCTACATAAACGATCTTTGTAATGGCTCAGTGACAGCGTTTGCTGATGACACTGTGCTGAAACAAACCCAACTGCCATTTAACCCAATTGCTCACTGATGACCTCTGTCGTTTAAATCTATTGTTTCAGGTGAATTCTCTAAAGATTAATACCAAAAATTCAAATATAATAGTGTAAGAACTGAAATCCAGCTCTGAAATTAGACTTGCAATAACGATTTTTTACATACTAACACGTGCTCAAACGCGGATACCGTATGTGATTGTGAAAAAATAGAAGAAAAAACATGTTAAATAATTGGGTGTAATAATTGATTCAAAACTAATTTGGGCACAGCATGTGAATAAATTGAGAAGAGAATTAACATAGGCCTATATGTGCCGAAAACTATATTTTATTAGAAAGCTTTGCCCCAAGTACTTGTTGAGATCCCTGTACTATGCGCTTGTTGAGAGTAGGATTCAATACGGAATTTCGGCATGGGGAGGTGCCTACTATTCAATAATTGAATATTGTCCTTATTATATATTTTTGTTCGGACAAAATTGTCACCGGACAAATATATATATAATAAGGACAATATTGTTGAAATACTTCGCTTTACTCACTCTCTGCCACTGTTTAGACAATGAGGCCTCCTTCCGTCGCAATACCTCTACTTTTTCGAAGTTTCAAGTATATTTTATAATAGATGTAGTCACCTTGACCTACCACTAGTCACTTGCAGGCTGCGGTCAGCTGGAAGCCTGGTCACCCCAAAACCAAAAAATAATCCTATCGAAGATTCTATCTATGTAGCACCCATGTTTAGAGCCATCAGCTGTTATCGGCTGATTATTCAAATCAAATTTACCCGGCTGGTGTAATTTTGCCGTAATAGTAGCGCACGTCCGCGACTGCAGGGGCTCTGTCTAGTGTATAACTAGAATTTCACCCAGTCTTCCCGAAAATCCAGTTTGGAGTTAATCTTTTCTGGTAGATACCATTGCTTAAATGTGCTTTTATGGTAGCCGTCAGAAAGTTACGAAATTATGAAGGGTGAGTGAAATTGTAGTGTTGCTAGCCATACCGTTCAACTGCTTGGAAAGAGAAGTGCACAATTGAGCTGTTTTTTGACGCTGGGTATTTAGCAGCTGCAATTTCTATTCGTCTTAGTGGCAATTTCTATTCGTCTTAGTGGCTCTATACACTGGTGTCTCAAGACATCTGTTGTGTCTGATGCATTTTTATCAAAAACCAACCCATGTTATTAAATGGAAGACTTACACACTGCTTGAGATATCAGTGCGACGCGACATCCCTGCTTCAGACATGTGTCGCACGAGATCGGTTGGTCGGTGTTTGGTAAGTCATGACTTACGACAACCGCCCTAGCGCGCGTTGCCCGAGCAATGAGGCTGTGAGCCGTCAACAACTGAGCGCAACAATTAGCCGTCTGCAACGCACGTAAGACATAAGACATGCAAAAAGCATCCATGTCTTATTCAATTCCGTACGACACGACAGATGTTTCAAGACACATGTCTTAAGACACCAGTGTGTAACCCGGCATAGACGTATATAGATAGGCCTAAGCTTCGAAGTGGCGTACAACGTATCATCTGCTCTGTAGGCTACTATTCACCTGTTCTTAAAATGTAATCAGGTAAATGTAAAATGAGAAATCAGGCTTCAAGGTGCACTGAATTGAGTTTAGAGGAAGCTTTGTGCCAAATTTAGTATTCCAAATCGTTGCTGTTTTTTGTGAAACCCATGACACACATACACACCTACTCTCTCTTATTGCACAGATAAGGCTCTCAGGTTAGACCTGGCACCGCAGTGTTTTTGTAATTTTGTATTTGCAAAGCATAATACAAAATTAATTGTTTTCCATACATTTAAGATTCTTGAACTGAGATCAACAACATAATAATTCATACGTTCTGCAATGTATGAATAAAAGTTGCTCGCGGATTTTAAGGGGGGGGGGGGGGGGGGGGGCTTCCGACCTTGGGCAATTGTCGCTAAGCCATCAATACAATGAATGTTTGTGATTGACAAAAATAAAATTGCAATAAATTGTTTTTCTTGGTTGTCTACAAAACAATACAATTATTCTATTAACGCTCCAAAGACACTTTTTTAATGTTTTGTTATGAGCACATTATCACTGAAGAGTTTTCTATTCAGAAAAAATGCTTTTCTGGCTGCATAACAGGATTTGTTGATTTCACCCATAAACCCATATAGCTGAACTGAAGCTACAGTTCGAACATGACTTACCTCTTATTGGGTCTTTCTCTTCATAACCTAGATGAATATCACTCGCCACTAGAATGTTGAGGACATCGTTAGGGCTGACTTCTGTCTCATCCATTTTTTAATAGAAATCTATGTAAAACTTTTAAACTGAAACCACAATATTATAGCATTCACAACACTAGGATACTGCCGCGAGCAGCGAGTGTAGATACCAAATAAAAACCACAGTTTAAAACTAACCTCAAACTTCTGATTCTGTATTACACTAATAACAGTAATAACTAAGAACAAATTTTCGCGGGAACATCCTGTGCTAGAACAGCTGAAAAGAACCATCTGATGAACAGGAACAGCCGAAAAACAAAAGACGCGACAGCCGGGGGAGTACCAACTGGACTACGACCAACTCGACTACTGACAAAATCAGCGGAAAAAGTCAGCTGTTGACCAACTCACCACTAATGGAATGCGGAATTCACCAAGTTGGAATGCGTTTGAACTCGGAACTGTATGCAAAATCGGTGTTAGAATCTACCAGAGATATTATGCTTTATACGTTGGTAGTATCAGTGCGTAATTGTCTTTCTATCTACTGAGCGTCATAACGGTTTAGTTTTATTGGTTAAGTTAATGTTCAAGTTATGAAATTAGTAATCTAATAACGTAGATTACTTAATAAATAAATATCGGTGCATCGGTGGATCGCCTCGAGAATGGCATCAGCTTACATGTATTCTTATGGCCGATCCACCTATAGTAATTTGAATTTCTACCTAGTGAAATAACCCGACCGCTCTAATTGTTGAACTGTTATCTAGAGCTCTTTAAATTACCATTGAAAATTGAGTTTCAAATTTGCCAGTTCACACAGCTTAGTGTGCCAACGTATCAATCATTTCGGTCAACTGTTCAACCATAGGCTAAAACCATTCAAACCGCACTAGAGCTCACAAATGATCATTTATTTATTTTAAAAATGATAATTATAATGAATTTTATCCATTTCGAGTAAAACAAAGTAATGCGAATGTACTCTCAATTTATAATATGCCAGATAGATCGATATATTAAGATTCTGCTGATACATTATTGCAATTATGAAAGAAGTCTCAGAAAGTCAAATGAATTAATGATTTTGTGTGAACAATCAATGAGTTTCAGCTCACAAATCTAAAAAAATGCTATCATTCAATATTGATTATTAACAGTAGAATTATTATTTGATAATTATCACTGAGAGGGATTTTATGCTCTTATAGGTTGGTGCATTCCTCATTCTATTTCTTATGAATCTGTGAATTCCGCATTCTATTAGTGGCGAGTTGGTCAACAGCTGATTTTTTTTAGATCGTAGTCGAGTTGGTCGTAGTCCAGTTGGTATACACCCGCGACAGCCGTGCAATAGACCAAAGATGTATCAACTAGACCCACATTTAGCGCTAGTGTATCAGCGTTCAGCGGCAACCAAATTACTATAGTAGGCCTAGAAAATAACATAACATCGATATCTATACTACTTGAAGAGTTCACTACGTGAAGAGCTTCTGCAGGGAAAAAGAGCATGAATTTGCATGTGTAGCCTTAATGCATGCTCACATATATATTGTAGTCGCCTATCGCTATCCTTCTGCTTGTGTTCAGCGTTTCTTTGATGCTCTGGAGAGACTTGCTATAGAGTTGATAAATATGAATCCCGGATTTGACCTTGTAGTTGGTGGAGACTTTAATATAGATGTCTTGGTGAATGACAATAGATCCAGAGACTTTATCAACCTGCTGAAGTCCATGAATTTTTATTTGGCGAATTGGCAGCCTACAAGACAGGAAGCCTGTCTTGATAATGTCGCGACAAATTTGAAATTGAATAATCATATCAGTTGCAAAACAATAAATTATCATGTTAGTGATCATGAAGCTATTGAGTGCAGGGTCCGGCTGTCGGCAATTATGGATGATCCTGTAGGTATGAGGCAGCAGCGGTGCACCTGGGCGATACCCATTTCCCTGAGTGGAAGGGAGTATTTCTCCTACTGTCTTGGTGGAGTTGACTGGGATGTGCTGCTTGTTCACAGGGGTGCGGAGGCGAACTTCAATGTGTTCTTTGATAGATTTCTTCATGTTTTTAATGACTGCTTCCCTCTCAAAAAAGTTTATCCTGGCTCTAAGAGGAGATATAGAGCACCATGGATCACTGCTGAGTTGCTGAACATCCGAGACCTGGTGGTTATCGCCTATGAAAAGTTTCGTATGGACAGACTGCAGACGTCAAGAGGGATCTATCTGAACTTGAGGAAGATGTATCGACAGGCAGTGGTGGCAGCCAGGATGCAGTACAACTCGGCGCTCATCGACCGGGCATCCAACAAGTGTCGTGCTGCATGGAGGATCATAAAAACAAGTGCTGGAGCCTCGGCTCGTGATGTCATTCCGATCTCGCCTGATGATCTTCACAGATTCTGGGGGAGCTTGGTTCAGCGTATTCGGGAGGAGATTCCGGCATCATCTGCTTCAGCGGAGGATCTGCTCATGGGGGCAGTGCGGCCCTCGGTGCATCTGCTGGCTTGGCGCAGTGTGACCTGTGAGGATATTCTAAGGGTGGTGGCGCAGTTGAGTAACTCATCAAGTAAGGACATTTATAATATGACAGGTTTATTCATTAAGGATGTTGTAGAGGTGTTTGTTGAACCTCTGTGTGTCTGTATTAACCAATGTCTGGAACAGTCTGTGTTTCCGGATCTGCTTAAGATTGCTAAGATTATCCCTATCTTTAAGAAGGGTGACAAGTTGGATCTGGGCAACTACAGGCCGATCTCTATTCTTCCAATTTTGTCAAAGATTTTTGAAATTATAATTGCGGATCAGCTTTATGCGTTTTGTGAACGGAGCGGCCTGTTTGCGGCCACCCAGTTTGGCTTTAGAAGGGGGAGATCCACTGTCGAGGCGGTTGAATTTTTACTTGGCAAAATCTATGAAAGTTTTGAGTTGCGTGGTCTTGCTGGGCTAACACTATGTGACCTCAGCAAGGCTTTTGACACCTTGGATCACAATATCCTCATTTCCAAACTTAAATACCATGGTGTTAGTGGGTCTCCTCTTCAGCTTTTTTGCTCGTACCTGGGGGGGCGTAGGCAGGCCGTTCTGTCAAATGGAGTGCTCTCCAGGGTTGAGGACTGTGAGAACTGTGGGGTGCCCCAGGGTTCTGTCCTGGGACCCCTTCTTTTTCTCATTGCTATCAATGACATTGCTCAGGTGGATGGCAGACATGTCGTCTGCTATGCAGATGACACCACGTTCTTTGATGCAGGTATTGAGGTTGGTGCACTGGCAGAGTCAATGTTAGAATCTAGAGAGTTTGCAGCTGAGTGGTTCTCTGCTAACCGCTTCCTGCTCAACAGCAATAAGACTCAGAGCATTATCTTCAGCCTGAGGAATGGTGATGATTACAACTCCGTCCCTGTCAAGTTGCTGGGCTTCACTCTGGACAGGAAACTGTCTTGGGGTGACCACATCGAGGGTGTCTGCTGTAGGTTGAGTAGGGTGGTCTACCTGCTTAGGAGTCTGAGGCGGTGTGTTCCACCTGATTGCTTGAGAATGTGCTATTTTGGCTTCTTCCAAAGTGTCATCCTTTATGGCCTCACATTGTGGGGTGGAGCTGCGGATGTTGTTCGGGTTCTGCTGATCCAGAAAAAGGCAATAAGAATTGTGTGTGGTGTTGAAAGACTGGCTCACTGTCGCCCTCTTTTTATTGAAAAGAGAATATTGACAGTGTTCTCTCTATATATTCTTTGTCTTCTAAGTGCAGCACATGTTAGGGTGGAGGCTCTCCCTACTAGGCAGAGCTTCCATCCCTATGAAACCAGAGGAAGACTGAGGTTGGATTTGCCATACCTAAGGCTCAGTAGAACTCGGACTGGCTCCTCATTCATGTCAAGGAGGCTATATAACAAAATTCCTGTTGCAGCTAGAGGACTGTCTGCTGCCCAGTTTCACCACAGATTGAAGAGCTTGCTGTTGGACAACCCATTATACTCTGTGAGTGAATTTTTGATGTTGGAGAATTCGATGGTATGTAGTTATTTTTAATATTTGATGTATGCCGTGCTGTGGTTTCATTGTTCACTAGTCTCTGCCTTTTGTGATGCCTTGCTGACTCTCTCGTTTTTCCGGACGAGCCCTTGTGTGGGTAAAGTAGGCTTTATTTATGTAAATGTTTTGTATATAATTTATATGCTCTTACTGTGTGCTTGTATGCTCTATCTGTGCACTATGTGCCCGCTGAATGTGTTATTTGTTGGCATGTCTGATGCCTTTATCATTTTTTTTTTGACGTGTCCTTGTGTGAGTGCGCTTATTGTGTGCTCTCCTTATGGACGTAATTAAATAATAATAATAATTAATTAATTAAATAATAATAATAATAATTACTACTTGTAGTAGTATAGAGATTGATGGAAAATAATAAGGTTTGAAGAGGACAAATTGGAATACAGATATATTTTCAAGTTGAAATGATAACTAATACTCTCAACATACCTAAAGTATACATTCATATCATTGCTAGAATTTTTTTCGCTGCCATCTTGGAACATTTTTGTACAGTACCGTACTTCAGTTTTCCAAAAAATCTCACAGAGTATCAATTGATGAGAAAAATATAATATATTATATTATAAACTCGATATTATCCAGTTATTTATTGAACGCAACAGAATTATCTATAATTTAAGACTTTAACAGTTTTTCTAAGATAGAGAGTTTCCAAAATAGGTGGTTTTAAAAAATGGTAATTTTTCAAGTTTTTGATTTTTGTGAGTTTTTTGTTAGTTATAAGCAATTCTACATACAAGTACTATATGTCTAGACATAGCTTTTAGTACTGTTAAATAGTTACTGTTACAGATAAAATTTATCTCTAGCTATTATGAATAATGATTTAATAATATATGAATAATATATATACAGAGTGTCCCATTATGTAAGAGTGTATTATGTAAGGCTAGAAAATAATTCCAACAGTGACTTAAAAAATAATGTAGAAAATTACCACACAGATGAAGAGGAATTATCTGCTGAAACGGAATGGATTCATCAAAAGCAAAGGAAGAGGAGGAGAGAGCATTCTGATTCACTTCCATTTCAATCATCTAATAAGCGGATTGTCCCTTCATGTGGGGGGAACCAGGTAAAAGAGAATGCCAAACCAAAACAACTATCCAGCAACAAACTAGTTGAAAAGATTTTGAAACCACCACCTATAATTTTATACAGTATTCAAGATTATCAAGTTGTGTATAAAATTCTAAATGACAAGATGAAAGACTCCTACAAAGTGACTTTATTGAATAATGGTAGTCTAAAGCTAAATGTACAATCTGAGGACAATTACAGGATAGCTACGGCAGTATTGAATGATGAAAAAATTACATGGTCTTCTTTTGAAAACAAACAAACAAGACTTATCAGAGTAATTGTCAAGAAGTTACATAGCACTTGCGATCCAGGTGATATAAAACAAAAACTTCAGGAAAAAGGATTTAAAATCTTAGAAGTTGTGAATAGGCTATATTGAAGTGGAAGACAAAAGACTCTCTCCCAACCAATATTTATGCTCACTTTCGAAAATTCAGAGAGCATAAATAAAATATATGATATTAATGTAATTATGGGCATGAAGGTTGAGATTTTCCTGGTCAAAAAATCCAAATTTCTTCCCCAGTGTAAGAACTGTCAACCCTGGGGTCATACAAGAAAATACTGTAAAAAGGAATCCAGATGTGTGAAATGTGCAGGTTCCCACCTTACCATTGATTGTACAAAACCAAAAGAAGCCAAACCCAAATGCTACAATTGTGGTATGGAACACCCAGCTAATTACAGGGGATGCGTTGTAGCGCAAGAGTTACAAGCACTCCAAAATAAAAAGATTCAACCTAAATCTGTACCACATGTTAACAAAAAAGATAACAAAGCTGTGGTACCTCAAAGAAAATTTAATATTGATAGGGCTACTGGAAACCAATCTTATGCTGATAGGCTAAAAAATGTATCAGCTACAAAAATAGATGAAAAATCCCAGTTCATACCTCATACCTTCGGTGAAAATTTTAAATTGAACATAGCTACGCAACTCCAGTTAATTCTTGAGAAGCTATTGGGGCAAGATGAATTTAACAAATCAATTTTATCTAGGCTAGAGAAATTAGAAAATGCAAAGGAAGCTGTCTACAAGAAATATGGAAAATAAATTTTAAATAATGACATGGAATGCCAATGGGCTTTTACAGCACAAGGATGATCTATTGGCTATTATTACAGAACATAAAATTGATGTCTGCCTTATCTCAGAGACGCACTTCAATAAAGAATCCTATTTAAAAATTAGAGGTTACAAAACATACCATGCAATACATCCCAACAATATTTATAGAGGGGGAAGTGCAGTTATTGTTAGAGAAGAAATCATCCACAATGAATTCATGAAAATCGAATTACAGGAGTTCCAGTCAATTTCACTAAAGGCTTAGCTACCTGGCCACCCAACAGGAGAGGTAACAATAGCAGCTGTCTACTGCCCACCTCGCTTCAACCTGAAGAAACCAAAATACAGTGAATTCCTTAAGAGCTTCACAGGAAAATTTATTATTATTTTATATTAGGAGATCCAGCTTAAATTTATTGCCTGCAGACTAAGTTTGGCACTGTGCAACAGCAAAAAACAGTTTTCGATCTGATAGATAGTATTTCTTGTTTTGACTGAATGAGAATTTGACTTAATGAAACGAATTCGTCTTTTGCGCAAGCATATTTTTAAAATAGCATCTATGCCCAGTGCTGTTTTAGTGACAGTATGCCATACCGGTACCTCTTGGGACAAAAAACAAAAAAATATATATATTTTGTAACTTTAGGTGAGCCATTATGCGATTGAAGCGATGTAGAACTAGCAACTGTGTCTACTTGGCGCGAGACTGTATCTAAGTTTATCAAATTTATTGCTTTTTCTTGTAAAATCTAGCCATCTAAAAACTTACACTGATTACCTTACTTTCCATTTTTGTAACAAACTGTTATTTGGAAAATTATGCAATAAAACATGTAAACTAGGTTTTTGTGCACTTTTTATAATATGCCCTTGAAATCTGTACAAGATAAAATTTCTACAGTAGGCCAGTTAGTTAGCAAATACAGTTTTTTCCAGTAAAAGCAGACATAACTTTTAAGGAACCACAAGTTTGATATGAGTAAAAAATTTCAAACTGTCTCAGACAAATAATCTTTGTACTCTTATCTTATCAATTTAAAAAGTTTTCCCAGGGGCGGACCCCTTCTGAATACCCCCCAGACCCCCCGGAACATTGCGTACCTGAGCCTATATTGTTAAAAAACAGCACTGTCTGCCTATATTAATAACTTAATATTTGCTGAATTAAACAATTTATTCGTAATAATCAAATGCTAATACTTTTTTGCTGTAATATCGTAGATTACAAATTTAACATCTATATTTTATATGCAAATTACAATTTTTTGTCACATAAAGTATTTATTTTTCAGCTGATAGTACTCATGTCGGTGGGAGGGAGAGATGCTAAGGCAATGACTTATAATTGCTTAAGACGGTGTCTAAGCTACAAATGCAGTCGCAAACAAATTGTCTTATTCAGGTGTGGCAGCTAAGGACAGGGCAAATACCAAGAAAATAGCCTTCAAGACCACGCAGCTCTGCAAAGTTATTAATGGTAGGTTTTTTTAAATGTTCTGTCTAAAATATTTGGAATCTACATTCCAACCTACCTATCACTGACAGTTCCACTGCTGATAGAAAGATTGAATAAATATATCAGGAAGCTTGTTTGAAGGTTAGGACATTGGCCTCACACATTAACAAAACTTGCTTCAAACTAAAGCTGGGCATTCACGTTCCAACTTGCAGTACCACTTGCAGTACCACTTGCAGTACTGCTAGTAGTACTGCTAGATGGATAGTCGACTCCACTCACGCTCCTACTTACAATCCAACTTTATTCCTAATCAGCTGTGAACGTCGCTCTTGAGCCGAAAAATGTAACCGAAGTTGCCCGATGTTGCCCGAACTTACCCGAAGGTCATGCACTGACTGAGATAAGATGGACGACTTTGATCCGACTGCCCCACACACGCTCCAACACCGTCGACATTCGTAAGGGTAAGCGCATGTTGAGGAGGTGAAGGTGTAGGTGTAGCTGGAGGTGTAGGTGTAGGTGGAGGTAGGTATTGTATGTTCAGGAGGTTTACCGAGCTGCTTTTCTCCCACTACTCCAGTCCACAGACAGTGTGTCGTCTGTCTCCAACTGTGTGGGGCAATAGTACGTTCTCATTGTCTGGTGCATAATTTTTCTGTAATAATGATTACAGACAGTCAGTGGCGTAGCCAGGGTGGGGCCCATGGGGCCCGGGCCCCCCCCCAAAATTTCAGAAATAAAAAATTCTCAAATAACTAATAGATAAGGACTTATTAAAGCCAAAGGGTGCTATCTGTTTTGTTGTATTATAAATTTGTTTTGTATGACAAATTCTATCAATATATTACTTCTTTATAAGGCTATTTAATGACACAAATTATTAAAAAATATAAAATTTCCCATTACAAGCACAAATACAAAGCAGAAATATTAAACTATAATAATTATGCTTACCATTCCTTTTATGAAAAAACCAATGATTATAGGCCTACAAAGGCCATGTCTATTGTCTACTACATTCTCATTATCACTCATATAAGTTATAACTAATAACTTCTTTGTAGTGGCGAAGGTGATATTGTGGAAGATATCCATAATGAATAATAAGACGAAGTTGTCACAACCACATTTAAAAAAATAATGAGATACTAGTTTCGGTTGTTACGCCATTATCAATCTCACACAAATTCGTTTGTTTAAGATTGATAATGGTGTAACAACCGAAACTAGTATCACTATTTTTTTTATAAATGTGGTTGTGACAATTTCGTCTTATTATTCATTATAACTAATAAACCGCGAGTTTTATAAGTCAAATCTATATAGCCTAATAGCCTATTTATGAAAGCCAAATACCACTGACTCATTCATCACTAATTTTCAAGTACTACCAGCCCAAAAAAGTTGAAATTTGGTACCCGTACACAACGGGTTTTAAACGTTTTTCTGCCTTTAATGCTTATGCTAGATCATCCCCTGACAGTGCATGGCAATGATAACTTCTTCCTTCATTTCAAACATGTAAAAACGCACAGTACTTTATCAAACCACATACGTACGGTACAGCTCAGTACTTAGTTCGTAGTAGCGTGCTCGCTGGGTAGAAGTGTGGAGAAGGGGGAGGAGTGTGTGGCCTTGAACGGACCAATCACGAAGAAGCAGCGCGCTAAGCGGCGAGGTAAAATCAAAATAGTTTGTTCTTGAAAAGCATCCAGCAAGACCTCCTTGTAAGCGGCGACCTACACCTCCACCTCGACCTGCTCACTATGTGCGCACCCGTAACAGATAATGCATTTGTTTTATCTAGCGGTGATGGCGAGCTACACCTTCACCTACACCTCCTCAACATGCGCGTACCCTAAGTCGTCCCTCTAGTGGTCCATCTAGTCGTCCATCTACAATTCCAACCATCCAACAAGCCCATTCACGTTCCGTTTTCGGATCCAACCTTGAAGGTTGGACTGCAAGTGGTACTGCAAATCGGAACGTGAATGCCCAGCTTGAACCTTATACCTACTTATGCTAGAATGCAAATAAAACTACCTAACAAACCCCATAGAAACCTACAATTCAATGCAGAATATGAATTAGACTACACGTTGAACTTCTTAGACCTCACTATCACAAAACTAAATAACATGCACAAATTCAAAATCTACAGGAAACCAATTCTCACAGACACACTCATTCACAACTCATCCAACCATCCACATCAAAACAAACTTGCTGCTTTTAACTCCATGATCTGTAGACTCTTAAATGATCCACTATCACAAGCTGACCGACCACCAAGAAGAAATTGATATGATCAAATACTTAGCTCAACAAAACGGATACAACACTAATATGATAGACAGAATCCTAAATAAAATGAAAACCAAAACAGATTTGTAATACACATATTTCAACAAAAAAACACATTTTAAATGGAAATTGACTCACGTTATGACGTGACGGCCGTTTCGCTCTGTTGTCTAGAGCATCATCAGACGTGTACACTCTGATGAGTGTACACTGTGTACACTCAGTACACAGTGTACTGTGGGTCGTCTGATGATGCTCTAGACAACAGAGCGAAACGGCCGTCACGCCATAACGTGAGTCAATTTCCATTTAAAAGTGTTTTTTAAGTTTATAATACATATTAGTGGAAACAAGATGGATCTTCAGCATCATAAAAAAACATATTTTCAAAATCTACAGGACTTTTGACTTTGTGCAACACAAAGTAGCATTTATTTTTCAAGAATCTTCATTTAACACAGCATTCAGAACAACAATTAGCCTGAGACACCAGCTCCAACAAAAAAACATCTCACCTAACAAACAGCAAAATATGTTTTTCATAACCCATAAAAGTTTGTCATGTAACTAACTACATTAACATTTATTTTGTCTTTCTAATTCAAAATTCAGAGTCAGATTAATATAAGACAATGCAAAGATCAACCTTACATACATTTTTAATATGCACTAGCCTAATTTTCAGATTCAGTTATCTTAAAATGCATATGTCCATCAATTAATGAACCTGACATGCATATGTCCAGCAATGATCCTGACATATGAATCAGCTGGCCTTTGTCAGTAACAAAGCTACACAAGGCATCACCCATCCTTCACTCATACTTGGGTTAAGATACACCTGTTTGGAGTTCCCATTTCAAAGTTAACTTGACCATGTGGATTCATTGATTTCATCAATTTCAATTGATGGTACACCCTGACTTGTTGAGGCGTTTAAACAACGTTTCCTAAAGTGATCTATTGTCAGTAGTTTCATGTCACTGAAATGACAAAAACACTATTATTTTACAGTTGCTGTGAAGAAAATTCACCCTTCATCTACTGACCAAGATTTGAAGGTCTACATGTGTCACTGGTTGCAGCAAGCCAACTCAAGGATCCCCAAAAAGTAAGAATACTTATTTAAGTTATTTTAATTATTTATCTTCCAAATTGTGTCATAGTTCTTTCCTTTCAGAAATACATTTTTTTTTCATAAGTGTCCATGATAATGAATTAAAGTGTATATGATGTTGAAGATCCATCTTGTTTCCACTAATATATAATAAAAACTTAGAAAACACTTAAGTGGAAATTAAGACTCATTTTATGGCATGACAGCCATTTCACTCTGGTGTTAAGAGCATCGATGACCCACAGTACACTCTTGAGTATACTGTGAGTCATCTGACAATGCTCTTAACATCAGAGTGAAACGGCCTTCACATCATAATGTGTCATAATTTCCACTTAGAAATGTTTTTCAAGTTTTTATTATAATAATAATAATAATAATAATAATAATAATATCGTGTGACCTGGCTGGCTCAGGTCTGGTGTCAGAGTTATCAGGTCGCACCTGAATAAGTTCAGGGCCTCTGAGACGTGACTTAACGACTGTTTTTTAGGCAGCCGGGACCGACAGCTTAACGTGTCCTCCGAAACACGGGAGTGGCCCGAGGTAAAAACTTTCGGTCAGAGCTGGGATCGAACCCGGGACCTTTGGGCTAGCAAACCAGCACTTAACCCACTACGGCCATTTTATTATAAAATGTATAGATTACATTACACAGGTTTAGTATATTACATAACAAGGGTGGTAAGATGGTGTTTACTGTATGAGTATGATAGTTTAAGCACAAAATGAAGTTGAGTGCAGAATTATCTTAAGAGTATATTAATCACCTTACCAGATGTGTTATATATGTTAAACACAGCAACTCCAGGTGAAATGGGCAATAATGATCTTAGATCAGCTGATCTAGCTTTTGGTCAAATGTTTTATCAGTGAATTATTAGCAAGTTGCCACCCATAAGTGTAAGGTAATAATCATTTGATGATCTTTACCACACAGTGTGCGGTAATAATAAGTGACAATCATCAGCTGACAAAAAAAAGATAGTATATTACACTACAAGTGTGGGAAATGAAGTTTACAATACAAGTATGATAAGTTAATGCATGAGATGAAGTCAAGTGCAGTATATTATCATACAAGTATGGTAAACATCTTCCCAGATGAGTTACAAATGATATTATTCATCATACTAGTCAATATAAAAAATGAAATATAAAAATAATAAAATTTGAGCAAGTACAAGAAACATCATTAAACATAACCTCAAAATCCACCACAGTAGTAAAAGACTAAAAATTTATCTGAGATCAGCTGTTTTTCCAAATTCTGAATCAGCTGGAATATTTTAATATCCATTAACACACTGAAAAAGGATGCAGTAATGAAAATCTGCTGTTCTTTCTGTAAACAGTTGTTTACTGGCTCGATTCAATGCTTGGTAAAGTGGTGAATATGTATGAGTATGACAAAAATATTATTACCATATTGATAAATGGGTACACTGCCAGCACATATTTTTGTATTTGTGCTACACATCTAGAGTGAGCTACTTCAGCCATATTATGATTGCCACCTATCACTGATTTAAGTGACAATTTGGTTTAAATTAAGCTGTAGCATTTGGATGATCACTGTCGATTAAAATATATAATGGCTCTAAATGCCATCACTTTTGCCAGAACTGTTTGCACATATATGTGCATTCATGACATTTGCCCTATCAACCTACTTCCTCCATTTTAATTGTGATTCTTTTTTTCAGGGCCTTTGTAGAAGAAAACCCTCAAGCAGCTACTTCAGAATAAACACTGCTGTGTGTGTTGTATACATTAAAATTATTTTATGAAGATTCCTTCTTTGTACATATAATTTATCCCCAACCCCTACTAACTATGAAAACTATATACATTGTTTTACAAGTGATTTGGCAATCAAACCTGTTAATTTTATCATATAATACCTATATACTTTATTTAAAAAAAATTCAAAATACTATAGTTTTGTCCAGGAAATTAAAGTGCTTTTTAAATGTTGCTCTCCAATTTCAATATTGTTGTTATTCAACAGCAGTGTTTCAACTATTGTTATTTTGTGGATTTTTGTTGATAAAGTTCAATCAGCTACCTAAAAGCCTGTTAATAACTTGGGAATGTAAGTTTACTTTAAGCTTACTTTAGACTAGTTGTAATAAGCTTGTTTTTAGCCTGGTATTGTAAGTCAGTTGATAACTTGATAATGCAAGTTTACTTTAAACTTTCTTTAGACTAGTTCTAATAAGCTTGTTTTTAGCCTGGTATTGTAAGTCAGTTAATAACTTGATAATGCAAGTTTACTTTAAACTTACTTTAGCCTAGCTTAAACAAGCTTGTTATTAGCCTGGTATTGTAAGTTAGTTTTAAGCTTGTAACCTCAAACTTAGAACAAGTTGAGAAAGTGGTAACTTCGAAGCTTAAAACAAGCTATTTTTAAGCTTAAAAGCTCAGTTTGAAGTGACTGACAATTGAATAAACAGACAAATATACATAAACAGAATTTATTAATTTCGAATTCCGAAGTAATAGCAATTAAAGGAATTCAAAATTAATAAATTCTGCTTAAAAGCTTGTTTACCCAAGCTAAAGTTAAGCTTGTAAGCTTATTGTTTTAGGCTTGAAACAAGGTTGGAACAGGTTTATTTTGCTGTGTGGGTACTATCAAAACCTTTTGAAAGAATTCTATTAGCAAGACTGAAGCCAATTCTACAAGAACAGCAGCTTATACCTTTACATCAGTTTGGATTTCGCAGCAAACACTCAACAATTGATCAAGTGCACAGACTAACAGATGTAATAGAAAGAAGTCTGGAAGAGAAAAAAGTTTGTTCTACTGTATTCTTAGATATAACACAAGCCTTTGACAAAGTTTGGCATGAAAGCTTGTGTCACAAGTTAGATCAGTTTCTACCATCAAAATATAGCCAACTATACTGAAGTCTTACTTGGAGGAAAGATATTTTAGAGTAAAGATAGATGATGAATACTCCACATTAAGGCAAATTAAAACTGGGGTACCTCAAGGAAGTGTACTAGGACCTCTCTTTATACCTGCTATACACAAGTGACATTCCAAAGCCAGAAGGGGTTACCATAGATACATTTGCAGATGACACAGCAATTCTTTCAGTTGCAGAAAAAGTTGAAGAGTCCACAGAAAAACTACAAAGAGCAGTTAATGAAGTGAACACATGGACAAATCATTGGCTCATTAAACTCAATGATACAAAGTCTGTGCATGTGAATTTCACTAACAAGAAAATCCAATATATTCCAGTTTACATTAATGAAAAAGTCATTCCTCATGCAAATACTGCCAAATATTTGGGTATGACACTGAATGTCAAGCTCAAATGGAAAGCACATGTCAAGAAGAAAAGGGAAGAACTAGGAATCAAATTCAGGAAAATGTATTGGTTGCTGGGAAGATGGTCCAAGCTGTCAGTATACAACAAAATTCTTCTGTACAAACAGCTACTGAAGCCTGTATGGACCTATGGTATTCAACTTTGGGGCTGTACCAAACCATCTAATGTACAAATAATACAACGTTTTCAAAACAAAGTACTGTGGAATATAGTAAATGCTCCTTGGTACATCAGGAATGCTGATCTTCACCGTGATCTTCAAGTGGAGACAGTCACTACAGCGATAGAGAGGTTTGCAGCTAAGCATGAAGAGAGACTCCACCAACATGACAACATTGAGGCGATCCAGCTGCTTGACGTTTGTGATCTGGTCCGGGGGCTCGACAGAATAAAACCACATGAGCTAGTGAAGTGAAGTGTGCTTATGTGTTTAGTGTACAAAAGAAGGTGATAGTGTAAATTTCAAGCCTTGAAACGTGATCAAATAGTAAACAAACCTAATTATTATATAAGTTTGGTAATGTCTCTACTTAGTAAAATTAGGATAGAATAAATAGCTTATTAGTTTCTAACTACCCAGGTAGCACAATAACGTTGAAAAAACGTTTAAAACACATGACACCTTAACGTTGAAAAACCGTTTAAATGTAACGTTGAAAACACGTGCAAATGTCCAACTTTTCCACGTGATTTGCAACGTTGTATCAACGTTGAAACCACGTGATGACAACCATTATTTGCAACGTTGAATAAACGTTGAAACCACGTGATGACAACCATTATTTGCAACGTTGAATAAACGTTGAAACCACGTGATGACAACCATTATTTGCAACGTTGAATAAACGTTGAAACCACGTGATGACAACCATTATTTGCAACGTTGAATAAACGTTGAAACCACATGATGATAACCATTATTTTCAACAATTAATAATAACCACATTTTTCAACATTGAAAATAACCATATGCTTTTCAATGTTGAAATGCAGTATGGACATGAAACTGATGCTTATGTATGAAACTAAACGTTTACAGCATTTACTGTTTCAAAAAGGCAGCTATTTAAAAATTTCACTGAAAAACTGTTAATTTTAGCTACCATTGCCTATGGAAGACAATTTTGAGCCAAAACAAATAATATAAAAATTACAAATAACACACAGTAGTAGTAGTTAAGTAATAGCAGAGTAATTAAAGACTTCAGCAATTACTTAGCTATTACTCAACTGATTTTCATAATATTTATGCCATTTTGTTTTGGCATTAAATTTTCTTTCATTTTTGTATTATTAAAGTAAGTTTTATGATCGGCATTTTCACTTGGTCCCTGGTACCATAGTATATTTATGACAAACTGAAACATTATGAGTAAAAACATGTGTCACAAAGCATGCAAAATAATAATCTCATCCTACATTGTTTTTAAATTTTTTCTGTTTATTTTTAATGGTTTTTGGTTGAGTAAATGTGGGTTTACACTTGTAGCAAATTCTGCTCTATGTTACATTTTAACAGAAGTTATATAACTTTTTCTAAAGAAAGTGTTTATACTATATAGCAGAATCTGCTACAAATAAAGTCAAAATTAAAATGTCGTATGACATTGCTACATCTAGCAAATTGAAATGCTAGACTGGCAAATGCTACATTTAGCAAAAAGAATTACATGTGTAAACCCAACTTAAGAACAAAACACAACACAATTAGCAAATTAAAAAAGAAATATTTATTTAAATAAAAACTATTTTGTTAGTTATCAAAAACTTATTCAATTGTTAATTTTCCTTTTCTCTGCTGACATGACTCTCACTGCAGCATACTTCAACCAATCTTTGATGGTCTCTTGAACTTGGATCTCTACTCCCGTAGTTGACCCACTCAAAGACTTTTTGACAGCATCTGAAACATATATGAAATGAAATAAAAACATTGGTTACTAACAGCATTAAGCAGTTAATTGTTTTTGGGTTAATTGTTTTGGTTTTTATCGGCACTCATGCAGTAGGTGAGGACAGACATTGATTAGGTTGGACTCATCACGGAATAAAGGTTAAATGTCAATAATCACATATGTTTATACTGGA
Source organism: Conomelus anceps (assembly GCA_948455865.1). Classification (NCBI taxonomy): domain Eukaryota; kingdom Metazoa; phylum Arthropoda; class Insecta; order Hemiptera; family Delphacidae; genus Conomelus; species Conomelus anceps. The sequence goes on along the minus strand of OX418217.1, from coordinate 61,265,299 downwards.
CCTTATATAATCTGAATCTATTTGTTTAACTAGATCAGTGGCATACCCAGCAAGGCAAAATATCAGGGTACATTCTCTCCCCAACAACCCACAATGTTGAAAAATTGGAAATTTTTTCAACAGGTAGACAAAAATAAAATAATATGGTATACTTGAAGGTCACATTGTGAGAGTTATGACCTGCGCTCTTGCGGCACACATTAAAAGCTACATCATTCAATTCAATTCAATTCAAAAACTCCAATTTTATTATCCAGAAAATACAACAATTCACAACAAATACTAAATTCCTATACATTCTATTACAAAAATCCAACTTCTAAAATAAAATTCTATTTAAAATAAATACAAAAACATTTAACTGGATAACAAAATCCCAAAGGTTACAGAACCTGTTAGGGTAAGAGGGGGGAAAAACAATAGAAAATAGAAAAAAACAAAGAAAAATGAAATAAAATTAAATATAAAAACATCAAAGAAATACTCCTGAATCAGCTGAGGCTCCCAATTTTAGACTTAAAAGCCGCGTCTAGAATAAGCTGACAACTTTTAACCGCAAACAGAATTCCACTTCTTGACCCAATATTAACCCTATCTAAAACATGAATGTGACAAATATTAGAGACCCCATAAATGTAAAAGACAATGTATGGGACCAAACTCTATTCAAACTCCAATCATTGCTCCTATTTGTTTAACTAGACCAGTGGCATACCCAGCTAGGGAAAATATCGGGATACATTCCCTCCCCCACAACCCACAATGTTGAAAGGTAGACAAAAATAAAAATATGGTTTACTTAAAGTTCACATTGTGAGTTATTTGAGCAATGAGCAAAAACAGCATTTTCATGAGATAAGGTGGTAGCATAGTGGAAGGGTTTCTTATTCAACTGTCATCAACAGTTGAAGGTACATTTCATCAGCAGTTAACAAAAGTATTTCATATTGAATTTGGTTGATTATTAACAAAAATATTAATCCTTTGATTCATTCGACCACCTCAGTAATATGGAAGCAAGATCATAGAAATTCCTACACTTTGAAATTATAAAGATGTCTTACCATAAATTAAAGACGTGGTTGTCAAAGTCTTAAACGGTTTTTTTGGCGCTCTTCCTGCCCAATTGAAGGATTGGGCCAAATCTGAGGTGATGAGCCTCTTCAACATCCTTCTAGTAGCTTGCGCAACATTGCCTCCACCTACACTGATCAATAACTTGCACTGAAACAAAGAAAAGGCCACAATTGAATTTATAAAAAAATTATATTGCATGTATTATTGCTTAAATGTATTAAACAGAGTCAACTCACTACAATTTTTTTCAATAGTTGAAAGATTCTTCTAAACAATATTGTTACTTTTGAAAAAAATTAGAATCTGTAAAGTTAAAATTAGAAATACGTGACATGGAAACTTTGTGAACAGAAAGGTTCTTTTGTTTTAAGATTTACCCACACATATTATACATCAAAACACGCGTCTGTGTTTGTAGATGTGCAAACTCATTTTAGATTTTTAATTTAGGCAATATAATTTGAAAAAAGGAAGAAAAAACAGGACCTTCTGTGCGCAGCACGAATTGTGACAAATATTGGACAAATATCAGTCATGACATCATTACATATGCGTGACAGCATGTGTGTTCAAGTGGGACCATTTTAGCAATGATTTTCAAACGACACCGGTGTCCGAGTGCATAGAGATGTCTGCTACCACGCGCTCTACGTCGGTGGTCGCTACGATCCGTGGTTCGAATCACGGTTGAGGAATTTTTTTCTGTTAGTCGAATTCAATATTATTTAAGAGGCCTTACTACCATTGAATGAATTTATACGGACTAGGTGATTTTTGCGTTGCGCGGGTGAAGAGGGGGCAAAACGAGTTTTTTGTTTCGGATGCTATTTTCCAACCGATAAGCATGGAAATGGTACCAAATTGTTCAGAAAGATCTGGAGAATGGTTGTGCTACCTTGAAATTTTGATTTTCAACCCTATTAGGCAGTATATGACGATATAAGTTTATAAATTTCAAAAACTATATAAAAATTAAAATTTGAAGGTAGCACAACCATTCTTCAGATATTTCTGAACAATTTGGTACAATTTCCATGCTTATCGGTTGGAAAATAGCGTCCGAAACAGAAAACTCGTTTTGCCCCCTCTTCACCCGCGCATCACAAAAATCACCTCGTCGGTATAAATTCATTCAATGGTAGTAAGGCCTCTTAACCTATGATTTATATTAGGGATGTATTTTTATTTTAAACGAATATTTTGACATAAATTATGGATGATTTGAGGTAAACTGTAAATAAATGCAACTATTTTCATTCTTTATACTACACAATCTTAAAAATAGTGATAAAAATCGAAAAAGATTTAAATACCGGTAGACTATTTATGGATCAAATCTCAGCTACTTTTTTGGTCAACAATTTCGATATTATTCACTTGATAATTTTAATTGGGAACTGCATTTATATTTTTAGACTAAATTTCGGATAATTTGAGATAAACTCTAAATAGATGCAATTCTTTTCATTTTAAATTATACACTATTTTTAAAATTGTAATTATTTTCAACTTAATTATTTATTGCTATTACAGTATTGAATTATATTAACTTATCAGTTCCTATATATTCGAGAGTTTATAATACAATCATATATTTATAATATTATAATAGTGATTATATGGAATAAATAGTGAATGTCTAAGGTATGGACATCTTAGAATCAGCTCATGCTTTACAGGACTTCTAACTTTTTATGAAACAGGTCCCTGGAAGTTTTTAAAAAAATAAATTGCTGACCATGCTATCAAATGAGACCATTCACACCACACATCCAGGACGTCCTGGACGTCGACAACAATTTTCTGAGAATCGCTCGCTGAGCGATTTTCCACAAATGTCCAGGACGTCCATGGCCTAGCGCATACGCAATAAACAGGAAGTAAATGGAAGTAAAATTTAATGGATCCACCCAAATAAATATTTAAGACTGGAGATTTAGTTGGAATAAAAGTTTCTAGCCTAATTAGAACACTTTTAGGTTCAAATCTAGAGCATTATTGACATTTTAACATTATATCTGACCACAAGTGGAAATAAAAATGTGTGAACCTGCAATATACAGTAGGCCTAACCATTAATTTCATTTCACCTCATTTAGTTATTTATTATTAGGTATAAGTTACAGGCTAACATTTAGTTATATTGGCCTGTACCCTTGGCTTTACGGTATACTATATGTATAACAGGTTTGGTGTAAGTATACTTTACTGGCCACCCCAGATTTTAAAAATTCTTGTTCTAGGTAGTCGATTTTGGCATGTTATTCTGATGACAAAACCATAAAAACTTTGTGTCAGTGTCAGTCGCCTGTAGTTAATTAATAAATAGAGTACAAAGTATCACGAATTTGGAGCCTCAACAATTATAATGCAGTAACATGGGTATTCTATGTTCTATATGCACTAAACTTAGGCTATTCCCCAACACCTAACAATCTCGCATAGACGAAGAGAGCAAAGGCTTTTCTCTTTGCGGTGTGACACACCTAACAAACCTAAGCTATTCCCAACACCTAACAATGGTCCATTGGCTACTGTCATACTAATCAAGACATTTTTTAATATGAATAAATGAAGAATTACAAATGTTATGGTATGAACTTCGAATTTACATGGATTATAGGCCTACTCTCAATTGGGTTCACTTTGGGATATTTTTATTGTGAATCAAATAATTTGTGAGGTGTGTAATTATCATCAAACTCAGTAAAAACTATTGTTTTTAAATTGACACAATAATAGCCTAAGTGAGCAAGGCAACATTTTAACATCAGAATAACATGCCAAATCGATTGTAAACAGAAATTTTGAGAAATTTGTGGGGGCCAGTACAGTATACTTTAGCCCACTAGACTATTGGATAGCGCAAATCTTGTAAAACTGTACCTTTGGTTAATGAATATTTATTTTCTTACCTTAGTCCTATTGAACGTGTTTGAACTGGAAGATCCTTTGTTTATCTCCACCGATAAGTACCGATGGGAAATCAAAATTCACACACTTTCCCTTAAATGGAATCGAAATATATGAAAACTAAGAAGTTATAACATCTAGCCACATAACTGATTCGTAAAATACTGAAGAACCGAGCACACAACACAAATCCTAAACACAACCTAAAAGCATTTTTCTTCACCATGCGCCATGCGGTGTGGGAAGTTGGGAACATCGGCGGAAAGATACTCTAGTCAAGTTAAAGACGACTACGTAAATCAAATTGAGCAGTAAGATAAGGAGGGAATTTCAAATACCAGTTCAAACTGGCATTGAATTGTTTCATTCTTATTTTGAAAGTGTCTAAAGGGTCGGATAATTTAAAGTTTTCCTGTCAATGACAGAACTTATGATGAGGTATTTTTATCATCAGAATAGCATGCCAAATCAACATTTCAACCAGAAATTTGGGGTGGCCAGTAAAGTATACCGGTACTTCAGCCAAGTTACTCACAGAATTCAAAACTCTTGAACTATTGTCTTTGTCACATGAAATTTATTTAATTCATTAATATTTTATAAAAACGCTAAATTTATTTGTTTTTTTATTTTTTGCGTTTTTTTTATTTTTTTTATTTGTTTGTTTTTTTAATTTTTTTTTAAGTTTTTTTATTGTTTTTTGATTTTTTTAAGTTTTAATATTTTTTTTGAGTATTTTTCATTTTTTGAGGTTTTTATTTTTTTGAGGTTTATTTATTTTTTGTTTTATTTTAGTTTTTCGATTTTTTGAGTTTTTCAATTTTTTTGTTTTAATTTTTTTTTTAGTATTTTTACTCTATTGTTTTGAGGTTTTTAATTTTTTGAGGTTTTTTTATTTTTTTTTAGTTTTTCGTTTTTATTTTTTTGGCGAGTGTTCAGATTTTTTTAGTTTTTTTCTTTATTTTTTTCTTTCGGTTTTTTTATTTTTTTGAGTTTTTTAAATCACATATTTAAAAAGGGTATCTTCATTGAGGTATATAAAAAACAGGAAATTGAAAGGTTGAATATTTTAAAGTTTTAAACGTGGAAAACACATTAAAAACACCATTGAAAGAAACGTTGAAATTATAACGTTGAAAAATTCAACCTCTGACGGTTATTCAACTGTAAAAACCAAATTTCAACGTTGAAAAAACGTTGTTGTGCTACCTGGGTAGGTGCTAATTCAAATAATAGGGGAAAAAATGGTGAATTGCAAATGCTTGAACATTTAAAAAAAACTGTCACAAACCCCAAGAATTAGTGTCTAAGGGACAAGAGCTGAGAAGTAAAAATTTGATCTCAAAATCTTGTTGTACGGTAATCTAATGTTTTTCCAAAATAAATTATCGATCAGTGCGGTCCCTGAGTGACCGCAGGAAGCCGTTGAAGGCAAACTAAATAAAGTAACAAGACACACTATGTAAAAATACTGATCTACAGTAAGTACGTACTGTCATAGACGAACCATCCCTGATCAATGGTACTGTACTGCAGTACTCTTATCAGAGACTTCTTACCAAATCACAGCTCTGAAGTCATCATTGGAAAAAGAAGTGATTCTTCACAACATAATTCCTTTATTAAGTTGAATATTTCTAAGATTGTTCCATTGTATGAGATTGAAAATCAGGATCAATTGAAGAAAAATGAGTGTGTAACATACATTCATTTCTGATAACTAAAACACGCTGATATCAGTTTATTCAAGTGCTATGGTGTATTCGAAATTGCCTACTGTACGGTATAATTTATTTATTTATTTATCTATTCATGTATAGAATGAGTGCCATTCCACAATAGATTGAAAATAGAGTTTTAAATTTTTAGAGCACTGACAAAAGAATAAGCAGTTATCAAATATTATTCATCATAACATGAATCAGGCTAGTATAAATAAAAATCATTTCCAGCAAAATGCGCCGGACAACCGTGCATCCACATTCCTTGCCTCACAGCATTAATGCAATTCTTCCATGAGATCAAAAAGATCTAAAAAAAATTTTATTGATGAATTTATCAGATAAAAATTTATCTAATTTTTTTTAGATAAAATTTTTTATTGATGAATTTATCAGATAAAAATTTATCTACATTTTTTTAGATAAAATATCAATAAATTTTTTTAGATAAAATTTCAATAAATATTTTTTAGATGAATCTTTTATTTGAGATCAAATAAAAAAACTTCTCAATTTAAATAATGTTTGTTGAAAAAATATGATTATCGATTATTCCAGCCCATACATTAATTATCTGAAAATTGGTTCTGAAACCAGTTTGGTCTCATAAGTGAAGATTTTTAGTTGCCCAAGTATGTGTATGGGTATTATGAAAATTGACAGCACCACTTCTTGTGAACGTGCTCTCATTCGATCTCCTTTTATTGGGAAGCAGTGATTCAACCAGCGATCACATAAAACCAATAGGTGGAGTACTCCTATACCTACAGCATTACGGGAGGTGAAGCCAAGTCGGCCATCTTGGTTGGACATAGAAACGCGAAACCGGGTGCAGAGAAGCTCAAAATATTAATGCACGTGCTTCAAATACATCGTCGTCCAACACCCTTCAGATCAAGTTAAAATTTTGAAATTTGATGTACATACACTACATAAAACACCAATATTCTAATGGTGTAACTCAAACTACCAATTTCGAGTTCTATTCAAGGTTAATGAGTAATAAAAGTCAAGAGTTTTATACAAATTTGAAATCATGACATGAAAAAGTTGGTACCGTATGCGAGGAAATTTCTTATCTTTAAGACAGGCAAGTTTCGTAATCAGGAAAGTTTTAGATAAAGAGTTGAATTTTATTTTTCATTCGAAGCTTTTTTCTCTAAGATCAGTCGGTCTCCTGATATTGTCGGCAGAACATAGGCGAAAAAACCAAGTGAAGCACCTGGCCTGTTGCCGAGCGTCTCAACTGCTGGGCCGCTCTGGGCTCTTTCCCCATGTTAATAATATGTAGGCTACCTTTTTCTCAGGTAGGCTACCATTCAAGACACAGATTTGCGGTTTTGCACTCTGATTCTTTCTTATTTGATGAAGACTTTACCTAGATAATTTATTTTTATGTGACTTTATAATCGAGATATGATGTTTTTTAAATACGTTTCTAAGAAGCCAACTTTTGTTAAAAAATTACAATAAAATGTAAAATCGATTTTTTTCCGATAATATTCGGATGTTCCCTAATAACTGTGGTTTTAATGACATTCCTTTATCTTTGCCAGTGTTGAGCAGAATAACTGTACTTATGCTTATAATTAATTTTTCAATAGTTCTCAAATTAAATCTCAATGGAGTCTTTATTTAGAGGGAATCAGATAGAGTGATCTATTAAGTTCTAGCACTATTATTGATGACTTGCTGACTTTATTATTACATGAAAATGATATATATTCGGACCCTGTGGTCCGAAAGCATTGTTTCAGTCAGTAAGTTAATTAATATAAGTTTCACGTAATAATAATCTCTTCAAGTCGTCTTATTGGTAATATCGCAATTTGTAATGAATCAAGAAATTGAAAAGTGATTCATGATATGATCATACTCCAGGCAGTGGCTATATAACTTATGGGTAAAAAATGAGAAAAGAAAACGTCATATGAACGTTATAAAAGAATGAAGGTGGTTGAGATTCAAATAAAAATCCCAAATAAATAGGAAATTTATTATAATATTTTTTTAAGAATTATTACATTTCTAAAAAGTGATTTGCTTACAACTTATTTCTAATCACATGAATCACTATAACCACCTTCCATACAGTAACATGGTTAACTTAATATGTAGGTGATGACTTTAATTAGAGTTGTTCAGGCTAATGACACATTCTTCCTTGATAATTCTGTATTTGCAATGCTTTTTCAATAATGAATTGTTTTAATTGTCAATAATATAACAAACCTACAATAAATTGGACATGTGATTTTTTTAATAATTAATGTAATGGAGATCACACTATGAAAATAGTTTTGTAAAAACATTAACGTACAAACGTAACTTGTATAATATCGTAGATGTACTATTAAACTTACACTATAAAAACAAGAAAGACATTAATAAAAACCAGAATTACCTGTAGTTTTAAAATGTCTCATATTGCAATTTTAATTTATCCTACACCATAGAAAGTAAAGGAACAATAAAAGAAAAAACATATTGCATACAGCATTGACAAGCTATCAAATTTAATAATAATTATTTTTTTAAACTGGGAGAACAATTAAATAAAAATATATTAACATAATAACAGACTGCGCTGTCTGAGGTCTGAGCGCTCGCCACTAGGGTGACTCATCCCAAGGCTGCCGCCAACTTACTTGGTCAGCACGCCAGAGGGGACGACAACAAACTGTCCCACCAACAAACTGGTCAATTTCCATTTGCACACGGGACCCCGACAAACCATCCCAACGACAAAGTGTACCAACGACAACCTGGTCCAGATTCTCTGGACCAGGTTTCGTGTGCACGCACCGTCAACCTGTACCACTCTGGAATGTGGACCAGTTTCTCGGTGGGACAGTTTGTCGTTCATTGACCAAAACTGATTTGGACAAGTTTGTCGTCTACATGCAGCGTCAACCTGTACAACTCTGGAATGTGGACCAGTTTGTCGTTCACTGAAGAAATGTTCAATATATTTATCTGGCCAAACTATCGATATACCAACATATCGAACTACCTATTCTTTAATAATCGGTATGTTGGAGATATCGATTCTTCAATAATTGATGTATTGGGGAAATCGATATTACAAGGAGTATTCATAAAATAAGTTTTCCTATCCAATAAAAAACTTAAAACAAATCTGAACACCTTCAAAACTATTGATTATAATTCTGTAAATCATTTTTCAACATAGTTACCATCCCTTTTCAAGCACTCTTCATATCTATTCGGTAGCTTTTTTAGTCCAGCTGCATACCATTTTGCCGCCATTGGTTTAAACCAAGTAGTGTTAACGCTTTTCGCTGCTCCTTATAGGGGGAGTACCAACTGGACTACGACCAACTCGACTACTGACAAAAACAGCGAAAAAAAGTCAGCTGTTGACCAACTCACCACTAATGGAATGCGGAATTCACCAAGTTGGAATGCGTTTGAACTCGGAACTGTATGCAAAATCGGTGTTAGAATCTACCAGAGATATTATGCTTTATGCGTTGGTAGCATCAGTGTGTAATTGTTTTTCTATCTACTGAGCGTCATAAGGCCGTGGTCAGACTGCTTGCGACTGACGAGTAGATCGTTTTGCAAGCAGGTCGTATGAGTAGGTCGTCAGAGTAAGAGTGGTCACTTTGCAAACTTCCTACTCCTGCGAGTTTATACTTCAATGGCATTGACCAGTTGCTAGACAATCTGTTATTGCGTATTTTGTTTGTTAATGAAGAAAAAGAAACCTCTGTGAATGATATTAATTTAACAAGAGAGACGCAAGGAGAATTCAAGCTACTTTTTCCTGATCTACAAAGAACTGATAAGACAATTTTCCTATTATTTTCGGATGTCACCAGGAACGTTTTATTATATTTTAAACAGAATCAGCACAAATATTGAAAAACAAAGCAATTTTTGGACTTGTATTAAGCCTGTGGAAAGATTAGCTATCACATTGAGATCTCTGTTATGATAATCCTTTGTGGATTGGTCCCACAATAGATTTTGGTCAAACACAATCGTAATCAACTCCTCAACATTCATTTTTACACTGACGACCACGTAAAGAAAATCAAACAAACTTGCTTCCAGAATTGACTCGTGCGTGTGCGCAAGTCCTCATATGACCAACTCTTCTCTACTGTGACCAATCAACCCGGTTTATCAACGTTTGTTTTACTCTGATGTCTAGATGCGAGCACGCACGTCCATTTACTCGTCGGAGTACGCATGCAGTCTGACCATGGCCTAACTGTTTAGTTTTATTGGTTAAGTTAATGTTCAAGTTATGAAATTAGTAATCTAATAACGTAGATTACTTAATAAATAAATATCGGTGGATCGCCTCGAGAATGGCATCAGCTTACATGTAGCCTATCCTTATGGCCGATCCACCTATAGTAATTTGAATTTCTACCTAGTGAAATAACCCGACCGCTCTAATTGTTGAACTGTTATCTAGAGCTCTTTTACATCACTTTTAAACTACGGTAAGTAGAGTCAAATGCATATAATTCATTAAATTGCTCGTCAACAACTTTCATTCCTGAATTCATTGCATAAGTTACAGTTATTAATCTAAAGTGAATCATCTGCTAGAATATCTATCTATAATAATAATAATAATATTTTCATTTCGCCAAAATACAAATATAAGAAAATTCACAATATAAAGTGTATAACACATTTTTGGCAGTCAGCAAAGTAAATACTTGAGCGCTGGCTGTGAGTTCATTCAATAATATTACTAGTAAACATAGAAAGCTCGTGAAATGAGAGAAATCAATAATGAATTTAAAGGTAAAGTAATAAAGATCTTACAGTATCTCCATGAGGTGACAAAACTAAAAAACACACAATTATCATCCTTTCATTGTAAAACAATCGAAAAACACAGCAAAAAAATATTCACTGAAATACAATTCAATAACATACTCTTTAAAAATAAACAGATATAATTCTTCCATAACTTAAGAACAGAAACAATCAAAATATTAAAACAAACCCATAATTACAAAAAGGACAATGTTAATTGCAGGGTTTTGTTTAGTTCAAACCCTGTATTATTATACCGTAAAATAACCCCCCCCCCCAAAAAAAACTAGCTTATGATATAAATTCATCTACCTTTATATTGGTGGTGGCATTTTTTGCAAAGTAGGCTATTTTTGTCACTGATAGTGGCGGCGATGCTTAGCTTAGATGGCTCTGGGGCTGCATTTCCGTATCTGATTCACCAAAATAATTGACTGAGAGTCGATTGGTTAGGTTTCGATTTGGAATATATTGACTAAGTTACCTTATCGATTTTCAGCCGATTATGTCACTAGACTAAATATGGAAGTGCAACCCCAATTTTCGAAGTTGAAAGTGAAAGGGGTCAATATTAGGTAGGTGGCTAATAATTAGTATGTTTACTTTACTGGAAACACAGTACCAGTACCATTATGTAGATGTTGGGAGGTATATTATAAATTAGTAGGCAAACAGGGAGTTGAAAAATTCTTTCATGAATTTTTGTCAATTAAACTTGATGACTATACTGTTCACTAAAAAAATTGTGATTACAGTAGCCTGATTACTTTTCAAATGATTGATAGATTTACCCTATTTGCAGATTAGTACAGCTCGAGCAAGCTCAACTTTTTTGGCAATGAAACTAAGAAAATTCCTGTTTCGGCACAAGGTCTGTCTGCTGCTTGTTTCCGTCATAGGTTGAAGAGTCTGTTGGCCAACCTACTGTATTTGGTGTATGAATTTTGAATGGTATGTAGCTCCTTCTAATCACTTGACTCTACCTGTGCAGCTTTCTTACAACAGTGCTTGGTAATGCCATGTTGGTACCGTATGTTTTCTTCTCTTTTAGAACTTTTTGTTAGCTTCATCTGGAGCTTAGGAAATGACAGAATTCGCCATCACCATAGCAACCATTCATGATCATGTAACTATGGTTTGTCTACAAGCAACCGTCTGTAAACATTTACTGTCAAGTATACTATATTCGAAAAGTATCGATCAAAATTCATATAATATGAGTACCAGTATTCATAAACAACAATGGTAGTTGAAGCGTTTCATATTTTTTATGGCAGGTGTACAGTGGAGCGTGCATTCATAACCAATACACCTGTTTGTTTACATGCAACCCTCTGTTCACAAGTGCTATATGAAAGAAACCAAGCTATTTTTTTTTTCAATTTTTAACCAACTTTCAAACAGGAGGAGGCTCTCAATTAGGCATGTTTTTTTCATGTTTGTTCATCAATTATTGGGGTACTATTGAACCGATTTAATTTTTTTAATAAAAGTGCATCATTCAGTGGTAGTCCTATCCAATTTTTGCAAGGATCGGCCTAATACTTAGCCCAATATCAAACAAAAAGGAGCATTCATTGATGTCTTCATTTCAGTTTTGTTCAAATAGGATAGTTTCATACATAACTGGCAGTCGAGTAACCAACCATTGTCATTTACCAGACTGATCATTTTATGATATGGAGTGTTTTCACCCACCCAATTTTTGAAATCATATGATGCATTGTAGCAGGTGCGTTGACATCGGTTACCCAGTCCCAGTGATTGACATCGGTTATTCATGACCGAAAATGAATATTTATGTGCCGTTTTGACCAATTAGGTGAACTTAATTTGAATTAAGAATAAGAAGAAGATAATATTTCTTTGATGTTATAGAGTCATAGAAATAATATATTTTTTTCGTTTGGTTCATCTTTGGAACATGCAAGACCAGTTATTACTTTCTTCTGGCTTCCTTAGCTTTTTCCCTCTTCTCAGCCCAATATTTTCTCATTCTGGCTGAGGCGTCCTTATAATAATATTATATTATAAATATGCTAAATTATATTGTTTCAATCAAGGTAATTAGAAAACAAGGTAGTGTTCTTGCACATCTCCACTCATCTGTTGAGCCTTATCAGCTGATGAAGTGATGTCATTTTGATGTCTTCACGATTTTACCTATAATTTACATGTTAAATTGCATAGCTTTATAAGTCTATCTCAAAATATATATGATTTTCAAGAAACTTGGATGTCTCCTTAGGTTTATGTTATAAATGTAAGTGTTAATCTACGGCATTTTTGATATGATCATACAATTATTTAGTTCAGAGCACTTGTTAATGTTATAGCATGCACATAACTTCAAGGATTGTACTTCTCGGGTATTTAAGTTATTTTATATGTCTTCAAACTCACTTCAATTAATTTACAGGTACTGTGGAAGGTTAAATATTCAATGTTTAATGGAATTGAATTGTGTGAATTTTTTATTGTAATAATTTATATATTGTTTACATGATGCTGTTTTCCTTCAATACTTTTAACAGTATACTCATCTTCTGTAGTTGGAAGAGCATTGAAATTGATTGGAGAAAAATATATTCAGTTAACCGTAATAAAATAATTGACCTTCAACTAATTATTATGTGCTTACTGGAATTGCATACCTATTTCTCCAAACAATTTTCTTAAAAAAATGAATATTTAATTTTCTACAGTACTTTAAATTAATTTGAAGATAAATAAAATAACTTAAATACCCGAGAACCACTATCCTTGTATTATGTACATGCTATAACATTATCGAGTGATCTGAATTGAATAGGTAATTGTATGATCATATTAAAAATACTGTAGGTCAGCAGTTGAATATATTATCATAAACCATAGGGGACGTCCAAGTTTCTTGAAGATCATATATATTTTGAGAAAAAGACTTATAAAGTTATGCAATTTATCATGTAAAAGATAGGCGAAATTGTGAAAAGAAACCTGCATCATGTCACTGCATCAGCTGGCTGCAACTTGCTACTGCGCATCATGCTGTTGAACACTACCTCGTCTTCTGATTACCTTGGTTTCAATCATGAGTTGGAGTGAAAAATGTTTTTAAGATCGTTAATTACAAAGCTATAATTTTTTCAGTTTATGCTTGTACATTATGTGTGCTTCATCAAAAGCTTTTTGTTCTGCCATACTGGCGCTCCTCAATCTACAGCGGAAACAATTACTCTGGGCGCATGGCTCTCACACTACGCTCTGTCACTACTGGCCGTCCTGTAAAAGTTGGTTTGTTCACTCCACTGCTTTCTACCACTCCACTGATGGCTGAAATGTGGAATTGCCTTGTATTTAGAAGAATCGATAATTTAGAAATAATTTGGAATTTAATTTAGAAAGATAAGACAATCACTAAAAAGGTTTCTCATCCAATTTATCTAGAGGAGGGAATCAAGTCACAAAAACACAAGAAATGGGTGGAACTCATTATAATAACAAAATTAATAATTTGGCACTTTACAAATAAAAGATATCATGTTAACTTTTCAAAATATTACATAAAAAAAATTCAATAGAATATTCAGCCTGGGCCCAGCTGTTAAAATAAGTCCTTTGTTATGAAGATATCGAAATTATTGGTACCATTACGTCGGAAACGAAGTTAACGAATTTAATACGTAGTAATGTAAATGGTGTTACCTTGGCATAGCGAAGTTCTGTCGAAATAAAACGTATGTACGCTCCCTTTATCTGGCGATATTATTCACTGTCCATTCTGAATACAAAGTGGAAAGTCTCTATTAAATTGAACTCAGGTTTTGCAGATCACCAAATCAAGACGACACGTATCAGGTCACAGGTAAGAGACCCGTCTTCTGAAGTCAAATTCCACATCTAGGAATGAAGTCTTCAGTCAAGTATCTCGTGCCATAGAGTTGAATCCCCATTCAAGAAAACCCGTCTCAAGGACCACTTTATAGCGGAGATAATTATCCATAATATAAATCTTGTAGAGTCGACATTTTGTAAACTAAGCTCACATAGCTTGAACTAACATAAAACTGGAACGAAAGTATAACTAAGAATAACGGTTCCAACCTACTATTTTAACAACTACTTATTTACATCTTAGAGGACTTAGAAACATTTTAGTAATCACATAATGAAATTTTTACTTGTCGACAGTCAGCAGAGTAATTGATCGTCCGCTGGTTTTCACTGTCAGAATAAGCAAAAACCATAGTAATTGCGCATGCATCAAGACAGTGCTCATTGCTGTCATTGGCCAGTGGTCATTTACTGTCCTTCGCTCTTGTCTTTGTTTTGTTTTGAGTGAGAGGGAGTAGACAAAGATGGAGAGAATACATTCTCACGATCGTTTGAGTTTTACAATAACAACGTTGAACAATGTACTTCATTATTTAAATTAATTCAGAGGTAGAAAATTTTATAGAAAAGAGAATATTCTCTTGTTCTTTGAATCGTACAATAACAAAGACGACAATGAGAGTCTGAAATATAAATCGAATTAGAGATGGAATATTACTTTTTCTCTTGACCATCATCACAGTTCTGTCTTCTTTACTGATACTTGTGTTATTGTCAGATAATACTGTTTACCTACCACAACAAACATTCAATGGGAATATTTCTGATTCCCAGAGAAAATAATAATTGAGAGAAATTCGAATTACGTAACGAATATAACTAAAATTCGTTACATACTCCCCCACTTTACAATGTGGAACATGCCTAGAAAAACTACAAATAGAATGACATATATGAAAAGGCTTCGAATATCTTATATAGTTGATATAATAAGTATCAAGTTGACAAAAAATATGCTAATAATATGTTAATACAAATCAATAAAATATTTTTCTTTGAAATGGTCTCTTCATTTCTATTCAAATGATAATCCTATATGGGATGTTAAAAAAAAGAAATTTTTCTACAAGTGATGTGTAACAAAGGTATCATAATATAAAACATATGTGATGCTAAACGTAAATCTTAATATTAATACATAAAAGTAATAACACAGTACTTCTAACCATGGTGGAGTGGCCAACTTCAACATTAATCAGAGGAACTTCAACTAAAGTGGAAATCATAATGATAATCAGGAACAAAGTTAAGGAAAAGACTAGTCTTGTGCATCCACCTTTATAGTATTTCCTTTTGAAAATTTAGAATTAATTAAAGAATCAAGTCAAAAATTTGATGAGTGATGAATAAATTCAAAAAAAAATTTTTTTGTGTCAAACAATGAAGTGATTAAACGAGCTAATTTTATCTACTTGCGTAATATATTTATATAAGTTTAAAACTGACAAAAAAAATTCATCTACTTGAGAAAAAAAATTTGTTGTAGAACCAACAAAAAGTCACTACTTGGTTCCAAAAAGTCACTTGTTACCGAACCCACAAAAATTAACTACTTTTTACAAAATAATTTTTTTTTCTTTTAATTCACTACTGTGATGGGAATATGTTATGTAATAAAGGATGTTTAAATATATTTATATAAGTGTTCATATCAATGTTAAGTACTTATATTTTTGGGACAACACCTGGAACAAATCCTTGCCCTAAGATAATTATGTAATAATTCAAGTTTAATACTATATGTACAACGAGGTATCTTATTTATTCTATTTAAACTGAGTTGAGTAAATATCTTCAGAGAAATACAACAATTCCTACCTTGAAAATTATTTTTATCTAATATGTGGTTATATCTATAGGCTACGTGGTTATATCTATACGTGGTTATAATATCTTTAAGATGATAATGGTTAAGGGTAAGCTACACTTGAATACAATTCGTGATTATTATATCTTAAATAAGATTATGGATATTTGAATTTTACTCTCGAATTCAAAATCTGATACTTATATCCTTAATACTATTACGATTACTTGGAATCTACATTCGTATTTACATACTTTGACTATCTTTCAAAAGATTATGGGTGTCTGGGATTTACTTTCTAATTCAACACAAGTACATTATATCTTCAATAAGATTATGTTTATCTGGAATTTACATTCGAATTCAAAACATGCTGATTATATCTCTAATAAGATTAAGGTTATTTGGAATATAGTTTCGAATTCAAATCGTGGCGCGCACACGTAAAAAGAATCGAGTTAATTTCCAAACACACAAGATACTCATATCATGAGCTTCCTATGTGTACCAAACGACGAGGATACGCCAAGGGTGTCTGAACTACTGAGTTTCCTTTCCGTAACGTACGGGTATGGATCACTGTTTACAAACATAGGCAAGTCGTTGTACCGGCCTTGACTAAGGTCTCGACCTTGAACGGTTACTTATTATAAGTCACCATAATATTGACTGTTTACATACTTGACAGCTGTCGCTCTTCTCTCCTTTCTATTCGCCGTCTTCTTCAGCGCTGTCTTCGTGGAACGAACCTTTTAAGATGAGAAATGTGTGCCTTCACAACCACATTCTCATTATCATTATCTTGTAATTCAACTGTCACCGGAGTTAACCAGCGTTTTATTACGAACGGACCTTTCCATCTTTTACTTAGCTTGTGGGAGATTTTCCGAACAGCATCACTTAAAATATGAGTTTTTAAGTATACTAGGTCACCTACTTTGTAAGGTATCTCGTGTCTCCGTTTATCATAATGTAATTTCCTTTTATTATGAGCTTTCAATAAATGTTCCTTAGCCTCTTTCCACACCTTCGTTGTATCTTCTGAAACGTGATCTGGCAGAATATCTCGAATATTCCAACAATTTAACAGCGGATGATTCGGCGCGAATCTGTACATAATTGAAAAAGGAGTACAGTTTATACTGTCGTGTTTAGCAAGGTTGAAAGCTAGAGGTAAAAATGATGTTATTGATTCATCCCATCGATTCTGAGAATTAGAGTGAAATGAGATCAGGCAGCTTCTCAGGTTTCTATGGAGTCTTTCTGTTTGGTTGGCATTTGGATAAAATGGGGAGCTAGTTGCATGTCTTACCCCGAGTTCAAATGGGAAATTTTTAAATTTGGTTGAGGTAAAAATAGAAGCATTGTCAGAAATGATATTTTTAGGTGTTGAGAAATTTACGAAAATTGATTTTAGTGCCTTGATTACAGAGTCTGAGTTCGCCTTTCTCAAGGGGATTAACCAACAGAACTTTGAAAATACATCTATGCATGAAAAAATGTACAAATGCCTTTGAAGTGTTTTTATTAATGGGCCTACGATGTCCATATGCCACATAGCTAAAGGTTCTTCTTCAATTTTAGATGACAAAGGGCCAAAATTCGTTTTCTGAGCGGGCTTACTTTGATTGCAAATGTCACAAGATTGTACAAGATGGTGAATATCCTTTTTCATATTGTACCAATAAAAATTCTCAAAGATTTTACTAGTTGTTTTAGAGATTCCAAGGTGTGCACCTAAAATACTGTCATGAAAATATTTGAAAATTAATGGTACTAGAAATTTGGGTATTTGGGTAACACTCACTTTCGTACGTCGAATATTTACACTCCTGTTGCGTGAGTTTTTTCGAAGCATAGGCTATCGGTCTTAATTCGCCGTCTACTTCTTGTGACAAGATCGCGGCGATTGCAGTAGAGCTGCCGTCGGTTTGTAACACGAATCTTTTATTAAAATCAGCGGTTATCAATACTGGTGGGTTCATGATTGAATTTTTAAGTTTTTTGGAAGGCAAGATCATGTTTCTCTTCCCAAATAAATTTCACATTTTTCTTCCTTAAATCATTTAAAGGGGCGGCAATCTCTGCGTAATTTTGAATATATTTATTGAAATAACCAGTCATTCCAATAAAACGACTGATTGCTTTAGCATTTTTCGGTTTAGGGAATTCTCTGATTGAATTAGTTCTGTTAGGGTCTATCGTGATACCATTTTTATCAATAAGGTTTCCTAAAAAATGAAATTTGTTTTTTGGCGAAGTTTGTCTTTTCCGGTTTCACAGTGAAACCAGCTTCTCTTAATTTTGATAAAACAATTTCAATATGCTTTAAGTGTGATTCAAAATCTTTGGAATAAATTACAATATCGTCGAGATAATGCAATACAAATTTAAATTTTATATCTTCAAAAAGCAGGTCTAAGACAGAGGTCAAAGCCTGTGCTCCAATGGATATCCCAAATGGGACCCTTGTAAACCTGAACGTGCGCCTAGGGGTAACAAAAGTTGTTAAATCTTTACTTTCTTCGGCGAGAGGCATCTGGTAATAAGCTTGATTTAAGTCGAGAACGGAAAAATATTCAGCGCCGTGAAACCAGTGAAAAATATTTTCTACATTAGGGAGAGGAGTAGAATCTAATGAAATTCTTTAATTAAGTGCACGATAATCAATTACTACTCTTTCACCGCCGTCCTTTTTTGAGACTAAGAAACATGGACTAGCGTAGTTCGAAGTGGAATGTTCTATAATACCTTCATCAAGCATTTTCTTAATTTTAGTATTCAAAATCTCCATTCTCATTGGATTAAGTTGATATGGAGCTTTTCTAACAACTACATCTGAGGTTAATTTAATTTTGTACTCTACTAAATTGGTCTTGCCTAATTTTTCGGTAAGTACCTGACTAAAATTTCCTAAAACTTGATCTAATCTTTTTTGTTGTTTAGTTGACAAATTATCGGTAAGCATATCCGCTTTAATAACATTCTGGATTTTCAATGAATCGTTATTATCATTATACTCAAAGGTAAACTTGAACTGAGGTCTAAAATTGAAATAATACCTTTTATTGAAAATGTCAACTACTAGTTGAGTATGATGAATGAAATCACAGCCAAGAATGACTGGTAAAGACAAATTTTCGCTTATAAAAAATTTAAATTTCCAACTACAGTGTTCTATTCTTATTTTCACTATTATTGATTGTTTTAAAATCATTTTTCCGTTATTTGCGGTAGTGCAACTAAGGTCATCATATTCTATTTGTAAATCAGGGTTTGAATTTAATAAATCATCTAAAATGTTTTTTGAAATTATGCTCCTAGAGGCACCAGAGTCGATTAAAGCTATTGATTTGATATTATTATTTCCTAAACTGCAATTTACAAATGGGACTATTTTGTAGGATAAAGCTTTCGTTTTTATTTTATTGAACGATTTCTGTGATTTCTTTTTGAGTTTTTTATTGGATTTATTCTTCCTTAAGAAACTCTTGGGATAGAATGACGTTCTTTTTCTATTAATTTGATTATTTGATTCCATAGAATTTATCCAGTGGGTTTTATTGGATTTAAATTTAGACACAAAATTTCTATTTGTCTTATTATTAATTTTTGTTGCCTTATTGGAATTTACTAGTCATGCCTTTTGGTTTTTACAGTTACTTGCATAATGTCCGAATTTTTGACATTTAAAGCATTTTATGTTACTTAAATTTTTAGAATTACTATTAGAATTTTGGGTGACATTATTCCTTTTTTGATTATTTCCTTGAAAATTCGAACTATCAGGGTTAGACCTGCAAACTTTAGCGGTATGACCTATTTTTTGACAATGAAAACATCTTCTGGGAGTGGTTCCTACCTCTCTGAATGAATGAGGTTCATTCCTACTTGATTGAGCTTCATATCAGTTTCTCTCAATATCGGCATACTGAATATTTTGTGATTGTACGCAAATCTCGTTAAGCTCAGTGAAATTTCTAGGTCGAAACTGAAACACTAACCTTGATCTTTCTTCAGGATTCAAACCTGAACATATGTTAGATACGATTTCTTCTTCGGTTTTATCCAACCTCAACAATTTTGCAGAATTTTTAATTGACAGAATATATGCTGGGAGCGGCTCTCCTCTCTGTTGAAGTCGACAGTACCTCTCTCTTTCTATTACGGTAATTAATCTAGATGGAATGAATTGCGCGAGAATATCTCCGTGAAACTGATCGAAAGTTTTATTAAAATTTACTGCCAAATCTAGGCGATCAGAAAGAGGTCATACAGTTGAACTATGAATTAGACTGAATAATTGTTGGTCAGTTAAGTTTCCTCTTTCCTTAATTTTCAAACATATTTCGATAAATTTAAGTAAATGATC
Source organism: Conomelus anceps (assembly GCA_948455865.1). Taxonomy (NCBI): domain Eukaryota; kingdom Metazoa; phylum Arthropoda; class Insecta; order Hemiptera; family Delphacidae; genus Conomelus; species Conomelus anceps. The sequence continues at coordinate 61,244,730 of OX418217.1, read as the reverse complement.
TATTCCTAATCCATCTGAAATAGGTAATTCTTTTATTAGAATTTCAATAGGGTTCGATAATTTTGTGTACAAATTACTGAAAGCAGAATATGAGGTATTCGAAACCTCTGTCATGTTTGATTGCATTATCGGCAATCTCGGATTTTCGTTATTAGATCGAATATAATTCATACTAATTGGTGGATTCTCTTCTCTACTTCTACTAAATTGAAACATACTATTTTCGTCATCATTATTCACAATAGTAGTACGAGGTATCTGTTGTTGATTAATGTTTAGTTTCAATTTCGGTGGAACTACGGTTTGAATTGTATTGCTACTGCCAGCAATTCCAACTTCAGACACTTGAATAGGGGGAACTTCTACAGGTTGGAATTTTTGTACTCCAGTTTCGAAATCAGGAGCTGATAGGCTTTCAGTAACGGGAGATGAAGCTCGTCTTTTCAAAAATTCTTTCAAATCTATCAATTGTGTAAAAACGTTCTGGGCTGTCACAATGGAACTTTCTATTTTATCAATCAACTCTTGATTATTGACTTCTTTAGCATAAGTTAATACCTGACTTATCCGGTTTATTATATGTAGGAAAATTGTCATTCCTCGAACTACATTAACTTTTTTATCCGGAATTGGCAGGTCTGGAATACCAGCTAAGAATTTGGCTTCCTTACTCAAAAATAATTCAATTTTACCAATTGCCTGTTTACTACTATTTTCATCATAATTTATCCTTGAAACTTTTGGTTCAGGTTGACTAACAATACTCCTGTATTCTTTTCTTAGTGAAGCTAGATCATGCTCACACAAAGTACTGGGCGGTTGACCCAAGGTCTCAAAGTTCATAAAGTAAAGACTCTTTGCTTAAGTAATTAGGATTAAATTTACTATTTGGGAGTAAATCAAAATTGAATCTTGCTTCAACTTCCTCCTTAATATCCCAATAATTGACTGTTTTATTCTCCATTGAAGAGACAGATACCTGGCGGGTGGGCGACCCCATCATGGTTATACAACTATTTCCTAACCTAACTCTAGGGGAAAACTGCTTGAGTAGCCTAACTTTCACCAATTACTATTTCTAGTTGAATTTCAATTAGATCTACTAATATGCATCATTACTACTTATGTTCTATCATGCTGACGGTCATCCGGCCTCTAAACCATTAGATGAGAATTTTATTGAAGTTAAAGTTAAAAATAGTATTTAAATTTAGCTGCTTTTGCTTAAAATAGCAAAAGCAGAGTGGCGCAGTGGAATTGCCTTGTATTTAGAAGAATCGATAATTTAGAAATAATTTGGAATTTAATTTAGAAAGATAAGACAATCACTAAAAAGGTTTCTCATCCAATTTATCTAGAGGCGGGAATCAAGTCACAAAAACACAAGAAATGGTTGGAACTCATTATAATAACAAAATTAATAATTTGGCACTTTACAAATAAAAGATGTGATGTTAACTTTTCAAAATATTACATAAAAAAAATTCAATAGAATATTCAGCCTGGGCCCAGCTGTTAAAATAAGTCCTTTGTTACGAAGATATCGAAATTATTGGTACCATTACGTCGGAAACGAAGTTAACGAATTTAATACGTAGTAATGTAAACGGTGTTACCTTGGCATAGCGAAGTTCTGTCGAAATAAAACGTATGTACGCTCCCTTTATCTGGCGATATTATTCACTGTTCATTCTGAATACGAAGTGGAAAGTCTCTATTAAATTGAACTCAGGTTTTGCAGATCACCAAATCAAGACGACACGTATCAGGTCACAGGTAAGAGACCCGTCTTCTCAAGTCAAATTCCACATCTAGGAATGAAGTCTTCAGTCAAGTATCTCGTGCCATAGAGTTGAATCCCCATTCAAGAAAACCCATCTCAAGGACCACTTTATAGTGGAGATAATTATCCATAATATAAATCTTGTAGAGTCGACATTTTGTAAACTAAGCTCACATAGCTTGAACTAACATAAAACTGGAACGAAAGTATAACTAAGAATAACGGTTCCAACCTACTATTTTAACAACTACTTATTTACATCTTAGAGGACTTAGAAACATTTTAGTAATCACATAATGAAATTTTTACTTGTCGACGGTCAGCAGAGTAATTGATCGTCCGCTGGTTTTCACTGTCAGAATAAGCAAAAACCATAGTAATTGCGCATGCGTCAAGACAGTGCTCATTGCTGTCATTGGCCAGTGGTCATTTACTGTCCTTCGCTCTTGTCTTTGTTTTGTTTTGAGTGAGAGGGAGTAGACAAAGATGGAGAGAATACATTCTCACGATCGTTTGAGTTTTACAATAACAACGTTGAACAATGTACTTCAATATTTAAATTAATTCAGAGGTAGAAAATTTTATAGAAAAGAGAATATTCTCTTGTTCTTTGAATTGTACAGCAATAACAAAGACGACAATGAGAGTCTGAAATATAAATCGAATTAGAGATGGAATATTACTTTTTCTCTTGACCATCGTCACAGTTCTGTCTTCTTTACTGATACTTGTGTTATTGTCAGATAATACTGTTTACCTACCACAACAAACATTCGATGGGAATATTTCTGATTCCCAGAGAAAATAATAATTGAGAGAAATTCGAATTACGTAACGAATATAACTAAAATTCGTTACAAATGGTGACCTTGAAGGCAAATGTTTTTATAAATGAGCAATAAACACTCCCCTCTCCACCCCGCGCCTTCGCTGACCACCAAAAGGCCGCGCGCCCAGACTAATTGTTTCTACTATACCTTGAATGCCCTTGTGTGGGTACACCTAGGTGTGCTCACCCCTTGGAATTAATAATAATAATTGACCCACGAAATTATTGTAGGCTACATTACAGATAATAGTTATTCCAATGTAATGACAATCATTGTTAATGTCACCGCACCACGAGAATGTCTCTGGATTGTCGGTGGCATGAAAGGGGAAATAGCTAGTATGCATGCACCATTGCTTCCTTGGCTGAAAATGTTAGTGTAATAGCAGTGTCGCCAACTCTGAGTCTTTTACACAACCTGTGATGGTATTTGCTACACATGACAGTATTGATATGTCTAGGTATGGCAGGTCTGGACATTTCTCCCACTAAATTTCTCTGTCCACTTCTTGGCAAAATATATTCTCATGGTGCGCCAACATTATTAGAAATCTACATAAATATAACAAAGTATGTGAGAGCATTTCAAAGCATAAAATTCGGCGCCGAAAAAGTGCTCGTATACAGTAGTGCAGGCTGTAGACAACATAGGCATAGCATAATCAAATTTTTTTCGTGTTCCTGCTGCGTTTTTCTGTCTGTATAAAACGGGCCTCACAGCTGAAAAACTGCAGGTTGGTTCACACATGTTCAAGTAGCTGCTTTCAATGAATAAGGCGATTATGTTACAACCTTATGACATTTGACATAAAAATTTGTAAAGAAAGCAGTAGTGGGCTATGCCCAAGGTGACCAGATTTTTGAAACCTCAAAACAGGACAACTGAACGTATATGCGGGGGGGGGGGGGCTTTAAAAGTTGATCAGAAAATAGGGGAATAACTTTATTTCTTCTCTATACAGAGATATTTTTGTAGTAATTCTCGCACATCTAACAAGAAAACGAGACCGTAGTTTTTAATGTCATGCCATCAATGTTCACCATTCAAAGATGACCGAAGAATAATAAAGTCCGTTCATAATATTGAGGGATTTTGGAGCTAAGGTTCAATTTATTGTAATTAGAACTTGAGTTTAGCTTTTAGATTACCGTATTTAGTTTTAGAGCAATAATAATTTTCAATAAATGAAAAAACCTATTCATGAAGTAGAATATTAGTAACTAATATTTCCAAACGCAGTGGCTACAGTCACGGCAGCCGGGTCTCCATTGGGTAGCCGGCAGATAGATGACTCATTTACTTTGAACATTTGCGCCCGCACCAATTCTCCTTCTCTTTCTCAACCGATGGGTGTATACTCACTCCCGTAAAGCCAACCTCGGGAAAGTGGTTTCCTAACTTTATTGTGCCTAACCTGTTTCCCGATAAACATATAAATACTGAAATTAGTTTGCATTTGCACTGTGTTCGGAGGCGGTAGTATTTTGGAAATGTTATATTCACTTGACTTATATTGTCTTATGGTTTAGAGCTCCTCATATGTTTGCAAATTATGAATTTTTCAAATAAAAATAGAAATTTTTTATAAATTTTAATTTTCTTTATGAATTTTTCAAATAAAAATATAAATTTTTTAAATTTAAATTTTCTTAATTATAAATTTTCTTAATTATAAATTTTTTATAAATTTAAATTTTCTTGTGAGAATATTGCGACCCCCAAAAATGTCAGTTTATTGCTTCTTAGGGTGTGTAGATGTCACAAAAAAATTGTTGGAAAATTCGAATTAGTCCAGTGCGCTGTTGAGAACAAAGTTTTAGCAATTGAAAAATACAATAATGTGAACTACGAGTTATCTATCATTCACTAACAGACTGTTAGACATAAATTTTTAGTACGGTAAAGCATAAAAGCCTTGAAAAGAAGACGTTATTCTCTCTTAGGGGTTTCAAATGTTGAATTTAAAAAAAAAAGAGTGTTCAATATGGTTCTTTTCCAATGATGCATGAGGCTTCATAGAAATAATGATCTCTAGATTCTAGGAAAGCGCGAATGAATGTAATAAGCGGTATACTGTGATAATCAGAAAGTATATATTATTGCACTGGCATTAAATCTGCCATTCTAATATACGTAGTATTCAGATACCGGTACTCTACGTCAATATATTAATTTATCCCACTCTAATATAATTATGCTATATTTATGCAAGCTACGCTGGGGTACTGAGCCGTAACCATCGTACAGAGCACTGACATTATAAATAGCAGCGCATGCGCAAATGTTCAAAGTAAATGAGTCATCTATCTGCCGGCTACCCAATGGAGACCCGGCTGCCGTGACTGTAGCCACAGCGATTTCCAAAACGGGATAAATGGGTGTCCTGACAAGTATGGTGGGGACAACAAAAAATGCCTCTCAAAAACGGGACGTCTGGTCACCTTAGCCTATGCCTGTTATATCTTTACTTGATTGTGTTTTGTCATGGATGAATCAAGCTTTAGTATCATCAGTTGTAAATTTCACTCACACTAGTTCGATTTTTTTATTTATTAACTGACTCAATTTGGTAAATGGATGATGGCACCGTTCCATATAGAGATACCTTTATTCATAGACATTTTATTTCTTATCCCTGTCATAACTATTAGTTGCATGAAGTATATGTCTACATATAATTGTGTATGTTCCATGTGTTTATAATTTGAACAGGTCTACAATAGAATATATATTTATATTAATTTTAATTTATTTTTTTCAGAGAATAACACCTGATTGCTGAACTGTCATTTCTGAACTAGTTACTGAATGTTATTGCAAGTGGATTATTGTTTATTTATAATTCAAGCATCATTCACAGCTTGTGATCAATCTATGAAGTATCAGGTGAGCTCTCTTGTCAAATATCAACCTAATATAATTATTTCAAAGGTACAAAAATTGCTTTTAATTGGTTCTTGCATTTGAGATTGCACAAAAACTAAAAACTGTGATAATTAGTTTCCAGCCACTTGTATGCTTACACATGAGAATGTGGTACAACCAAGAGGTTAGAATGCTACAAATGATTGCATTCTTACCAAATCCAGAAGAATATGTAATACCATACATAAAGGTTCAGAAATAATGCAGTAGATTTAATAAGGGTAATTGTGCCGCAGATGTTAGCAAATAAAAAATCACTTGAAACTTCACCAAATTGTAGTATTATGTCTCCTGATCACATTTATCAAGTTTTTAAGTGTCGGTCTCAATTAAATAATTAATTATTCAATATTAAAAACTCACCTTTTGAACATAAATACGGCTCTGAAAAGCCTTTATAGTACCTTAAGCATAACATCATAGACAAACAGATAGAGCAATGGAGTGTCATCTACATCAGAACATCAATGGAAACTGGAATGGAACTGCATAACCAAACCTTTCCTAACCTGGCTAGATGTGACTGAACCACCTCTGTATAAATATTTAAAAGGTTTAAAGTTAAATATTTAAAGGTATTTTAAAGGTGGTTCAGTCACATCTAGCCAGGTTAGGAAAGGTTTGGTTATGCAGTTCCATTCCACTTCGTTCCATTCACGCAGACTAAGCTTCTGCGCATGCGCGAAATGTTCGCACATGTGTAGGCTAGATTTAAAAGGTCATGGCCCAAAAGCCTAAAACCCAGGCTGTGGCTAGCTGCTGGCTACAGGTTATGTATAATTATGTGTGATGCATCAAGTGATGAGATTTTGAAACAAATTGAAAATGCCTTTATTATTAAGTAGATAAATTGCATGAGTAAATAATTAATAAATTAAAATGCAAATTATTGTGTTGCAAAAATTCATGCATTCTAAACACTCAATTAAAGTTAATTGCTGAAGATAGTCATTTTGGGGCTCTGTTCGAAAGGTAGGTTTTCAATATTGAATAATTAATTATTTAATTGAGACCGACACTTAAAAACTTGATAATTGTGATCAGAAGACATAATACTACAATTTGGTGAAGTTTCAAGTGATTTTTTATTTGCTAACATCTGCGGCACAATTACCTTAATAAGTGATATATATATAGAAGATTCATTTTTTCACTACACTGTATCCTATCAATTCTAACATCAACCATCAAACCATTAAATTTGACTCTATTATATGACATCTTGAGTTGAACTTGAAGCAAACTTGTGAGTCAGTGTAAAGCCGCGTCTCCACCAACCCACACAGCACAAGGACATCCACAGGATATCACTTGGATATCAGCAATGGGACATCTGGATATCCCAGGGTCATGCAAATCATGTCCCACAATATCGGTAGGATATCCTCAGGAGATCCTGATGTCCCCTCCACACGACATCCTAGGGATGTCCCACATGGATATCCTGGGGACATCCCTTGGACCACTGAGGGATTATGTAGTCTGCAGCCACAGGACCTCCCATGGATGTCCCACATGGATATCCTGGGGACATCCCTCGGAATGCAAAGGGATTATGATTTTTGTAGCTACAGGACCTCCCTGAATGACCTTAATAATTTTACCTCTGAACTTCCCTCAGATAATTTTTAGAGGTCTTGTTTTCTAAAGCCCCATCAGGATGTTCCTATTTGGTGAATTCTATTTTTTCTGGAATTATTTTCAAATAAACCTCATGAGGATCTATAGATAACACTATGCACCTCCATCATATATAGTGCCTATCATCCCCTGAGAGGCCTCGACACATAAAAAATTGCTGACATGGTGTCAATTTGTACATGTTGAAGCCTCTCATAGGGGATGATAGCAATTTGTGCAGGTTTGATACTTTTAGGGCAGGTTTATGGGTCATTCGGCTTTATTTTAGTCTAGGACAAAGCAATAACTCAACCAATCAGATGTTTTAAATTTAGTTTTTTTTAATTACAAAGAGCTGATAGGTTGGATTAAAATGAAGCCCTGACTCAGAAACCTGACCTGAGTGTTGTCAGTTTAAATAAGGAGTTCATGAGACAGTTTTTTTAAATTGTAAAAATAAACTAATCATAAAGAGCCAGTAATGTTTTAAATTTTGCCTGTCTACTATAACAGACAAGGTAATGTAATAGTAATAACAACATTGAGGATTATAGCAAGAGATAAATATTTGAATCTAATATTGAAATAAATTAAAAAAAATAATTTTATTAGTCTAAACATATTATCAGTAGGTAATCAACTCAATTTCACCAAAATTCATCACTCTCATCAATCATTGACATTCGCTTGTCAAGTAAGTGCATCAGGATCATAGAATCAAACAAAAAAATAGCTTTGAATTTCATAGCCTAACAAACTGTAAATTTAATAATTTAAATTTAAAGTAAAGTATTTTAGCATGTTCATGAAGACAGTGTTAATACATATCTAAATACATATACAGTGCTAAATACTTTACTTTTAAATAACTTTTTCAAGCCAAATCGAAAACAAAATTAAGTATGACTTGAAATGTTAAATGTGCTTGAAAGAGATAATAAGGTGTTTCTTTTAATTTTTTTCAATTATAAACTAGCATCATAGCTTTAAGCAGGTCAAAAAATAAAACATTCCTAGGATCACTATTCTTTTTATTCTCAAGTCTCACATTTTTCACTTATTTCTTATACTAGTTTTAACTTATTAGTTGACTTCTAGGTCTTCTTCAGCAGCGTTTCTTTTCCTGAAACAATTTTTCAAATTAACAACTCTTTTAAAACCTGCTGATATAAGTACGATTGCCAACATTCTTATAGAGCAAAATTGCAGCTGCAATGAGCTTTCAAGTTAATCAAACAACAAATATCCCCATCACAGCAAACCTAAGTAATAGGCGAATTTCCAATAAATGAATTTATTTATTTGTATTTCAATAGCATAAAATATGCTAAATGTAATTATGTAAAAAAACATAATATCAGGGTGTCCAGTGTTTTTCCTGAACAAAATTTCTTGTATATTTCCTGTTTTTTCCCCACACCATATAAGAAGAAATTCCCGCTCAATGCACTTGACAACACATTATATGCTGGCCATTATAATGCCCACAATTATCGCCCATTATCTTTACCGCAATTATCGCCCATTATAATCTTTGCTTCTGTTTGGTTGATATAAGACTGCGACTATAGAACGCTTACTATTTTCGTCCAACATTTTATTTCCATTAGAAACTGTCAGCATTACAAAAGTGAATCCTTTATGATTACTGATCTAAAAGAATATGATGTATACATGAATAAGATGAATTGATTGATTTATTGATTAGCATAAACAGCCATTCAAAACTGCTCCCAATTAATGCATTAATGCCTGATATCTAATTCCCACAACTGGACGACCAATATGAAACAGCTGATTAATATCCCCCACAATTACCTAATGGACAATATTGATTTGCCAATATAAAACGACTACTATTTTCGCTCTTACCTAATTTCTGCTACCAAACGGCCAATATAGATATGAAAAGACCATTAAAAATGGCCACTGTATAAGCCTTTGATCATCGTCCGATGTCAAATGCCCACTACCAATTGGCCGATAAAACGACCCCTAAAGAACGTTGCGATTATCACTGATATCTAGTACCTGATACCGGGTGGCTGATATAAAACTATGGCTATAACAAACATCGCGATTATCGCGCCCGTTAAACTACTCGTTATTTTTTTAGTATTTTCAACTACTCACTCAGGCTTCAAATTGCACTAAATACTTGACAGATACTTGAAATTTCAAAAGCTCACCCGTTTGTAGTAAATCTAAATGTAAATAAAAACTTGTTGATTGTCATGAGTTTTGTTTATTTTTAGAAACATAAATTATGCATAAGCATCACTTTTGATAGAAGAAGCATCTGAATAAAAAAATATGTGCTTACATTAAACGGTCTTTTCTCTCTTTGGCATGGCGTAGCCAATTTTTTATAACGATTATCCCTTCAGCATCTGTTGTTGAGGGATAGTGCAGCCGAACTATACCTATAACAGATAAAATATTTCATGGGTTAATTGTTTATAGAAACCCCTGTAAAACAGAAATGTCAACATGGAGATTAATGATGTTGAAGATCCATCTTGTTTCCACTAATATGTATTATAAACTTAAAAAACACTTTTAAATGGAAATTGACTCACGTTATGTGTACTGTGGGTCGTCTGATGATGCTCTAGACAAAAGAGCGAAACGGCCGTCACGCCATAACGTGAGTCTCTGTTATTCTTTGCCCAATCTTAATAGATAAGGTATCGTTGGCATTGTGATAAAATTTGCTAACTTTTTTGTCTCTTGTAAATTTTCTGTAAAGTGATCGGTTTTCGTGAAATTCGCCATCAAATATTTAAAGTAGCCGCCATTTTGAAAATTTTCATCAAAATTTTTATTTTTTATTTTTTAAAGTTGAGTCTTTATAACATAAATATTCATGCCAAATTTCAGATCAATACAACATTTCATTCTTGAGATAAAAACTCCCAAGTGAAAAAACAAAATATATATAAGGATAACCGCTGAGTTTTGGAAACTTTAAATACAACATTTGTAGTCTCCTATCATCCAGGAACAATACCCTAAAATGTTCGACACTAATTCTGAAACACCCTGTGTATATATGTGTATATGTGTGTGTGTATGTACGAAATCCACAAGACAAGGATTAATACACTTACTTTCTTGGCTGCTTTAGGTTATCTTTTTGTTAACAACAGTTGTTTTTATTCAAGAATTTCTCAACTATCAATATTTTACACAAAAATAATGAGAATAGCAAACTGACCATAACAAATCAATCATTTATGATATATTGTACCTTAATATCGAAGTCGGAAACATTGATAATTAAGAAGTGGTCAGATAACAAAGTTTAGGCTAATCTAAACATTTAATAGTCATTGGATTTGACTGTAGCTTAGGCCTGCATTGTAGATTAAATTTCAAGCAAATTAATAAGGGCTAGTAAAAAATTTAAACTAACAACTGGTGTACTGTACAATTGAGTAAGCCTAGGTAGGCACCCGAAGCTCCATTACCAATGATAAGCCTACTGTATCATGTTCCAATCGATCTTTCATTTCTAGGCCAGGCACTGTAATTTTTCATCAGCACAGATCGTAAAAGTACAGGCCTAGTAAAAAACTAACTATAAATCATCAATACACCCTCTGTATGCTTCTTTTAAATCTATCCAAGTGTTGCCATATTTTGGAAGAATGAAAGTAAGTTAGTACACAAACTTGCTGAAAAAGAGGGGGGGGATTCTATTTACACTGTAGTTTTAATTAAAACCTATGACAAATGGCATTTCAAGCAAAATAAATTAACTAACTAATAATGTAAAGTCCCGGGTTGAAGATGGGATGTGTGGGACTAAAATAGGATATCCTTGGGACATTGTGTGCTGTGTGGGAACCGAACATGTCTACCGAACATTGTTGGCTAATACAAAAAACGTGCAAACATTAAACATAAACACAGGGTGACTAGCGACCGGGAAAATCGGGAAAACCGGGAAAAGTCAGGGAATTTTTAAATTCTGTAAAAGTCAGGGAATTTGAAAAAAGATCGGGAAAACTTCGTAGTAATTATATACCTGATAATAATTATACTAGTGAGCCCTACGGGCGCTTCCAAACAACTAATTTTGGAAAGGGAAACTCATTTGCGAAGCTTATCGTAGGCTAAGGAGGTAACGAAAAACGGCTGTTTTGAAGATACTGATTTAGTTGAAATTCACAAGACATCTATCACTTAAAGTTCAAGTTTATTGTAACTACGATAATCACATTCGTGGGTCATATTTATTTAACAAGCATTTGAATTGTGATGTTTTGAATTTTTTATTGGATCTCAAATAAAAAATTTAATTGAAATTTAGATAAATTTTTATCTAAAAATTTATCAATAAAATATTTTAGATCTTTTTGATCTCATGGAAGAATTGCCTCTTAATGCTTTGGGGCAAGGAATGTGGATACTCTGTTGTCCGGCGCATTTTGCTGGAAATGATTTTTATTTATACTAGCCTGATTCACGTTATGATGAATAATATTTGGTATGTTTATTCTTTTGTCAATGCTCGAAAAATTGAAGACTCTATTTTCAATCTATTGTGAAATAGATAAATAAATAAACTATACAGTAGGCAATTTCGAATACACCATAGCACACCACAGTCATCAGAAATGAATATGTTACACTTATTTTTCTTCAGTTGATCCTGATTTTCAATCTCATCCAATGGAGCAATCTTAGAAATATTCAACTTAATTAAGGAATTACTTCTTTTTCCAACGATGACTTCAGATCTGTGATTCGGTAAGAAGTTTCTGATAAGAGTACTGTGATACAGTACTTGTAGATCAGTATTTCTACAGTTTGCCTTCAACGGCTTCCTGCGGTCACTCAAGGACCACAGTGATTGATAATTTATTTTGAAAAAACATCTGTTTACAAAAATATTTTGAAATCAAATTTCTACTCTTTCAGCTCTTGTCCCTTAGACACTAATTCTTGTGGGTTTGTGACAGTTTTTTACAATTTTCAAGCATTTGAAAATCACGAATTTATAAAATTTTAGTATAATTTTAAAGCTTAAGAAATGAGGAAGTTGTTAATGAAAATTTTTTAGTATGTCACCCTAAAAACAAATCGAGAAAAATCGCTTTAAAATTTCAGCGAGATTTAGAAAAAAAACCTTATTTGTACTTTGACCCCTAAAATAACACCCTAAATGATTGGGTTACATATTGAAAATTCGTGTATCTTCAGCAAAATGTTGTGCTCTTTCCAACAATGTCATCATAATTCCAATCTGATCAGTAGTTTTTGAGTTATTGAGCATTTAATGGTGGGAAGTGAGCGTATCTCGAAAAAGTCATAATATCGAGATATCTCGTAAACAAAGGCCTCATTTCATAAACGTCACTGAACATTTTTTGTCAGAAATTTGGTGTAGAATCCTTGGTGACCGGTTTTTACACCTTACATGGGACAACCTGTATATCGGGGCAATGGAATTAGTGTATCTATAGAGTAGGTGAGAGTGTTGTACCTTGGAGCACATTTTATATTTTGACTTCTAATAACAAAACTATGCATTTTTCAACAGAAACAATATTTTTCTTGACAAGTGCATCATGTTTTCTATCAAATATGATATAAATTCAACCTTATCCTTTGGTAACAAAAAAGAAAATTAATAAAATTTGTAATTCTTGCAAGTGCTCCAAAGTAGGCTACATCATGTTGATTGATGTACCTTGGAACTCTCATGTTATTTGGAGAAATAATAATAGCCTACTGGTCAATACTTGACTCATTTATTAAAATTTTTAATTATTACAAATGTCACAAATAATTTATCCATCCGTTTTTCTCACATCCTGCACAAATTTCATATGCCCATCTCTTGTAGACTGTGCTGTGCACCTGATCCAATTTTCTCCAGACTGATCCAGTGCATATTGTTCATTACAAAATAGATATTCTTCTACAGCGCTCCCTTCATCATCTGTGTCAACTAATGGAGCCATATAATTGTCAGAAACATAAGATGAAGGAATAGGCCTACTATGCGTCCTTTTCACACGTTCCGAGGTGCACTATGTGGTTGTGTTCCTTGGTACAAGAGGTCGCAATTTTAAATAAATCCATTAAAGGTTTTGTTTAAGAGCATTATGAATAATGGAGTTTCACTCACCAATAGTTGTAGAATCAGTTGTCACATGAAGTTGAAAATATACAGCTCTCACAACATAAGAATACCAAAAAAATAACTTTGAAAAAATTTTCTTTTGACTAGTTGAAATTTTGTTTGCCTAGCATACCTTTAATAATCATCTGATGCTGCTGAACTTCGAACTATACGAACATCTAGTGTTGAAAAACATAAAATTAACCACTAAATAGCCCCACTGGTTGAAAAATTGAAGTGTTCCAAGGTACATAATTCTCAAGGTACAACACTCTCCCCTAGATATATTTACCACATAAAAAATCTGTTTATATATTCATTTATCAGGGCAATGAAATTAGTTTATCAGCTGATAGAGATTCTATAAAAAGCCTGATCGCATTTATTCACCCACAGCTGATAATAACTCAATAAATAAATTAATATATTTATAAATCTATTGCGAATTCCATATGGGGAAAACAACTATTTTCTATATACAGTAATATATAGATATATTAATGAAGGGCTGTGAGCCTATCCTTTGTTTCGCTTCAAAAAGGATGAAGGAGTGGGTCAATTTCATTGGCAAATGAACTTGATCTGTATAAAGGTTCCAAGAATGTGTGTTTAAAATTTGAAGTTGATTGGTCAAAGCACAGACAAACCCAGACTGCTCATGCTAAGTTCCAAAAACATGCGCTAGAATGCGTAGGTATAGTGCCTAGAGAGTAGAGTGTTTCCCTCTCTACTTTCTCTGTTCTGTTCGCTCTCACTCATCATCACTCCCTCCATCCGTCACTTCTTCATTCCTGCAACATCATCTACACGCATCCTTCGCGTAATAATTATGCATGCTCACCCTTCAGCACTGTTGCCGTTTAATGCCAGATCTCATTACATATTACGTTTTTCTCTGCTACTGCGTGCTCTGATCTGATGACAGATCTGCCGGCTACAATAATAATGACGATTGGGTTGACTGCCTCTAAAGTATACTGCTATTGCGAATCCCGTTTCATTTCATTTTGTCAAAATATTAATAAGCCTCTGTAACTAAATTATTTAGATTATGTGATAAAATATTATTTAATAAAAATAAATTTGAATTCATGTAAAAATGTTAAATAGAAAAATAAATAGAATACGTTTCTACAATGTTTTTCCCGTAATTTAACATTTTGAAGAAGTTTCATTTCCATCTGTGTTTACTTCCGTTAACTTTTTCTAGGAATAATTTTATGTTACTGTTTAGGCTGACTAAACAAAAAAAAAAAAAAATAAAAAAAAAGTTAAACTGTTTCAAGAAACAAATAAACCGATTCAATGGAGTATTGAAGGACCCGATATTCCATACCTATTCTATAGTAAATAAATAATAATACATGGATTTTTATTTTGAAAATTTATACAGACCTTTCCCCCCTACAAAACCCGCCCGCGGATTATTGATTGAAATAATTGACATGAAATAATTTTTTAAAATTATTAAAAAAATTATCCAAGACGGTGCATCGAAATTTTCTTAATATCCCCTACGTCCAACGTCAATCCCAAAAACCTATAAAATTTATAAACTTAAAAAAACACTTTTGAATGGAAATTGACTCACGTTATGGCGTGACGGCCGTTTCGCTCTGCTTTTTTAGAAACAAGATGGGTCTTCAACATCATATAAAATGTATTCAACAGAAAGTCAGAATATTTTCCATATTGTCACTTTTTATTTTAAGCACCTCTCCTCTACGAGAGGATGATTTCTTGATAAAACTTCACATACATATTTTGCTCACTTTTCAATGCCTTTTGCCAATATTATTTATTTATCCTCTACAAAATAATTTAAGAATAAAAAACATTTCTTAAAGTTTTCGAAATTTTCACCAACCCCTTTGACTTTTCTAGTGGTAACAAGGCATATATTGAACTTCTGCACCTACTTACCTTACACTTCCAATCAAAAAAGCTAAAATTACTCACAAACAAAAAGTTTAAAATTTCTTTAGTCCCCCGTTTTTGAACGAAATTTTGTTTTTCACCTCCCCCAAATACCAGTGAATTACGGTATCAAAAAGCGTTCAAATTACATTTAGTACATTTTTTTCGGTGTCTATCTGATAGAAAAAAGAATTTTCCAAAACTATTGACATTTAAAAAAATGAAAATGTTGACCCTGTTGAAATAGAAAAAAAACTAAAATTTCCCCCCAAAAAATGTGGAAATCGGTGTGCCAAAATTTAATGTTTAATTCTTTTTTATTTTTCATTGGACGTTTCAACCTTGTCTTGGGATTAATTCTTTCATGGCTTATAGCCCAGGCAATGAATACAAAAAAATGGCCATTGTCGTAACAAATTAGGGGAAAGCTGAATTTTTGCAGGATGTTAGTATACATAGTACTTACTCAAAAAAACCAAAGTCCCGACCCCCACCCCGCTTGCTTCCCCCACCACCCCCCTATCAACATTGCAAAAGCAGTACTTCAGTTAAAGGCTTATAACTCGGAAACTAATTAAGGTATCGTTGTGATTCTCATCTCATTTAATACTCAAAACTATTCTCTAAAAAATATGTCATATACATTTTCTATGTGGATAGCCTAGTTTTTCAGTAAAAATATAGTTTATAGAAAAAAATGTCACCACGAACCACAAAAATCAACTTCAACTGATCATATCTTTTTTAATATCGCGTTATTGGTTGCGTCGTTCCTCACAAAACTTATAGATAATTTAATAAGCTTTAAAATGATGTGTCTATTAATTACTATAGTTCAAGTTATGGCGCCATAGTGAGTGATGAAATAGTAGCGGACACCGCGTCGCCGAACCCTACAGCACTGTGTATTGCATGGCGCTTGGCTATCCAGCCCAATCCAATAAATAATTATTGTCAGACAAGCAAGACTATATATGCCAATCAATAGTACACGTTTAAAAGTACATTTTCCGAGAAGTCCCCAAAAATCCCCCCTCAACTTTTTCCCCAAGCCCCCTCAAAGTTGAAAATGTTTCTAATTATTGGAAATTCGATATCTCTGTAACTAACTATCGAACAGAGTTGATTCTTCTTCCATAATATCAGTCATATAATGTTCTGTTCACTTTGCCGGTAAACCTGATAGTTTTTTTTATAAAATTTGAAATATCTTCAAAAGAGAATTCCATCAACTAGATTTTTCATTATTTAGGGGGACATTTTTGTATGTCAATTTTCAGAAAATAGCGTTAAATAGAAGTTATAGAACTTATTTCTATGAATCCAAAGATGTGTATAACAGCATACTGACGATTAGAGATGATGATTTGTTCGATGAGTGATGTAGCGTGGAGGGGGGTACCCCTTGGCTAACATCTGTCGCACTCCACCTTTATGTTCTCAGCTCTTCGAGGCTATTTCAATTCATATGTAGAATGTCACATTTGACCGATAATTTGGAATTCTGCTTGAAAGGGCAGTATAGGCTTTATACTACATTATTTTGTAAAATGATGATTTATCATTATAAATAGTTATAACTTGTAAACTACTGAAGAATAAATCGCAAAATTTGTCTCAAACTGTTGGTATCATCTTTTTCTTTCATACCCTCAGTAAGAGAACTGTTGAAAACACGTTTTAAATCAAGCTAAACAATTTCATATGTAGTAAAAATTTTGGTAATTTTCCAGGTTTTCCGATATTACAACCACACCATGTGTCGAACATGAAATAAACAGGATTCCTTTCTTGTGGACAATACAATTACCCAAAACTGGGTACCAACGGCAGGCTTGTAGCATGAATAGAAAGTTATAATCATTCATAAAGTTGAAATTTAAATTTTTTCATAATCTTTCAACATTTTGAATTACAATAACTCAAAATTCATGCATGATACAAAGATGCCACTGGTATGTTTCAGGGAATTGTATTGTCTAAAATAAGTGTCCTATACATTTTTTGTCCAACACATTGTATGACTGTACTGTCGGGAAAACCTACACATAGAATTGTTTAGTTTGATTTAAAATGTGTTTTCAACAGTTCTCTTACTGAGGGTATGAAAGAAAAAGATGATACCAACAGTTTGAGACAAATTTTGCGATTTATTCTTCAGTAGTTTACAAGTTATAACTATTTATAATGATAAATCATCATTTTACAAAATAATGTAGTATAAAGCCTATACTGCCCTAGAAGTTATAGAACTTATTTCTATGAATCCAAAGATGTGTATAACAGCATACTGACGATTAGAAATGACGATTTGATAGGATGAGTGGTGTCGAGGGGGGGGGGGGTGCCCCTTTGCTAACATTGTTGAGCCCTTCTCTCAGGAACGGTTTGTCGCACTCCATACCTTTATTTTCTCAGCTCTTTGAGGCCACATTTGACAGATAATTTGGAATTCTACTTGAAAGGGCAGTATAGGCTCCCCCCTTTATCAGACATGGGCACACTTTTGAAGGAGGGGGCTAGATGAAATGAGAAATTATGTGGGCGGGTCAAAAAATTGATTAGTACTCATTTTTTACAATTCAATCATCAAATAAAAATTCAAGTCTCAATGAATATTATCCTAAATAATTAAAGATGTAGTAGAAAGACTCTTGTTTAACTTACGAAGGGATGCAGTAATCCAACTGAGATTAGCTTTAGAAGAAATCTGATTTTTAACCCATCTTATCAAAGCAAAAGGTGTCAGGGGGTACTTCTCCATAATGGTTTTGGTAAATTAGCGTTTAAAAGCAGTAATTTAAACAGCTCTAGACATAATTTCACTCATTTTGACGCACATGCATTAAAGTATGAAGTTCATTTAGTGCTCATATCATTTGAATGTCTCCCTAACAATCATGCTATTTATAGATGGCCTTTTACATTTAATTTCACTTTTATATTCAGTTTGAAAACAAGTAAAGTTTTTTCTAATGTTTCGGTAGTTATACTTATGTCTGGTATTTTTCACTATTTACTCTAAAAGCTCAACTTCATTTTTGTTCTGGATAAAAGTGATGTCATTGAGACTAAACATTCCAGTTGGACCTTTTTTAATGTGTGGACCTTTTGGCATTGATAATCAATAATGAAACTACAGTAGTTTCTTTTATTTTGTAACTGATGACCAATTTCAAGCATCTATTCGTTTCAACACATGAAAACTTCATCCAATGACAACAGAGACAGGAAACCTCTTGAAACAATGAACAAGAATTAGGCCTATATCGTCATAAAACAGTAATTGCAATTTGAGTCTTTCTTCCTTCCCTGTCGATTTTACGTTGTAAGCGGTAGCTCAACTCTTTAGTAAGTTAACTCATATCTAAACACTGAGAGCAAACTGAGATGCGATAATATTGTACTGCGAAATCGAAAAGATAAATGAATAAATAACCGTTATCCTTATTTAGCCAAGAAAAATATATTTTTTACATTATTTTTCATATATTTCTTATAACTTAATTTGCATGTGTGATTTTAGTCTTCACTCGAAATCATGTTCCGGGCTAGCTCACGAGCCGTAGTTTGCCCATTACCGCCCTAAAGTGTACTTGGAAAATGACGATTTTCATTATAAATAGTTTATAACTCGTAAACTACTGAAGAACGAATTGCAAAATTCGTCTCAAATTGTATGTACTGTAACACCTTTTTCTGTCATATCCTTAGTAAGAGAACCACTGAAAACACATTTTAAATCAAACTAAACAATTCTATGTGTAGGTTTTCCCGACAGTACAGTCATACAATGTGTTGGACAAAAAATGTATAGGACACAGTTATTTTAGACAATACAATTCCCTGAAACATACCAGTGGCATCTTTGTATCATGCATGAATTTTGAGTTATTGTAATTCAAAATGTTGAAAGATTATGAAAAAATTTAAATTTCAACTTTATGAATGATTATAACTTTCTATTCATGCTACAAGCCTGCCGTTGGTACCCAGTTTTGGGTAATTGTATTGTCCACAAGAAAGGAATCCTGTTTATTTCATGTTCGACACATGGTGTGGTTGTAATATCGGAAAACCTGGAAAATTACCAAAATTTTTACTACATATGAAATTGTTTAGCTTGATTTAAAACGTGTTTTCAACAGTTCTCTTACTGAGGGTATGAAAGAAAAAGATGATACCAACAGTTTGAGACAAATTTTGCGATTTATTCTTCAGTAGTTTACAAGTTATAACTATTTATAATGATAAATCATCATTTTACAAAATAATGTAGTATAAAGCCTATACTGCCCTTTCAAGCAGAATTCCAAATTATCGGTCAAATGTGACATTCTACATATGAATTGAAATAGCCTCGAAGAGCTGAGAACATAAAGGTGGAGTGCGACAGATGTTAGCCAAGGGGTACCCCCCTCCACGCTACATCACTCATCGAACAAATCATCATCTCTAATCGTCAGTATGCTGTTATACACATCTTTGGATTCATAGAAATAAGTTCTATAACTTCTATTTAACGCTATTTTCTGAAAATTGACATACAAAAATGTCCCCCTAAATAATGAAAAATCTAGTTGATGGAATTCTCTTTTGAAGATATTTCAAATTTTATAAAAGAAACTATCAGGTTTACCGGCAAAGTGAACAGAACATTATATGACTGATATTATGGAAGAAGAATCAACTCTGTTCGATAGTTAGTTACAGAGATATCGAATTTCCAATAATTAGAAACATTTTCAACTTTGAGGGGGCTTGGGGAAAAAGTTGAGGGGGGATTTTTGGGGACTTCTCGGAAAATGTACTTTTAAACGTGTACTATTGATTGGCATATATAGTCTTGCTTGTCTGACAATAATTATTTATTGGATTGGGCTGGATAGCCAAGCGCCATGCAATACACAGTGCTGTAGGGTTCGGCGACGCGGTGTCCGCTACTATTTCATCACTCACTATGGCGCCATAACTTGAACTATAGTAATTAATAGACACATCATTTTAAAGCTTATTAAATTATCTATAAGTTTTGTAAGGAACGACACAACCAATAACGCGATATTAAAAAAGATATGATCAGTTGAAGTTGATTTTTGTGGTTCGTGGTGACATTTTTTTCTATAAACTATATTTTTACTGAAAAACTAGGCTATCCACATAGAAAATGTATATGACATATTTTTTAGAGAATAGTTTTGAGTATTAAATGAGATGAGAATCACAACGATACCTTAATTAGTTTCCGAGTTATAAGCCTTTAACTGAAGTACTGCTTTTGCAATGTTGATAGGGGGGTGGTGGGGGAAGCAAGCGGGGTGGGGGTCGGGACTTTGGTTTTTTTGAGTAAGTACTATGTATACTAACATCCTGCAAAAATTCAGCTTTCCCCTAATTTGTTACGACACAAAACATTCATTGCCTGGGCTATTAGAAATGTTACTGCGTTTTAAAAATTTGTTTGAACCTATAGTTCATGGTTATCTAGTCTAGACGTCTAGACAATTGAAGAATGTTAGGTATGTGTGAGAAAAACCTTCAGTCCCACAGTTACTTGAGGATTGTTAATTTTGCAAAAGGGAAATTCTGACCCTTTCTCCACTTTTCTGTCTCTTTCTACTGCTATCTTCTCTCTCTCTCTTGTTGATGGACGGTGCGGTGTACTTTTCCAGCTTTGGAAAATTATGTACTGTTATGTTGGACAACCTGCTTGGCTAAAATTTGAAACTCCAGCCAGCAGAGAGGACATTTTTGCAAGAAGTCTCATGACTGTAAAGTTGTACTAATTATTCAATCTAATTATTAGATATTAATTTGTTTGATAATGAATCTGTCACTTTCTGAATTTGGAATAGTCAAACCTACTTGGTTTATGAGAATTTCTTGAGCTAACGTTCGACAACAGTGTCTGCAATAATTGTCAATTTATGTGTTAATACTTTGTTCTTCATCACCCGTTTAGGGTAAGTTTCTAAGTTTCTTATGATGTTTTCCTCTTAATAATTTCAAAAAAGGGAAATTTATAATTATTATAATTTATAATAGCAGTAAAATGTCAATATTTCAAGATAATTTTCATAATGTCGATTCTTTAAATTTTAGTTCAATCTTTTAATTTGTGATTATTTTTTGTAATTTGTTTCTATCAGAATCAAGTAATGATTTTTATTAATATATTAGAGTCATTCAATTAACTTTATGAAATCGACATTTAAATTTAATAGTTTAGGAACAAATCTTTTATTTAAATAAATTGCTATTAAAATATTTATTCCTTAGCTGGCTCCTTTTGGGCACTCCTTTCATATACATTTGTTTATTTTGAGTACTCCTTTGGAGTATGATTTTTATAGTTTTTTATACCATATTTCTAAGTACTTTGAAATTCTGTTATAGGTGTTTGTATCTGGCTATAAAAATGTATTGCTGACTTCTACTGCATGGTTCGAGTGCCGTACCTGAAGTGGATTGAACAAGAGCTCAAACTCCTGCACAATCTACAGCACTGTACCCTTGTCTGCCAGGATGCATCGACCGAGGCTCTGAAAATCCGAGGAGTACCTCAATCTTCCACCTACGGGATCTACCCTTACCTGGGACCTCGCCAACCAAGTCAGGATGCAGATGCAAACCTTCAGCAAAATCAAAAGCTAAGTAAAGTGCTAGTGCTACCAAAAATTAAGTTCTTCGCTCTTTTCCACTTCTGGGACGTCCTCTACCACGTTAGTAGCCTTTTTCGTAAATCCCGTCTGGATTTACATAGGTCTCTTCAAGACGTAATTTTAGAAAAAAGAGAAGGACTATCTATTATGAAAAGTTTACATTATAAACAAAAGTTTGTTTTTATCATTCGAGACGTAGTCAAAGTTTTTTTGTTTAAAGTTTTTTGTAAAGTGTATAATTAATGACATTATACGCAGACACTGTTATTTAAATCTGTCTTATAATTTATTTACTTGCCTATTGTTTGTCACCTCAGTTTGTTAAGATTTATTCATGAAGCCTTACGATATTTTCGACAATTAGCCCAATTGTTGGAAATTTGTTGTTGGAAATGACCACTGGCCCTCTCCAGCACGAAATCCGCCCATTGTGCTACTTTGGCGATAATATAGGTTATAGCTGTAAATGAAGTAATAGCGCAGTTTGGTAGCAGAACGTGGTTCTTTCCTGGTGTTAGACTTGTTAGAATTCCCGGTGGTTCGGAACCCACCTAAAACTGTAGGTCCAACTCATAAATCACCATCATCCAACTCATTACCCACGCACAGGTCTCAGACCTATGTGGGCTTCATCCTCAAAAAAAAAAAAAAAAAAAAAAACAAAAAACAAAATTAGAAACATCACTAAAAAATTCTGAGGAATAACGAATAGGGTTAGTGGATCACATAAAATCTCTGGAAGTTATTGTAAAATTGCAGCAGGAAGACCATAAAACTGAAATACTAAATCTCACGAGTCAATGTAGGTCTATGTCAGAGGAAATCGAAATATTAAAATCAAAAATAAACTTGGCTAATGTAAGATCTGAACCTCTGATCAATACAAAAAAAGTAGAACCTAAATCAAATGGGGAAAAAATAAATAGAAATGGTCAAACAAAAACGTATAGTCAGGTTTTGCAAACAGCAACCAAAACTAAAGTAAGGGCAAATAACGATAGGAAAGGTAGAGTACTGCTCTTGACATCCAGTCATGGACGAGACTGTAGTGACCTACTAAATAAAAGATTAAAAAATAAGTATGAAGTTCAGAGCTTTTTCAAACCAAGTGCCCCTATAAACGCTATCGTAGAGTCAGCACATGAACAAACTAAAGATTTTGGAAAAAACGATTTTCTAATAGTACTGGGTGGCTCAAACAATATAAATGAACCTAATCTAAAACATCTTCCTGAAATAAATGAAAAAATTAAAGAGATTGTGCCACTCAGCCAAAAAACTAATGTAATAATAAGTACAATTCCGTATAGGTTTGATAGGCCAGAGCTAAATGAAGCCATTAAGTCAACTAATAAATCAATTCATAATATAATCAACAGCCTAAAAAATAAGAATTCTAAGCAGTTGGGGATTTGTTTTCTAAATGAAAGGCTGAAAAAACAAAACTTCACTAATCATGGTCTACATCTAAATCAGTCTGGCAAAGTAATATTTTGTAATAAGCTGGCAGAGCTGATTGAAAGTCGTTTGCAATCTACTGTCAATAATTCTCCTAAACAATCATCTAACGAACCTTTTTTAGTAAAGTGGCTCAAAACCGGGAAGGGAAACTAGTTTCAGATGATAAATTCATTTAAACAGAATTTATTAATTTCGAATTCCCTTAATTGCTATCAGTTTATACTGAGGACTTCCGCAATGGCGGATATTGACAACAGTATTTAATAGCTGATGGAAATCGATGAATGCTATTGTACAAAAATATCAGTCACCACCGGGAATCGAACCACGGACCTCCCAATTGCCGGTCGGGCGCCTTAACCACTAGACCATGGAGACCTTTCTGCACAGTAGCATTCATTTTTAACTTGGCCATATCGGCTCATATCTCACAAGTTAGTTCGAAGTTACTGACAATTGAACAAACTGACAAATTTACAGAATTTATTAATTTCGAATTCCCTTAATTGCTATCAGTTTATACTGAAGACTTCCGCAATGGCGGATATTGACAACAGTATTTAATAGCTGATGGAAATCGAAACCGGTGGTGACTGATATATTTGTACAATAGCATTCATTGATTTCCATCAGCTATTAAATACTGTTGTCAATATCCGCCATTGCGGAAGTCTTCAGTATAAACTGATAGCAATTAAGGGAATTCGAAATTAATAAATTCTGTAAATTTGTCAGTTTGTTCAATTGTCAGTAACTTCAAACTAACTTGTGAGATACGAGCCGATATGGCCAAGTTAAAAATGAATGCTACTGTACGGAATTTATTAATTTCGAAATCCCTTAATTGCTATCAGTTTATACTGAAGACTTCCGCAATGGCGGATATTGACAACAGTATTTAATAGCTGATGGAAATCGAAACCGGTGGTGACTGATATTTTTGTACAATAGCATTCATTGATTTCCATCAGCTATTAAATACTGTTGCCAATATCCGCCATTGCGGAAGTCTTCAGTATAAACTGATAGCAATTAAGGGAATTCGAAATTAATAAATTCTGTAAATTTGTCAGTTTGTTCAATTGTCAGTAACTTCGAACTAACTTGTGAGATACGAGCCGATATGGCCAAGTTAAAAATGAATGCTACTGTGCAGAAAGGTCTCCATGGTCTAGTGGTTAAGGCGCCCGACCGGCAATTGGGAGGTCCGTGGTTCGATTCCCGGTGGTGACTGATATTTTTGTACAATAGGATTCATCGATTTTCATCATATGCCCATCTCTTGTAGACTGTGCTGTGCACCTGATCCAATTTTCTCCAGACTGATCCAGTGCATATTGTTCATTACAAAATAGATATTCTTCTACAGCGCTGCCTTCATCATCTGTGTCAACTAATGGAGCCATATAATTGTCAGAAACATAAGATGAAGGAATAGGCCTACTATGCGTCCTTTTCACACGTTCCGAGGTGCACTATGTGGTTGTGTTCCTTGGTACAAGAGGTCGCAATTTTAAATAAATCCATTAAAGGTTTTGTTTAAGAGCATTATGAATAATGGAGTTTCACTCACCAATAGTTGTAGAATCAGTTGTCACATGAAGTTGAAAATATACAGCTTTCACAACATAAGAATACCAAAAAAATAACTTTGAAAAAATTTTCTTTTGACTAGTTGAAATTTTGTTTGCCTAGCATACCTTTAATAATCATCTGATGCTGCTGAACTTCGAACTATACGAACATCTAGTGTTGAAAAACATAAAATTAACCACTAAATAGCCCCACTGGTTGAAAAATTGAAGTGTTCCAAGGTACATAATTCTCAAGGTACAACACTCTCCCCTAGATATATTTACCACATAAAAAATCTGTTTATATATTCATTTATCAGGGCAATGAAATTAGTTTATCAGCTGATAGAGATTCTATAAAAAGCCTGATCGCATTTATTCACCCACAGCTGATAATAACTCAATAAATAAATTAATATATTTATAAATCTATTGCGAATTCCATATGGGGAAAACAACTATTTTCTATATACAGTAATATATAGATATATTAATGAAGGGCTGTGAGCCTATCCTTTGTTTCGCTTCAAAAAGGATGAAGGAGTGGGTCAATTTCATTGGCAAATGAACTTGATCTGTATAAAGGTTCCAAGAATGTGTGTTTAAAATTTGAAGTTGATTGGTCAAAGCACAGACAAACCCAGACTGCTCATGCTAAGTTCCAAAAACATGCGCTAGAATGCGTAGGTATAGTGCCTAGAGAGTAGAGTGTTTCCCTCTCTACTTTCTCTGTTCTGTTCGCTCTCACTCATCATCACTCCCTCCATCCGTCACTTCTTCATTCCTGCAACATCATCTACACGCATCCTTCGCATAATAATTATGCATGCTCACCCTTCAGCACTGTTGCCGTTTAATGCCAGATCTCATTACATATTACGTTTTTCTCTGCTACTGCGTGCTCTGATCTGATGACAGATCTGCCGGCTACAATAATAATGACGATTGGGTTGACTGCCTCTAAAGTATACTGCTATTGCGAATCCCGTTTCATTTCATTTTGTCAAAATATTAAGAAGCCTCTGTAACTAAATTATTCAGATTATGTGATAAAATATTATTTAAAATAAAAATAAATTTGAATTCATGTAAAAATGTTAAATAGAAAAATAAATAGAATACGTTTCTACAATGTTTTTCCCGTAATTTAACATTTTGAAGAAGTTTCATTTCCATCTGTGTTTACTTCCGTTAACTTTTTCTAGGAATAATTTTATGTTACTGTTTAGGCTGACTAAACAAAAAAAAAATAAAAAAAAAAGTTAAACTGTTTCAAGAAACAAATAAACCGATTCAATGGAGTATTGAAGGACCCGATATTCCATACCTATTCTATAGTAAATAAATAATAATACATGGATTTTTATTTTGAAAATTTATACAGACCTTTCCCCCCTACAAAACCCGGCCGCGGATTATTGATTGAAATAATTGACATGAAATAATTTTTTAAAATTATTAAAAAAATTATCCAAGACGGTGCATCGAAATTTTCTTAATGTCCCCTACGTCCAACGTCAATCCCAAAAACCTATAAAATTTATAAACTTAAAAAAACACTTTTGAATGGAAATTGACTCACGTTATGGCGTGACGGCCGTTTCGCTCTGCTTTTTTAGAAACAAGATGGGTCTTCAACATCATATAAAATGTATTCAACAGAAAGTCAGAATATTTTCCATATTGTCACTTTTTATTTTAAGCACCTCTCCTCTACGAGAGGATGATTTCTTGATAAAACTTCACATACATATTTTGCTCACTTTTCAATGCCTTTTGCCAATATTATTTATTTATCCTCTACAAAATAATTTAAGAATAAAAAACATTTCTTAAAGTTTTCGAAATTTTCACCAACCCCTTTGACTTTTCTAGTGGTAACAAGGCATATATTGAACTTCTGCACCTACTTACCTTACACTTCCAATCAAAAAAGCTAAAATTACTCACAAACAAAAAGTTTAAAATTTCTTTAGCCCCCCGTTTTTGAACGAAATTTTGTTTTTCACCTCCCCCAAATACCAGTGAATTACGGTATCAAAAAGCGTTCAAATTACATTTAGTACATTTTTTTCGGTGTCTATCTGATAGAAAAAAGAATTTTCCAAAACTATTGACATTTAAAAAAATGAAAATGTTGACCCTGTTGAAATAGAAAAAAAACTAAAATTTCCCCCCAAAAAATGTGGAAATCGGTGTGCCAAAATTTAATGTTTAATTCTTTTTTATTTTTCATTGGACGTTTCAACCTTGTCTTGGGATTAATTCTTTCATGGCTTATAGCCCAGGCAATGAATACAAAAAAATGGCCATTGTCGTAACAAATTAGGGGAAAGCTGAATTTTTGCAGGATGTTAGTATACATAGTACTTACTCAAAAAAACCAAAGTCCCGACCCCCACCCCGCTTGCTTCCCCCACCACCCCCCTATCAACATTGCAAAAGCAGTACTTCAGTTAAAGGCTTATAACTCGGAAACTAATTAAGGTATCGTTGTGATTCTCATCTCATTTAATACTCAAAACTATTCTCTAAAAAATATGTCATATACATTTTCTATGTGGATAGCCTAGTTTTTCAGTAAAAATATAGTTTATAGAAAAAAATGTCACCACGAACCACAAAAATCAACTTCAACTGATCATATCTTTTTTAATATCGCGTTATTGGTTGTGTCGTTCCTTACAAAACTTATAGATAATTTAATAAGCTTTAAAATGATGTGTCTATTAATTACTATAGTTCAAGTTATGGCGCCATAGTGAGTGATGAAATAGTAGCGGACACCGCGTCGCCAAACCCTACAGCACTGTGTATTGCATGGCGCTTGGCTATCCAGCCCAATCCAATAAATAATTATTGTCAGACAAGCAAGACTATATATGCCAATCAATAGTACACGTTTAAAAGTACATTTTCCGAGAAGTCCCCAAAAATCCCCCCTCAACTTTTTCCCCAAGCCCCCTCAAAGTTGAAAATGTTTCTAATTATTGGAAATTCGATATCTCTGTAACTAACTATCGAACAGAGTTGATTCTTCTTCCATAATATCAGTCATATAATGTTCTGTTCACTTTGCCGGTAAACCTGATAGTTTTTTTTATAAAATTTGAAATATCTTCAAAAGAGAATTCCATCAACTAGATTTTTCATTATTTAGGGGGACATTTTTGTATGTCAATTTTCAGAAAATAGCGTTAAATAGAAGTTATAGAACTTATTTCTATGAATCCAAAGATGTGTATAACAGCATACTGACGATTAGAAATGACGATTTGATAGGATGAGTGTTGTAGAGGGGGGGGGGGGTGCCCCTTTGCTAACATTGTTGAGCCCTTCTCTCAGGAACGGTTTGTCGCACTCCATACCTTTATTTTCTCAGCTCTTTGAGGCCACATTTGACAGATAATTTGGAATTCTACTTGAAAGGGCAGTATAGGCTCCCCCCTTTATCAGACATGGGCACACTTTTGAAGGAGGGGGCTAGATGAAATGAGAAATTATGTGGGCGGGTCAAAAAATTGATTAGTACTCATTTTTTACAATTCAATCATCAAATAAAAATTCAAGTCTCAATGAATATTATCCTAAATAATTAAAGATGTAGTAGAAAGACTCTTGTTTAACTTACGAAGGGATGCAGTAATCCAACTGAGATTAGCTTTAGAAGAAATCTGATTTTTAACCCATCTTATCAAAGCAAAAGGTGTCAGGGGGTACTTCTCCATAATGGTTTTGGTAAATTAGCGTTTAAAAGCAGTAATTTAAACAGCTCTAGACATAATTTCACTCATTTTGACGCACATGCATTAAAGTATGAAGTTCATTTAGTGCTCATATCATTTGAATGTCTCCCTAACAATCATGCTATTTATAGATGGCCTTTTACATTTAATTTCACTTTTATATTCAGTTTGAAAACAAGTAAAGTTTTTTCTAATGTTTCGGTAGTTATACTTATGTCTGGTATTTTTCACTATTTACTCTAAAAGCTCAACTTCATTTTTGTTCTGGATAAAAGTGATGTCATTGAGACTAAACATTCCAGTTGGACCTTTTTTAATGTGTGGACCTTTTGGCATTGATAATCAATAATGAAACTACAGTAGTTTCTTTTATTTTGTAACTGATGACCAATTTCAAGCATCTATTCGTTTCAACACATGAAAACTTCATCCAATGACAACAGAGACAGGAAACCTCTTGAAACAATGAACAAGAATTAGGCCTATATCGTCATAAAACAGTAATTGCAATTTGAGTCTTTCTTCCTTCCCTGTCGATTTTACGTTGTAAGCGGTAGCTCAACTCTTTAGTAAGTTAACTCATATCTAAACACTGAGAGCAAACTGAGATGCGATAATATTGTACTGCGAAATCGAAAAGATAAATGAATAAATAACCGTTATCCTTATTTAGCCAAGAAAAATATATTTTTTACATTATTTTTCATATATTTCTTATAACTTAATTTGCATGTGTGATTTTAGTCTTCACTCGAAATCATGTTCCGGGCTAGCTCACGAGCCGTAGTTTGCCCATTACCGCCCTAAAGTGTACTTGGAAAATGACGATTTTCATTATAAATAGTTTATAACTCGTAAACTACTGAAGAACGAATTGCAAAATTCGTCTCAAATTGTATGTACTGTAACACCTTTTTCTGTCATATCCTTAGTAAGAGAACCACTGAAAACACATTTTAAATCAAACTAAACAATTCTATGTGTAGGTTTTCCCGACAGTACAGTCATACAATGTGTTGGACAAAAAATGTATAGGACACAGTTATTTTAGACAATACAATTCCCTGAAACATACCAGTGGCATCTTTGTATCATGCATGAATTTTGAGTTATTGTAATTCAAAATGTTGAAAGATTATGAAAAAATTTAAATTTCAACTTTATGAATGATTATAACTTTCTATTCATGCTACAAGCCTGCCGTTGGTACCCAGTTTTGGGTAATTGTATTGTCCACAAGAAAGGAATCCTGTTTATTTCATGTTCGACACATGGTGTGGTTGTAATATCGGAAAACCTGGAAAATTACCAAAATTTTTACTACATATGAAATTGTTTAGCTTGATTTAAAACGTGTTTTCAACAGTTCTCTTACTGAGGGTATGAAAGAAAAAGATGATACCAACAGTTTGAGACAAATTTTGCGATTTATTCTTCAGTAGTTTACAAGTTATAACTATTTATAATGATAAATCATCATTTTACAAAATAATGTAGTATAAAGCCTATACTGCCCTTTCAAGCAGAATTCCAAATTATCGGTCAAATGTGACATTCTACATATGAATTGAAATAGCCTCGAAGAGCTGAGAACATAAAGGTGGAGTGCGACAGATGTTAGCCAAGGGGTACCCCCCTCCACGCTACATCACTCATCGAACAAATCATCATCTCTAATCGTCAGTATGCTGTTATACACATCTTTGGATTCATAGAAATAAGTTCTATAACTTCTATTTAACGCTATTTTCTGAAAATTGACATACAAAAATGTCCCCCTAAATAATGAAAAATCTAGTTGATGGAATTCTCTTTTGAAGATATTTCAAATTTTATAAAAGAAACTATCAGGTTTACCGGCAAAGTGAACAGAACATTATATGACTGATATTATGGAAGAAGAATCAACTCTGTTCGATAGTTAGTTACAGAGATATCGAATTTCCAATAATTAGAAACATTTTCAACTTTGAGGGGGCTTGGGGAAAAAGTTGAGGGGGGATTTTTGGGGACTTCTCGGAAAATGTACTTTTAAACGTGTACTATTGATTGGCATATATAGTCTTGCTTGTCTGACAATAATTATTTATTGGATTGGGCTGGATAGCCAAGCGCCATGCAATACACAGTGCTGTAGGGTTCGGCGACGCGGTGTCCGCTACTATTTCATCACTCACTATGGCGCCATAACTTGAACTATAGTAATTAATAGACACATCATTTTAAAGCTTATTAAATTATCTATAAGTTTTGTAAGGAACGACACAACCAATAACGCGATATTAAAAAAGATATGATCAGTTGAAGTTGATTTTTGTGGTTCGTGGTGACATTTTTTTCTATAAACTATATTTTTACTGAAAAACTAGGCTATCCACATAGAAAATGTATATGACATATTTTTTAGAGAATAGTTTTGAGTATTAAATGAGATGAGAATCACAACGATACCTTAATTAGTTTCCGAGTTATAAGCCTTTAACTGAAGTACTGCTTTTGCAATGTTGATAGGGGGGTGGTGGGGGAAGCAAGCGGGGTGGGGGTCGGGACTTTGGTTTTTTTGAGTAAGTACTATGTATACTAACATCCTGCAAAAATTCAGCTTTCCCCTAATTTGTTACGACACAAAACATTCATTGCCTGGGCTATTAGAAATGTTACTGCGTTTTAAAAATTTGTTTGAACCTATAGTTCATGGTTATCTAGTCTAGACGTCTAGACAATTGAAGAATGTTAGGTATGTGTGAGAAAAACCTTCAGTCCCACAGTTACTTGAGGATTGTTAATTTTGCAAAAGGGAAATTCTGACCCTTTCTCCACTTTTCTGTCTCTTTCTACTGCTATCTTCTCTCTCTCTCTTGTTGATGGACGGTGCGGTGTACTTTTCCAGCTTTGGAAAATTATGTACTGTTATGTTGGACAACCTGCTTGGCTAAAATTTGAAACTCCAGCCAGCAGAGAGGACATTTTTGCAAGAAGTCTCATGACTGTAAAGTTGTACTAATTATTCAATCTAATTATTAGATATTAATTTGTTTGATAATGAATCTGTCACTTTCTGAATTTGGAATAGTCAAACCTACTTGGTTTATGAGAATTTCTTGAGCTAACGTTCGACAACAGTGTCTGCAATAATTGTCAATTTATGTGTTAATACTTTGTTCTTCATCACCCGTTTAGGGTAAGTTTCTAAGTTTCTTATGATGTTTTCCTCTTAATAATTTCAAAAAAGGGAAATTTATAATTATTATAATTTATAATAGCAGTAAAATGTCAATATTTCAAGATAATTTTCATAATGTCGATTCTTTAAATTTTAGTTCAATCTTTTAATTTGTGATTATTTTTTGTAATTTGTTTCTATCAGAATCAAGTAATGATTTTTATTAATATATTAGAGTCATTCAATTAACTTTATGAAATCGACATTTAAATTTAATAGTTTAGGAACAAATCTTTTATTTAAATAAATTGCTATTAAAATATTTATTCCTTAGCTGGCTCCTTTTGGGCACTCCTTTCATATACATTTGTTTATTTTGAGTACTCCTTTGGAGTATGATTTTTATAGTTTTTTATACCATATTTCTAAGTACTTTGAAATTCTGTTATAGGTGTTTGTATCTGGCTATAAAAATGTATTGCTGACTTCTACTGCATGGTTCGAGTGCCGTACCTGAAGTGGATTGAACAAGAGCTCAAACTCCTGCACAATCTACAGCACTGTACCCTTGTCTGCCAGGATGCATCGACCGAGGCTCTGAAAATCCGAGGAGTACCTCAATCTTCCACCTACGGGATCTACCCTTACCTGGGACCTCGCCAACCAAGTCAGGATGCAGATGCAAACCTTCAGCAAAATCAAAAGCTAAGTAAAGTGCTAGTGCTACCAAAAATTAAGTTCTTCGCTCTTTTCCACTTCTGGGACGTCCTCTACCACGTTAGTAGCCTTTTTCGTAAATCCCGTCTGGATTTACATAGGTCTCTTCAAGACGTAATTTTAGAAAAAAGAGAAGGACTATCTATTATGAAAAGTTTACATTATAAACAAAAGTTTGTTTTTATCATTCGAGACGTAGTCAAAGTTTTTTTGTTTAAAGTTTTTTGTAAAGTGTATAATTAATGACATTATACGCAGACACTGTTATTTAAATCTGTCTTATAATTTATTTACTTGCCTATTGTTTGTCACCTCAGTTTGTTAAGATTTATTCATGAAGCCTTACGATATTTTCGACAATTAGCCCAATTGTTGGAAATTTGTTGTTGGAAATGACCACTGGCCCTCTCCAGCACGAAATCCGCCCATTGTGCTACTTTGGCGATAATATAGGTTATAGCTGTAAATGAAGTAATAGCGCAGTTTGGTAGCAGAACGTGGTTCTTTCCTGGTGTTAGACTTGTTAGAATTCCCGGTGGTTCGGAACCCACCTAAAACTGTAGGTCCAACTCATAAATCACCATCATCCAACTCATTACCCACGCACAGGTCTCAGACCTATGTGGGCTTCATCCTCAAAAAAAAAAAAAAAAAAAACAAAAAACAAAAAACAAAATTAGAAACATCACTAAAAAATTCTGAGGAATAACGAATAGGGTTAGTGGATCACATAAAATCTCTGGAAGTTATTGTAAAATTGCAGCAGGAAGACCATAAAACTGAAATACTAAATCTCACGAGTCAATGTAGGTCTATGTCAGAGGAAATCGAAATATTAAAATCAAAAATAAACTTGGCTAATGTAAGATCTGAACCTCTGATCAATACAAAAAAAGTAGAACCTAAATCAAATGGGGAAAAAATAAATAGAAATGGTCAAACAAAAACGTATAGTCAGGTTTTGCAAACAGCAACCAAAACTAAAGTAAGGGCAAATAACGATAGGAAAGGTAGAGTACTGCTCTTGACATCCAGTCATGGACGAGACTGTAGTGACCTACTAAATAAAAGATTAAAAAATAAGTATGAAGTTCAGAGCTTTTTCAAACCAAGTGCCCCTATAAACGCTATCGTAGAGTCAGCACATGAACAAACTAAAGATTTTGGAAAAAACGATTTTCTAATAGTACTGGGTGGCTCAAACAATATAAATGAACCTAATCTAAAACATCTTCCTGAAATAAATGAAAAAATTAAAGAGATTGTGCCACTCAGCCAAAAAACTAATGTAATAATAAGTACAATTCCGTATAGGTTTGATAGGCCAGAGCTAAATGAAGCCATTAAGTCAACTAATAAATCAATTCATAATACAATCAACAGCCTAAAAAATAAGAATTCTAAGCAGTTGGGGATTTGTTTTCTAAATGAAAGGCTGAAAAAACAAAACTTCACTAATCATGGTCTACATCTAAATCAGTCTGGCAAAGTAATATTTTGTAATAGGCTGGCAGAGCTGATTGAAAGTCGTTTGCAATCTACTGTCAATAATTCTCCTAAACAATCATCTAACGAACCTTTTTTAGTAAAGTGGCTCAAAACCGGGAAGGGAAACTAGTTTCAGATGATAAATTCATTTAAACAGAATTTATTAATTTCGAATTCCCTTAATTGCTATCAGTTTATACTGAAGACTTCCGCAATGGCGGATATTGACAACAGTATTTAATAGCTGATGGAAATCGATGAATGCTATTGTACAAAAATATCAGTCACCACCGGGAATCGAACCACGGACCTCCCAATTGCCGGTCGGGCGCCTAACCACTAGACCATGGAGACCTTTCTGCACAGTAGCATTCATTTTTAACTTGGCCATATCGGCTCGTATCTCACAAGTTAGTTCGAAGTTACTGACAATTGAACAAACTGACAAATTTACAGAATTTATTAATTTCGAATTCCCTTAATTGCTATCAGTTTATACTGAAGACTTCCGCAATGGCGGATATTGACAACAGTATTTAATAGCTGATGGAAATCGAAACCGGTGGTGACTGATATATTTGTACAATAGCATTCATTGATTTCCATCAGCTATTAAATACTGTTGTCAATATCCGCCATTGCGGAAGTCTTCAGTATAAACTGATAGCAATTAAGGGAATTCGAAATTAATAAATTCTGTAAATTTGTCAGTTTGTTCAATTGTCAGTAACTTCGAACTAACTTGTGAGATACGAGCCGATATGGCCAAGTTAAAAATGAATGCTACTGTACGGAATTTATTAATTTCGAATTCCCTTAATTGCTATCAGTTTATACTGAAGACTTCCGCAATGGCGGATATTGACAACAGTATTTAATAGCTGATGGAAATCGAAACCGGTGGTGACTGATATTTTTGTACAATAGCATTCATTGATTTCCATCAGCTATTAAATACTGTTGTCAATATCCGCCATTGCGGAAGTCTTCAGTATAAACTGATAGCAATTAAGGGAATTCGAAATTAATAAATTCTGTAAATTTGTCAGTTTGTTCAATTGTCAGTAACTTCGAACTAACTTGTGAGATACGAGCCGATATGGCCAAGTTAAAAATGAATGCTACTGTGCAGAAAGGTCTCCATGGTCTAGTGGTTAAGGCGCCCGACCGGCAATTGGGAGGTCCGTGGTTCGATTCCCGGTGGTGACTGATATTTTTGTACAATAGCATTCATCGATTTCCATCAGCTATTAAATACTGTTGTCAATATCCGCCATTGCGGAAGTCTTCAGTATAAACTGATAGCAATTAAGGGAATTCGAAATTAATAAATTCTGTAAATTTGTCAGTTTGTTCAATTGTCAGTAACTTCGAACTAACTTGTGATAAATTCATACCTTCAATTGTATTAAAAGACGTTAATCGATCGAAAAATCAGGATAGCATTAGTGGAAGGAACTCTTGTAGCAATCTGATAGGCTCTCAAGATTCTAAGAGATTAAGTAAATCTACTTCAATATGCAAAAGCAACGATAAAGTAATAAGGGATGATAGGGAAGTACCGGTACTCACTGTGTTCCATCAGAATATTCAATACATTCGTAACAAAATAGATAGAATCGAAGTATTTTTTAAAGAAGAGGCTCCTGATATAGCTATTTTCACAGAGCATGGTAAAAAAAGAAGACGAATTGTCACAACTTAATATTCCAAACTATTCATTGAAAACGTCGTATTGCAGGACATCTCATCGAAGTGGGGGTGTAGCTATCTTCACTAAAAATGCTAGGAATATGCAAACATTTAATTTAGAATATGTAGAGAAATTTTCTGTGGAAATGGATTTAGAAGTTACTGGTTTGAGAGTAAAATACGACAATAATTTCGAAGTAGCGGTGTTAGGTATTTACAGGTCACCAAATGGGGAATGGAACAATTTTTGTGAACTATTCAATAAGCTTTTAGAGATTACTACTACTCGTTTTACAAACGTTAGATTTATCGTTTTACAAAGCGGGAGATTTCAATACAGATTTTGCAACACAGAATAAAATGACAGAAGATTTAAAGGATATTATATGCATGAATAACTTGGAAATAAAAGTTCATGAATATACCAGAGTCACAAGAACATCACAAACAATAATTGATAACATCCTTACTAATATAGATTACTCTAAAACAAGATTAGGCGGCTCGGAACTATCTGATCATGACTATCAAATCTTAGAGGTGGGGTTGCAAGGTCATAAATCAATTAAAAAGAGTAGAGTAATGAAAGAAATTCAACAATGTGAACAGGGGAATATCGATTGTTTGAAGCAGAATCTGCTACAAGAAAACTGGAGTAGGGTTTACAATAGCAATAGTTTAAATGACAAATATGATAGTTTCATTAATATTTTAAGGTTTCATATTACTATGAGTTATCCAGTTAAAAAAGTCCCTGTAAAGAACAAATTAGACAAGATTGAAGAGTGGATAGCTGATGATATACTTGCAGAAAGAAATAGGGTTAAAGATGCATATGATGAATTCAAACTATCTAGAAATATGTTAAGTGAAGATAATTACAAAGCTCTAAAGAAAAATTATACAAGAGAAGTGAAAACAGCTGAAATTTTGAATAATAGTGTGTACTTTAACACAGCAGTGTGGGATGTAATAAACAAAAATAGGCAAGTAGCTCATGTAGATGCTTATACTAGTGTCCCCAGAATAATTAACGAAAATAACAAATATATTGATGATAGTGTAAACATTTGTAATTTCTTTAACAGATATTATCAACTGGTTGCTAAGGATCTTCAAAAATCTCTTAATACAGGTATTAGTGATGCAAACATGAGGAATACTGAGGGGATTCAGAACGAATTAAAATTCCACCCAGTATCCCAAGACGAGTTGTCAAATATCATTGATAGTTTAAATAATAAAAAAGCTGTAGGAATGGATGGGGTATCCAGTAAAATTCTGAAAGAATGTAAAGATCAATTGTTAGACCCTTTGATTCATCTGATCAATCATTCATTAGAACAAGGTGTTTTTCCAGATAACTTAAAAGAGGGGAAGATCTTGCCAATCTTCAAAAGTGGTGATAGAGAAAAGGTAGAAAACTATAGGCCCATTAGTATTTTAAATGTAATAAGTACAATTTTGGAAAGAGTAGTTCTAAATAGGTTACTTCTGCACCTTCAAGAACCTAACTTCATCTGTGATGAACAGCATGGCTTTCAGAAAGGGAGATCAACAAAGACAGCCATAGTTTCTCTAGTTGAAAAACTAATAGATATGATAGATTCAGGTGATAAAGCTACTGCAATCTTCTTAGATCTGTCAAAGGCATTTGATTGTGTTAATCATAGAACTTTATTAGAAATACTGCAAAATGTAGGTGTAAATGGGGTTGAACTGAAATGGTTTGAATCATATCTTATTGGGAGAAAACAATGTGTAGAACTAACTACAGTAGTTGGTAATAGTATAGTAAAGAATAAATCTAATAAATTAGAGGTGCAAGCTGGAGTGCCTCAGGGGACAATACTAGGTCCATTGCTTTTTTTGTTATATGTCAACCGTTTACCTAAAGAATTGATTAGTGGTAGAGCCCTCTTATTTGCTGATGATACATCACTCATTTTCAGCAATTCCATTCTAGATCATTTAGAAATAAGTGCCCATATAGGTGTGCAGTCCATTGTCCAATTTTTAAATCAGTTGAAATTAACTATAAATAGTAAAAAATGCCAATACCTTCAATTCAAAAACAAACATAATTTAAATGAAGATAGGGCTATAAACGTGTTTGTAAACGATAATCAATTAGACCAGGAAAAAAAAAATTGCATTTCTAGGAGTTACGTTGGACAGACGATTGACCTGGACTCCATACATTGAGAAAATATGTAGTAAAATTTCATCTGGGGTATTTGTCCTGCGACAGCTCGCTAGATTGAATGACAAAAAGTTACTTTTTACAGCTTACCATGGGCTCTTACTGTCACATATTAGGTATGCTATCTTAGTATGGGGTAATTCTCCCCAGTGGGTGGGGGTAGTAGAATTGCACCCACAGTATCCCTGCTTGTCGTAAGAGGCGACTAAAAGGGCAACTGTCCGTTGACCTCATTATCCTGGAAACCTATCCTTTATCCTGCTCTTCATCCCAGCCCCTTCCTCCACCCTTTCCTCTTTCTCTGTTATAGGCCAACCCAAGGTGTGATGTGAACCGTGCTGATGGGTGGATGGCACTGGGCCTTTTGTACAGTGTCTCAAACGGTGCCTGCAGGACACCAGGCGCCCTCCTGCAGTATGTAGCCTTGCCCGGGCATGCGGGGCTCTGTCCGGGTTGACTCCACTTCCCTAGCTGCTCGTGGGAACCACATGAATCTCCAAAATTCAAAACAACCAGAACCAAACCCCAAGGTAACTCCAGAAGTTGCCTTGCCCTCAAACCCATCAGGATCCGCCCCATCAGGGCAGGTTCCTCAATCTGAAATGGGTGCATCAGGAACACAGGAGGTTCCATTGCATTCTCATGTAGAGGCTATCAACATTGAGAAGGCTTCTATGGATATCAACATGGACGACATGAGCTCAATCGCATCAGCCCCACTGGAGGGGGAGGATGAGCTTCTCAGAAGTCCAGAAACACCAAAATCCGCCGGTATGCTTGAAGATGCCATAGAGCAACTGAGCAGCTTGCGGGTGAAGAAACCAAACCTCACCACTGCCCAAAGAAGGGCGGCCATTCAGGCAAAACTTCTTGAGAGAGGTGAAGCTTTTGACCCAGCAAAGTTTCGGAGGGGTAAAAAGAAAAAACCTAAGAGACCAGAGATGGGTGAAACTCCAGGCACAAATGTGGGTCTAGAGGCTGGGTCAAGGGTGGCCAAGCGCCCTAGAGGCAACATGGCCACCCCTCCCTCAGCGGAAGGACCTACAAAAAAGGCCAGGAGTGGAACTCACAGAGGTCATGATGTCCAGCCCCTTAATCTAGGGACTTCTAGTAAAGGAGTCTCTTACAGGGACATTTCTGCCACCAAAATGGCCATTGTCTTGGAAAGCTATCTGAGGCTAAGCTTTCAGCAGAGCAAGGAGAAGTCATTGAAGACGCCATTATGGATGAGCTCCTGGAGGACGGCTGCACTCCATCATTTGCAGGCACCTACATGGAAAAAGGTGTCTTGATTATATCCTGCATTAACGATGCTACTAAGCATTGGCTGGAGGTACTCATCCCCAGACTCAAACCACTTGGGGAGAAGAAACTCATTGTTGGTCTGAGGAAAGACATTGTGAAGTCAATGAGGGTATTCTTTAGGGCTCATCCAAAGCTTCTGAAAAAGACTCCAGAAAAGGTCCTTGAGATGCTTGACAAGCAAAACCCCACCTTGAAGGTGAAGGAGTGGAAGGTCCTGCCAGCCAAGCCAGACCCAAAAGGTTATGGATTTGTCTGTTTCCTGGATGAGGCCTGCTTCAATGCTGTTAGGTCGGCCAACTCTAGAGCCAACCTAGGACTCTGGCAAGTCTCAATTGTCTCAACAACAGTCAAGGTCAATGCCCAGGGTCCTCCAGATCAATCTACATCACAGTAAAGCAGCCTCAGCTGCTTTCTGCCAGTTCTTCCTCAGAGAGGGATTTGACCTGGCACTGATTCAGGAACCATGGCTTCACCAAGGAAGGGTTGCAGGCCTGGGTGATACCAAGGGTAGGTTAATTTACTGTACCTCTCTCAAAAATGTCAGAACCTGCATACTTGTGAAGAGAGGTATGGACTGCCTAACACTCACTGAATTCTGTTCTAGAGATCTCACTACGGTGTCTATAACCTGGAGCAATGAAGGCAAGGAATGGAGCACAATTGCAGGCTCGGTTTACTTGCCTTACGACTCCGGGGACCTTCCTCCATCAAGAGAACTCGAACTTCTGGTGGAGTCATCTTGTGCTGGCGGACAACAACTCCTTTTAGGTTGTGACGCCAATGCTCATCACACAATTGGATGGGGAAGCTCTGACACTAATCCAAGAGGTGAGGCTCTCCTTCAGTTTCTCATATCTAATAATCTTTATGTCTGTAATGCTGGAAACCGTCCAACGTTCGTTACACGAAATCGAAGTGAGGTTATTGAC
Source organism: Conomelus anceps (assembly GCA_948455865.1). Taxonomy (NCBI): domain Eukaryota; kingdom Metazoa; phylum Arthropoda; class Insecta; order Hemiptera; family Delphacidae; genus Conomelus; species Conomelus anceps. Next base: position 61,204,582 of record OX418217.1, on the reverse strand, counting down.
ATTACACTTTGCTCAGAAGGACTCCTTAGTGCCATCGACAATTGGCACGTAAGTCATGAGGCCTCTTTGTCTGACCACAGGTTCATCTGTTTTAACCTGCAAAGTGAAGGCATCCTGCTATCGAGATCCAAGGAGAACAGAATGGTCACTCTATAAGTCTGACCTCCTGTCTCAACTTGGATCATTAGGCAAGAGGGTCACCTGCTTTGCAGACATTGATCAGATTGCTTCCGATCTTCAGAATGCAATCATAAGCTGCTTTCAGGACAATTGTCCATTGCGGCGGGGAAAGAGTCGTACTAATACTAAGTGGTGGACTGCTGACCTTGACCGCAGAAGGGCGGTTGTCAGGAAGCTTCATAACCATTGCAAACGGAGCCGTAACTGGGAACCATACCATAGGGCACTCACAGAATACAGCCTTGCAATCAAGAAAGCCAAAGAGAACTCTTGGAGACTGTTTACACAGGAGGTAAATAGTCTTAGGGCAGCAGCAAGACTGCAGCGTGTCTTAGCTTCAAGCCCAATTGGCCTCCTGGGAACTCTGAGGTTACCAGGGGGACAATATACCACTGGAACTGGTGGAAGTCTCAAACTTCTCCTTGAGACTCACTTTCCAGACTGTGTTTTTGAGGGTGCTTGCTCAGGCATGTCCGGCAACAGCGAAATGGGCTCACGGCCAAGAGCTGATCGTGGAAGCTGGACTTTAGCCAGACGTATTGTCACACTTTCCAAAGTTAAATGGGCCATCTCCAAGTTTGGCCCATTCAAATCTCCTGGGGGGGACGGTATCATACCGGCTATGTTGCAGCAAGGACCAGAAGCTCTCTTGGTCCTCCTGTGCAAACTCTTCAGAGCAAGTCTGGCTTATGGGTACATCCCTCAAGCTTGGCGCCTCAGTAGGGTGGTCTTCATTCCCAAGAGAGGAAGAGCAGACTACTCAACTGCAAAATCATTTCGCCCCATCAATCTTACATCGTTTCTCTTGAAGACACTGGAGAGACTGGTGGAGAGACATCTAAGAAAGGGAGTGCTTTCAGGTACTCCTCTTCATCGGAATCAGCATGCCTATCAGCCTGGTAAGTCCTGTGAAACAGCCCTGCATCAACTTGTGAGCAGGGTGGAGGACAGCCTTGCTGCCAAGGAGATTGCTCTATGCACCTTCATGGACATTGAGGGTGCTTTTGACAATGTTACTTACACGGCCATGGTCCGGGCAGTGCATGGGCGTGGTCTTGAGTCTGCTATATGTAGGTGGATTGAGGCCATGCTCCACTCCAGGCGGATCAGGGCTGATCTTCAAGACAAATCGATGGTGATCATACCTGCAAAAGGTTGTCCGCAGGGAGGTGTGCTTTCTCCTCTTCTGTGGAACCTTGTGGTGGATGGTCTCCTCTGTGAACTCACTAGTAGAGGCATCTTTGTCCAGGGCTATGCAGATGACATAGTCCTCATGGTACAGGGAAGGTTCACAAATATTGTTGCTGATGTCATGAACGTCAACCTTCAATTTGTTAATGACTGGTGTCTTGGAGAGGGACTAAGTATAAATCCCTCAAAGACTGTAGTTGTTCCATTTACAAGGAAAAAGAACCTGGAGTCTCTCTCCCGGTTGAAACTTGGACCAACACAGCTCAATGTATCAGGTATAGTCAAATACCTAGGGCTGACTATCGACTCCAAGCTGACTTGGAACAATCATTTGAATAATATACTGCACAAAGCAAAATGGGCGCTTATGACGTCCAGGAGATTTGCAGGCTCCATGTGGGGGATCAAGCCTCACATAGCGCTGTGGCTGTACAAGGCAGTAATAAGGCCTCAAGTCACATATGGATCACTAGTCTGGTGGACAAAGGTGAACCAGATTACAGCTACAGCCAAACTCACAAGTTTACAAAGGATGGGCACACTCCTAGTCACTGGAGCTTTCAGGAGCAGCCCATCAGCAACTCTTGAAGTTGCTCTTGGCTTGCTGCCCTTGGATATTTTTATCAAGGCAGAAGCACGAAAATCAGCCTATCGATTGAAAGTCACAGGCCAATGGAGGGAAGGCCTGTCTGGAACAGGCCATTGCACAATCACCAAAGCTGTTGCTCATAGCCCTGTGCTTGAAATTACTTCAGATGTCATGAGTACAGAGATGGTTTTCACTAAACCTTTTTCTGTTAAATTCTGCTCTAGAGAGGAGTGGAGGTCTGAGGAAGGGCCCTATATCAGGAGAGGTAGCCTTGTCTGGTACACAGACGGCTCTCTTATTGAAGGGAAATCTGGCTATGGGGTGTACAGTGAATCTCCCAGAACAGAAATCTGTGCAAGTCTGGGACAATACTGTACTATCTTTCAAGCAGAAATTTGGGGCATCATGGCTTGTGCCAATATAGGCATTGCCAGACGCTATTGCGACAGACATATAGTAATCTTGTCAGATTGTCAGGCAGCCCTCAAGGCTCTTGACTCTAATGAAATCAAGTCAAAATTGGTGTGGGAGTGTCACAAAACACTCAGCAAGCTCGCAACACACAACTCTGTGCATCTTGGTTGGGTACCTGGCCATGTAGGCATAGGTGGCAACGAGTGTGCAGATGGGCTTGCTAAGCAAGGTTCTAGTAGGTCATTCTTTGGCCCAGAGCCAAGCTGTGGCATAAGCAAAACTACTGCCTTCCACACAATAAACAAATGGTCCAGGGACTTACATCACCAGCAATGGCAAGGTCACTCAGGCCAAGCACTTGGCAAAAGGCTGCTAACAGACACAAGCTCCTACTTCACCAACTGGCTGGTGAGGCTGGGTAGAGGTCAGGTTAAGCAGCTAATTGCTCTGATAACTGGACATGGCCACTTCAGGAAACATCTCCACACAATCGGACTCAGAAATGAAAATCAGATGTGTAGGCTTTGCAATCAGTCTGAAGAGACTGCCAAGCATATCATACTGGATTGCGAGAGACTCGGGGCAAGGAGAATGGCTCTGTTTGGCTTTAAGCAACCAGGTGATGAATGGGACGTTAGCATAGGGAAGAAACTCCTGGATCTTGTAAAGGGCACAGGTATTGGTTTGCCTAACTAATGTACTAGGGACACACAATAAGCTTCGGTTGACGTGTGAGGATCTTTGAATCTTCTGGATCTTTGAATCCGTCCCTTCAAACATAACATAACATGGGGTAATTCATCAAAACAAAATCTTGATAGGGTGTTTAAGATTCAAAAGAAAGCGGTTAGGTGTATAGAAAGAGTAAATAGATTAGATTCATGTAGGCCGTTGTTCAAGAGACTTGGTCTCCTAACTGTACCCTGCTTATATGTGTATGAAGCTACTTTATATGTAAAAACGAATGATATTAACCAAAATCTTGATGTACATGATTATAATACAAGAAGCCGAGGTGATTATCACTTGGTGAGTCAGAATAGTAGCTTATTCAAACAAAAACCTAGTTATATTGGTAGGAAATTCTACAACAAGCTACCGCAGTTTTTGAAGAGTCTTGAAAATATAGAAATATTTAAAAAACAATTGAAGAAATATTTAGTTGATAAAGATTTTTATAGTGTACAAGAGTTCCTTTCACATCAAAATTAAGCCTCACCTCAACTAATTGAAGTAATTATGGTATCTAGTGTATAATATTGTTGATCTGACTTGTCTTATACTCCTTAACTGGAGTCTCCAAGACGTAATCTACAAAAAAAAAAAAAAAAAAAAATACAATCATCCAACGTTTCACAAGTGTGCAATCTTAACTCCATGCCCACTGGGTCAGCATCGGCTCTGAGAGAAATAGGCATACATTTAGTTTTAATCACATTGACAGTGAGGTGGTTCTGGTCAAACCATTTTTTGACTTTGTTCAACCCATGTTCTGCATGTTTGTACACCTCATTCCAGGAGGAGCCATCAAAGAGTACTGCTGTATCATCAGCATACAAAAAGCAGTTACCATTCTGAAGGTTTAGCTTCCCCAAATTATTTATGAAAATCAAAAATAAAATTGGTCCAAGGGTGCTACCCTGCAAAACACCGTACTCTAGTGCTCTACAAATGCTATTTTCTCTTAGAATAGTGACAATCTGGTGGCGATTCGAGAGGTAGCTCCTGAACCAGTCCAATGACACATCTCTTATTCCAATATAATACAGTTTATTTATAAGGATATCCCGGTCAACTGTATCGAACGCCTTAGCCAAATCAATGAATAACAAAAGTATTTTTCTGTTCTTACCTATTAATGTATGTATATCTTTAGACAAATTGAAAATATTATTATTTAAGTTTCTGTCGCTCCTGAAGCCAAACTGTTTACCATACAAAATATTATGAGACACCAAATATTCTACCAATTGCTGCCTAATGATTTTTTCCAATACTTTGGCAAGGACGCAGGACAGGGTAATAGGCCTATAACTGACTCTAAGGTTTTTTGGACCACTTTTGTATATTGGGATAACTTTGCCAAGTTTGAAGACATCTGGAAAGACTCCCTCTGTAATGCTCATGTTCACTATATAGGTAATTGGAAATTTCAAGATAGCAATATTTTCCTTGATAATATCAGTAGAAATGCCATTGACTCCTGGGGATGAACCTCCCCTCAACCCCCTCACCACTCTAACGATGTCTTCCTCTGTAATATGCCTCAGCTGAAATATAGAGTCTGTTTGGTACTCTCTATCGTCTATAATAACATCACTGACAGGGGGAAAAACACTAGCAAAACTGTTCCCTACATTAACATAATAATCATTAAAGGCATTTGCAACCTTAATTATGTTGTCCCTATCAATTGCATCTCCATTCTGTATAAAATTACTTTTGGCTTTTATGAGTTTTTTGACTGCAAGAAATTTGACTGCCTCTGATATTTACAGTCAGATTTGTGATGTGTATGGTGAAAATGTCATGTCATACATTTGTGTAAAGCATTATGAAGAGCTTCAGCTGTCAAAGGTTTGTGCGAGGTAGATGCCTTGCTTACTGAATGACATGCATAAGGAGCAGCGAAAAGCGTTAACACTACTTGATTTAAACCAATGGTGGCAAAATGGTATGCAGCTGGGCTAAAAAAGCTACCGAATAAATATGAAAGGGATGGTAACTATGTTGAAAAATGATGTGCACAATCATAATCAATAGTTTTGAAGGTGTTCAGATTTTTTAAAGTTTTTTATTGGATAGGGAAACTTGTTTTATTATAATATTTCCCAATAAATCAATTATAGAAGAAATGATACCTCCAACATACCGATTATTGAAGAATAGGTAGTTTGATATGTTGGTATATCAATAGTTTGGCCAGAATATATTGAACATTTCTTCAGTGAATGACAAATTGTCCCAATGGCAAGCTGGTCCACATTCCAGAGTGGTATAGTTTGATGCTGCACGCAAATGACAAACTTGTCCAAATCAGTTTTGGTCAACGAATGACAAACTTCCCCACCGACAAACTGGTCCACATTCCAGAGTGGTACAGGTTGATGCTGCATGCACACGACAACCTGGTCGTGAAAATCAGGACCAGGTTTTCATTGGGATGGTTTGTCGCGGTCCCCGCCAGAGCTGGCTTCAACAGTCAGTTCTAGTGGCTCTACACACTGGTGTCTTAAGACATCTGTCATGTCTGATGCATTTTTATCGAAAACCAACCCATGTTATTAAATGGAGGACTTACACACTGCTTGAGACATCAGTGCGATGCGACATTCCTGCTTCAGACATGTGTCGCACAAGACTGGTTGGTCAGTGTTTGGTAAGTCATGACTTACAACAACCGCCCTGGTGCATGGGCACTAGCGCGCATCGCCTGAGCAATGAGGCTGTGACCCATCAACAACTGAGCTCAACAATTAGCTGTCTGCAATGCACGTAAGACATAAGACATGCATAAAACATCCATGTCTTATTCAATTCTGTACGACACGACAGATGCCTTAAGACACATGTCTTAAGACACCAGTGTATAGAGCCACCTAGTGCTCCATCTATTGGTCTTATGTGATCACTGGATTAAACAGAGATTAACCATTTTGGAAAATCATCAGATTACAACAAGATTTTGAAATCAAATTTCTACTCTCTCAGCTCTTCTTGTCCCTTAGACACTAATTCGTGTGGGTTTGTGACAGTTTTTTAAAATGTTCAAGAATTTGCAATTCACAAATTATTTGAAATATTTTAGGCTCATTTTAAAGCTTAAGAAATGAGGAAGTATTTCATGTAAATTTTTTATTATGTCACCCTGAAAAAAAATCGGGAAAAATCGCTTTGAAATTTCAGTGAGATTTTGGAAAATCCACTTTTTTGTACTAAAAAAACAACCTAAATGATTGGGTTATATATTGAAAATATGTGCATATTCAGCAAAATGATGTGCTCTTTCCAACAATGTCATCATAATTCCAATCTGATGATTAGTTTTTGAGTTATTGAGCAGGAAATGAGCGTATCTTGAAAAAGTCATTAAATTGAGACATCTCAAATACAAAGGCTCCATTTCAAAAACGTCTCTCAACATTTTTGTCAAAAATTTGATTTAGAATCACTGGTAACCGGCTTTTACATGTTACATATGGGACACTCTGTATATATTGTTACATCTCCACAGCCCACTGAAACTCCACTTCTCAGCTGATGATATTGAGTGAACAATGCTTCACCTCAGAGATTCATCCTCAGGACATAGGAACTTGTTGCTGATCAGGAATAAAGTTCTTGCCACTAAGACTCCTTGATGCAAGTTGCCCTCTTGTCCTGCTGACTCTAATAGTGCACTCTGCCCTTCCTCCATCTCCATGTCATCCTGCATTATCCCATAGGCCACAACCTGGCTCCTTGCTTGGTAGGGTGATGTCAATGAGTAACAATACTCTGCTACTGTTTGGCTTCCTTGGGTGAAGAATGACCTGTAGCTGTACAGAGTGTCCACCTTGTTGGCTTAATTTCCTTCTTATCATGGACTGCACTCTTATTCAGGATGGTCATGGTAGCTCCTGTGTCAAGAAGTAGTTGAAATGCTTGTCCATCCACAATACCATCCATATACAGACTATGGTACTTCTGCTACCAGAAAGGTTCTGCTTCTGGATGGAAAGACGATTTTCCTTGGTTTTCAAATCTTCATGTAGTTGATCTTCCATGGTTTTCAAATCCTCTCCCACCTTATTAGTGACTTCTTCATGTAGTGAAATAATATTTTCTTGCAATTTTCTCTCTATATGGATGCCACATTTTGCTAAATATCCTGAATATTCAACAGTAGTTCGTCCTTCATGGATAATATCCTGAATATTCACCTGTAGTTTGTCCTTCATGGATGTCATATTCTCCTGTAGTTTGCTCTTCATTGATGACATATTCTCCTGTAGTTTGCCCTCCATGGTTGTCATATTCTCTTGTAGATCACCCTCCATGAATGTGAAGTTCTCCTGCAGCTTGCCCTCCATGGATGTCAAGTTTTGCTCCATGGATGTTAATGATAAAATTAATTTTGTATATTATCTGAAGTCTTGAAGAGGTATGTATAGCTCGGTCTTCTCCTTCTCCCAATAACGCCTCACGAAGTCGTTCTTGTAGAGTTGACCTCTTTCCAGATGTTTCTAGATCACGGTCCTCTAATTCGCATGTTTGAGATCAGCCACTTTTAAATCACACAATGTAATTTTGCCAGCCATTTCAAATAAAACACAAAATCCCCGAATTCTGACACCAATTGTTATGGGTTCTATCTCTAAAATAATGCTGGCAACACTTTAAATTATAGCACTCGCACTTTATTTACACAAATTATCCATAACATGCACTAATCAGTTATGTCTTACACAGAATAAATCAATCTGAAACAGATAAATCAATAATGTTCAGTTAATAAAGATTTGCTATATTAATGTACAAAAATCAATCACTAACTGTTACAAGGTCAATAACAGTAATATAACAGTTCAATAACTGTCCAATAATTCAAGAAGAAACGTCTTAAAAGAACAATTACAACTTATGTAGCACCAGTCCAAATTATAATAGCTAAGAGTAGTGAGTCAACCATGCAAATTTACTTTTGTAGACCATATCATTCAAACTGGACACACTTTTACTGACATCACTACCAACCTACACATTCCACATATAAAATCTAAAGGACACGAACTCAACACCTTGGAACAATTTGAAATTTACAAACACACCACTACACCACACACAATAAACAAAACATATTCTCAATGAACAATTAAATTTTAAATCACACAAATTTTTTGACCACATTATACAAAAACCACAATTCTTCTAACCAACAAACCAACATCGCCGATCTAGGATGCCTTATTGAAGATGAGATTCAATACCTCAAAAACGTTCGGCCAAATGTGAGTACATTTATTATATATTCACAATATAAAACTCACTGCAAGTCGTCAAATTCACAACAAAAAGTTAATATTATTAAAAAAAGTAGGATGCTCAACTTCTACAAGAAGACATTAAGAGTGGCTGAGTGGTCCCAGAAGAATTTGATGCCTTTAAATATTAAAAAGGCTCAGTGGCGTAACTAGAGTTGACTTATGGGGGGGTTTACCCCCCCCCCCCCCACCACGGTCAACCACTCTTACATATTACTCTCATCAAAAAAATCTCAGAATATAGATATAATATATATTATACAACAATCATGTAGGGTAAAGGAACCAGAAGCTGACGACCCCCCCCCCCCCCCGCCAAGCTGACACATCTTCATATTTTTTCTTATTATTAAGGCCATAGTGGGTAGTTTTGAAATTCAAACCATTGAGAATTAAACTGGTATTTTGTGCATAAACTGGCACCATTGAATCATGTGCTAGGCATCATTTTTGACGGGGAAAAATACTTTGAGTATAAGCTGTCAGACAAGAATCCTTTATTTCTAGGTGGAATTCTTCAGGAAATATCGAAGTAAGAGTGTTTGAAAATCTCAAAGTACTGTCAAAATAATCATTATTTAAAATTAACTAATGCTTAGAATGCTAGAGCTCGAATATATGTTGATTATAGCCTGAGTTCACCTATTAGGGGATGATTTTCATATTTTATGTTAATTGGGGGGATGTCAACGTATTAAGTATGTTTTTCAACACATACAAAGTAGCTGACATGGTATGTCAGCCACTGGGGACCATGTCTGAAATTTTATTTGAAATTATTGTTGATATCTCCAGTATGTGTAGGCTAGTATATGTTTTATATGTATGATTACCATTTGATATATATGAAATCAAATTAGCTCATTCCTTACCTGATACGTATATCAGCTACAGGAGGTGACAAAAATAGGGGTGTCAGCTATTGGTATAGATGTCAAGTGATTTTAAAATCAAATCAAAATTAAATTTGTATCGAAATTTATTCCAATTTCAATTAGCCCTTTAAATGACTTGAATGAATTTTTTTTCAAATTCAAATACTTTATTCACTTGAATAAAAATATTAAAAACATAGAATACAATAAAAATGTCAAGTGTATTCCTCATTAGGCTATAGCCTGTGTGGAGGAATGGTTTGTCTCTCAACATCAGAAATTATACAGTAAATAAGAAAAGACAATAACAATATCTTATAAAATAGAACTAAAATACTGCTGCTATGAACTAATGACAGTTATAATACTATACAAAAATATAATTATGAAGGAAAAATAGATATATTCTGAAAATTTTTGTATTAATCCAGACAATAGTTCCAAAGTTAATAGATAATATTCATAAATTTACTTACTAAGGAGGTGTCAGCTACAGGTTCCTTTACATTAGCTTCAAATTAAATGAATAATCTTTCTAATTTTTACTTTTTCTAATTGTTTTTTAAAAAAAAATTTAAATTTCTTCCAAGCAATGGGGGGGGGGGGGGTTACGACCCCCAAAACCCCCCCCCTCGTTACGCCTATGAAAAGGCTGAGAGTATGACCTTTACAAGGACGAAGACCAATCCAATCAGATCCAGATACAAGATCAATGAAGGAATCATTGAGAGAGATTCAGACATTCAGGACCTTGGTACTATGTTTGATTTCAAGTAACTACTTACCCTACATGTGGATAAGACTGTTGCCAAGGCCAGAAGACAATTTGGTATAATAAGATGGATAGGAAGAGAATTTAGGAATCCTGTCATTCTCCAAGTACTACACTTATCCTTAGTCCATAGTGGTCTAGAATATTGTTCCATTATTTGAAACCGAAAATGGCACTGTACCACTCAGAAGCTGTAAGCAGATCAGAAAAAAGTTGTATGTTGGCCTATGGTACTGTTAAGACTAGGTTTTCTCCTGACCTGCATTTGCCTTACCAGAATTCATGAAAGCTGCTCAAGTTAGAATCTCTGGAATGGCGAAGAATGAAGGAAGAGACAAGCATTCATGTATATAAATCCTTACATGGAAGACAGGTGATAGGAGATGTTGGTGTTGCTGTTCCATCTCGAAATTTAAGACATCATGATAGATTTGTACCAGCAGGGCATAGAGTGGCAGCTCCACTTGAGACATGTATTGTGACAGCAAATTCATTGGCAGATGAGCTTGACTTCTTTGAGAGCATCAGATTGTTCACAAGAAGACTTAAAGCTCTAGAGGAGTAATGAACTACAAGAAAAGACGAGCCTCACTTATAATCAACATTGGTTACAGATATTGTTGTATCTCATCATCTCCAGATGTTTGCAATATACAAATGCCTTGATCCATTCTATTGCAAGAAAACTTCATGTGATATAGTTGACCAATTTTTTGTAATTATTGTGATTGTATCATATAATAAATTGAAATTATTATTATTATTTTTGAATGACATATAGGTTTCTCCATTTTACTGGGTATACAGAGTGGCGGATTTACGGGGGGGGGGGGGGGGCTTTCGGGCTGAAGCCCCCCCAAAACCTCCAGAGTGTAAAGTTTTTCCTATATAATCAGTTTGAAGCTCGTAAAATATTCATTATAGCAAGAATTACCTAATTCCACTACTAAGTCTTTAATTATAACATTAGATCCCATATTTCTATAAGAGGAAAACTAATCGTCAGATAAAAACTTTAGAAAAACATATCTTTTTACAGTGTGGAATTCACACAAAGTTTATCTATTAAAACTAGATGAATCATTAGTTCATTGAAAAATTTGTATCTTATTAAAGCTCCCACATTGATTTTCATTCTTAAAAATTGAGTAATTGACCGTAATACCGGAATAATATGTTCCTTGACAAACTGTTGAACACACCAGATTCAGCCATAATTCAATCAAAATTTTCCAATATACTTTAAATTTAAGTTAATTTTATCGCCGATATGGTTCAAAGCACTAGTAAAGCTATTTTTTATTTCCCAATCATATGAATAGTTATAGTTCGGGTATGATTGATTATGAAAAATTCAAAAGCTTTCACAATACTTGTTTTCAGTTCTCCTCTACAAATATCATCAGTAGCAAACCAGCCACCCCCAAAAACATTTTCTGTATCCGCCACTGCTAGGTAAGAAGGTGGCATTGGCTAATTCAGCAAAATAACACCCTTTCTATTTTGGAATATTTAGGAAGCTCCTTACTATTGATGTTGTGCACAATATAACAGCTTTCTGCACTAAATTTTGCACCCACACAGGCAGTCTCAACTTTATCATCCTCTCAGACAGCTCTTTTGGTATTACACCTGTAGCCAATATTATCAAAGGCATAATACAGCAACTCTCTCTTGCCTCTACAAATCTTTTATCTTCTCTGCCAGAGGCAGATATTTGTGCAGTTTCTTGTCACTGTATTGCTTTATTATTGCCTACTGTGAGAGTTTGGTATGCCTATGTATATTAATAATGTGGTTTGGTTTTGTTTGTCAATTAATATATGATATCTGGTCTATTGGTGGCTATTGTTTTGTTTGAGAGTACTGATCCATCCCAATACAACTTGTGAGTTGCATTCTTCAAAACTACATTGTTTCATCTTCAAACTGAGTGTATTGAGAGTATGGGACTGAATTGGGCAACAGGCTGTGTAGACACGCCAAACTCTGATGTACACTCCTTGCCACCTGGTTGTGCCTATGGGTTGTATGTGTCCATTGCTACCAAAGTCTGACATGCGCTTGTCACATGTTGGATAGTCTCAGATGCCTGGTGACATCTTTGGCATGTATCTGTTTCCAGGTTCTCCTTTATAATGAATTTGAGGCAGTTCTTGGTAGCAACACACTGATCCTGGATAGCCAACATGAAACCTCCAGTCTCTGCAGAGATACCCCCCGCCAAGCCAAGCATTGGATGCTTCCTGGCTTATAAGAGGGTTACACAGATCATGACCATGGCGGCCAAGCAAATGCTCCTCTAACCACTTCTGGTGTATATAGTGGCTATGTGGTACCCACCCGACCTGAGATCTGCAACTGCAGCATGACAAAGATCAAGTGGTGTATATGAATCATCAGCTGCCACAACAAGCTGGTGCAGGTGTGCATTGTAAGTGAGGAAATAATTGCTAAGAGACTATGCTTTTGCGCCTGGCAAAGCCTGTGAACATCAGCCAGGCCTCTTCTACCTGTACTTCTTGGTACTATTATTATATTATTATTATTATTATTACAACCTGGGTATCATAAAAAAAATCTACCTGGCCGAAAATCAATTGAGGGGATTCAAAAAAATATTCTGGGAGATAAAATAGGAGGCGATACAACAAGGATGTAGATACATATGGAGCAGAGAGGGAAAAATATATATTGAAAAATCAACAGAGGATAATAAAATACAAGTGCGATGAAATACAATATCACAGAACAATAAGTGGAAAATATAGTGATCAATTGAAAAACATAAAGTTAGAATACCTATGAATACTTATACATTGGCATTTAGAACAATAAAGACAATATTCACCATGAACATGAAAAGTGTGAGAGGTAAGCTCTCTCTTTATTGCATAAGGAATAGATGACTCTTTTATTGCGAAATCAAAAAATATTTTTCTCTTTTTTCCATTGTCCAACCCATTGAAAAATTAAATTAAATTGTGTGCACAGTTTCGCTGATCTCCTAAATTTATAAAATTCTAAAAATAAACTGAATAGATAATTTGTTGTAGGTATCAGAAAACTATCTTGATAGATTGTATATTGATTGGGACACAATTCAATTCAATTCAATTTATTCAGGAAATAAATACAATACAGTAAATAGTTACAATATAATATGAATAGACACCCTGCTTGGATGATTAGTCCGTGTGCAGAGAGGAGTCAGTATTGAACAGAATGAGTTACATAGGGAAAAAATCAGTAGAATAAAATACATGATAATAAATAATGCTAGTTATGTTGAATAAATTAAATAGTACAAATGTAAAAAAGAAATGAAAAATGTTTTTTGAAAAAAAATTCTCTTTTTCTCTTTCACTCAACGGCGTTCATGGAGCTCATTTAATAATAACAGCTTGAAAATAGGTCCTGATAGGATGATAGGATTACTAATATAGGAATCAAATCAGTTAAAGAAAATATTTATCTGTATGGTGATATAGGCAGAGCCTCTGCAGCATCTGCACCGATAGAAAGCAGCCACCTGCTCACTCTCCGCTTGTAGACAGCAATGCTACACCCCTCATAATTTGTTGAAATTTCTGCAGGAATATTGCGGTATAGCTGTAACGGGGGGTTATTACTTTACTCAATTAATTTCGAGTTTTCAATAAAATAAACTTATTTTATTTTCATATCTCAACTCAATATATATAAACACAACAATCTTTAATTATTATTAGCTATGCATTAATATTCCATAATAATCTTAATTTAAAATACAAACAAAGTTTATATGTGGGGGGGGGGGGGACAAAACAAAACATGAATTGTCTTCGCTTTGCCTCTTGCGAGATTAACAAGAACCTTGTGGTGTCTTCGTTATAAGATCTTAAGTTTTTTTTATAAAAAAGAATTTACCTTTGAAAATATGTATCCTCGCTCAATTTGGCCACGAAGTCCCAAATTCTGGCTCTGGCCCCAGCGTATGATAACACTCCTAATGTAATAATCCTTGTGCCCTTAATGCTGTCAAGATTTGGACTGAGTCTCTAAATTCTGAACTTTAACAGCCTTAAGCACACAAGTGGTACTCACTCTTGTACCTCAAAACAATCTCTTCCTTTAGTAATTTCACTCTGTATTTATATTGAAGCCAGAAACTCAGCCTTGAATTCTTCCTGGCCAAACCAAACTCAGTTTACAAAACATTCTTATTGTATCATTGAAAATGATTACATTACCAATTCATTAGTAAGCATTGATTACTAAATCAATAACAAGTCGGTTTTAAAGATTACATTACTAATTCATTAGTAAGCATTGATTACTAAATAACAAGTCAGTTTTCATTCACCTTGGTGTGATCAACAATAGATATATGTTTACATATTAATGAACCAACTTCTAAAATTATGTTGGTTTGGATATTTTATATATCCATGACATAGCCAGTGTGCTAAATAGAAAGAATTTCCCAATTGAGTAGTATTGTTCAGTTGAGGGAATTGGATATTGGTATATAGTCTGTTCCTATAGTAAGGTGATTATGCTGAATTTCTGTAAAAATAAAGTTACTTCTTTTAATAAAGGTCAGAAGGTTTTTAATGTACAATTGTTTTATATTTAAGACCGGGAATTCCTGAAAAAGTAAGTGTGTTGGATATCTGTAATTTCTGACCAATAACGTTTTGATAAGTGCCCTCTGGGAGACAGCAAGAGGCCGCAGGATATTAGATGAGGCACCACCCCATGCCAAGATGCCATACTCAAGCAATGTCTGCACATAAGCGTAATACACAGTCCTGCAGTGACCAGCACTCAGGACATGCCCCAGCTGCCCAAAAGCATAATTCAGTTTTCGCAGCCTCTGCTTGAGATACTGCACATGAGCCACCCAACTCAGTTTATGATCGAAAATAATTCCTAGATATTTATACTGTCTAACTTGATCAATGGATGGACAGCGACAGCCA
This sequence comes from Conomelus anceps, assembly GCA_948455865.1. Classification (NCBI taxonomy): domain Eukaryota; kingdom Metazoa; phylum Arthropoda; class Insecta; order Hemiptera; family Delphacidae; genus Conomelus; species Conomelus anceps. The sequence continues at coordinate 61,189,574 of OX418217.1, read as the reverse complement.
CCAGACAATGGGTCGCCACATGAGTGCATCCTAAGCACCCTGGGTCCAGGGCCTTCTCGAAGAAAAACTGGCATGAAAACACTTGATGAATAGGTTACTTGTAATAATTATCAGATAAACTTCATCCTTCACTATGAAATTATAACAGACAACAAATTATGAGCAAATTGCATATAGCAAACAAGATCAATATTAATAACCAACAGGACACAATTTTCATAAACAAATGAAATGATGGAAGAATGAGTAAGGCGAAGTTCACAAAAAGGCTTAATGCATCAAACTAACTTAAAGTACCGGAACACAATAAATGCTCAATAGAGATTAAATCTATCTTATCAATACCGGTAGACCTACAGATAATACGAGTTCTCCATGACAATCCATATCAAAATGAAAGAACAATTTATTAATCCTTCACCTTCTATGATGTTCAATAATAGAGCAGAAAAGAAGAAGTGAAAAATACTAAAATTTATTAATAAAATAGGGTTCACAGCAACACATACAAAAGCCAAACAACCAACATAAAAACCGAATTAAATCCTAAAACTCAAAAATAATTAATTAACTACGCAAATTACATAAATTAAATAGTTATATACCTCAATCATTAAGTACATGGATCAATTATTAGAAATAGAACAGACAAAAACGTTCAATAGTATTCAAGATGTCAAAAGTTCAATTACAGAAGAAAACATATTTGAATGCATCATGATAAATATTAGAAGCATGAAGAAACACTGGGAAGCACTCATAGCAACCTTAGGGAAAACACTAAATAGAGTAAAATTACTCATACTGATTGAGATTAACTGGAAAGAGAAGGAGATAGATTCATATGATATCCCAGACTTTAATCAAAACATATGCCTCAGAAGAGATTACCGCTACCCAACTGACCTGATATACCAAGATTTTCAAGTTTTTAGCGTTAGACAGTTTTACTTGAAAGTATTATTGCCCATATATATTACAATAAAAACTCAATATTCAATAATCTAGTTCACCCATATAACACAAGAAATCTTAGTAATTTTGGTATTATCCATCCCCGACTCCTTCATAACTGCTCAAGGTACAATAGTAAGTATATTTGTCATATTTTATATAGATATATCCCCAAACACCTAAAACTAATGGAAAACTCCAGCATAAACACTTACAAATTCCATTTGAATAGATGGTTATTTGAAATCGGTAGGGAGGCTGCTGAGCAACTGATTCAATCCGCCTTTAGACATTATAAATTCCATTTTATTAGTACCATAGTAGTTGTGTGAATTTACTACTGTCTTTTGTTCTTTTATGTCTGCATTTGTTTTTATGATTATTTTATTGCTAAGAATTTGAATATTAATTAATATGTGATTGGTTATTATATTCTCCTTGTACTTGTTGGTTATACTGCTCAGTTTTACAAATACTGTATTATCCGTAACATGAACTCATTCTCCACACTCAGACTTCTGTCTTTGTGGGGAATATTCACAGAGTATGTTTCGGAAATCTATATTGTACATGGATGTATTTTGTGAATAAAACTTTATTTGAAATTGAATTTGAATCGCATAAGTTTCAGTACAAAGGAAAGATCTGGTGGTGGTATACTGATATATTATAAAAATGAACTGAACATCAATGTAATACTGTACCTCTAAAATTGACAGCTAGCAAATCACTGATATTTGAATTATCCATGAATAACAAAAATTACTTGATTGCTGTATTCTTTAAACTACCATCGAGTATATATAACAATTTAATGACCAAATAGAAAATTGGCTGCAATCTGCGCTAGTTAAAAATAGCAAAATCTGATAATTATTACGGTATGGGAGATATAAATATCCATGAATAACACAAGCAACAAAACGTCAGGGAAACAGTAATTCTTTTAGAGGAAAATATCAATCTGCAGTCACAAAGTTATCTGAAAATGTTGCTGCATACAGCTGGATTGTAAATGGGAATAAAAGAACCAAGGGCGGATTAAAGGGGGGGGCGGAGGGGGCGACCGCCCCCCCCCCCGAGGGCTTGCACATTTTAAAAAATTAAAAAGAGTAACACTTGTGACATGCACACGGTTAAATTTTAATTGTCCCGCCACAGACGGAATACCTCCAACTTGTCTTACCACTCCGCTTCCGCCGCCGGGAATTAATAAATGTTGTAATACTTATTTTGCCTTATTTTCTATATTACCTTTACTTTATCTTTAACTGTTGACATGATTTTAATTCAATGACGAATTAACAAATGACAGAGAATGAAGGAAATCTTATATCAAGTGAAATTAGTTTGAATAAGATTAATCTTTTATAGAATAGGTAGGGGCATATACATCTCTGTTTGTTTTTGACCTAATACATATTTATTGTAGTACTGGTATTATGAAACATGAAAGAATGTTGAGATTAATTTAAATATATATATATATAGGTCTAAAAATCATCACGATCACGAATGAATTGCTTAGACTCTGTTCATTTCTCTGTAAATTTTGATAAAAATTAAGCTAGCAAAGCAATTTTTGTTCAAGACATATTGTATTGTATGAAAAAATTTGTATTCCTAATTCCACATGAATATACAGAAATAAACTACTCTAGCTAGGGGAAATTTGATTGTTCTTAAACACGAAAAATTATATTTCTACTACATTTTAAGTGCTAGAATGGTGTAAAATGCGGTTAAAGGCTACTAAATTTCCAAAAATTTTATTCCATACCCCCCCCCCCCCCACAAACGGGTATTTTTGGGGTATGTCGCCCCCTCCCATAAAAATTCATTAATCCGCCACTGAAAAGAACCAACCAGGGAAGAACTATATGTTGACCATATAACATCAACATGCGCGTAGACCATATAAACACCAAATAAACCTAACCCAAATAGAAAAATTGATTATCAAAACAAAAATAGCAGATCATTACATGGTGGGTTTCAAATTAAATAATATCAGAACAGAGACAATAGTAGATAAAAAAAAACAGAGATAAATCTCAGCTAGACTTGTATAGGAAATATGATTGAAAGTACAAACTGGAATGATCATCTAAAATACTACAGCTTCTCCTTGTATTGACAATATAAAACCAAAACTTATAAAATATCATATTGAAAGCCTGAAACAAATTCTCCTATATCTATATAACACAATATTAAAACATGGATGATTCCAACAATGATGAAAACAATGCTACTCAAACCCATTTATAAGAATGGTCATAAAAAAAGACAATCAAAATTACAGACCAATGGGTGCAATTTCAATATTAGAATTCATAATTCATGATGATATGCTGGATAAAAACCAATATGGCTTTGTTCCCGGTAAATCCGCAACCCAATTATTGGAGAGGATGTCATACTCATTTAATAAAAATATAGATAGGAGGAGCTTAACCTTTGCAGTACTCTATTAGACCTGAGCAAAGCATTTGACATTATCCAACATGAAATACTAATAAAGTAATTGAATGTGATGGCAGTATGTGGGGTGGATTTAGAAATTTTCAAGAACTATTCTACGGACAGGGAAGCAATTGTTAAAATTGGAAACAGTAATTTTTTACTCCAAAATCCCAATCATTCAGGGTTCCCCATTATCACACTTGCTATTCAATTTATACATAAGCGATCTGAAAAACTGCAATTTTAAGGGAGAGTTCTATAACTACACAGACGATACCATATATCATTCTATTTACACACAAAAACTTATCAGTTGCAGCCGAAAATATACAGAAAGACATAAATACAATCACAAAATATTTTCACAACTAATTTCATATTAACAGTAGCCTACTGTACAAAAACTAAAACGATAGTATTCTATAACTAGGCTTACCATTTCTCTGGGATTAGCCCGGTAATTCCGGGATTCATGTGTGTCTCCGGAAAAAAATCCGGGATTGATTTATCTCTGGGAATTTTAGTAGTGATGGTGAAACAGTCAGTGCTCAGTATTTGTTGATAACAGTCGAGTTTGCTTTCTCACTTGGTGTTTTTAGTTTTTTTGCTTGGTCTTTCAATGGGTCCAAATATATGTGTACGTTTACTGAAAAACTTCAACTTGAGTTTCAGTTTCTTAAATGCTGTGAAGATAACAGTGGTCGTGTTCACTGTTCAAATTGTATTTCAGAGTTTTCAATAGAACATGATTGATGAGCAAACATTGACCTACAATACCGAATACCATCAGTAAATTGAAGCTTAAATGGTTATCTTTGCTCAAGAAATGAGAAAAATGGCAAGAAGACTATGTCTAAATGCAGTAGAGTATTTCAAAAATATACTCAAGCTGGTGAAATTTGGAATGTGCTACAAGGTATATATCAGCGCCTGTGGAGCGGGTGTTCTCAGTTATGGGAAACGTTTGATCAGCTGAAAGGGGAAGGTTGTCCTTAAATATTGTAAGAGTGCTGCTCTATATAAAAATTAATGCAAAACTGTCATGTGTGGACTTTTTTTAAAAAAAAACCAAAGGGGACAAAGTGTTTTTGGGAAACGTTATTTCCTGTGAATAATATTTTTTATTTAATTATTTTTTGCAGTAAAATTTCACAACCTTTTCCCTTTCTTGTTCTTGATTTTCCACTAAAAAATCAATTTTATTTATAATTAGTTAATTTATTATCTAAATAGTCTCATTCTGATAGGATTGATATAGTATTACAATAATTATTTTTGTATTAAGCCTATAGAAAATAAATTGATTGATTTTATTTCAAATGACCAATGATATTATTATTATTTAATACAAACAAGCACTTAATATTGATAAATATATTTTTTTAGAGAAGAAAATACATTTTAAAAAATCTAAAAAAGCTTGTTCTACATATTTTATACTCTTTTTTTTACTCTGAAAAAATACCGGGATTAGGGTTAGAAAAATATGGTAAGCCTATCTATAACCCAAAATTAAATCTGTGATGATTTCCATGACAAAATACTTATAATGAACAATCTAATATTAAAACTGACACTGTATTCCACTTATATATATATATATATATATATATATATATATATATATATATATTGTATATATAGTTTTACTCACTTATATTGGAGATTTTAGAGGGATGCATTTCACTTCTGAAAAGAAGCTTCATCAGCCTGCCGCCAGGGGTCATGCTTTGTTGAAGTTAGGATTAGGCCATTATATGTTTAAAAATTGTGCATTTGTTTGAAGTGTGTTTGGTCGTTGAGTAAGTTGGTTCTATCTTGTTTATGGTGTTTGAATATTTCATATTGCTCCAGTGTATTTAGTTTGTGGCTTTTTTGGAATGTGTGAAGAATTTCTGCCTTCCATACAAAAAATTCAACACCATAGTGAAACAAGCTATAAACTCAGAAAACAACAGCAGAAGAGTTGATAACCTGAGACATGACGTTTTAGACGGGTTACACACTGCTGGTGTCTCATACATTGCGTCTTAAGACATTTGATGTGTCGTACAGAAAGTGCACTAGTGCGCATGTGCCAGAGCAGTTGTAAGACATGTTTTACAAACACCGGCCAACTGGTCTCGTGCGACGCGTGTCTGAAACAGGGATGTCACGTCGCACTGATGTCTCAACTGTGTGTAAGTCCCCCTTTTAATAACATGGGTTGGTTTTAGATTAAAATGCCTCAGACATGACAGATGTCTTAGACATGATGTCTAAGACACCAGTGTGTAGAGGCCCTTAAAAATCATCAAAAAACTGTAATACATGCAACAAAATTACACCTCTGAAATCAAGACAGCTCAGTCACTACAACAAAAAGCAGAACTACTCAACCTAACCTTCACCAAATCAGACAAAGGAAATATCACAGTCATAATACACACTGATGATCTGAACAGAAAAATAGATGAATTCATACAAAACAATGTAATTCATACAAACAAATCCAAAGAGACACCCAAATTCCAGATCATAATAAAAACACTATAAATAAAACAAAACACCTTTCTAATGAAACAGATAAATGACACATGAAGCAAACTCACCCTTCTGCACCAACTCTTCAAGCCCTACCTAAAATACATAAAGAAAGCACACTAATCAGACCAATCATAAGTTACAGAAAAGCACCAGGATACAAATTATCCAAACAGATAGATAGCCATGATATAGAGAACATACTCAAAACACGAAACAACCCACCTGAGCACACAAGAACAAATAGAGACATTAGAAATCATCACATCACAAAACCACTTCACACACAATAACAAGTATTACACCCAACCAGAAGGACTACCAATGGGATCCCCAATCTCCAGCATCCTAGCAGAAATATTTTCACAGCACATAGAGAATATACTAAAAAACACCAAACATTCAAACAAAATAATTTACTGGCACCGCTACGTTGATGACATTATTGTACTCTACAATGGAAAGCAAAGACAGTGCCAACATCTCCTAACAGAATTGAACAAAACCCATGGAAACTCACAATTCACAGCAGAATATGAAACAGATTACACCTCAAACTTCTTAGACCTCACCATCAATAAACTAAATAACATGCACAAATTCAAAATCTACAGGAAACCAATAACTCTCACAGACACACTCATTCACAACTCGTCCAACCATCCACATCAACACATACTTGCTGCTTTTAACTCCATGATCCATAGACTCTTAAATGTTCCACTATCACAAGCTGACCACCAACAAGAAATCAATACAATCAAATATTTAGCACAATAAAAACGGATACAACACCAATCTAGTAGACAAAATCCTGAATAAAATGAAAAATAAAAATCCAAAACCTGCAAACCAAAACAGATTTGTCACACTCACATATTTGACCAATCACACAAAATAGCACTATTCTCACTACTATTCTACTACTATTCTCACAATAGTGTATGAACTATATGCTTGTGTCTGTATATACTGTACTTTTATTATTAATTTTGTCATGTAAAAGTGAGCAAATAAAGTTTAAAAAAAACATTATTATTATTATTATTATAAGCATCCATTACTTCCTCAATCAACTTCAGAGCAAAACCTGGATTTTTCTAGTATTTAAATAAGGGCGCTTGTACAGTGGGGCAATACTCCAGAAGATTTTCACAATCGCTAAATCAAATGCATGCTGTAAAATGTATTCATACACCATTCCATAGAATGTGTTTGATCATTTTGCTATGGTGATTATCAAGTATTGATGTGCCACTACTGTGCAAGCAGCACTCTTGATAAAATAAATATTTTTTGTGGATTTATCATGATTCAGTTGTGAATAAACCTATATTCAGGTGTGAATAAATGTGTTTGCAGGCGTTCATTATAAAATTATTCACGACATTAGAAATTATTATCAATGGATGGTTGAAATAAATCCATTGAGAATGAGCACTAAATATAAAACCTTATTCAAATAACCATTATGCCAAACTTGAAATTTTCTAATGATTTTGTAATTCCTGGATTTTTGGGTTTCCTGCAGTTGAATGTTACTGTTGATGTTATTCATTACATTCAGCTATAAATTATGAATATAATCAGACATCATCTTATTCCTCAATTCTCAATTTATAAAGAACATAATAGAATTAATCATCTGAAATCTAAATAATTTAATTACCAAGCTATTACTGTATCATCAATAACTGTAGCTACTGTATTTATTATCATATTGAGGAGTAGGCTGGATTTCAGAAGCCTCAATTTCCTTCTACTAGGTATGATATGCATATACCATACATTATAATAATACAAGATTTGTTTTTTTCACATCAAAATCTGTGGTTGAAATAGAAAAAGATCCAGAGAGAAATTTATCCACTGTCCAGTCTAGTATAAAAATTGGTCTTGTAGAATAGCCTGGTTATTTGGGAATTATTTTTGAACAAATTTACCTAGACAGTATTTTTCTATACTTTCAAATATTTCACTTGTTCGCCAGTATTTCGATGGAAATACACTAGATTTGCTCAGTCCCTTTTAGTAAGCCATTCGTCGGATTTGATTTAATAAATTCGATTTCATAAAGGTTTCAAGTGTGGTTTTGACTATACTGTCATTGCATATTTTGCATCCAAAATTAGATTATCTATAAGTTCTTTTCGAATTTTATAATGGTGTATTCATCAACAACATTCATCCAATTAAGACCTAAAAATGAGCCTTTTTGTCCTATTTTATCAAATATTTTTATAAAATCTTTGTACTGTACTTGTTGTGAAGTAGCACACAATTTTATATCTATCTACATCTGTATTACAATGGATTTTTCAGCTCATTTTTACATAGGCTGATATTAAGTGATCAATTTACAACGTAAATGAGGAAACTGTCTCTTTAGAATGAAAATAGATTCACCAGAAAAACAGAAATTTTATATTCATATTTCTAAAGAAAGAGTAGTTCTGGAACATGTTCTTATTATGGACCAGAATAATTTTCTTATAAACTTGGTCCAACTCTGTAATTTTGATCAGCTTAATCACCTCCTAAAGGACTTAAAGAATTTATAACATATTTTTTAATAAACCAACAGAAGCCAATAATATACCAGCAGTATATACATGATGACTTCCCACAAATATTCTTTCTTATTATTTTCATGGAAAGATATAAATACTAAAAGCTTTGAAAGATACATCATGATTTGGATTTTCTATGATAGCAATTGCATGTTTTTCAACAATAAATCTGTAATTTTGATTCTCTCTTCTTCCTTTTTGACATATTATTCACGAGTAGATCACGAGAAGAAATATATGTCTTGAGAAATACAATATAACTAGTTTCAGGCTACGAACAATGAGTTTTATCGCATCACATTCTTCTATATAAGCTATCATCTTTGAATACTAAAAAAGAAAAGAAACCAACTGAAACGTTCACAGCATGGTTTACAACAATGTTTTGTGTAGGAGTATGTCTGTCAGAAGTCCAAGGATATCCTTTTAAATTCATAATTCTATGAATTGATACTTCTAAAGAAATAGAATAAATAGCACGGATATTTTAAATTTATATAAATTTTGACTTCCATTCCTTCAATAAAACAAAATAATGATTTTTCCTTCTTTTTTTTGGATTGAAGTATCCAATGACTTCCTCAACTCGTCCTTCCTGCTCCTTAGAAAGTACTCATCCAATGGCTAGATTGCTAGCATCTGTGTCGAGGATGAATTTTCCTTAAAATGTCAAATTTAACAGACGATATTCTATGTAGAACCTTTATGACCCATCTTTTTTCTTGACCAAAACGATTATTTGATAAGGGAACTTATGTTAACTAGAATAGAATAGAAACACTTGAGATTTGATTAATATCGGTTTTGAGTGATCTTTAATTTTTATTTATTTATTTATTTATTTATTTATTGCTGTCTTACATTCATGCGCAGTTTTTAAGAAATATATAATTATTAATGCATGACACATTGAATAGATATATCAATTACATAAAATACTGACCATTATAGGAATACATAAAAAATTGACTATTTTAGCAACACATATAGAGAATAATAATAATAATAATAATAATAATAATAATAATAATAATAATAATAGGTATATGTATACTTACATCTAATACAACACAGTCATCATCGTAGAACATGAATGTAAGCCCCACCAAAGCAAAGCTTGTGTGTGGGAATTTTAATTTACAAAGTTTCATATTTAATAATGGCTTAAATTAATTGATTGATAGCACCAAAAATGAGAATATTTAACAGACACTTTGAGAATATAGTATACAATTTTACAAGGATTCAACTATAACCAGTGGCGTAACTAGAGTTGACTTATGGGGGAGTTTTACCCCCCCCCCCCCCCCCACCAAGGTCAACCACTCTTACATAGTTACATATTACTCTCATCAAAAAAAATCTCAGAATATAGATATAATATATATTATACAACAATCATGTAGGGTAAAGGAACCAGAAGCTGACGACCCCCCCCCCCCCCCCGCCAAGCTGACACATCTTCATATTTTTTCTTATTATTAAGGCCATAGTGGGTAGTTTTGAAATTCAAACCATTGAGAATTAAACTGGTATTTTGTGCATAAACTGGCACCATTGAATCATGTGCTAGGCATCATTTTTGACGGGGAAAAATACTTTGAGTATAAGCTGTCAGACAAGAATCCTTTATTTCTAGGTGGAATTCTTCAGGAAATATCGAAGTAAGAGTGTTTGAAAATCTCAAAGTACTGTCAAAATAATCATTATTTAAAATTAACTAATGCTTAGAATGCTAGAGCTCGAATATATGTTGATTATAGCCTGAGTTCACCTATTAGGGGATGATTTTCATATTTTATGTTAATTGGGGGGATGTCAACGTATTAAGTATGTTTTTCAACACATACAAAGTAGCTGACATGGTATGTCAGCCACTGGGGACCATGTCTGAAATTTTATTTGAAATTATTGTTGATATCTCCAGTATGTGTAGGCTAGTATATGTTTTATATGTATGATTACCATTTGATATATATGAAATCAAATTAGCTCATTCCTTACCTGATACGTATATCAGCTACAGGAGGTGACAAAAATAGGGGTGTCAGCTATTGGTATAGATGTCAAGTGATTTTAAAATCAAATCAAAATTAAATTTGTATCGAAATTTATTCCAATTTCAATTAGCCCTTTAAATGACTTGAATGAATTTTTTTTCAAATTCAAATACTTTATTCACTTGAATAAAAATATTAAAAACATAGAATACAATAAAAATGTCAAGTATATTCCTCATTAGGCTATAGCCTGTGTGGAGGAATGGTTTGTCTCTCAACATCAGAAATTATACAGTAAATAAGAAAAGACAATAACAATATCTTATAAAATAGAACTAAAATACTGCTGCTATGAACTAATGACAGTTATAATACTATACAAAAATATAATTATGAAGGAAAAATAGATATATTCTGAAAATTTTTGTATTAATCCAGACAATAGTTCCAAAGTTAATAGATAATATTCATAAATTTACTTACTAAGGAGGTGTCAGCTACAGGTTCCTTTACATTAGCTTCAAATTAAATGAATAATCTTTCTAATTTTTACTTTTTCTAATTTTTTTTAAAAATTTTTTTTAAATTTCTTCCAAGCAATGGGGGGGGGGGGGGTTACGACCCCCAAAACCCCCTCTCGTTACGCCTATGACTATAACTACTTAGATTAGAATATAATAGTACATTATGACACTCAGTACTCAGAGTGGAATGAAGAACTTTTACAAGCGAATAGTCAAGTTGTCAATGAATTATGTTGTTTGAAACAACGCGATAGCACCACAAAAGAGAATATTTAGCAGACACTTTGAGAATATAATATACAATTTTACAAGCATTTAACTATAACTACTTTTTTCTTTAGATTAGATTATTATAATAGTACATTATAAAGTACTTTGTTAAATTGTTATTAGGATTGTAATTTCAAGTAGATTGTTAAAGAAGTTTTCATTGTAGAATATCTGAGTTTGTTTGTTAATAGATTATATTTACTGGTTATTTAATTAGTTGTGTTAAAGTAGAGTTCTTACTTGTAAGCTTGTGCCTTATTAATTATCAGATTCTATTCAATTGTAATTTATTGGTGTTATTTAATAAATTTCAGTCTCATTTTGTAATTGTCGTTTTTATTGAATCCACGGTGAAAAACTGTTACAATAGTTATTCAAGCAAGTTATTCCATCACTGTCTTCTGCTCATCGTTGCGGTTTCCATCGTTACAATACTTTCAATTTTCTTTCGTGATCTAGTCTGAGAATTAAAATATTTTCTACTTGTTCTGTCTACTAATTTAAGTAAGAGTTTCTTAAACGATTCTGCTATTTTGGGGATTGACGTTTTGGATATTAACATTGATGGTTGGCAGTGGCGTAACGTTTTCCAATTGGGCCCCCCCGCAACCGATTATCCGGGCCCCTCTCATCTAAGTCATATAAATATCTCCCCTCACCCTTGCCACCCCTCCCTGAAAAGCTTGCATAATTATTTTGTGGGCAGTAAAAAAAAATGTAAGAACTAAACACCTTTTTATCTATTAAATAATAAAATTAAATCATGTTTCAAGGGGGGCTAGTCTAATGATTTTGGCTGTAGCCTACGGGCTCCTGAAAGATGGAAATAGTTGAGAGTTGATTATATAATGAATAATTAATCTTGAAACTTAGACACCTTGAAATTGATGTCTTCCATAGGATCCACATTCACATCCTCCTTATTAGCACCTTCGCTCCTTTTCCCAGAAAATGTGTTCTCTCAGAATTCGCCTCGTTTGCAGACACGGACACAGGTTCAATTTTTAATAAAAAGGCATTTTATCTAAATTCCCGCAAAATTACTAAATCAGGAAAAGAGAAAAAAATGTAAGAAATTTATTCTTAAGAGGCAGAAGAGAGAAAACGTAAACTACTTATACAGTACTACTTGATCCTATTATAAGAAAAAAATTCAACTGCGTTGGGAGAACTGACACAATTAAACCAAAACTATTATTTATATACTTATACAGTAATCACGCAATTTATCCGATATATCATGGGTATAAATATTCCTTCTGAACATTTCTAAAAAATGTACTAGTCGATAAAAAATAGAAATAACTAAAACATGACCGTACAACATCACAATACCATAAACGCAGCATGTTGAAAAAAAGAATAGAAATGGAAAAAAATGGCACTCCAATTAAATAATAAAACTCGCGATCACGAACTGAAGTAATATACATACGGTTTACTCTAGGCCAATTTACCGGACACGTGTAGGCCTACATGCATCCAACTGGACGATTTGAAAGAGACTGAGTTCAAAATACTGTATGAAGAAAAATATTGGCTTTGATTTCTACACAACCCCCCCTTTCAATTACTTCGTATATGTTAATATACATTGAGGAATTTGATGGGAAAATAATATTAATTTCCTCCAATATTTGCACTGAGGAGACATAGCCGTCAAGATTTAAAACAGTCTAGATAAGTTTGTTTGAAGAGTATTTTGTCCTCGGTATGTCTCCATTCCTGAAGTCACAACATCCTGCTTCTAAATTCCTTCACTAAAGCTATCTGCGAAATGATAAAGTAAACAGTAAACATTGACCAGCCAATTCATTCATTCTTCTTCCTTCAGTGTTATTTCTTTTGAAAAAAAAAATATATTTCAGTCTGGGCACGGTCCATTTCTTGAAAAAATATATTTTCATTCCGGGCCCCCTTATAGCCCGGGCCCCCCCGCGCCGCGGGGTCTGCGGGGGTGTACGTTACGCCACTGATGGTTGGCTTAGTTTTCATTGTGTGCAGTAGCCTAGTAATATTAGTGTGTGTCTATATCGATTTCATGTGTTTATGTATGTTCTAGTATTCTGTTGTTTTTGGTGAGAGAAATCTATCATGATCATAAAAACCACAATAATATTATCATATTATACTATCCATTATACTATTTGGGTGAAACAGGTTAGGGGCCTAAATCTGTTAAACCATAGCCCAATATCTAAATATTTATAGCTTTATTAGCCTGCTTTTAGAGAAGATATCACTGATTGATCATCTGGCTGTTCACTTCCTTTTCGTGTTTTATTTCTTGTCTAGTAACGTACGGGGTACTGTAAATCAAAATTCTGTGCAAGCTTGGCTTGAAAACAACGAATTCTACTACCAGCCCTTCAGTACCAGACCGTTACATGCCCTTTCGAATGAACGACAGAATTGAAAAGTCGATAACCTCTTACGCCTTTTTACATCTACAAAAACAGGCTCGCATCGCCGACCTTATTTTGCTCTTGATAAAGACGATAAGCGGCAAAACTTTGCGGGTTTATTTAGTTCAGTGCCGAAGTAGGCTACGCGCTTTTTACTCGTCAAATATATGTGTTGGACTTGGACAGTTTTCTTATAACAAAAACTTCATAGTGAAAGCTCAAACGTTACATTTCCTTGACAGCTTACCCCTAGTACTACAGTGTTGAAACTCAACTACACTGTAATATAGAGTTTCACAACATATTTAGAAATATTCATGTTTTATATATGTCCGAGTGGGATAGAAAATGTTCTGACATTAAAACTGACACTGCATTTCTAGTTAATTATTATTTTCAATAACTAAAACTGAACGGATGCATTTCGCTTTTGAGAATTTTCTTGTACACAGGGTCATCTCATCACTCCAGTTTTAGTGAATAAAATTAATAATTATATAGAAATACAGAGCCACTTTTCATGTAAGATTGTTCATGAAGTATTTCGTCCTGGAATACGTCACAGATTTTTGAATATAATTTTCTAGAATGTCAGTGGAGAAATATTTATTATTAATTCATGTTTGCAGATCTTCAAAAACGTAATATTTTAGCAATTTGCTATATCTCACACGAATTGATTGTTCGAACAGTATGCAAATACCATAACAATGACGACAACTTGAATCAGGAAAAGAACCTGAGATCTTTAATTACCTTTCAGGTTTGCCAACCTGGTATCATTCAGAGCATCTGAACATTAGAAAATCAGAAGTATTTTGTGTACTAGATACTTGGAGTAAATTCTACACAAAATAAATTTTGTGCACTGGATATTTAGAGTAAATTCGGGTCAGTTACTATTTCACAATAATCACATTTTAACACGAAAGTAAGCTCAATATTATCAGTAAACTCTTAGACAATTGAGATGAGCCCCAAGAGAAAACGGTCAAAATCATGATGCACAGTGAAAAAACGTTGAAGCTTTCACATAGAAGATGAAACAAGATGAGAAAACTATTGATACAGATTTTGTAACATGAGGAAAATAACCAGATATAAGTCATTCATCGTAATCAGAAATATTTTGATGCCTTCAGTATCTGTCTTTCTTTCAAAACAAGTCAAACATTATTTGATAGGGACAGAAAAACACGAAGGAGAAGAAAGAGAAAATGATAAAGTGAATAATTATTTCATTGGCAGACGTTTGACTTCGGGTGCTTCAAGAATTCAAAATGCTTTTTAATGGTGATTGAAAGGAATTTTTTTCCTTTAAAGTGACAGAAAAGGTTTGTATACGTCTGTAATGCAGAGTCATAATAAAATAATATAAGAGTCATAAAATTCAATCTTAATGTATAAATACGTTTTTGACTATCTTTTTGAACTGACCAGAGCTCATTGCGTTTACTAATTAGAGAAGCTCGTCTAAGTACACTTTACTCCATACACATGTAGGCCTATACACCAAGTGCCAAATTAATACACTCGAAGAGCAATCAGTGCTCTAGAAACACCAATGTACGAGATAGTAATACAGTAAATTGAATGGGTCAACCTATTCACACAAAAAATAGGCTACATCTGAAAGATAGCTTTCAGCCTTTCACTCTGACCAGTACAACACTAATAGAAAAACACGACTTGCAGCTGAACTTTTCCAGTCACACAATTTTCCTTGAGTTTACCAATTTGCTAATGAATTATTAATGGAAACTTGTAGAAACTTGTAGAGCCGTCAATCAACTGTCTCATCGCACCTCACGCAGCTACTCAGATACATATAAAAGTTTCTTCCTGTTCTTTAAAATGCTGGAGTTGAGTATTAGCCTAAACTCATGGCTCAGCTGTCATAAAAAAGGCACTTATCAGTTCAATTTGATAATAGTTTAATACACCGATACATTATTGCTTATTGTAAGCTAAGTAGGAAAAGTTTGTAGAAACTTATGTTAGTAGTCTGCTGAGTTAGAATACATTCTCGGATCAGCGTATATTGTATTCATATTAGATTATCAATGATGGAAAAATAATCATGGCATTATCTACAATAATATTCAATATAAAATTATTATTAATTCATTCATCAGCAACGTTTGGCGGCTCTGGTAGAGCAGTTGGTTGGAGCGCTTGTCTGTGATGGCTGGCTTCGTTTCCTACTGCCTTGGGTTCGAATCTCATTCAGCCATGGATGTTTCTCATCATTCACCTATTCACCTTATTACCCACGCACAAGACTCCAGGCTCATGTGGGCATCATCCGCAATAAAAACAATGTGACATAAAATCCTATGTAGCCAAGTCATGTCAATGCCATCTGCTATCTAAGGGAGTTCATAATAATTTATATTATGTGAACTTTTTTAACAGATATTGCGAATATAATGGAATATATCTTCGTATCGAAACGATAGAAAATAATCAGTCGCTGATCATGCTCTTCACTTTGGGAATGTCGAATTTGACCACTATTTAATTAGTTCAAGTTCAGCAATGTTAGTGACTACTGTTAAGTAACTTACACTCAATAATGAAATTCGAAATAAAAATGTTCATAGACAGTTTTTACGTGAGAGAAAATTTTAAATTGTAGCCTAATAGAAAACTTGTAAAATTGAAAAAAAAATGAATTCCTAAAGCTTCTTCCTATGAATTTTTCCAGATTTCTTATTTGATTTTTGATTGTATTATCACGTAATGATCATAATGGCCATATTTCCAATTGAATATGGCTATCACGACCTTCTGATTGATTGGACATTGTATTTTGTTTCATATAAGCTTTCCATGATATTGAATCTCAATAACAAACATTCACTTGACTACCGTCTAGAGTAACCTACTTGCAACTGAAAAATACAATGTAGCTAGCTACGTTGTATTCAATCAACTTTCACCTTCTACCTATAATCAACTCTTATTGGAACATGAACGCAGTGCTTCAAGCTGTTTGTCAATTACTGTCGGTTACAGTTCTCACCGTGTCACCAGAGAGAATGAATGCCATTTTTTCCAATTTATTACTAAAATTGAAGCGAAAATTATGAAAATTTCTCCATTTAAAAATTTCGACATTTTTCTCATGATAAGGATGAACTCGTGTCACGAAAAAATATTTCTCACAAGATTATATTTATATATCTATTATAGATTATTATATAAACAAAAGATTATATTTATATATCTATTATAGATTATTATATAGACAAAAGATTTTATTCATATATATAATTATATTCCTCACAAAAATATTACCTTATTTTGTAAGTCAAAGTCTAAGTAGCCTTTTAGATGGATGTGAATCAGGAGCTATTGAGAGCAAAAGAAACGGTCGAAATTCCCTTATAAAATGGTGTAAATGTGATGCATTGGTGTAGTCACGGCGGGTGGTTCGGGTTACAACCCCCTTCAGCCGGTAAAAAGGCCCCAAAAATGAGTAAGGAGGAAACCATAAAACGGTAATATCCCGGTTACTGGGGTGATAAAAGTTTCCATACGTGAAAATTAAATAATGTTATAGGTAACATTATTATTATAATGTTGTAATATTAATATATTATAATTGTATACGATTATATATTTCCAGTGGCGGTCCCAGGATTTCATTTCGGGGGGATGACCACCGGAGGTTTCGGTCCCCCCCCCCCGGAAAAAATGTGAAATTTAAAGCCTAAAAACATATTTTTATACGTATTTGAGCTCTAAAATCCAGCAGCAGATTTGGGGGGGGGGGAATACATGAGTGGGGTATTGTTATCAGGAATGTTTGAAAATGAGGCATAAAATCGTGAATTTAAGGGTGTTTTTATTGAAATGAAACCATCTTTCCAAATTTAATTGTTCACCTGTAATGATATTATATGTTAAATACAAATTTTAATAACCTTTTAATGTGTATCGTTACATCACACAATGCAGTGGCATAACTACAGGGTCAGTCTAAGGGGGGGGGGATTTTGCCGGGAGGGTTAGACTCTCAGTAAAATAGTAATTTGTAATTTGAAGTAGTAGACCTCTAACGATAAATTGATTAATATACATGGCTATTTATTTCGGGGAACTCCCAGAGAAATTTTTTAGAAAAATTACCTCTAAAACTACATGGCAAGTGATTCTAGGCATTAATTCTTCTAACTTAACACTTCAACCCACGTTATGTGTCAAAGTAAATTTTGTCTAGTTCTTGTGTTACTGTCAATGGGAGATCCGGGACCTTATTTGAAACTTCCACTTTTCTATATTTGGTCCTTCACTGCTCCTGATTGGGGTAATGTACAGTACCGTAGGCTACTTGAAAATTTTTTTCAAAATGATTGAGGGGTACTCCTTGAAAACCTTTTCAAAATAAAACTCCTACAAAACCACATTTTTAGTGATTCCAGACATATTTGACTCTTGCCAAAAATTGTCTAAAAATGGCCTGCTAAAATTCCAAGTTTTTTTTGTACCGGGTGGGGGGGGGGGAATATCCCCCTGAGCATAGTCATGCTACTGACCCAAGCTGTTGATGAAAAATGAAATTTTAACAAGAAAAATTACATCCATTATTCGCAATTGAAAAACTATTCTGTAGTCAGCCAAAATCTCCCAAGAATTTTTTGAGGATCCTGGATCTAGGCTATAGAGCGATTATCTGAGTGAATGTAGTAATAATAAATAACTAATAAAACAAGTCTGCTTTTTCTGCCATAGTAGTCCTCAGCCATGTATTAATAAGCTGGAGAATGGAGAATCCAGAAAACCCTTTCAGAACTGGCATCATTTTCAGACAAGTACTGAAGTACACAACATTTGCAATAGAAAATTAATTGTTGGTTAGGCATTGCTGTCTCATTTACCTCGCTTGTCATCAACTTTGAAAAATCTCCTTCATTTTCTTCTACTTTTAATTTTATCCTTATTTTTTACTCTTTTTCGTCTTTTTTCATTTTCATTTCTACCCTCCTACCAATTTCTATTGTCATCTCTTTTCCACTTCTTCACTGTTTTCTATCATTTCCATTCGTTCCTCTTTTCTTCATTTTCTCCTCCTTCTTCTTCTCTCTCTTCCCCTTCCTCTTCTTTTTCTCCTTATTTTTCTTTTCCTTCTTCTTCTCCGTTTGGGGGGGGGAATTTCCCCTTCCCCCCCGTCGATCCGCCACTGGTAACAATGACACAGATCAAATGTATTTCTCGCAAAAACTATACATACATAATTATGAATAAATTCTTTTTTAGGGGGGGGGGGATCCATCTTGATATTTCGTGGGGGGGTATATACCTCCCATCCCTCCCCCTGAGACCGCCACTGTATATTTCATACATTCAAATTTTCTCACAACTAATAATAATATACTACCAATAAACGAAAAGTTGCATTAAGTTCTTAAGCAAACGATTTGTGGAAGCAAAGATTTATTGAATTTAAGCTTTCATTTTGATCAATTAATAAACGTTATTTTAATAAATATTCGTATACAATTACTGGTTTTGAGCTTTAAATGAAGTTGCCAACATCAGAGATCCCAAATTGTTCCCATAATGTGGACCAAAATGAATGGGACAACTTCTAGTCTTATTATTCATGAAAATTAATAGTTTTAAGCTTTTCTAGACACGATTGTAGAATCTCTAAAAAAGAACAATTTATAAAAAATTTTTTAAGTGTGGACCCTCGGAATACCCTTGCCCTCTGGAAGGGCCCAGAAATCTCCTATAACCCTCCCCCCCCCTTTTCAAAATCCTGACTACGCTACCGCTAACTGTACACTGGCACATGGGAAATTTCATTTCAATTTGATTGTGATGTGAATAGTATTTCAAATATCTCCTATAAGATTTTTGCTGAACTTGAGTATCGTATTTCTAATGGAGTGATGTGGTTTTCAATCACACACATGACAGTCAACGGCATTGGACTGAACATTTTTCCCATTTGAATAAAGGTTGATTATCACAGTGATGAGGCCATCATATTGTTATTTAATTTTATAGGCGTTTTTAGACTAATGAGAAGGGTTAAGTGATTCAGTATCTTTCATTGGCGACGATAAGAAGCAGTATTTGTGTGTTGAGGCGCAAGGGGACATGAGCAGGACCTTTGAGCTTTGAAGCGGTGTCGCCCTCGGAGATATTCGTTGATCCATCTGGCTTCAGTCAGTGTCCGTCCGCCGTGCTCCGTGCTCTGTGCGTTAGTGCTCTGCTCGTAGTGCTTTCATCTTGCAAGTGCGTGATGCCCGCAATGCCGGCCTGCACGGATGAATCAGTCGGCCCGCTCTGGTCTTCCTCGACCTCGCAAAACGGATGTATTCACAGGCCTCACAGTGTGTCACCGCCTTCACCAGCATCATCTGTAACTTCAGGACACGCATCACCGCCATTTAGACTTGACCGCTCCCTGTCGTTAGGCTCCATTGGCCGGCCTTCGTCGCCAGAAGAAAGACCACAACCTGAGCTTGGTCTACTTGCCAGACTTATAGGATGGTACCCATCGTTTATACTTCACTTTACACGAAATCTAATTGCTACAGTAATCTATTTAGCATGGAGTCAGTTCTTCCTTATCGGACCCACACTCTGGTTGACAACAAGCCTATGGATTATCACAAAATGTCTGAGTATTCCTCTCACTATAATAAAATGGATTCTCACAGTTCTCCACACACCTGCTTCAGAAAGATTGCGCAAGAAACGCACTGTTATGATAAGCTGTGGCAGTACAGTGCAAGCACTTCACTTGGCGAGGAACTTCTACAGTGCCGGATTCCGTGTTGTTGTTTTTGAACTGGAGGGTCTTTTTGGGTTGGCTCGCTTCTCCATGGCTGTGAACAAATTCTACACTGTTCCACGACCTTCAGGTGACCGATCTGAATCATATTTGAGTGCAGTGGTTTCAATCGCTGAAAAAGAAAAAGTGTGCTATTATGTTCCTGTTAGCATTACTTCAACTGCTTATTATGATGCACAAGTTAAGCCTCGTCTTGAACTGATGAACTGTACTGTATTCTGTCCTGGTCTGAAAGAGGTATGTGTATTGGATGATGTTTATGAGCTGATGCGAAGATGCCAGTCTGAGGGTATGGCAACGCCAATGCATTATCCAATATTTTCTAAGGAAGATATTGCTCGTCTATATGAGAAGGGTACTCTGAAGGCAGGTGTGCACATGATGGTGAATGTTGGAACACTGGGTTGTCGCGATCGCGTCAAGCTGGAGGTGCCTAATGACCGCAGGAAGTTTCACTTGACACACAGTGTCAATCATCAACGTCCATGGATAATAGTGCGCGACTACCCAGGCGATCATTATGTCACTTGCACTACCGTCAAAGAGTCTCAGGTGGTTGCAAACGTCACTTGTCGTGTCGAGCCACATGGAGGTCTCACTCCAGTCGACCGCAATGAGATAAACATCTGGCTGCAGCAGTTCTTCAACAAGCTGCGCTTCCTGCGACCGGTGACCGGCCACCTCGGCTTTCGCTTTGCTGAGTCGACAATTAGCGGCAGCATAGTGCCTCTTGGCTGCAGAGTGGGTGTCTCACTTCCCTACATTTGCCACACCAGTGATCACACGCGCATCCTCTGCAAGCCATGTCGCCACTTCAACAGTCAGACAGTGCAGAGGCCTCTTGTCAACGAGTCAGGTCGCTACTGGATGCACGAGGTCGTCATCAACACTCTCAAAAGTCCTGGACCAGAATCGATTGGTCGTCTGTTTGGCACTTTGCTTGACAAACGTGAAGTGCTCTTTGTATATTGGGACCCATTGCCCTACTGCGCTTACTACCATCTTCAGTTGCCTCTAAGCAACGTAATGAGGTTTCTACGAGGAAGAAGAGTCGAACACAATAAGCTTAACCATGCCAGGTTCAACAGGGCGTTCTCTATTCCAGTGTATTCACTACCAAAACACTAACTTGCCAAAGATATGCGTCTCAATATAGAATGAAATTACAGAGGATGCAGACTTCAAATTTGACTGACTTGGTCCCTTTGGGATTCATACTTCTTAGCTATATTTTCTATATGGCTACTTTTCTCAACGCATATTAAGAATGAAAAGTACAATACGCAAGTATAAATGTGTATGTGTTTATGTATGTATTGAGTTTTTGTGTATATTATTGGATTTGTATGTTTTAATACAAATCATTACATGAATATGAGAGAACAATTACAGGTATAATATAATTTTTCTACCTATTAATAAGTTAGTTGGATTTAATTAGGTTGAAAAACCTGTAGGCATTTGCGCTAGTTCTATAATTTCAAACTTAGGATAGTAGAATACCGTAAGTAATATTTTTCATCTGAAGATGATAAAGTTTATACTTGTCATACTTATGCCAAAATTTATAAATAATTTCGAATTAAGATTAGAGTTCGTTCACGTTCTTTTCTCTGTTCCATAAGTCAAACCTAATGAAACTTTATCTCATAACGCCCTCATTTATTTTACACAGATCACTTACTTCAACCCATTGGCCCTCATCCAAAAGTCAATAATTCAAGTTGAAATCAGTGAATAGTCTTAAACTGGCGCTGTTTTAATAATAAATTGAAGAGAACTAATGTTATTGATTAATTTATACGAATAACTCTTTCAGTCACACATGGCGTGATAAACAGCTACCGTATGTAATGATTAAGCTACATTTTTTTTTAAATTTCAGCGTCAAATTCACAGTTTTTAAATTTTTCATCAGTTTGCAAAACTCTTTGCTACTTTAAAAGCTCTTTTACAACGTCTCTCATTATCATTTAATTTCTCCTTTTAAGTTCTCCAATAACGAACGCTCGCTTCTTATATCAATCGGTCAAAAAGTAGCTTATCTGCTTAGAATTAATTTTTAACTCGAATGAGACATTTTTTTCGATGGTACAATTGAAAAGATGATTGAGTATTCAGCTACTCAAACAAAATAGAGATCAATCGCTATTGAAATTAAGTATACTGTACATTGAATTAGATAATACTTGTTTAATCGATTCATAGAATGATAAGATTCTATTATATTTGGAAATTGAATGGTATAATGGGATTTAATTAATCATATACCGTTACTTGGAAAAATAGTCTGTTTAGATTGCTGAATGTACGTAATACTAACTCAATTGGTAAATCTTCGAGAGTTAATAATCAATAGAAACGAGGTATGAATGTACCCAATGGACTTTTTAACTTGTAGATGGTTAAATATCCGAATCAAACTATATGATAAAGATGCATAAAGCATTAATAGCAAATGAATTTTATATATTCCCTGGATACTGATAAAAAATATTTCTACAACAAAAAATAGTATTTTCAATAGGAGAGCTATAAAATAAATTGCAGCTTTTACTTAAATTTAAAAAACTTGATTTATATTACTTGAGGATCTCCTCCGAATAGAATCAATTATCAGTAGGGCTATAGCTATTTAATGAACAGAAACTTTTTATAGCCTATTCGAAAAAATAGTTATAATAATGATATACAATAGTAATTATAATTATTATTAGTTATCATAATTATAACAATCATAATTGTATGTGTGAAACAATTATTTACCGTACTGTAAAAACAATAATTTATTCTTCATTAAATAATAATAAAACCTGTGGCTCACAGTATTAGGCACTGATTGATGTTTTAATGATTTGATTACATTAATAATACAATTTATCCATAACAGCTTCCACATTGTAGTATACATAATTTTACATACAATAATAACTGTTATAGGACCTAGAAAATTTCGTCGAATTTCAACTTTGAGAGGTATAACTCAAATCATACTTGAATATTATACTGTAATTTAAATTGTATTGGAAGTATAGCTTGCTTTCCTAAAAAGATTTCGCTATAAGATTTCCTTAGAAGAAAAAAAATCGCAATGCCGCTATACCACCGTGGTGTAGTGGTTAGAGTACTTGAGTTCCTGTTAATTCCAGGCACGATTACTGACATTCTTTTCTAACATATTAATACTCAAGTTACTTCATCACCCATGCCTAAGGTATACATTTTTCACTTTGAATTTCGAAATTGTTATAAAATAAGTTTTTTTATGATGTCAATTCTAGCTTAGACTTATCAAGAGTGGATGCTTATTAGTGAGGGGTTTCATAAGTAGGGAATTTAGATACAGATTCCTTATTGGTATCTCATTATATCTCTCGCTGTTATGAGTTCAAAACCTATCTATAAAACAAACTCTTTCATTGTTATTTGCCACTGTATTAAGAAAAAATCAATCAAAAGGCTTACTGTGAGAAAGGAGGTTTGGATATGGAATCTATATTTTGAAATATTTTCTAAATATAAGGGAGGTATGCGATGACTAGGTATTGATAACCGGAAACTTTTTCGAACATTAAAATAGAGTGAATCAACTCCTACAATGCAAGAAAGAGTTTTCCATTATTCCTTATTAACGTGATTTTGACCTATCGATTTGACCTCCAAAAACAATAAAGTCTGATAATATTATTATTATGTGAATAATGTTTAACACATGATAATAAATTATTTTTAGAAATAAATTATTAAGAATAAGGCTTTCCATAAAGTAATAGATTAAGTTTTGTTCCCAATTAAAGTCATACTGAAACATAATTCATTATAATTTTCAGTTATTTTTGGAAGATATCTTACCTATCATATTATCAACATTTCTGCCTCACCAGAGAACCAGAGATAATATATGTGATACATGTATTCATGATACAATTAATTACTTGGAGGGAGTAAAAACCTGCCTGATTTTATTCTTCATTATCCCGCAATGTGACTTTCTGTGAGTTTTAACTATAAGTTTTCGAATTAACTTGGAAATTCAAACTGATTTTCCATTTCTAATTTTTCTTTTCAACTTTATGATTAGAATAAGACTGATTTAAGTTTGAAAGTGCATTTTTATTAGAGCGTGAGAACGCTACGTTCTCAGCTCTAATGAAAATGCACTTCTAACCTTGAATCAGTCTTATTCTAATCATAAAGTTGAAAAGGAAAATTAGAAATGGAAAATCAGTTTGCAACATCACTTACCTCATTTGTTTTTTTGATTCCATCACTTTCTTCACTGATAGAATAATTTATCTTTATAATTTTATATTTTCTTAGTGAATATTGACACTTAGTTAATGTGTGTGATGACCATTTCGCACTAGTGCGAGACCGTTTTGCACTGCTGTAGTGGTTCCTCAGATATACGTCTACACATGCATAAACCTTCAGCCGCATCTGTGGAAGCACTACAGCAATGAGGAATGGTCATCACACACATCAAGAAAGTATTTATATTTTCTAAAAAAGTATAAAATCAGAAAATTATTGACCGAACGGAGAGATAATTATCGACCGTCATGCATTTACTGCTAAACGCGTGGACCAAATTCAATTAAAATTTGCATTGATCTTCCTTTAACGAATTTCCAGCGATGTATGTGTAAGGATTTTCAAAATTATCTTGCATTTAAAAGAAAAAAGAAAGGCACTCAGGCCTTCTTCTATAATAGCCTAAACATATGAAATTTTAAATGAGCTTCTCCATTATATGCAATTTCAAGATAGCAATTAAAGGCCCTCTTATTCATCTGGTTGTCTTCATAGGAATAACATATCTGTTTGAGAGGAACAAATCGTTTCAAATATTTCAATTGAGTATGATGGCAAGTGATTACTAAATAAATGATAATTTTACGAATTTAATTATTATTGGTTTCACAGACATGATGTGAAATCTGATCTGGGCAATCAGCTGTCGGGAACAACACAAGTACAGGCTGGTTGATAATAGAAACAGCCTTGGTGATGTGGTACAGAGTGAATTCCTAGATTTCTTGTTCCATAACGATCTGCGTTGTTAATATTAACTTTCTATGGTAAATTCAACGACTTGCAGTCAATTATACGTGATAACTCACCATATTCTTTTAAAAATTGACTGCAAGTCGTCGAATTTACCATAAAAAGTTAATACAAAGTGGCATTTTGGAAAACGGACATAAAATAGACTACGCAAATGGAATCAAGGTTCTGATGTTTGTGTTTAATTTTGCTTTGGTAATTATCATTGAGCACATCGAGAAAGTTCCTCTGAGGAAGGACCCTTATTCTTGAGCGTGAGGTCTACTGTTCACAGAACCAAAACTTGAACGAACGTAGCGAGTTCTTAGTTTTTACTAGACTCGAGGCTCGCAGCTATCCGTGGGTATGTTCGACGATGACATGCGTACGCCTTGACCAGGGGCGCACCCAGACTTTTGGTTTGGGGGGGGCTTACCCGTCCTACCAGGGAAAATTTTGGAGAGGAGGGGGGGGGGGGTAAATTGGGATTTTTCAGACGACTTTTTGCAAGATTGTTGCCCGATAAAGTTTATTGAGGGGGCGGGGATTCATTACTTGACTTTTTAAAGAGTATTAGTATTAGAGTAGCTATGGGGAAACAAAATGTGTTCATCATGAGTATTTTTTGTACAGTGTTTCAGGAGTTCAAAATGATTCTGCCAGACTGCTTAAGCAACTTCTCATGAGGGTAAAAAAATTAGAATCAATGTAGGTCCGGAAGGCTTTGTTACAGAAATAAAGAGGGCGAAAGATTACAGCTATTCCAGCATCCATTCAGAAATGACTAAGCTCTTCATATAGATGGTGTGAATTGAATTGAATCAATGTAAAATTATCTGAAACGTGCTACATCTACTATTATAAATGCTTATGTCCACACCATTCTGAGACTTTTGCGTTGTTATTTTACTGTCGGCCTAGTGGTTAACCAATTCAATTGCCAATGAACCAAAAAGTTTGTTCAATTTCTCCTTCAAAACTTGCCAAATCATTTTTTGAAATGAAATATGAATGTACTCAATAGTCATGAACGGTCCCAAAGTTTATAGAGTTTTATTGAATCAAAGCATACTGATTTTGCACATATGCTCTCCACTTGCTATTCTTCTGTCTTTTTATCAAATTTAAATTATGGTTTTGTAAGTTCTGGGTGCTTTATTCACAATTAATAGCCAAGCTCATACATTTCAATATTAAAAATGCCTTCTTTTGGCCTTTTTTGTGTATTTCATAGGATTACTCATGGTAGTATAATCACGGTAGTTAATGTTTCATTTGGGTTTTCAGTTCATTTCTCATCAAATGTATTCAATTTACCACCTAAATGAGCGCTCTAGAAGCCTGGAGTTTTCGGAATGAGTATTGATCTCTTATTGAAAAAGATAGCTTCACTATTCTGCTATATTTATTTCTGTATTGAAGCGTTTTCAAAGGAATAAGCTAATGCAATCTTATTGAAATTTTTTCGCAAAAACCTGTAAGCCTTTTTAGGAAATTGTTAGCCGCGAGCCGTAACAGAGGTACCGTACCTGTTCAGTCACATAAGGCAATTAGCTGCAAATTCCTAGGGTAAGGGTAACCGAATGGATCAGCCACCAAAAAAAAGGGTTCTTAGCTATAAAATCACTTGCCGATGATTTGGAACTCACCAAAAACTGTGGGCCCACGCACAGGTATCAGAATTATCTCGGCTCCACCTTCCGAAAGGAATTACATTATTACCGTTAAATGTATTACAGGTTTAGGAAGTTCTAGAGGCTAGAGGTCCTGTACTTATTGGTTAAATGAATGCCATATTGATATGAGTGGAACGAATTATTTTTATTATCTTTACCCAGCCACCTAGTCAAATTTAATTCTGCAAGACTACAAACTCTATTTCCACCTATGGTAGTCACTCATAGTATTCCTGTTAATAGTATACGGTAACGATATTGTTAATTGTCATCCGATTTAAACAAGTTTTAAATGTACAGCCTAGAGTCCATATTACACAGTCAATTCGCTTGAAAATTATCAACATTTTGATAAGGATTTCAGGACCTGAGGGCAAGGCTTGAGCCCCAAAACCCCCCATGTCAAGCCACTTGTTATGAACATTATTCTACTTGAAAAGTGTGAATAAATGACATGTACCAACACTAATCAGCCTGCAGCACATACTCTCTATATAGTAAATTTTCTTGAAAATTATTAACAATTTTTTAAGGAGCTCGGGTTCTTGGGGGGGGGGGGCTTAAGCCCCCTAAGCCCCCCCCTGGGTGCGCCACTGGCCTTGACCAATCAACTTCGAGTTTTGAACACAATTATTATTCTTCCAAACTTTATACAGATCGAGTTCGTTGGACAAAACAATTGTCCCACTCCTTCATCTTTTTTGAGACGGAAGAAAAAGAATAGGTTCTCAGGCCTTCATTACTATGTATAGGAAATAAAATTAACTTTTTAAGTGAATTCAACGACTTGCAGTCAAATTTTTATTAAGAATAAGTAGAATGTACTTACTCTGTAGGCCGAACGTTTTCGAATCTTCGAGATCCATTTTCAGAGGCGTCCTTCTTGATCATCGATGCCAGTTTTTTGGTTAGAATAATTGTGGTTTTTGTAGAATGTGATCAAAAAGTTTGTATGATTTGAAATTTAGTTGTTCGTTGAGGATGTTTTGTTTATTGTGTGTGGTGTGTTTGTATATTTCAATTCCAATTGTTTGAAATATACAAACACACCACACACAATAAACAAAACATCCTTAACGAACAACTAAATTTTAAATCATACAAACTTTTTGATCACATTCTACAAAAACCACAATTATTCTAAACAAAAAACTGGCATCGATGATCAAGAAGGACGCCTCTGAAAATGGATCTCGAAGATTCGAAAACGTTCGGCCTACAGAGTAAGTAAATTCTACGTATTCTTAATAAAAATTTGACTGCAAGTCGTTGAATTCACTTAAAAAGTTAATATTAACAACGCAGTTCGTCATGGAACAAGAAATCTAGGAAGGAAATAAACGTTTTCGTCATAAAAATTTAATTTGCATTAGTATGGTGAGTTATCACTAACTGTAGGCGAATTCAGCATTTCCTCAATGCATACCTTAAAACGAGTTTCTATAGTTACACAAATGTTATTGGAAATTGAGCTCAGGTGTATAGATATATATTTATAATAGAGATAATTGTAATAGCAGTTTCTTGGTATATATATGTATGTATGTGCAACGATGGGCGACATTATCAATGTAATTAGTATCTATATATATATAGAAACTGTGTGAAGCTGAAACGTTACAAGTTGATAATCGAGGATATTCATTTGAATAATTTGGTGCTTGTTATTTTTGGGGAATCATGATCGCATAAAGAAATCATATTCCCATATATATGCCTTTCTGTAAATCTCAAAGTTTGCCATATCAATTTTGAATTGTTGACACAGTGACACTTGAATTGGGCAAAGTAGGCTGGATTTGATGTGAAATTCTTTTGAACTTCAAGTAGCATGATTATTATTTCTTAAAAAACACTTTCAAGTGGAAATTATGAGTCACGTTATGGCGTGACGGCCGTTTCACTCTGTTGTCAAAAGCATCGTCAGACGACCCACAGTACACCCAGTGTCATAATTTTCACGCCATTACGTGAGTCATATTTTCCACTTAGAAGTGTTTTTTAAGTTTTTATTATATTAGTGGAAACAAGATGGATTTTCAACATAATCATATTATTTATTTTTTGCGGCACTAGACTTGTGATAATTCCTTGTAATGTCTAAATTAGTATCCTCAAAATGGGCGTTTCTTGTTACCTTCTCTCAGGATAAGTTGTTCTTTGGCACTTGAAAAAATTAGTTATTAGCAAGTGAGTTCTCTACCCCGCGGGATTCACTAGTTATCTCATGATTATTTTCAATTGGTTTAGTCATTAATATTGGTAATTGCCAAAGTCTTTAACACCTCAAGCTATGCTTTCCTAGACACGGCATGTAAATAGAATAGGGACTAAAATTTAGGGTCTGACTACAATACCGGTACTTGAAAAATCCCTCTAACCAGTTGAAACAGGTTAGCAATGGAAAACATAACAGTGAATCTTCTGTGTAGTCGAATTTCAATTTTCAGTTACTTTACCAAACGTAGGCTAGCAATGATTAGCATTATCACTGATAATTTATCAGTCCAGAGTTGAAATCTTTGAAAAGTCAAACTATTTGGTCAGATCTGAAAGCTGAAAATTGATGAATCATCCATTGATTATAGATATATCAATAACGTATCTATGAAATCATTATTGAAATGAAACTGAAATTCCGAGATTAATCAAGAAAAAGGCACTTTTTAACCTTTGGTATTTATTTTAACAAGGTACTTATCAGTCTTTACTGTTATAGCGGATAGCCTACATTATATTCTTCCGACCTATTTCGTTAGCAGGTGAGAGTATTCTTTTCGTTGAAAATAAGCTTCTTGGTCTGAAAACCAAAATCTTAATTTATTTATTCATCTCGTCGAGTTTTCACAAGCAGACTTGAACTTTATTGAGAGCCCTCCTCACCAAAAATGAAAATCTCAGAAAATCTTCATATTTTTCAACAATATGAGTTGAAAGACTTACATAGGCGTAGCTTCTGTACAACTCATAAAATATACAAAGTTTATTTCGCGAATTACTTTAATACCTGCTGGCGCTTATGTTGTATCACTTAGTACATCTAGAGTGCTTGCAGAGTGGAGCATACATTACTCTATGATAATCACCATCGCAAATTTCTCATGATGTGGAATTGTGTATGACAAGTTAGAGCAGCACACCTTTCCAGTTTAGTGGTGCGTTTACTGATCGATGCTCCAATAACACTATGCATTATTTGCCTAATTCATAGCATCTTGCTTTTAGAAAAGGCTACATTAACAACAACCCAATGCTAGCCTGAACACTCTATGCATCTGCCTGCTCTACAGCATCTTGCTTTTAGAGCGGTCAGTTGCATAGAGTTTAGGTTAGCGTTATCGTTATCGTTAACATAGTTTTGCCAAAGCTCTCTACTACTAATACAGAGAATCAATCCCATATCGAGTAGAAGTACTATAGTGACGAGTAGTCTATCTGTTCATGGCAAAGACGTTTCCTGGCTTGTTTTTTACAATCAATGCCGAATACATCAATAAAAAGAGGAAGAGGATTGTGACGATGGTTTAGAGTTGGTCTGGCGTATTGGCTGAAAATGCTGTAATAGATTGGCTGCTGATTCTACTGCTGCCTTTGACCGATTCGAGCTGTGCGTGTAGGCTACATGCCGCCTGCGTCGAGCCACCTCGTACCTGGTACAGTAGCCTGCCATCCACGCACCACGCACTGGGCTCTCATCCCTTTTTACCAGCACAAATCTCCCCCCCCCCCCCCCCCACTCCCACCACAATTAAGATACATTCGCCTCCGAATCTACAATCAAGCTCTT
Organism: Conomelus anceps; assembly: GCA_948455865.1. Taxonomy (NCBI): domain Eukaryota; kingdom Metazoa; phylum Arthropoda; class Insecta; order Hemiptera; family Delphacidae; genus Conomelus; species Conomelus anceps. Next base: position 61,158,542 of record OX418217.1, on the reverse strand, counting down.
AATATCGCACAATGTTTCAAATTCCATCATTTTGGAATTTATTCCTTATTTTATTGTTACCTCATCTCATTTATTGTATTATCCATACTAGCATATTAGCATTTATTGAAACGTGATCATTGAACTGCTGATTGCTAGAAATATTATTAATATTTATTTACTGAGAACTATGCTGAAGACAACCCTGATTATCAACGATCTTGGAGCTAACTAAATTGTAATATTATGTGAACTGGTGGAGACTAGACCCTACCAGAATAGATCGAAATTGGGAGAGCTGCCAACCAATGAAACAATTGAAATTAAAGAAGGAAATACTTATTTTCGTACAACATGCTTTGTCACTGGAAAATAACGTAAAACAGTTCAGTAAAATATTTTTGACTTGACTGTCTTGCATCATAATATTACAATATTATATTCTCAGTGAGAGTTTACAATTATTTTGTGAACATATTTATTCACTTGTCCAGTTTTTCAAATCAGGGTTGATATGAAGTGTCCTTCAAGCCAATATGTCTCAGCATACAAATTTATTGTGTTGTAAGCTTTTGATTGTTATAGAAATTTGTAAAATAAAAATAATACCTATTGCCAATAGATATCTATACAACTATAATAGTTTATAATAGAAAATCCAAATACCATTGACTGACTTACTAACTACCGCAGGTGATTCATCTCAATAGTATAACTGCCACTATAAGAAGCTAGGTGGGATGTAGATAGCTGCTAGCCAAAAGATTATTTTAATTAATGATCCACATTCAAATGAAGCATCGACAAACAACTCAACTAAAATGTGACTCCTCTCTTAGTATCACACATTTCTACTGGCAACCTTGTCAATATAATTGAACCTGACAATCAAATCAAAGCACATTCCATAGTTTAAAAAGGGTCAATAATCAGTATTTCGGTAGAATAAATCAAATAATAATATTTAAATTCCATTTTATCTCTCCAAGTTTCGCCAACTTGAACAATTTCGCACAGATGACCAAGAAAAAATTTAGATTACATTATTTCTTCTAACTAGAGTTCAATTCTAGAACAGTATCAGACTGCTGAGTATATTGATTTTAAAATATTGCATTTTCTTGTGTATATATATATACTGTAATACATAATATTTCTTGTATAATATATATATATATATATAATATTCATGCTCTATTACATGTATTCATTAAAATTTGAGTTTTTAATTAGAGCCAGCGTTATTTTCTTTATAAATCAAACTCTTAAAAAAACTTCTAGTTTTGATAATGGAAAAATGGGAAAATAATTTTATGAAGTCATGGAATAAGGCAGTCTTCAACAAGAATATGGATTAGGGTTAATACAATTGGATAACAGATAATCATAATAGGATTAGAATGAAATTTCTAATTGAATTAATGATAACCCAGTTCTTGTTTTTCATCTGTATATTTTTGTGACAAATCTATATTTTTATCACCTTCTTGTTACGGTAGAATATTGGTTTGACGTACCAGTAAGCTTTATGTGTCTTAAAACCCCTTTTAAAATACTTGGAAGCATTGCGACACAACAGAAACTGAACATAAGAAAATATTGAGCTCAGAAATGATCAATTAATAAAAGACCTATAGATCTTTCATTTTTGCAGTAAGGTATCTTCTAAGAATCAAGGTATCAAGATGAATAACATTTTAAAAGAGTAATATTCTAGTATCTAGTAGGATGATACTAATAAAAAAATTACCAATCATTAGAAAAAGTCAATATGATTCTTTTCGTGCAGGCCTTATTAGAACAGGTAGATAGAAATGGGCCTTCAAAATTATCTAATTGAAATTTGCAAAGAGAAAGGCTATCAGCAGTCCACCTGTTAATTTGAAATCATTTGGCTATTATTGATTTGGGCAAAATTAGGCGTGGCTTGCAAAAGTCATGCAGTGAAAGGTGTCATTCCAGAGACAGTCCAAATCATATTTCTGCTACCGTTATAGGTCACCCCCTCACTTTGCCAAGTATTAAGTTGTTCTTGTATCTTGGTATAAATATAGGGACTTGCAAAGTTCGAATATTGTCCAGTACATCGACTGCTTACCAACTGTGCAAGTCTCGTGCATTCCAACTCAAAGTCGAGAAATGGCGTTGAAGGTGCGTTATATTCTTTATATCTTATCATAGTAGTATTATTATTTCTCCATTAAGGGTATTTTTTAGTTAACCATAAATTGGTTTAAGAGACCATTATTTTGACTGCGTTCAATGCGATATATATTCGAGAAATCCATTAGTCAATTCGCAAGCTTTTCAATTAGTCATTTTAAAGCTCTGAAGGTGTTAAATTTAGATAATAAATGATTCCTAAAAAATGTTATAGAATCAGGAGGAGAATTTTCCAGTTTTCTTTTATGTTCAGAATATGTAAATGTGCTGCAACGAGAAAACCCATGAGGTAATAGTTGGATAATCTAAATGAGCGATAATCTAAATGTTCAATACGAACAAATTCTTATCCCTGTTGCTTGTTTGAGTTGCTATAATATCACTGTTACTACTATATTATTTCCATCTATGCTAAATCCACTCTCTAATTGGATAACTGTTTTGGAAAATTTAAAAAACCTGATAAATGAATTGAATGTAGACCTTTCAATTTCTATAAATTTCTTATAGACCAGTTAAAACTTTTATTTAATTATAATATGAAGTTTGAAAAACTGTTGTTTGGCTAAGACCACAGTGTCAGTAGCTCCAGGAGCTTATTAGGTAACTCTTCTTTGACCAGCCAAACTAGCCTAATTTTCTATAACTTTCCATGTCTTGATCATGAAAACTTTGTTTTGGAATAAATTTTTTATAACATCAGAATAGCTTTTAGAGTTTTCAGTTTGATGCATCTCTTTGAAGTTTTGAAGCCTATCAAGCTACAGATTAGATCTGAATATAAATTTTTTTCAATGTTTGGAGACACTTGCCTTTCATCATGAACAACAATAGACTGAACTCCCTAGACCATTTTTAAACACAAATGCTTTAAATTACTTTCATTGATTGGAAAAAAGTGAATGTAATTTTTATTTGACTCAAATCGCTCCATTTTATCTACTCAATTCTTGACCGACAATGACAGTACTACGACAATATTGATAAACAAGTTGACAAAGATTGATTCAATTTCTGATTACCATGACCCATTGATGGAAAGTATTTTACTTTTTATTTCACTGCTTTGCACACATTATAAAATTTTATGCTTGATACTACTTTTCAATTTAACTGTGAAATTCCGCAGATGATGAGCGTGATTAGCAGCCTACTGGCTTTGATGGCCGTAACATCAGCTGGCCCGGTTGCAGTTCCAGTCTATCACGCACCGGTCTACCATGCACCTGTGGTCTACAAACCAGCGCCACCTCCAGAGCCAGTAGCACATCCTAAATACGCATTCGCTTACGAGGTAGGCTAAACCATACTAGCACCACTTATGGTTTAATAAAGAATTTTGAAACAGGTTTCATTGAATAGGTGCACTTTCTGCATCCTCCTTTTTTCTGTTTTAAACCAGCAATGCTCGTCTTTATTTAAGTCGCATTTTTCTCAGTTTTGAGTTATCAATAATCCATATTTTTAGTAGCCAATAACATTATCTAATGCAGGAATCACTCTCAAATGGGAAATAATAATATATCAAAGGATATTGAAAATGATCAGTTCATTGCAATAAAAGAGGTAGATGATCCGCTATTGGATGAGCGTAGTATCCGAGAAACGGCGATGCTCAGTCACAAGCGCTCAAACTTAAAATTGAATGGGATACCGGGCAGCTCTATCTATCTCCTTCACTATCACTAGCCCGGCGGCTCCGAATCCACTTTAAAACTCTGGCTCAACCATTTTTCTCATAACATATGAGAAACATAGTTCAATCGTTCCATGACATTGGAAGTTTTTTCACTAAATACTTTAAGGTAGAATCATCTTTTTTTTTCATGAGTCTACCACTCACAATTAGGGTCTTTTTCTTATGATTCCTAAAATGAAAGCTCCACATAAAAGATAATGATTGACCCTCTATAAATTCGTTTCAATGTGAATAACAGATTTTTCGAAGTGGGACGTTATACTCAGTTCGAAAACAATATTTTTTCCAGGATAATTTCTGAAATGAAATATTTCTTTGGTTAATGAACTTGTCTGAACAAAAACGGAAAAGACGGGGACAAGTGCTGCGAGTGTATAATCGAAGATTAATAATGTCTTAATTGTTAAATCGCGGTCCTAAGTGATCAATCACGATAATAATAATAATAATAATAATAATAATTCTGTGAACGATTTTCGCTCGGCTCCATATACTATTTACTTCCAAATTCAAGCGCAAATAAAGTTGAATACATTTTTATTTTACGGGCTCATTAAAATATATTTAATTTGTGCTATTTAGGTAAAAGACGAGCACACTGGTGACATCAAGGCGCAGGAAGAATCACGTGACGGTCCACTGGTGAAGGGAGTGTACAGTCTGGTGCAGCCCGACGGCAGGCGTAGAATAGTTGAGTACACAGCCGACGACCACACCGGATTCAACGCCATCGTCAAGTACGAGCCTTTCGGCCCTCCTCTCACCCCTCCACCACCAAAGCCAGTCGTCAAGTACGTCGCTCCCGTTCTACCTGTTTTCAAGGCACCTTACTATCACCACTAGACAACCTACCTGCTAGTCAGCAAACTTCATTCATCCACATTGCATTCACATTCAACCCAATTATTTATTATTAATTGATAGGTCAAAGAAATAAAAATGTAAAAAGTAAATAAGTTGTAAATATTTTAATAAATATTCATATCAAAATATAACAACAGCCAATCTTACTATCTTTCTTCCACATTAATTTTATTGAATTCGAAATTAGTATGTAGGCCTATATGCATGTTATACCTTAGCCGATTTCAACTGTGACTCTTTAGACCTCAACATTATGATTTTTTTCCAGAGAGCGCACTACACAAACGAGGAGTAGTTGGTTTGTGATTTCTTATGAAAACCTTTTTACCTCCAGTAACCAATATTATCGTTTCTTTATTAATGCCTTCCTACTCGTTTTTGGAGCCTCATTTACAGGCTCAAGGGTTGTAACCCGGAAACGATAATGATATTTTATTCTAAATTTACATAATATATTTTATTCCAAAATTAAATAATACTATGCTGTACAGTATTGAGAGAAAACAAGACATACTAATTTCAATAAAAAGTAAAAACAAGAAACACTTTAACAGTTTTTTACGAACCATGTAAAATAAAAATAATTACAATAAAAAAATAGTAGTCTGACATAATTATGGAGGCCTTCGGACTCATGGGGCCTGATAAGTTATTTTCATTTTATTATTTAAATACATTTTTATTTTTTGGGGGCCTATGCTGGTGCGGGGCCTGGGGCGGACCGCCCTCCCCCGCCACCCGTCGCTACACCACTGGTCACATTCAAATCTGACAAAAGATTTACTACGTATTATAATTGATATGAGAAGCAAACATTTTTTGTCGTTTGCAGTGGTTTTTAAAATGCGGGATTGAAAAACGCATTAATTTGGTCAGTGCTTGGTAAGTTATAGGTTACCTCAAGAGACTGGATAAACTCAAAAAGAGCCAAAATATATCTTTTTCAACATCGAATTTCCACTATCAGAAAATTTGACTTATTTCATCAAGGTGGCGAGGACACATGAAGGAAAAAAAGTTATTCTTCAGCATATTTAAATACATTTTCGAACTGTAACATGTGACATTTATTCAGAAATACTATGAATAATATCATTTGTACATTATCGGTCTATAATAAATTCTGTCATTTTTTAAACATAAATTCACGACAATAGCTGCCCAGGCGATAGTACAGGTCAGCGGTTCAACGTACACTGCCACTTTTTAATCACATCCGATTACTCGATCTGAAAAGATCGAAATTCCTCATCATGAAATTTATAATTCAACATTGAGATTATGGAGCACGGAAGATAAAATATCAACTATAATTTTTTCATTAATAGAAGCATTAAGAGCATTTTGTTTTCAAAATGAGATTCACATTAACGCTTCAATTCATCTAGCTGCACTTCTGGATAATGTTATTTATTATTTATCAGTTGCATTTAATGTTAGAATGTGGTATGATTGCAAAGCGTATTTATCTTCAAATGTGAAGAGCTATAGGCCCTCATCCGTCTATAGCACAATGGCCTACAAATATAGATTATAGAACCTAGGCATATTTTAAACAACACCCTTATTTTTGTAAGACAACCCATCTGCGGAACTGACAGATTCAAATCAATGGACAATATGGTTTACATATTGAATAAATGAGCTTACAGATTTGAATCAATGGAAGTAACCTTCATGACTTTCAGATTGAATAATGGAACCCACAACCTACAGATTCCAACAAATTTAGATATGATTTACTGATTAAAAAATGGAGCTTACCTACAGATTCAAATCAATGGCTTTCCCATACAAATTTATTCTTGTGAGTAGGTCAGATTACTACCATCACATAGCCTTTTACTGTCGGGTATGTTTAAAACTCTGTAAAGGTGTTGCACTATGAGCTGATTTCTTCCACTTTTGAACTCTTTGGAAAGCTAACACTCAAATTTACTAGAAACAAGGAAAGTGATTAATCTCATGAGTCGAGAGAAAGAAAAAGTTTTAAAACGCAATTAAAAAGTCAAGTTTCACAACTCTTGCTTTTCACATGAAGTTAACGTGGCAGCTCTCACCGACTAAACATTTTTAGAAGCCGTGTTTTAAACTTTGAAATATCTTTCAGCATTCTCCATCCCAGTGATATGAATTGCGTTATTCATTCTTGATATTCATTAATATTTTAAGGTTTTATATTACTATAAGTTGTCCAGTTAAAAAAGTCCCTGTAAAGAACAAATTAGACAAGATTGAAGAGTGGATAACTGATGATATCCTTGCAGAAAGAAATAGGGTTAAAGATGCATATGATGAATTCAAACTATCTAGAAATATGTTAAGTGAAGATAATTACAAAGCTCTAAAGAAAAATTATACAAGAGAAGTGAAAAGAGCGAAATGTAAGAAAACAGCTGAAATTTTGAATAATAGTGTGTACTTTAACACAGCAGTGTGGGATGTAATAAACAAAAATAGGCAAGTAGCTCATGTAGATGCTTATACTAGTGTCCCCAGAATAATTAACGAAAATAACAAATATATTGATAATAGTGTAGACATTTGTAATTTCTTTAACAGATATTATCAACTGGTTGCTAAGGATCTTCAAAAATCTCTTAATACAGGTATTAGTGATGCAAACATGAGGAATACTGAGGGGATTCAGAACGAATTAAAATTCCACCCAGTATCCCAAGACGAGTTGTCAAATATCATTGATAGTTTAAATAATAAAAAAACTGTAGGAATGGATGGGGTATCCAGTAAAATTCTGAAAGAATGTAAAGATCAATTGTTAGACCCTTTGATTCATCTGATCAATCATTCATTAGAACAAGGTGTTTTTCCAGATAACTTAAAAGAGGGGAAGATCTTGCCAATCTTCAAAAGTGGTGATAGAGAAAAGGTAGAAAACTATAGGCCCATTAGTATTTTAAATGTAATAAGTAAAATTTTTGAAAGAGTAGTTCTAAATAGGTTACTTCTGCACCTTCAAGAAGCTAACTTCATCTGTGATGAACAGCATGGCTTCCAGAAAGGGAGATCAACAAAAACAGCCATAGTTTCTCTAGTTGAAAAACTAATAGATATAATAGATTCAGGTGATAAAGCTACTGCAATCTTCTTAGATCTGTCAAAGGCATTTGATTGTGTTAATCATAGAACTTTATTGGAAATACTGCAAAATGTAGGTGTAAATGGGGTTTAACTGAAATGGTTTGAATCATATCTTATTGGGAGAAAACAATGTGTAGAACTAACTAAAGTAGTTGGTAATAGTATAGTAAAGAATAAATCTAATAAATTAGAGGTGCAAGCTGGAGTGCCTCAGGGATCAATACTAGGTCCATTGCTTTTTTTATTTATTTAATACAATCTCTTTGGAGGCAACAGGTTAACACCCACAACTGTCTCCTTAACACAGCTTGAAATAATACAACATACATGTAATTTCTAAACATACTATAAAGATAAAAAAAGAAAAACACTATTAGAAATAATAACCTACTTCAGAAAAAATAAGAGTAAAACAAGAATGCAATACAATAGTAAATACACAACAAACAGCAATATTAAGAATATAAAAATAATAATTCAAGTCTTGGAAATGATGAAGTTTATGATAATGATGATTATGATGATGATGAAAATTACGATTATGAATTGTCCAAAACAGAAAAAAGAATTCAAGATATAGGCAACTAGGGCTGAGTGAGCAGAGAATTAATTTTTTCCCTGAACTTCTGCCAAGCATCACCAAAAATGTCAACATCTCTATCCATTTCATTATATAGACGAGGTATCCTATTCATGGGTGAAAAGTACCCACCTACTGAATGTGACCTCTGAATGTGAAATATTTGATGTTGTCTGCGTCTTAAAACAGGGACAGCAATGGAAAGCCTGGAAATCAAGTATGGGGAATCAATTTTATTGTTGACAATATTATAGAGCAGTAACAAGGATGCTACCTCTCTTCTACTTTTCAATGTGCTCACCCCCATTAGTCGCCTTAGCTCATCAGTAGGAAAGTCAAACACACAAGGCTGCATGTATTTTTTGAAAAATGCATACCTCAAAAACTTGTTCTGTATTCTCTCCAGCCTGATAATGGTGGTAATATTACGAGGGTTCCAGACAGGAGCAGCATACTCCAGAACACTCCTCACAAGACTCTTATATAAATACAGGATTGCCTCCCACCTTTGAAAACAAAAGCATGTCCTAAATATGAAGCCCATAATTTTACTACATCTGCTAGCCAAGTGATCAATATGACTCTCAAAACTCAGACGTGTATCCATGACAACACTAAGGTCCTTATACTTTAAAACCCAATCAAGCTTGGACCCTCCAATCATGTAATCCAATTGAAAACCATCCCTCTGTCGGGTATATGACATAGATTTACATTTAACAACATTAAGTCTCAGCCCAGCACTGTCACACCAACCTGACAGAGCCTCCAGGTCTTGTTGCAATAATAGACAATCATTAGGTGATTTGATTTCTCTAAATATTTTTGCATCATCTGCAAACATTAAGCACTCAGAATTACATAGCACCTCCGGTAGGTCATTAACATATAACAGAAAAAGCAAAGGACCAAGGTTCGACCCCTGGGGCACACCAGATATGGTATGAAAAGGTTCAGATGTATTTCTGTTGTATACTACATAATGATTTCTGTTTGAAAGGTAGCTCCTCAAGAGTTGAACTGCATCCTGACTAAATCCATACTGACTCATCTTTCCTAGCAGGATGTCATGGTTTAAAGTATTGAATGCCTTAGAGAAATCTGTATATATGACATCCACTCTACCTCCATTATCCAAAATCTCAGATACTTTATCTACAAATACTAATAGGTTAGTGACAGTAGAGCGGCCTGGAAGAAAGCCATGCTGAACAGAAGTGATCTTTGGCTGAACATAATGCAACAGCTGTCCATATAATATACATTCAAAAACCTTAGCAAATATATTTATAATATTGATGGGTCTATAATTACCTGCAACACTCCTATTGCCCGCCTTAAATACAGGTGTGACTCTTGATATTTTCCACAGATGAGGAAAATATGATGTTTCAATTGCCAGGTTGAATAGATACTGCAGGGGTCCAGCCAAAAATTCACAACAACCCTTGACAATGTATGCCAGAACATGATCAAGGCCCCCCACAGCCCCAGGCTTCAGTTGTTTGATTGCAGATAGAACATCATCAACCGAAACCCTGCTGAAACTGAATGTATCAGCTGAAAAATCATGATAATCATCTGCATGGTATTGACCAGAGATCTGACCTGCAACAGATGAGAAAAGATCTGCAAATGCATTGGTAATCTCTTTACCCCTGAATATCTGCCCATTATGTCTGATAAAGTCCTCATTCCCTTTAGCACACCGCCTACTATTGATGAACCTCCAAAACTCCTTTACATTACCATCAATCCTACCCTCCACACTTGATATATAAGTTGCATAGGCAGATTCAATTTTTTGCTTCACTCTAGATCGCACAATTTTAAATTGTTCATCATGATACCTTGAAAATCGTCTCTTTTTGCTATGCTTGTCTTTGAGTTTCAAGTCCCTAATAATTTCCTGAGAAAACCAGGGAGGGTATTTGGACACATTCACACTCTGTGACATAGGAACACATGCATCCAGACAAGAGTAAACTATTGCATAAAACTCACCAACAGCTGTATCAATGTCTCGAGTGCTGTAAACAGGTCGCCAAGAAGCATTGTGGAAAGCCCAATAGAGCCTCAAGAAATCAGCTTGCTTGAAATTGTAATTGCGACCAGAAGTGCCAACCTGTGCATTCTGTTGATGACCAGCGTCAGTCCTATGCAATGATGCAGGAGACCATAAGGAAATAGACAAGGCTGGGTGATGTGGGTCCTCGTTTACCAAAGGAAGTTCCTCTCTCACAACCTCAAGAGGTGCAAGGACATTCGCCAGTATCAAATCCAGAGTTCGGTTATTGTGATTAGGAACAGAGTTAAAGGATTCAAGGTCAAAGAAGTTCATGAATGCATCCAATGTTCTAGCAGTAGGCGAACCTGTGGAAAGCAAATAATCTTTACTAATTATTTCCGGGATATTGAAGTCACCCAAAAAAACACAATTATTCATTCCCAGGACAGGATACAACGACTCAACAAACTCAAAATAACTCAGGTAAGTCTGTACATTAGAAGAGGGCGGGAAGTACAGAGCATTGAAATAATACTTATCCCTACCGACTGTGATTTTCACCCATAAGCTTTCATAGTCTGGATGATAAAGCTCAGGGCAAACCTCAGCTGTATAGCACTTCTTCACCGCTATAAGTACCCCACCCCCTCTTACATTTACTCCAGCTCGATCACATCTAAATATTTGAAACCGATCATCAAAAAGCTCAGAATCCTCAACACCATCACAAAGCCATGTCTCAGTAAGAACAACAATATCACACTCGCAACTACACAATGCCAAATAAAAATCTCGAGTTTTGGAACGCAATCCTCTCACATTTTGATAATATAGGAGAACTCCACATGGTGAAAAACGAAAGGAAAAATGAAAATGATATGATAATTTATGAGATGCGACAAAGAAAAGTTTCCAGGCTATCTAAAAAGATAAGAAAAACCAATCAATGTATACTTAAAAATACAATACAAAAATGACTGAAATTCACTCAATACTCCAGCCGCAGTTGAATACAAAATGTACAAAAACTCACTTGGGAATTCAGTGCATATCATGATTATAAGGTAATAGACGATTTAATAATAAACACAAAAAAAACTGCCCTATAGTTGAACTAATTAATATTTTTGCAATGAATAATAACACTTATCGCACAATGAGCATGCAACTTAAAATAACCATTCAAAATCTATTCTATCTAAACACTCTAAAACAAGGACAATATGTAATCAGAATTGACAAGTTAAATAAAATTACTATCACTGGTCAATTCACTGAAGAAAACCAAACAGAAATAATTGATAGCAATTGGAATAAATATCCAATAATAATAAAAGACAAAAACTCACTTGCAACCATTGCATATCATATAATAGTCAACTGAAAATAAATCTAAAAAGAAAAAGCACTATAGTTGAACTAATTAATATTTTTGCAATGAAATAATCACAATAATAATAAGAACATATCGCACAGTGAGCATGTGACCTAGAATAGCCATCAAAAATCTAATCTACATAAAGACTAGAACAAAAACAATACGTAATCAGAATTGAAAAGTTAAACAAACAAAATTACTATCACCCATGGCCCATTCATCGAAGAAACCAAACAGAAATAATTGATAGCAATTGGAATAAATATCCAATAATAATAACAGACAAAAACTCACTCGCGAATTCAGTGCATATCATAGTCGACTGAACAATAAATGCAAAAAAAATTGAACTAATTTTAGCCCTACATATGAATCTATTAATGATGAGTTGATACACAACTGAACACCTATGAGCATGTAATTCGGATCAGCCATCCGAAATTTATCCTCCATAAACACTCTAGAATCAGAAGTGAATCGTAATCCTAATTGAAAATTTAATTAAAATAAAATCAATATCAATATTCTGATAATATTTCAGAGAAAGTATTTTTATTTGTAATAATCAATGAAAACAATCTCGGCAGTGACTAGCCCAATATCACAATGGAATGCAACCCTTATCTCAGAGAGAAATAATCAATTAGTAACCATTCCATTCACCCATCCCTCTATCTCCCAATCCTACAACGAAGTACTTTATGATATCGAGTTTTACTTTCGCAAATAACAATCTAATCGACCTGAGTTAGTCACTTCTAAAAAAGATAACAAGAATAAAATTCATCTGTTATTCAAACACAAGTCAACTCTCATTCATTAACGGATCAACAATCCTGCAATCAATTAAGATCATCATGTATAATCATTTTAGTCAATATACATTAATTAATAATAATTATGTAAGCAATGAAGTTACCGCCCTTCTCCACTCGCTACATTCGCCTCCGCGTTATCCTCGGTAACGTTCTCTTTTAATTCGGAAGCAAAATTCACAAGGTCAACTTCAGAATCAATTACAACCACTTTACCTCCCTCTATAATACGAATCTTCACTCTGCCAGCATTGTCGACCCAGACGAATTTGAAGCCCATCTCGCGCTGCAGGTTCTTGGATTTGGCAAGCAATACCCTTCGCATCGCCGTCAACGAACTGTTGATGTAAACTGGACTCGCCTCACCGGAAAAGCCCAGATGTCGAGAGCTGAGATCCTTCTTTCTCTTTCTCCTCTGAAGCAGCTCCTCCGCATCCCCTCGACGTACGAACTTGACTGCAATGCCTGATGTTGGACGGTTGTTCCTTTTTTTTAGACGGTGACAAGCATCAATTGACTGTCTTGAAACATCCATACCTACCGTCTTGCACACGTCGGTAACAATTTTAGTCACGTCTTCATCCTGGCTCATAGGAATGCCATAAATTTCCACTGTGTTTCTTCTTGAATATTGTTCTAAGGCATCCATTTGTATTGTAACATCATTTAATTTATTACGCAGCATATGATTTTCGTCCGAAAGTTCTTTAATTTTAGTTTGTTGACCGTTAATAATCTCCGCCTGCTTTGCAATGGCCTCACAGCTCCTATCCACCTTTTCAGCACAAGATTGTATAAGATTCGATAAGTCATCATGTAACTTGCTATGGCTTTCCAAAAACATTGATTTCAGGTCTTCCAATGATCTATTAAGAGTTTCAAGAGTTATAAATGAGATATCCGAGGATTGGGCACTATTGGTGTTGAATTGGCGTTGTATCCGAATTGGCACGTTGAATTCTAAACTTCGAGATACAAGACTTACATGACCAATCTCGACCCGAGAGTTCTTCAATTTCAGTTTCACGAAGGCCAACGCACTTTCCATGAAAATAAGACTTGCAACTGCTACAGACGATTCTGTCTTTAATACTGTTTCTGTTGACAGACTGCTTACATGCACTACACACACTCATTGCGCTTTTACGCTGATATTCCCTGCACACGACAAAACTGAGAAGCTACAGATTTAATAATAGATATTTGAAATATAAACGAGTTCTATTAAACAATTTAAAGCGCGGCTGGAAAGAGCGAACATAATCACACAGACATTGCACGCACAGACAGAAACATCAGATAACTACGTCCGCTCTCTTCGGCTGCTCACCGATAACTGAACTTTTTGTTATATGTCAACCGTTTACCTAAAGAATTAATTAGTGGTAGAGCCCTCTTATTTGCTGATGATACATCACTCATTTTCAGCAATTCCATTCTAGATCATTTAGAAATAAGTGCCTATAATTATAGGTGTGCAGTACATTGTCCAATTTTTAAATCAGTTGAAATTAACTATAAATAGTAAAAAATGCCAATACCTTCAATTCAAAAACAAACATAATTTAAATGAAGATAGGGCTATAAACGTGTTTGTAAACGATAATCAATTAGACCAGGAAGAAAAAATTGCATTTCTAGGAGTTACGTTGGATAGACGATTGACCTGGACTCCATACATTGAGAAAATATGTAGTAAAATTTCATCTGGGGTATTTGTCCTGCGACAGCTCGCTAGATTGAATGACAAAAAGTTACTTTTTACAGCTTACCGTGGGCTCTTACTGTCACATATTAGGTATGCTATCTTAGTATGGGGTAATTCATCAAAACAAAATCTTGATAGGGTGTTTAAGATCCAAAAGAAAGCGGTTAGGTGTATAGAAAGAGTAAATAGATTAGATTCATGTAGGCCGTTGTTCAAGAGACTTGGTCTCCTAACTGTACCCTGCTTATATGTGTATGAAGCTACTTTATATGTAAAAACGAATGATATTAACCAAAATCTTGATGTACATGATTATAATACAAGAAGCCGAGGAGATTATCACTTGGTGAGTCACAATAGTAGCTTATTCAAACAAAAACCTAGTTATATTGGTAGGAAATTCTACAACAAGCTACCGCAGTTTTTGAAGAGTTTTGAAAATATAGAAATATTTAAAAAACAATTGAAGAAATATTTAGTTGATAAAGCTTTTTATAGTGTACAAGAGTTCCTTTCACATCAAAATTAAGCCTCACCTCAACTAATTGAAGTAATTATGGTATCTAGTGTATAATATTGTTGATCTGACTTGTCTTATACTCCTTAACTGGAGTCTCCAAGACGTAATCTACAAAAAAAAAAAAATATTCAAGACTTACAGGCCAAATTTATATATTCATACTATTTGTGTAGTGTGTCTAATCATTGAGTTACAACGGATAACCACTTCAAGTAGATTACAAGATTCCTTTCCGAACTTTATACATTAGTATTTGGCACTCTAATAAACAGAACTAATGCACCGTACTCTAATACAGGGGTCTCCAAACTACGGCCCGCAACGGAATTAAAAAATATTTTAAAGTCAAAATATTTTCAGTAGTTTTCCTAGCTGATATTCACTTATTGTGGAAAAGCTTACGTTATTTATTAGAGTTTGAACAAGTCGCAGCTAACATCTCCAGTATTACTGTTAACCAGTTTTAAGTTACAAATATCCGGTTAGTTCTACAAAGTTAAGGCTAACGTGGTTGTCAAAATGAGTACAGAGCAACAGGGTTTAATGTCTGAATACGGTACGACAAAGAGCTTGAAAAAATTGCATTGATTGCAGTAAGTAAAGTTCCAAAATGATGCAGTTACTTTCATATATTAATGCAATATCAATTAATAAATGCAGTATTGAAAAATAGCTATTAAAGTAGTATGTTTTTGTATGTTCTGGCACAACCTTGACCTTTGACCCCGGAAATGACCTTGAACTTGACCTCTAGGAACCGGATGTGGGGAGCTGGCGCAGCGTGGGAACCTGGGGATCTGGCGCAGCGTGTGAACCGGAAGTTGTCCCCCCCCCTGACCTACCACCCCCCCCACCCTAACCTGCCCCCCCCCCTCCTACCATCACCCAACAACCCCCCCCCCTCCCCTCCCCTCCAACCATGACCTACCCCCCCCCCCACCCTCCCTGACCTACCCCCCCCCTCCTACCATCACCCCCCCCATAAAGTGCCCCCCCCAACCCAAAAAACGTTCCCCCTCACCCTAAAACAACCCCCCCCCCCTAAAAAAAAAAAAATCCCCCCCCCAAAAAAAAAAATAAAAAAAAATTAAAAAAAAAAAATTAGAAAAAAATTAAAAAAAAAAAAAAAAAATTAAAAAAAAAAAATGAAATAAAAAAAATTAAAATGAAAAAAAAAAAAAAATAAAAAAAAAAAATAAAAAAAAAAAATAAAAAAAATTAAAAAAAAAAAAAATAAAAAAAAAAAAATTAAAAAAAAAAAAAAAATTAAAAAAAAAACATCTCAGGACTTAGACAAATTTTGTAACATCTCAGGACTTAGAAAAATTTTGAAACATCTTAGGACTTAGAAAAATTTTGTAACATCTCAGGACTTAGAAAAATTTTGAAACATCTTAGGACTTAGAAAAATTTCCGAAAAATCTTAGGACTTGAAAAAAGTTTCAAAAATCTCAGGACTTGGAAAAATTTCCGAAAAATCTTAGGACTTGAAAAAAGTTTCAAAAATCTCAGGACTTGGAAAAATTTCCGAAAAATCTTAGGACTTGAAAAAAGTTTCAAAAATCTCAGGACTTGGAAAAATTTCCGAAAAATCTTAGGACACAAAAATTTCCGAAAAATCTTAGGACTTGGAAAAATTTCCGAAAAATCTCAGGACTTAGAAAAATTTTCAAAAAATCTCAGGACTTAGAAAAATTTCAGAAAAATCTCATATAGGTAAAAAATCACCTTACTTTACTTCAACGAAGGCTGTTTCAACGAAAAAGAGAGGGTAGAGAGAGAGAGAGAGAGAGAGAGAGAGAGAGAGAGAGATAGCCCCACTTCTACTTCCATCACTGGCCCTGCCCACCAGCCTTCTCATTGCAGTTGTGTCTGCTCATGGATGGGTGACCATAACTCATGAGCATTACTCAGAGGTTTGGGATCCACTTAGGTACCCCTAACATGACACCCCCAAGAAACTCTCACCCATATGCATGTGCACTCTACCCTAGTTCTCCCCTAGTGTCCCTAGAGCTCCCTCCTAGTACCCCTAGTGTTTCCCTAGTGTACCCCTAGTGCTTCCCTAGTGTACCCCTAGTGCGCCCCTAGTGTTTCCCTAGTGCCCCACTTATTGCCCTAGTGTTTCCCTAGTGTTTCCCTAGTGCTCCACTTAATGCCCCTAGTGTTTCCCTAGCGCACCCCTTAATTCCCCTATTGCGTCCCTAGTGCTCCCCTAGTGTGCCCCTAGTGCTCCCCTAGTGCGCCCCTAGTGTACCCCTAGTGCGCCCCTAGTGTTTCCCTAGTGCCCCACTTAATGCCCCTAGTGTTTCCCTAGTGCACCCCTTAATTCCCCTAGTGCTCCCCTAGTGTTCACTCACTGTTCACCTAGTGTTCACTCACTGTTCACTCAGTGTTCACTCAGTGTTCACTCAGTATTCACCTAGTGTTCACTCACTGTTCACTCAGTATTCACTCCTTTTTCACTCACTGTTCACTCACTGTTCACTCACTGTTCACTCACTGTTCACTCACTGTTTACCTAGTGTTCACTCCCTTTTCACTCACTGTTCACTCAGTATTCACCTAGTGTTCACTCACTGTTCACCTAGTGTTCACTCACAGTTCACTCACTGTTCACTCACTGTTCACTCAGTATTCACCTAGTGTTCACTCACTGTTCACTCAGTATT
Organism: Conomelus anceps; assembly: GCA_948455865.1. NCBI lineage: Eukaryota > Metazoa > Arthropoda > Insecta > Hemiptera > Delphacidae > Conomelus > Conomelus anceps. Next base: position 61,141,054 of record OX418217.1, on the reverse strand, counting down.
CACTCACTGTTCACCTAGTGTTCACTCACTGTTCACTCAGTGTTCACTCAGTGTTCACTCAGTATTCACCTAGTGTTCACTCACTGTTCACTCAGTATTCACTCCCTTTTCACTCACTGTTCACTCACTGTTCACTCACTGTTCACTCACTGTTCACTCACTGTTCACCTAGTGTTCACTCCCTTTTCACTCACTGTTCACTCAGTATTCACCTAGTGTTCACTCACTGTTCACCTAGTGTTCACTCACTGTTCCCTCTAATGCTCCCCTAGTGTTTTCTCCTACTCAGCTATACCTTATACTCTAGGAGGGGAGTGGTGGGGTAAATGATGATACAATAATCATATTTTTTTTATTTTTTATTTTTTTTATTGAGAAAAGCAAACTTTGACAGAAATGTATATCTTTTTGTAATGCTTGCATAATCCAATTGTGCAGGATGTTTACCCTATAATGTGATTGTAGATAATGATAAAACTGTTGGGATTGATTGCTTAACTTGGGTTAATAATAATGTAAGAGTGAAAATGTATAATAAGTTAATTTGCCAAATGACAAGCCCTGGTGTAAATAAGCAGCTGGGTAACCATATTGTAGACTTTATTACCTGTCCAGATACAAGATTACAGGAAACCTTTACTTCTGATTTAGCTAGAATGCATGGCATTACACATTTGGAAGCAACAATTTATAACTATAGCATAAGAAATAGCTCCAACTCTAAGAAATTCGATCCTATTTGAGATAGCTTGCCACTCTTAAATGACAGTAAAAATTATTTTGAAAATGCTCCAATATATTCTGTATCCTTGTCTAAGATGTGGTCCAAACTGACAGATAGTTTAAAGAATAGCTGTTGCTTGGTTTATAACAATCTTTTACAATATGTTTACTGGGAGAATAGCAACACCAAGAAATTGACTGGAGTACAAGTAAAGCTGCCCACCAATCCAGAACATCGAAATAAAATAATATCCTATATCATTTATGCATTTAGCTTCAATTTACTACCCATTAGATCGAGGTAGCAGTGGTACTGTGCATACATTGTCAGAACAGGCTCTGCGAATTTTGAAGCATAGAATATTAATTCAAACGGATAAGTAGTATTTTTGTTTATTATTATTAGTATTTATAATATCTTAATAATTTACATCATTAACTTGTCTAATATAAGTTAAAGTATTTAAATAAAAAGTCAAATTCTATTTTCGAGGTTAGGTGTACCGATATTGATAAATTTTCTTGTAATAAAATAGTCTCAAGTTGACAATTGTAATAAATTAAGCAATATTTCATTAAACATTTAACTAAAATCAATTGAAAACAATTTTTAGATAGGAAAATGAGTCCAAACAAGGCATCTAAATCTAATTGTTTAACTAAAACTCAGGTAGCTACGCGATCTCAGCAATTATTAACAAAAAAATCTCCAACAGCTCTTAAAGCTACTGTAGATGTAGAAGAAAAGGTTGCTAAACTATTGAGTGATCACACCAAATTGAAAACAAAATTAGAAACATCGCTAAAAAATTCTGAGGAAGAACGAATAGGGTTAGTGGATCACATAAAATCTCTGGAAGTTATTGTAAAATTGCAGCAGGAAGACCATAAAACTGAAATACTAAATCTCACGAGTCAATGTAGGTCTATGTCAGAGGAAATCGAAATATTAAAATCAAAAATAAACTTGGCTAATGTAAGATCTGAACCTCTGATCAATACAAAAAAAGTAGAACCTAAATCAAATGGGGAAAAAATTAATAGAAATGGTCAAACAAAAACGTATAGTCAGGTTTTGCAAACAGCAACCAAAACTAAAGTAAGGGAAAATAACGATAGGAAAGGTAGAGTACTGCTCTTGACATCCAGTCATGGACGAGACTGTAGTGACCTACTAAATAAAAGATTAAAAAATAAGTATGAAGTTCAGAGCTTTTTCAAACCAAGTGCCCCTATAAACGCTATCGTAGAGTCAGCACAGGAACAAACTAAAGATTTTGGAAAAAACGATTTTCTAATAGTACTGGGTGGCTCAAACAATATAAATGAACCTAATCTAAAACATCTTCCTGAAATAAATGAAAAAATTAAAGAGATTGTGCCACTCAGCCAAAAAACTAATGTAATAATAAGTACAATTCCGTATAGGTTTGATAGGCCAGAGCTAAATGAAGCCATTAAGTCAACAAATAAATCAATTCATAATACAATCAACAGCCTAAAAAATAAGAATTCTAAGCAGTTGGGGATTTGTTTTCTAAATGAAAGGCTGAAAAAACATAACTTCACTAATCATGGTCTACATCTAAATCAATCTGGCAAAGTAATATTTTGTAATAGGCTGGCAGAGCTGATTGAAAGTCGTTTGCAATCTACTGTCAATAATTCTACTAAACAATCATCTAACGAACCTTTTTTAGTAAAGTGGCTCAAAACCGGGAAGGGAAACTAGTTTCAGATGATAAATTCATATCTTCAATTGTATTAAAGGACGTTAATCGATTAGGAAATCAGGATAGCATTAGTGGAAGGAACTCTTGTAACAATCTGATGGGCTCCCAAGGTTCTAAGAGATTAAGTAGATGTACTTCAATATGCAAAAGCAACGATAACGTAATAAGGGATGATAGGGAAGTACCGGTACTCACTGTGTTCCATCAGAATATTCAATACATTCGTAACAAAATAGATAGAATCGAAATATTTTTTAAAGAAGAGGCTCCTGATATAGCTATTTTCACAGAGCATGGTTTAAAAGAAGATGAATTGTCACAACTTAATATTCCAAACTATTCATTGAAAACGTCGTATTGCAGGACATCTCATCGAAGTGGGGGAGTAGCTATCTTCACTAAAAATGCTAAGAATATGCAAACATTTAATTTAGAATATGTAGAGAAATTTGCTGTGGAAATGGATTTAGAAGTTACTGGTTTGAGAGTAAAAATCGACAATAATTTCGAAGTAGCGGTGTTAGGTATTTACAGGTCACCAAATGGGGAATGGAACAATTTTTGTGAACTATTCAATAGGCTTTTAGAGATTACTACTACTCGTTTTACAAACGTTATTGTAGCGGGAGATTTCAATACAGACTTTGCAACACAGAATAAAATGACAGAAGATTTAAAGGATATTATATGCATGAATAACTTGGAAATAAAAGTTCATGAATATACCAGAGTCACAAGAACATCACAAACAATAATTGATAACATCCTTACTAATATAGATTACTCTAAAACAAGATTAGGCGGCTCGGAACTATCTGATCATGACTATCAAATCTTAGAGGTGGGGTTGCAAGGTCATAAATCAATTAAAAAGAGTAGAGTAATGAAAGAAATTCAACAATGTGAACAGGGGAATATCGATTGTTTGAAGCAGAATCTGCTACAAGAAAACTGGAGTAGGGTTTACAATAGCAATAGTTTAAATGACAAATATGATAGTTTCATTAATATTTTAAGGTTTCATATTACTATGAGTTGTCCAGTTAAAAAAGTCCCTGTAAAGAACAAATTAGACAAGATTGAAGAGTGGATAACTGATGATATCCTTGCAGAAAGAAATAGGGTTAAAGATGCATATGATGAATTCAAACTATCTAGAAATATGTTAAGTGAAGATAATTACAAAGCTCTAAAGAAAAATTATACAAGAGAAGTGAAAAGAGCGAAATGTAAGAAAACAGCTGAAATTTTGAATAATAGTGTGTACTTTAACACAGCAGTGTGGGATGTGATAAACAAAAATAGGCAAGTAGCTCATGTAGATGCTTATACTAGTGTCCCCAGAATAATTAACGAAAATAACAAATATATTGATGATAGTGTAGACATTTGTAATTTCTTTAACAGATATTATCAACTGGTTGCTAAGGATCTTCAAAAATCTCTTAATACAGGTATTAGTGATGCAAACATGAGGAATACTGAGGGGATTCAGAACAAATTAAAATTCCACCCAGTATACCAAGACGAGTTGTCAAATATCATTGATAGTTTAAATAATAAAAAAACTGTAGGAATGGATGGGGTATCCAGTAAAATTCTGAAAGAATGTAAAGATCAATTGTTAGACCCCTTGATTCATCTGATCAATCATTCATTAGAACAAGATGTTTTTCCAGATAACTTAAAAGAGGGGAAGATCTTGCCAATCTTCAAAAATGGTGATAGAGAAAAGGTAGAAAACTATAGGCCCATTAGTATTTTAAATGTAATAAGTAAAATTTTTGAAAGAGTAGTTCTAAATAGGTTACTTCTGCACCTTCAAGAAGCTAACTTTATCTGTGATGAACAGCATGGCTTCCAGAAAGGGAGATCAACAAAAACAGCCATAATTTCTCTAGTTGAAAAACTAATAGATATAATAGATTCAGGTGATAAAGCTACTGCAATCTTCTTAGATCTGTCAAAGGCATTTGATTGTGTTAATCATAGAACTTTATTGGAAATACTGCAAAATGTAGGTGTAAATGGGGTTGAACTGAAATGGTTTGAATCATATCTTATTGGGAGAAAACAATGTGTAGAACTAACTACAGTAGTTGGTAATAGTATAGTAAAGAATAAATCTAATAAATTAGAGGTGCAAGCTGGAGTGCCTCAGGGGTCAATACTAGGTCCATTGCTTTTTTTGTTATATGTCAACCGTTTACCTAAAGAATTAATTAGTGGTAGAGCCCTCTTATTTGCTGATGATACATCACTCATTTTCAGCAATTCCATTCTAGATAATTTAGAAATAAGTGCCCATATAGGTGTGCAGTCCATTGTCCAATTTTTAAATCAGTTGAAATTAACTATAAATAGTCAAAAATGCCAATACCTTCAATTCAAAAACAAACATAATTTAAATGAAGATAGGGCTATAAACGTGTTTGTAAACGATAATAAATTAGACCAGGAAGAAAAAATTGCATTTCTAGGAGTTATGTTGGATAGACGATTGACCTGGACTCCATACATTGAGAAAATATGTAGTAAAATTTCATCTGGGGTATTTGTCCTGCGACAGCTCGCTAGATTGAATGACAAAAAGTTACTTTTTACAGCTTACCATGGGCTCTTACTGTCACATATTAGGTATGCTATCTTAGTATGGGGTAATTCATCAAAACAAAATCTTGATAGGGTGTTTAAGATCCAAAAGAAAGCGGTTAGGTGTATAGAAAGAGTAAATAGATTAGATTCATGTAGGCCGTTGTTCAAGAGACTTGGTCTCCTAACTGTACCCTGCTTATATGTGTATGAAGCTACTTTATATGTAAAAATGAATGATATTAACCAAAATCTTGATGTACATGATTATAATACAAGAAGCCGAGGAGATTATCACTTGGTGAGTCACAATAGTAGCTTATTCAAACAAAAACCTAGTTATATTGGTAGGAAATTCTACAACAAGCTACCGCAGTTTTTGAAGAGTCTTGAAAATATAGAAATATTTAAAAAACAATTGAAGAAATATTTAGTTGATAAAGCTTTTTATAGTGTACTAGAGTTCCTTTCACATCAAAATTAAGCCTCACCTCAACTTATTGAAGTAATTATGTTATCTAGTTTATAATATTGTTGATCTGACTTGTCTTATACTCCTTAACTGGAGTCTCCAAGACGTAATCTACAAAAAAAAAAAAAAAAAAAAAAAAAAAAAAAATTAATTATGTAGAAATTTGCGAGGATACAGACAACAGGGGATAATATAAGTTTCAAACAAAAGTGTTATATTAAGAGTGGTGAGACATATTTCTCCAAGTCAACCACCACTTTCTCTCCTATTGCCAAAGAGGTCAACCTAGATGAGCTAGGTCTTGTTAAAACCAGTAATCTTATACCTCAAGTTTTAAGAAAAAGAACAAACATAACCTCCAAGCTTGCTCCCTATCCTGTTAAAGAAATAGATCCCTTGTCTCCAATCACAGTGCTATCTGCTAGGAAGCGTAAGCTAGAGCTGGACAAAATTAATCTTAAACGTAGGAAAGTTGAGTTTTTAAAAGCTACAGAGTCCATAAAGAAACAGCATAAACAGCTAGTACAATATGAGAATGAAATCAAAGATTTGAGAGAGCAGCTTGAACCATATTTTTATTCACATTGGAAGAATTTTGAACCAAGTGGGGTGTATCATGTGACTGCATTTACTGTGAATAATAAGGAAAAGTTTACATACATATGTTGGGGTTCTAGGGGAAAAAGATAGCTTGAAACAGGTTTACTTTGTAAAAGGGTACCATAAAAAGGTTTTTCTCAATGCATACAAAGAAATAGAAGATCTTAAGAAAGTAGGCTATTTTGTGATCCCCTACAATGATGAAAAAGATATGATTTGCTTGCCAAGAGGAGAAACCATTTGTCTAATTACCATTAATGGTATGACAAGCTACAATGGTTACACATTTCCAAAAATACAAACAATTGAATTTTCGTCCGATGTGTGGAAAAACTTGGAAGACACTTCCTTTACACAGTCAGAAGTGGACCAATTCAACAGCATTACAATGCTGGAAATTAAAGGGGAAAGTAAAAGTAGGACAGTGCAAACGATTGGAAGAGTTAGCAGAAGGTACAGAGTTGGTCATTGTTGCAATTAGACAAGTATAGGCTAGAAATAAGAATCTGTATATTCTACAGTTTGAGAACCTAGAAGCATTGTATATCTAGAATTATTGGGTGGAGGAAGAATTTGAGAACTCTAATATAGATTTAAATTATAAAATTAGAATTAGGTTGAATGTTCTTAAGCATACCCCCCAGTAGAAATAAGGAAAGAGTTGTTTTTTTTGTATTTAATATATTGCATTGTAACTGGAAAAATGTATTATTATATGTTGTATCAATAAATGGAGAAATTATTATGAATCTGTCTTTTGTGTTTTCCACAAATCCCTACAATCCTATCCTTATAAATTAGATTAACCTAAGACATATTTCTCTAAGTCACCTGTTGGGTGTTGACTGTTGGCTTATACTATATATGAATTAGTCACTCCAATTGTGCACCAAGTAAGCCATAAGGGACAAAAGTGGTACACCAAGATATCCAAAAGTGGTACTAAGTGGGAGTTGAGTGTGCACTACTACACTGAGTGGAGCACTGAGTGTGCAGTAAGTGGGTGCAGTGGCTCAGTAAAAGAGCTCACAGTGAGTGCGAGCTTATCTTACAATTAGCTTGAATGCTTACATATTAGAGCTGCTAGAGCACTAGCAGGAGCACTAGGTCACTAGTGCTCCCCTAGTGCGCCAATAGTGCGCCTTTAGTACACCACTAGTGCGCCCCTAGTGCTCCCCTTCCCTGGGTAGTTAGGTCATGTTAGGTTAGGTTAGTTTTGGTTAGGTTAGGTCAGGTTGAGTTAAAGTGGCGCGCCACTTTTAAATCCAACTAACCTAACCCAACCTAACCTAACCTAACATGACCTAACCTAACCCAACATAACTCAACCTGACCTAACCTAACCAAAACTAACCTAACCTAACATGACCTAACTACCCAGGGAAGGGGAGCACTAGGGGCGCACTAGTGGTGTACTAAAGGCGCACTATTGGCGCACTAGGGGAGCACTAGTGACCTAGTGCTCCTGCTAGTGCTCTAGCAGCTCTAATATGTAAGCATTCAAGCTAATTGTAAGATAAGCTCGCACTCACTGTGAGCTCTTTTACTGAGCCACTGCACCCACTTACTGCACACTCAGTGCTCCACTCAGTGTAGTAGTGCACACTCAACTCCCACTTAGTACCACTTTTGGATATCTTGGTGTACCACTTTTGTCCCTTATGGCTTACTTGGTGCACAATTGGAGTGACTAATTCATATATAGTATAAGCCAACAGTCAACACCCAACAGGTGACTTAGAGAAATATGTCTTAGGTTAATCTAATTTATAAGGATAGGATTGTAGGGATTTGTGGAAAACACAAAAGACAGATTCATAATAATTTCTCCATTTATTGATACAACATATAATAATACATTTTTCCAGTTACAATGCAATATATTAAATACAAAAAAAACAACTCTTTCCTTATTTCTACTGGGGGGTATGCTTAAGAACATTCAACCTAATTCTAATTTTATAATTTAAATCTATATTAGAGTTCTCAAATTCTTCCTCCACCCAATAATTCTAGATATACAATGCTTCTAGGTTCTCAAACTGTAGAATATACAGATTCTTATTTCTAGCCTATACTTGTCTAATTGCAACAATGACCAACTCTGTACCTTCTGCTAACTCTTCCAATCGTTTGCACTGTCCTACTTTTACTTTCCCCTTTAATTTCCAGCATTGTAATGCTGTTGAATTGGTCCACTTCTGACTGTGTAAAGGAAGTGTCTTCCAAGTTTTTCCACACATCGGACGAAAATTCAATTGTTTGTATTTTTGGAAATGTGTAACCATTGTAGCTTGTCATACCATTAATGGTAATTAGACAAATGGTTTCTCCTCTTGGCAAGCAAATCATATCTTTTTCATCATTGTAGGGGATCACAAAATAGCCTACTTTCTTAAGATCTTCTATTTCTTTGTATGCATTGAGAAAAACCTTTTTATGGTACCCTTTTACAAAGTAAACCTGTTTCAAGCTATCTTTTTCCCCTAGAACCCCAACATATGTATGTAAACTTTTCCTTATTATTCACAGTAAATGCAGTCACATGATACACCCCACTTGGTTCAAAATTCTTCCAATGTGAATAAAAATATGGTTCAAGCTGCTCTCTCAAATCTTTGATTTCATTCTCATATTGTACTAGCTGTTTATGCTGTTTCTTTATGGACTCTGTAGCTTTTAAAAACTCAACTTTCCTACGTTTAAGATTAATTTTGTCCAGCTCTAGCTTACGCTTCCTAGCAGATAGCACTGTGATTGGAGACAAGGGATCTATTTCTTTAACAGGATAGGGAGCAAGCTTGGAGGTTATGTTTGTTCTTTTTCTTAAAACTTGAGGTATAAGATTACTGGTTTTAACAAGACCTAGCTCATCTAGGTTGACCTCTTTGGCAATAGGAGAGAAAGTGGTGGTTGACTTGGAGAAATATGTCTCACCACTCTTAATATAACACTTTTGTTTGAAACTTATATTATCCCCTGTTGTCTGTATCCTCGCAAATTTCTACATAATTAATTTTTTTTTTTTTTTTTTTTTTTTTTTTTTTTGTAGATTACGTCTTGGAGACTCCAGTTAAGGAGTATAAGACAAGTCAGATCAACAATATTATAAACTAGATAACATAATTACTTCAATAAGTTGAGGTGAGGCTTAATTTTGATGTGAAAGGAACTCTAGTACACTATAAAAAGCTTTATCAACTAAATATTTCTTCAATTGTTTTTTAAATATTTCTATATTTTCAAGACTCTTCAAAAACTGCGGTAGCTTGTTGTAGAATTTCCTACCAATATAACTAGGTTTTTGTTTGAATAAGCTACTATTGTGACTCACCAAGTGATAATCTCCTCGGCTTCTTGTATTATAATCATGTACATCAAGATTTTGGTTAATATCATTCGTTTTTACATATAAAGTAGATTCATACACATATAAGCAGGGTACAGTTAGGAGACCAAGTCTCTTGAACAACGGCCTACATGAATCTAATCTATTTACTCTTTCTATACACCTAACCGCTTTCTTTTGGATCTTAAACACCCTATCAAGATTTTGTTTTGATGAATTACCCCATACTAAGATAGCATACCTAATATGTGACAGTAAGAGCCCATGGTAAGCTGTAAAAAGTAACTTTTTGTCATTCAATCTAGCGAGCTGTCGCAGGACAAATACCCCAGATGAAATTTTACTACATATTTTCTCAATGTATGGAGTCCAGGTCAATCGTCTATCCAACATAACTCCTAGAAATGCAATTTTTTCTTCCTGGTCTAATTTATTATTGTTTACAAACACGTTTATAGCCCTATCTTCATTTAAATTATGTTTGTTTTTGAATTGAAGGTATTGGCATTTTTGACTATTTATAGTTAATTTCAACTGATTTAAAAATTGGACAATGGACTGCACACCTATATGGGCACTTATTTCTAAATTATCTAGAATGGAATTGCTGAAAATGAGTGATGTATCATCAGCAAATAAGAGGGCTCTACCACTAATTAATTCTTTAGGTAAACGGTTGACATATAACAAAAAAAGCAATGGACCTAGTATTGACCCCTGAGGCACTCCAGCTTGCACCTCTAATTTATTAGATTTATTCTTTACTATACTATTACCAACTACTGTAGTTAGTTCTACACATTGTTTTCTCCCAATAAGATATGATTCAAACCATTTCAGTTCAACCCCATTTACACCTACATTTTGCAGTATTTCCAATAAAGTTCTATGATTAACACAATCAAATGCCTTTGACAGATCTAAGAAGATTGCAGTAGCTTTATCACCTGAATCTATTATATCTATTAGTTTTTCAACTAGAGAAATTATGGCTGTTTTTGTTGATCTCCCTTTCTGGAAGCCATGCTGTTCATCACAGATAAAGTTAGCTTCTTGAAGGTGCAGAAGTAACCTATTTAGAACTACTCTTTCAAAAATTTTACTTATTACATTTAAAATACTAATGGGCCTATAGTTTTCTACCTTTTCTCTATCACCATTTTTGAAGATTGGCAAGATCTTCCCCTCTTTTAAGTTATCTGGAAAAACATCTTGTTCTAATGAATGATTGATCAGATGAATCAAGGGGTCTAACAATTGATCTTTACATTCTTTCAGAATTTTACTGGATACCCCATCCATTCCTACAGTTTTTTTATTATTTAAACTATCAATGATATTTGACAACTCGTCTTGGTATACTGGGTGGAATTTTAATTTGTTCTGAATCCCCTCAGTATTCCTCATGTTTGCATCACTAATACCTGTATTAAGAGATTTTTGAAGATCCTTAGCAACCAGTTGATAATATCTGTTAAAGAAATTACAAATGTCTACACTATCATCAATATATTTGTTATTTTCGTTAATTATTCTGGGGACACTAGTATAAGCATCTACATGAGCTACTTGCCTATTTTTGTTTATCACATCCCACACTGCTGTGTTAAAGTACACACTATTATTCAAAATTTCAGCTGTTTTCTTACATTTCGCTCTTTTCACTTCTCTTGTATAATTTTTCTTTAGAGCTTTGTAATTATCTTCACTTAACATATTTCTAGATAGTTTGAATTCATCATATGCATCTTTAACCCTATTTCTTTCTGCAAGGATATCATCAGTTATCCACTCTTCAATCTTGTCTAATTTGTTCTTTACAGGGACTTTTTTAACTGGACAACTCATAGTAATATGAAACCTTAAAATATTAATGAAACTATCATATTTGTCATTTAAACTATTGCTATTGTAAACCCTACTCCAGTTTTCTTGTAGCAGATTCTGCTTCAAACAATCGATATTCCCCTGTTCACATTGTTGAATTTCTTTCATTACTCTACTCTTTTTAATTGATTTATGACCTTGCAACCCCACCTCTAAGATTTGATAGTCATGATCAGATAGTTCCGAGCCGCCTAATCTTGTTTTAGAGTAATCTATATTAGTAAGGATGTTATCAATTATTGTTTGTGATGTTCTTGTGACTCTGGTATATTCATGAACTTTTATTTCCAAGTTATTCATGCATATAATATCCTTTAAATCTTCTGTCATTTTATTCTGTGTTGCAAAGTCTGTATTGAAATCTCCCGCTACAATAACGTTTGTAAAACGAGTAGTAGTAATCTCTAAAAGCCTATTGAATAGTTCACAAAAATTGTTCCATTCCCCATTTGGTGACCTGTAAATACCTAACACCGCTACTTCGAAATTATTGTCGATTTTTACTCTCAAACCAGTAACTTCTAAATCCATTTCCACAGCAAATTTCTCTACATATTCTAAATTAAATGTTTGCATATTCTTAGCATTTTTAGTGAAGATAGCTACTCCCCCACTTCGATGAGATGTCCTGCAATACGACGTTTTCAATGAATAGTTTGGAATATTAAGTTGTGACAATTCATCTTCTTTTAAACCATGCTCTGTGAAAATAGCTATATCAGGAGCCTCTTCTTTAAAAAATATTTCGATTCTATCTATTTTGTTACGAATGTATTGAATATTCTGATGGAACACAGTGAGTACCGGTACTTCCCTATCATCCCTTATTACGTTATCGTTGCTTTTGCATATTGAAGTACATCTACTTAATCTCTTAGAACCTTGGGAGCCCATCAGATTGTTACAAGAGTTCCTTCCACTAATGCTATCCTGATTTCCTAATCGATTAACGTCCTTTAATACAATTGAAGATATGAATTTATCATCTGAAACTAGTTTCCCTTCCCGGTTTTGAGCCACTTTACTAAAAAAGGTTCGTTAGATGATTGTTTAGTAGAATTATTGACAGTAGATTGCAAACGACTTTCAATCAGCTCTGCCAGCCTATTACAAAATATTACTTTGCCAGATTGATTTAGATGTAGACCATGATTAGTGAAGTTATGTTTTTTCAGCCTTTCATTTAGAAAACAAATCCCCAACTGCTTAGAATTCTTATTTTTTAGGCTGTTGATTGTATTATGAATTGATTTATTTGTTGACTTAATGGCTTCATTTAGCTCTGGCCTATCAAACCTATACGGAATTGTACTTATTATTACATTAGTTTTTTGGCTGAGTGGCACAATCTCTTTAATTTTTTCATTTATTTCAGGAAGATGTTTTAGATTAGGTTCATTTATATTGTTTGAGCCACCCAGTACTATTAGAAAATCGTTTTTTCCAAAATCTTTAGTTTGTTCCTGTGCTGACTCTACGATAGCGTTTATAGGGGCACTTGGTTTGAAAAAGCTCTGAACTTCATACTTATTTTTTAATCTTTTATTTAGTAGGTCACTACAGTCTCGTCCATGACTGGATGTCAAGAGCAGTACTCTACCTTTCCTATCGTTATTTTCCCTTACTTTAGTTTTGGTTGCTGTTTGCAAAACCTGACTATACGTTTTTGTTTGACCATTTCTATTAATTTTTTCCCCATTTGATTTAGGTTCTACTTTTTTTGTATTGATCAGAGGTTCAGATCTTACATTAGCCAAGTTTATTTTTGATTTTAATATTTCGATTTCCTCTGACATAGACCTACATTGACTCGTGAGATTTAGTATTTCAGTTTTATGGTCTTCCTGCTGCAATTTTACAATAACTTCCAGAGATTTTATGTGATCCACTAACCCTATTCGTTCTTCCTCAGAATTTTTTAGCGATGTTTCTAATTTTGTTTTCAATTTGGTGTGATCACTCAATAGTTTAGCAACCTTTTCTTCTACATCTACAGTAGCTTTAAGAGCTGTTGGAGATTTTTTTGTTAATAATTGCTGAGATCGCGTAGCTACCTGAGTTTTAGTTAAACAATTAGATTTAGATGCCTTGTTTGGACTCATTTTCCTATCTAAAAATTGTTTTCAATTGATTTTAGTTAAATGTTTAATGAAATATTGCTTAATTTATTACAATTGTCAACTTGAGACTATTTTATTACAAGAAAATTTATCAATATCGGTACACCTAACCTCGAAAATAGAATTTGACTTTTTATTTAAATACTTTAACTTATATTAGACAAGTTAATGATGTAAATTATTAAGATATTATAAATACTAATAATAATAAACAAAAATACTACTTATCCGTTTGAATTAATATTCTATGCTTCAAAATTCGCAGAGCCTGTTCTGACAATGTATGCACAGTACCACTGCTACCTCGATCTAATGGGTAGTAAATTGAAGCTAAATGCATAAATGATATAGGATATTATTTTATTTCGATGTTCTGGATTGGTGGGCAGCTTTACTTGTACTCCAGTCAATTTCTTGGTGTTGCTATTCTCCCAGTAAACATATTGTAAAAGATTGTTATAAACCAAGCAACAGCTATTCTTTAAACTATCTGTCAGTTTGGACCACATCTTAGACAAGGATACAGAATATATTGGAGCATTTTCAAAATAATTTTTACTGTCATTTAAGAGTGGCAAGCTATCTCAAATAGGATCGAATTTCTTAGAGTTGGAGCTATTTCTTATGCTATAGTTATAAATTGTTGCTTCCAAATGTGTAATGCCATGCATTCTAGCTAAATCAGAAGTAAAGGTTTCCTGTAATCTTGTATCTGGACAGGTAATAAAGTCTACAATATGGTTACCCAGCTGCTTATTTACACCAGGGCTTGTCATTTGGCAAATTAACTTATTATACATTTTCACTCTTACATTATTATTAACCCAAGTTAAGCAATCAATCCCAACAGTTTTATCATTATCTACAATCACATTATAGGGTAAACATCCTGCACAATTGGATTATGCAAGCATTACAAAAAGATATACATTTCTGTCAAAGTTTGCTTTTCTCAATAAAAAAAATAAAAAATAAAAAAAATATGATTATTGTATCATCATTTACCCCACCACTCCCCTCCTAGAGTATAAGGTATAGCTGAGTAGGAGAAAACACTAGGGGAGCATTAGAGGGAACAGTGAGTGAACACTAGGTGAACAGTGAGTGAACACTAGGTGAATACTGAGTGAACAGTGAGTGAAAAGGGAGTGAACACTAGGTGAACAGTGAGTGAACAGTGAGTGAACAGTGAGTGAAAAGGGAGTGAATACTGAGTGAACAGTGAGTGAACACTAGGTGAATACTGAGTGAACACTGAGTGAACACTGAGTGAACAGTGAGTGAACACTAGGTGAACAGTGAGTGAATACTGAGTGAACAGTGAGTGAACACTAGGTGAATACTGAGTGAACAGTGAGTGAACAGTGAGTGAACTGTGAGTGAACACTAGGTGAACAGTGAGTGAACACTAGGTGAATACTGAGTGAACAGTGAGTGAAAAGGGAGTGAACACTAGGTAAACAGTGAGTGAACAGTGAGTGAACAGTGAGTGAACAGTGAGTGAACAGTGAGTGAAAAGGGAGTGAATACTGAGTGAACAGTGAGTGAACACTAGGTGAATACTGAGTGAACACTGAGTGAACACTGAGTGAACAGTGAGTGAACACTAGGTGAACAGTGAGTGAACACTAGGGGAGCACTAGGGGAATTAAGGGGTGCACTAGGGAAACACTAGGGGCATTAAGTGGGGCACTAGGGAAACACTAGGGGCGCACTAGGGGTACACTAGGGGCGCACTAGGGGAGCACTAGGGGCACACTAGGGGAGCACTAGGGACGCAATAGGGGAATTAAGGGGTGCGCTAGGGAAACACTAGGGGCATTAAGTGGAGCACTAGGGAAACACTAGGGAAACACTAGGGCAATAAGTGGGGCACTAGGGAAACACTAGGGGCGCACTAGGGGTACACTAGGGAAGCACTAGGGGTACACTAGGGAAACACTAGGGGTACTAGGAGGGAGCTCTAGGGACACTAGGGGAGAACTAGGGTAGAGTGCACATGCATATGGGTGAGAGTTTCTTGGGGGTGTCATGTTAGGGGTACCTAAGTGGATCCCAAACCTCTGAGTAATGCTCATGAGTTATGGTCACCCATCCATGAGCAGACACAACTGCAATGAGAAGGCTGGTGGGCAGGGCCAGTGATGGAAGTAGAAGTGGGGTTATCTCTCTCTCTCTCTCTCTCTCTCTCTCTCTCTCTCTCTACCCTCTCTTTTTCGTTGAAACAGCCTTCGTTGAAGTAAAGTAAGGTGATTTTTTACCTATATGAGATTTTTCTGAAATTTTTCTAAGTCCTGAGATTTTTTGAAAATTTTTCTAAGTCCTGAGATTTTTCGGAAATTTTTGTGTCCTAAGATTTTTCGGAAATTTTTCCAAGTCCTGAGATTTTTGAAACTTTTTTCAAGTCCTAAGATTTTTCAGAAATTTTTCCAAGTCCTGAGATTTTTGAAACTTTTTTCAAGTCCTAAGATTTTTCGGAAATTTTTCTAAGTCCTAAGATGTTTCAAAATTTTTCTAAGTCCTAAGATGTTACAAAATTTTTCTAAGTCCTGAGATGTTACAAAATCTTTCTAAGTCCTGAGATGTTACAAAATTTTTCTAAGTCCTGAGATGTTACAAAATTTGTCTAAGTCCTGAGATGTTTTTTTTTTTAATTTTTTTTTTTTTTTTTATTTTTTTTTTTTAATTTTTTTTTTTTTTATTTTTTTTTATTTTTTTTTTTTATTTTTTATTTTTTTTTTCATTTTAATTTTTTTTTTTTTATTTTTTAATTTTTTTTTTTTTTTTATTTTTTTTTTATTTTTTTTTTATTTTTTTTTTTATTTATTTTTTTTTTTTATTTCAATTTTTTTTATTTTATTTTTTTTTTTCAATTTTTTTTTTTTTTTTAATTTTTTTTTTTTTTTTTTTAATTTTTTTCTAATTTTTTTTTTTTTTTTTTTTTATTTTTTTTTATTTTTTTTTTTGGTGGGGGGATTTTTTTTTTAGGGGGGGGGTTGTTTTAGGGTGAGGGGGAACGTTTTTTGGGTTGGGGGGGGCACTTTATGGGGGGGGGTGATGGTAGGAGGGGGGGGGGGGGTAGGTCGGGGAGGGTGGGGGGGGGGGGTTAGGTCAGGGTTGGAGGGGAGGGGAGGGGGGGGGGGTTGTTGGGTGATGGTAGGAGGGGGGGGGGGGCAGGTTAGGGTGGGGGGGTGGTAGGTCAGGGGGGGGGGACAACTTCCGGTTCACACGCTGCGCCAGATCCCCAGGTTCCCACGCTGCGCCAGCTCCCCACATCCGGTTCCTAGAGGTCAAGTTCAAGGTCATTTCCGGGGTCAAAGGTCAAGGTTGTGCCAGAACATACAAAAACATACTACTTATTAAAAATATATTTTTGTAAGACATCTTTGGTAGGCTACATATTTCCTACTTCTAATATTGCAATCGCTTGATCGGCCATATTATTATGCAGAGTGTTTCGCATAGTATGGGCATGTTGTACACACCAAAATAATGAAAATACAATTATTTCATAATATAAACATACGTCTGGGAATGCTCCGATATGATTTAAATATATACATTCTATTATACATCATGTTCGTGTCGCATTGAGTTAAGACACCATTATTTCGTGCGCTTGTTGTAATCACAAAAATAATGAAAAAATCAATTTAAACATTGGTCCAGAAATGCTTCGTTACAGAATAAATATTTATAGAAGTTAGCAGCTATTCCCATCAATTTCTCATTCTGAAGTTTGTTCTACCCTCATTTTACTTGTTAATTGATGGGATTTCATGTAAAACATGCTGAAATATATAATACAAGTTTGAACTCGGCAACTACGGTAGTTTTGAAATGCAGAAATTATTTTTTTTAAACACGTTTCCAGGTTTGAAGTGGAATAATTTGTTTAATATTATCAACCTGCAGTTTTTTCAGAGAAAACATGAAGATAATTTCATTCGAAGTGAAACAGGTTGAATAACCCAATAGAAAAACCCTACACATCAAAAAGCTGGTATTATTGAATTAAAACACATTTAGATCTAGTTTGCTATTTTTATGTGATATTATTAATTGAAATCAGAAATTTATTAAGTGTTTGTGTGTTTTTCGTTATTGGGGTCTTCAAAATTTTCCCTCCAGAATTAAAATCTCTTCAAGTTCTTTTTAGAAAACCCATAGTTTTTTGTTGAATATCTGAAAAGTTACTTTAGCTACCGACTTCTAACTTCTTTTATTCGATTTTTCAGCTAATTCTATAAATAAAACCTGACCAATTTACCAGTAAAATAGGCACTGCAAATTTCTGAATGAGTAAACTGATACTTAACTTACCATCTGGGGCATCCTTGTACTGAACCAAATATTTGGTGATAATGATTTAGCCGTTTTTTAAAGCTGAATAGGCGAAATGGATAAATCAAGATTGCCTAAATACTTCATTCACTCCACATTATTATTTACTTTTTTACCGGTAAAGTTTTACATTTTACATTACTATTTTACATTACTATTTTATATTTCTTTACACAGCAATAATGATAGTCTGCTCTCCTATGAGTAACAGTTTTGGCTCTTGAGACCGAAAAGCATATCTATATCCACCCGGGATATAAAATATTGTGTGGCTGACAAAAAGCTCTACTAAAGAACGGTTTTCTATTTTTTCATAGTTTTTAAACAAACGATTCTTGCCAGGGTTTAGTAGAATCAAATTCATTTCAATTATGGCTGAAAGCTATTCAAGCAAAACGATTTGGTGCTGATGACCATTGTAAAGTTTATTGAACTAGAGTAACGTCCCCACATACGCATGTCCCATTTATTATCAATATTCTTGTTTCCGATAATAAGCAATTTATTATGTAATGTCCAGTGATAAGTAGTGAAACAATAAGATTGAATCCATGAGTCAATTCGGAACATTTAGAATCTTTAGTGATTTGACGGCTGTTGACGCAGAAATTGATGATTGCAATGAAATTACGAACGGCAGCAGTTCAATGACTGATTTTAGTGGAAGGTCATCTAAAACAAAATCTAGACATCATGTCGCGAGCCAGTCTGGACCAAAATTAATTATAGCCCCATTTCCACTCGAACAAATTTTGTTGAAAACATGGTTGTAATAAACTTGCAAACAATGTAGCTGCGAGTGGAAACGTCCAACATTTTTGCAACAAGTTTTCAAGTTATGTTTTGCAGCAAAATCTATTGTAACCCGATTCCTGGTGCCTGAAACTTTGTGAGCACGCGCAAGGACAACAAAATGTTGCCATGTTCTAGCGGCGGACTGCAGCGCTGAGCTTTATCTTCCTGTATCCAGTACAAAAGTCGGAAAACATGAAATTTGAGATATTTGAATTTTTTAAATGTTATCGTGACCTACTATTTTTTCTGATTTCAGACCAGCTTGAATTTATCTCGTACCATGAAATTTAATGTTTCTATAAACGATTCTAATTTTAAAGCTGTATAAGTTATTGATTAAATTAAAAAAATTGATGAAGTGCTTAAATTTCATTCTACGAAAAAAATTTAATTAGAAGAAAAACACAATAGCATTAAAAAAATTCAAATATCCTAAATCTCATGTTTTTTAGTCTTGCAGTGAAGAAAAACATGAGATTAATTACATATTGCAATTTCATATTACAAACATAAAATATGCTAGGAAGGCTACATTATTTGGCCTGTAAAAGGAATATACTCTATTTATTTTTAGAAGGTAGACAATAGCCTAGGCAGACGCCTGACTAACTAAATTAATGTGAATCTGGAATGTTGCATTGGAAATGGTGCAGAGTGGAAACGGTGGTTTTTTCAGGCAGTTTGTTTTCAACTTGCTTGTAAACTTAATTTAAGTCGAAACGAGGCTTCAGATATCTCAACAACTTTGTAACAATACTATCCAATAATAAATACAGTTAACGTTTCAATAACTAGTTATTTTTTTGAATTAATAGAGATTTTGGATTGAACTACGTTAACGTTAATGCTAATGTCAACTGAACACTATAGAATCCTCAATTTAAAGCAGGCAGAGGCATAAAGTGTTCAAGGTAGCACTAGTGTTACTGCTAACTTAGTATTGCCATAACCGACTATCATAAAAAATCAAATTGAAAAGAGAACTCAAAAAAAGAAATTGCAATGCAATTCTTACATGATGTATTCAATTTTTTTCAATTCAAATGGAAATATGGAAGCCCAAAACATTAATAAATAATATTCCATTGACATGAAAAACATAACTATGATATTCGATAAATATTGATTTATACATGCTACAAACTTTTACATTTTCCTTTTTGGACCAAACTGAGTCAACAAATCTGATGCTTGATGTATGAAAGCTCTCAGTGTTCATACTCTTCTTGCAAAGAACTCAATTTAATTATTTGTTGAACAATCAATGATGATGATGTTGAAGAGTGTACTGTGGGTCGTCTGATGATGCTCTAGACAACAGAGCGAAACGGCCGTCACGCCATAACGTGAGTCAATTTCCATTTAAAAGTGTTTTTTAAGTTTATAATCAATGATGAATTTCTATTCCAAAACTGAAGCATCACATCATTACTGAATCATTACATAGATTGAAATACAATGTAAAACACAATAATTATTATTTATCTGTAAAATCACTTCCCGGTGGTTCGGAAACATCCTAAAACTGTAGGTCCAACTCATCAATTACCATCATCCAATTCATTACCCAGGCACGGATCTCATACCTATGTGGGCTTCATCCTCCGGAAAAGTAAGTAAAGTACTTTTTAAACTAGCACATGCATTTTCAGAAAAGACGAACCAATATTTATGCGCCAATATATTTACAGTGACGTATGCTGTAAGAAAACCTAGCTTCGTGAATATTTTCCATGCATATTCTGAATGACCATGTGAATTCCTAAAGCCGCGTCTTCACCAACCGAACATGTCTGCCCAACATTGTTGGCGAATACAAAAAACGGGCAAACATTATAAACATATGGGTCACCGAACATGTACGTGAGTTCAATTGAAATGTTCGGTCTATGAGCGAACAGTGACGACCAACAACAGGTTCCCACCACACCGATCATAATGTTCGAGAAGGCGTCCACACCAAACCAATTCCAAAAAATGTTCGGCGACATCAGCTGATTCCAGCAAACACTGTTCGCCGAGCATGTTCGGTTGGTGGAGACGCGGCTTTAGAAAAACATAGTTCAAGTAAGAAAATTTCAAACCATTCCTTTTAAGAAACTGAAAATATTGTAATTTTTTACCAACGACAAGGCCGCTGCTAAATCAAATTTTCTATTGCATAGGACAGGGGTCTCCAAACTACGGCCCGCTGGCCAAATCCGCCCCGTCAAAGTGATCAATCCGGCCCACGACAGTGTGATCAATCCGCGACAGCTCATATGGTTTTGCCACTTTACTGATGATTCCACTACTTTATCAATACATCATCTTATTATCCAATTTAACAGTTGTATGTTTGCTGAATGGGCATACTTGACGACTTTAGAAGTTATGTAAATGAGTGGCCTGCAGACTCGCTTCGCTCGCCGTCTGACAGGATCCAGTGATGGCAGGAAGAACTTTATATAAAATTTGAAGCGTTACCATTTTTGTGCCTTCTGATATCCTGAAAGCTTGGTACTTATCAAGAGTTTTAAATGAACCAAACTTTTAACTTGGTTCTTGAAAATCGGTGATTAAATAAGTTAACAATTTCAAACCTATATCTGAATCCAGTTTTTCAACTTTTTTAGACACGTAGTTCTTTCTTCTCCTTGCTCGCGTCTAGGTTCTCAACTAAACATGCAGGCTATACTAAATTTCAATTTTTGAAAAAACGTTTTAAAAAATATGTTTTTTAGTTCAAAGTGAATCTTCTTAAGTTAAATATCAATGCGACAAAGCTTTTTTATCAAACGAAACTTGTGAAGTATCCAATTTTGAATCACTTAATAGTGAAAAATCACCCCAGAGTTCACAAGTTGAAAGGAACCGTGCAAATTCAGTGCACTTTGACCAATAAAACTCGATTTAAAAAAATTTTTCGGCTTTTGGGTAATTCAATATCTTCTTTTTAAAATAAAAAAAATCGTTTATTCATCAAATAACCAAATTAATTCACTAGAAACTTGAAAGCCCCTGTTTTCACAGCCTTTTTTGTGTATATTTTGAAATATCACAATAATTACGGCAATAACAGACTTGTAGCATGTTTTATCCAATTTCTCAGCTCTTTTCACATAAACCCTATTCAACTTACCACTCAAAAGAAGGCCCTGGGGATTAATGATTGAGTAAATTGATAGACATAGCTGCCAATTTTCGTCGTCTTTTTTCGTGTAATCTTTTGCATCACTTTGATGAAAGGAATCGGTTCAGTAATCAGTATATTTATTTTCAAAAAAAGATGTATGGTACAAATTTCCCAAAAATTTATTTTTCTAATAAGGAACACGTCCGTGCTCTTAGGTGGTGGTGGTGGTGGATGATGATGTGGTGGGGGGGGGGGGGTGTAGTAGGATGATGCGATGAAGAGGAGGAGGGGAGGATTTCTCCTAAAACACTATTGGGAGCAGATTCAATGTTATTGATATTGCTCTGATCACATGCAATATTTTAGATCTTTTAAGTGGTAACGTAGTGGCGACGGTAGGTGTAAGCATCTGTCGGCCTCCCGCGTAGATGTAGTGACCACCTACCACAAGCGTAGTATGAGATTTCTAGAGGGGACCTGTCAGGAAATTAATTCAATCAATTAATCAAAACTTATTTATTTATTCACAATAATAAACAAGTAAAGTACATCATATATTTCAGAATAAATGAACCCGCTAAGACAGTCTGTGAGCGGGAGCGGTCCTCATCTGTCCAAGTACCATACAAGTGCAATTCAAGAAATAAATTCAGTAGTAATATATGCAGTAAATAGAGAAATTAAATTAACTTATTAGAGATATAAATTCAGAGACATATTATAGTAATATATACATCAATAAAACGAAAAATACACACCAGAACATCCGCCTAAAACCAACGGATACAAGAAGAGAGAAAGAAGAATGGAGAAAATAAGAAGTTAGTCTGAGAAAATTTTATTTTACAGTATAACGGTCAACCTATATTTTACAGAAACCGAACTCAACTTATTGAACAAAGGTCTAAAACATAACCTTAACTACAAAAACAACAAATCCACATAAAAAAACATATTCATTGGAAACAGAAACAAGCATTCAATGCACAGACCCATAAATACATGACTAACTTAGACTAGAAACCTACAACACAATAAAAATCAACAACCCACAACCACATCTATCCATAACCTTAGAAAACCACACCATAAAAAAATTGAAACAAAAAGCTCTTACTCACAACCTCATCTATATCAAAGCAGACAAAGGTAACACTACAGTTATCATAAACAATAGAGAACTAAACAGAAAAGCACTCGCCTACATAAACAAAAATATCTTGAAACAACTACACAACGATCCCACAAATGTAAACCAAACAACAATTAAGCAAGAAATCAACAAGACAAATCATATAATTAATGATTCACAAAAAAGGAGACGTGCACCATCACTTCAAACACACCCCAAAATTCAAAAAACTTCACATACCGATAAGGTCAATTGTAGACTACTGAGCAGCCCTAGCATATAAACTAGCAAAACACATAAGTTAGATCAAACACTCAGGAAACTAATTAGCATAAACAACAACACATACATAAAAAACTGTAGTGACCTCATCACAAAAATAAAAGAAACACAAATCCCTCACAACTCCACTCTTGCATCTTTTGATATTACAAATCTATACACCAACAAACCTATAAATGAAACAATAGAAATAGTAAAAAAGATTCTTATTCACAATAACACAGCAACAGAATTTAAAAATGAAATAGTATGCATTCTAAAAATCATCACCAAACAAAATTACTTTACCTTCAACAACTAATTTTACTCACAACCTGATGGATTGCCAATTTCCAGCTTATTTTCCAAGATCTATCTCTAACACTGCGAAAACACTCACATACTCTTTAATAACAATTTTTCACAGAACATAATATATTATACTAGCTGGCCCGAAACGCGTTGCTGCGTTCTCATAAAAATTCTCCTTGATTTTATTATTCGCCACCTCCCGCTGAGTTTACATTTCAAATTAGGAAAGAAGTTAGTCCTAGAGCTCTTCCAGCTGATCATAGAGGCTTCGTTGTTTTCTTAATCACCACCTCTGAAAGAAGAAACATCTCAAATTTAAACCTCCTACGACTATAAGGGTAGAAGCTAGGTTTTTTATTTTATTATTCGCCACCTCCCGCTGAGGCTGCATTTCAAATTTCCAGCTGCATTGGTTAATAGATGTCATCAACCTGGCATAATTACATTTCATCATACCCAGTCGTATGTTTCCTACATATTGCAAGGCTCCGGCTGCACGGTAGCCCAAGTACAAAGTGCAAAGTCAAAGACAGCGTAAATAACGCCGCTAAGGGGCCTGCCATATGATTAAAAACTGTTGACTTCTATCAGCTGTTCCTTTAAGCTCTTTGGCTGGATAGTTCAGTAGGTTAGGTCTATAAAATGGATTAATTAATAATAATTATCAGCTCCCCTATTAAAATTTATGGTCAGAAACCATCCCCAATATTCACACAACATATTCCCAAAGTTTCATGCCGATCTGTCAAGTAGTTTTGAAGTCTATAGGGAACATACATACATATACAGACAGACATTTATATATATAAAGATTTGCACAGATATGTAGATGATGTTCTACTGCTATACAGAGAGAACAAAACAATGTGAACAGCTCCAATCATATATTAACAAAATTCACAAAAACATTCAATACACAGCAGAATATGAACACAACAATTTAGCCAGATCACTGACTCAAATATTTCACTGGCTTCTCAATTTAATTGATATTCAATTGCAGAACAAGATGCTCTTGAAGCCATTCAACTTATTCATAGCAACTGGGGCTGATGAAATTCATCAAGAGAATATTATCTGTCATCACTCTTATTTTCAATGCATCTCTTCAAAACAACAATTTCCCTAAAAATTGGAAGTTAAGTTACCACCCCCAATAAAGTTGAAGACTTCAGGCCTATAAGCATTCTCCCAGCCTTACCCAAAGTAATTGGAAGATGAGTTCATTGGCAGGTGGTCGAATTCCTTGAAAGCAACAACAAACTTCACAACTTTCAATCTGCATTTCAAAAATCCCATTCTACTGAAACTGATCTTTTATGTGTCACTGAAGATATCAGGTTAGGTATGGATCAGAGGAAATGTACCATCTTTAGACTGTTTGATTTCTCTATAGCTCCAAAGCATTTGATACCATTGACCATAGGGTTCTACTCAATAAATTAGATCTTTTTGGTTTCAGTCACTAAGCTCAAGCATGGTTCAAATCTTATATCACAGGTAGAAAACAATGTTTCACATATGGTAATAATAGATCACAATGGAAAAGTTTAATAAATAGCATACCTCAAGGTTCTATTCTTGGCCCCCTCCTTTTCACTCTCTATGCAAATGACCTCTCCTCAGTAATCAAATTTTCTAGTTTCCACACTTATGCGGATGATCTTCAAATCTATTCCAGTTGCTGTATCTCAAGAATCAATGACACTGTTGACAGGATGAATGAGGATATCAATCAAATTGTTGAATGGACTAGAAAAAATGGTCTTAAACTCAATCCTATAAAAACGCAACCTATAATCATAGGCTATTCATGCCTGATAAATAGTATTGACTTGAACCTTACTCATAAAATCACTGTTGATGGAAATGCAATACCATATTGTAGCTCAGTTAGGAACTTAGGAATAATCATGAATTCAACACTTGACTGGTCAGAGCAAGTTATAAGTACATGTAAAAAGGTTTTTCAGCTATGCATCCTTTAAAGAAAATGCAAGATATTCTACCTAGGAGGGTCAGACTGTTACTGGTTAAATCTCTTATCTTCCCACATTTCATGTATTGTAATTCTGTTATGAATGATATGACAGTCACACTTAATGATAGACTGCAGCGCAGTCAGAACTATTGCTTACGGTTTGTCTACTCTCTTCAATGGCATGAACGTATAACTCAATCCCACATTGGTAGCTCAACTCTCAAACTTACTGATCAAAGGTTATTCAGGATTGTCAAACTTGTCAAAGATATTCTCAAATATGGTAAACCAAATTGCTTCAAAAATGATTTCAAATTTGTGTCTGAAGGCAGGTGGAATGATGTCTCACATACCAGAACTGGGGATAATACTCTAAGAATACCCAACCATTGTACTACCATTTATACAAAATCATTTATTGTAAGTGCTTGTCGTGCTTGGAATGCACTTCCAAGTTCCATCAGGTGCATTGAGAGTCGAGCGGGCTTTATTTCATCATTAAGGAAATATCTCATGGAGAAAATGGCTGCATCTGTCCAACCCTAGAGCAACTGCATGAAATCACAACATTAACCTACTTTGTAAATAATTTTCGTCAGTATTGTACAGCTTATTGAAAATATGTTTTATCACTCACCCCAATCCTTCTAAGAAAACTTGTACAAAATCAACTATTTTGAATAATCACCCCATTTCCTCTTTTCATCATCCACCACCATTATCATTATCACAATTAACATTGAACAATTTAAAATTTATATTCTCTGTTCTCAATTTAACTAATACCTGCCATCTATATAATAAACTGCTTTCATATTGAAAAATAAGAACAACTAAATGCAAATAGAATAATTATTTTTATTTATACTGGTTAAGTGTCAAGAATGGACGAATCTTTGTCCAAACTTCGCCATTTCATGTAATTGCATCACTTAGATTGTCATTACTAGAGCTTATATCATTAATAACATACAAACATCATTGTAAATAATTTCTAGCACTATAAAAATTATAATCTAAGGCTGGATTGCAGAAACGGTGTCTACAACCAATGTCTAAACAGTGTCGGCTTAGACACTGACTAAGAAGGAACTGCTTTCGGCTTGCTGAAACGATTCCTAGCCGGTGTCTATGTCGACAGTGTCTAAACTACGGGTGACGTTTGGCAACATTGTAGAGGCTCTCAGTGGCTGTTCTCTGATTGGCTTGTAACTTTTCAACAGCAACTGGCGGCTCATATGAAATTACTGAGCCTGGATTCTGGATCTCATTTCCGAATATTCATAATGATTAATAATAACTGCCTTCACTTATAATTTGTGTTGTGGAGATTCACTGAATTGTGAATTGAAATTATATTTTGATTTATTTCAGGTTGATCTTTGTCTCCCTAATAATTATTATACAGCGTAAGCCATGATTCTGGGAAAGTTAGGTTTGGTTTATTATTGTATTGATTACGGTATAAGTAGCTTTAAAAATTAATATGTATAGTATCATTTTTTATTATCTGTTCAATGATTTGATGTATAATTCTTCAGAATTGAAGTTCTGGTTTAGGAATTGAGCGGTCTGTTTATGGCAATCATCAACTAAATTTTAGTTTTGAGGTAGCCCAATTTGTGCAAGCTTCAGTCGTTCAATCCAGAGTAGGTTACTTTATAGTCCTTGCATCCTTTCTTACAATGAGTTTTGAGGCTGTTGACAGCAATGATGAAAAGAGTAGAAAAGGTTAGCGTGAGAACTTTCCTATAATCGAATCTAAAAAGTACCGTAGCTATAAATTAGCTATGAAACTGCACAAAAAAAGTTGGCTTGGGGGAGAATCCGAGAGCTTTTTAATTCCAGTTTTCCTGGTGTGTCAGCACGAGACGATAAAGCATTATTGGGTAAGTAGCTTGAGACATCGTTTAAAAAATCAATATTATGGGCCAAGTGAATAAAAACGAGTAAAGACTTTATTTAAGGGTTTTTGGACAGTTTACTCACTTTGGAGTGAATAAAACCAAGTAAAGACTTCACTACTATAGTCGTTACTAAGATTTTTGCAAGGTAGGGTCTGAGCTGACTAGCCCGGTTTATCATTATATTTTTCTCAAACAATTTGAAGTTCATTACAAGAAAATTAATCATTTAGCCTATTCTATATCCCTCCAATCTATTTTATCTCAAACTTATTTTGTCATTCCAGTATATTGGAGTTGACTAAATTAAATTATTATAATAAGTAGCAAGTGGACAAATGAATAAATTGCATGTCCTTGGTTCTGGTTTGTTGGTTGACTGTTGGATTTTGATTCTTCAAAAAACTGAAACGGTATTGGTAGTGTATTTTGGGATTCATTCTGCACTTCACCAGAAAAACTCCCTATTCAAGGGTTCAATTCAATGAATTATTTGAGTCTATAATTAGGTCAGGTAGTCGGGTAGCAAAATTAATTTGGTCTTGTGCAGCTCGCGTATAAAACAAAATTATAGTATTCAATTGGTTAACATGCACAATATTATCGAAAGATCACTAATATGTTTAATTAGTTTAAAGATAACTGCATTTGAAATATGAAGAATAACATTAGGAATTTATATTAACAATAAAGTAGGTTGATAATCTTTGACATGGTAGCCTAGGAATCTTAACAATCGTTTTTTGATTCTAAATTATTCAAGATAAAATCTATTTACTTGAATAGACTTCTTCCAATAATAAATATTTCTTCTGATCAACCCATCTATAATTATTTTTGGAGGATGAAGCCCACATAGGTCTGAGACCTGTGAGTGGGTAATGAATTGGATGATGGTGATTGATGAGTTGGACCTACAGTTTTAGGTGGGTTCCGAACCATCGGGAAGTGATTTTACAGCAGAGAACAGAGTATCTTTTGCTGACCAATCCAATCGGTCACCCTTACAAAGAGCGCCCAGGAGTTTTGTAGCTTATCTCTGACTGAACAGATACCTGCTACAGCACTCGGCTATCACTTCCCAATAGCTCAACTTAGTAACAACTAAGGCGAAATTCATGTGAATAAAACTGTGGAGGGTAAACTCTGTAGTAAACTCAGATTTTTCCTAGTCCACACAGGAGCAGAGCGTACCGTACTATGTTTATTCACTCTCTGAGTCGAGAGTATACTCTACGGGCCATACGGGCGACCTATGTTTACTAAGGAGAGAAGACTTAACTACGAATACCGCACTAATTAGAGTATACTCGTATTATTCACTCGTTTTTCTTCAACTTTATTCTATAGGCACATGCTTATGTATGCCCACCTGCAAAGGTTTATCTATTATAATTTGTAGTAGGAATATTTGAAGATAGATGTTACACGCGCCCCGACGACTACTTGGTTTAGATTTATATGTCTCACTTATATTTCAACTAATATAAATTACATTATGAATCACATTAATATAAATAAATTGAGGGATCTATAAATCCAATTATCCCTGCCGTTGATGATAAGGTTTATAATGGATTGCAGAAACGATACAAAGTATCTGTCAATACAGATTAATTTGACCCTACCCCTATATATGTATGTAGAACACACAACACAGCCTACAACCTACAACCAGAAATGAGGTTAAACACGATTTAAACAACCTACTGGCGAGTATCTAAAAATGGCGGCTTTCTTGATGGAGATAGACATCGTTTAGACAATGGTTCCTCTAAACATCGTTCTTGCAAGCCGATTCGGTGTTTAGCCAGTTTCTGATCATAGACAATGTTTAGACACCGTTTCTGCAATCCAGCCTAAGTCTATATATAGTATCTAGGTGATGTTGACAATTTTGTCTTAACTAACCATATTATGCGAAATTTGTAAACTTACATGAATAAAGAAATCTAATCTAATCTCTCTCTCTCTCTCTCCCACTCTCTCTCTCTCTCTCTCTCTCTCTCTCTCTCTCTCTCTTTCTAGCACTATAAAAATTATAATCTAAGTCTATATATAGTATCTAGGTGATGTTGACAATTTTGTCTTAACTAACCATATTATGCGAAATTTGTAAACTTACATGAATAAAGAAATCTAATCTAATAATCTAATCTCTCTCTCTCAAGACAGATGAAGTCTTAGATAAAGGCCAAATCTCAGTACCAGCTATATCAGGACATGACTTAATTTACTGTGTTTTATCCTATAAAATTCCAAAGCCAGAACAAAAATATATAACCTACAGAGATTTTAAGCAAATGGATGAAGCAGCATTTTTTGTGGACGTAGTACAAGCCCCATGGAGTCAAATTGAAGGTCTATCTTCAGTTGATGAGATGGTAGAGACTCTTGAGACTATGATACTTGACATCTATGACAGACATGCACCAGTTGTAACAAGAAGGGTAAACAGGAAACAGCCTGTTCCTTGGTTGACTCCAGAAATTATTCAGTTGATGGCTCTCAGGGACTCTGCTCACAGACGAGCTAAGAAAAGGAATGACTTGAATAGCCTCAATGAATACCGACATCTTCGGAATAAGGTCAAACAGCAGTTGACCAATTCTAAAATGAGGTACCTGAACTCTTTACTGACTGACAACAAACAAAATACAGCTGGACTTTGGCAAGGGATTAAAAGACTAGGATTTTGTAAACAAAAATCACCCACACCTGTAGACCTACCATTAAATGACATAAATGAGTTTTTTGTTTCTCATTCTAGCTCTAATGTTGAGACTGTTGTTCAAAATCATCTAGACTCACTAAATGATCAAACTGTTAATGCACCTATCCCAGTCGACCAACAATTCACCTTTCAACAAATCTCTGATGCTGACACCCTTAAAGCTATCCATCATATCTAAACTAATGCTACAGGTTCTGACAAAATATCAATTCGAATGATAAAGAAAATTCTTTTTGCAGTCTTGCCAGTATTGACATTTATTTTCAATGCATCTCTTAATAGTGGTACCTTTCCTAAGAAGTGGAAGTATGCCCTAGTGCATCCTTTAACAAAATTCCATCACCAACTAGAGTCCAAGACTATAGGCCAATCAGCATATTACCTGCTCTTTCTAAAGCACTTGAGAGAATAGTTCATTCACAAGTTACAAGCTTCATTGAAATGAATAACCTCCTCCATGATTTTCAGTCCGGTTTCCACAAGCACCATTCAACAGAAACTGCATTATTACAAGTTACTGATGATATAAGACTGGCAATGGACCAGAAGAAATGTACTGTCCTATGTCTTTTTTATTTTTCCAAAGCTTTTGACACAGTCAATCATGATATACTATTTGCTAAGCTTCACCTTCTAGGATTTAGTCAAGAAGCAATCTTGTGGTTTTGTTCAGACCTCAGTGATAGAGAACAATGCGTTGCAGTCGGGGAAATCAGGTCTGAATCAAGAAATGTTTTACAGAGAGTACCACAAGGTTCCATTCTAGGCCCACTTCTTTTTACTCTCAATGCAAATGACATCCCTTCCTCAATTCAGTCTTGCAAGTACCATACTTATGCTGATGATCTACAGATCTACCTTAGTTGCCCTGTTACTAAACTGAATAAGACTATAGGAATTATTAATGATGATGTTGCAAGAATAACTGATTGGACAAAGAGGAATGGTCTGAAACTCAATCCTAATAAGACTCAAGCAATCATAGTAGGATATTCACGACTCATCAATCAAATTGACTTCAACTCAGTTCCTAAAATACATGTTGATGGACAGTTAGTGCCTTACTATGTGACTCTGTAAAAAACTTAGGTATAACCATGACAAACACTCTTGACTGGACAGAACATGTTAGTGGAACTTGTAAAAAGGTATTTGCTGCTATGCATTCTTTGAAAAAGATGCAAGATTCTCTTCCTAGACATATCCGACTTTTGTTGGTGAGAACTCTCATCTTTCCATACTTTTCATATTGTAATGCTGTTATCAATGACATGACTGTTTCTCTAAGTGAAAGATTACAACGCAGCTTAAATTACTGTTTTCGCTTTGTATACTCACTCCAAAGTCATGAGCATACAACTCATTATTATATACAAAGCTCTACCCTCAAACTACCGGAACAAAGACTTATTCGGATATCAAAACTGGTAAATGACATATTGAAATATGGTAATCCGAAATATTTCAAAAATAATTTTAAATTTGTAGCAGATGGAAGAGCCAATAGTGTAACAACCACAAGAGAAGGTGGTAGAACTTTAAGAATTCCAAACCACCATACAGCAATTTACAACAAATCATTTGTTGTAAGTGGTTGTCGAATATGGAATTCACTCCCAACTGCAATAAGGAATTTGGAGAGCCGGACAGGTTTTGCTTCTTCACTGAGGAAGCATTTTCTTGAGCGAATGTCTATGGTTGTTCAGCCCTAGAGTGATGGCGTGGGAAATTTTGGCAAAACCCTGTTAGTTATAAGTTTTTTTTCCTTTATTAGTTCATTCTATTTTATTTTATTATTATTTTATTTTATTTTATTTTTTTAATATTATTAAAATTTATTTGATTTCATAATGTGTAGACACTATCAGGTAGAATTTATGGGTTAAGTGTAAGAGAGGGACACCGTCCCTAACTTCGCCTTTTCATACAAATGTATCACCAAGCTTTCTTCCTTTTTTTTCTATATATCATATCAATATCATTTTCAGTAATAATTTCATGTTTGTATATAGTTAAAAAGTTTATGTAATAAGTAACTGATAATGTTTTATGTAATAATACTTGGTGATGCCTATATATTGTATTTTATACTAGTAACTGTCCAACTATTATTTGCATGAATAAAGAAATCAATCAATCAATCTCTCTCTCTCTCTCTCTCTCTCTCTCTCTCTCTCTCTCTCTCTCTCTCTCTCTCTCTCTTACTTGCTTCATCGATGTCAGTGTGTGAGGCTTGAGGGTTCTTCTTCTCAGTGGCTACCAGTGACACGTGGAGTTCCTCAGGGTTCAATTCTGGGTCCTCTACTCTTCAGTATCTACATCAACAATGTGACTCAAGTGCTAGAAAGTTGTAAATATCATCTTTACGCCGATGATCTGCAACTTTACAGACACTTTAAAAGATCTGACTTGACTTTGGCTGTACAAGCAATGAATGCTGACTTGAGGTGAGTAACTGAGTGGACTGACTGTAATGGTCTGAAAATTAATGAAAATAAGACACAAGTGATGATTGTTGGCTACTCTCGTCTGCTTAATCAACTTGACTTTTCTCATGGACCTTATGTTATCATTAATGATACTCCACTTGAATATGCTTCCAAGGTAAAGAATTTAGGAGTGACACTGAATTACACATTGGACTGGACTGACCATGTCACTATGGTTTGTAACAAAGTTATTGCAGGCGTTCTTCCCTATTTTCTTTTATTGTGACTTAGTTACCATCGACAAAACAGTCCAACTGACTGATAAGCTGCAGCATGCACAAAACTTTTGTGTGCGCTTCATCTTTGACTTACAACGTGATGCACATATTACCCCATTTTTCCAACAGCTCAACATCATAAGGTTGAAGGAGAGCTTGAGGTTTCATGTACTTGTGTTTCTGTTCAAGCTTTTGAAAACCAAAACCCCCAATTACTTAGCATCAGACTTCAAATTTTTGAGTGATGTTGGTCATGGCAGGACAAGGCATGGTTCCCATCTACTTGCTGTCCCTGTTCATAGAACTATGATGTACAATAAATCATTCCAGGTGACGGCTTGTAGACTGCGGAACCTTTTGCCGCTTGAGGTGAGGCGTATCAGTGGGCGACACCAGTTCAGTGCGGCTGTTATGGCGCTTATTAGAGAGGGTGGACTTGACCTGTCCTAGTTATCATTATTGTTATTGTAGAATTTCTTGGTGGGTATGTGTGCATGTGTGTGTGCGTGTGCGTGTCATGTGTTTATAACACTTTCAAACAAAAATTTTAATTTTAAATTATATATTTTGTATTGTACAATTTCTTTAGTTTTATTTGTTAATGATGGTTTTTTCTCGATACTGTGGGTTAAGTGGAAGAGGGGGCTTGTATGCCTCAACTTCGCCCACAGCACTTTTTATATTGTAAAGTGCGAAATAAAGGCATTTTATCTATCTATCTATCTATCTTAAACTATACTTGTTAAGCGACAAGAATGGACGAATCTTTGTCCAAACTTTGCTATTTCATATAATTGTATCACTTAGATTATCATCACCATAGCATTCATTATCAAGATGATATAAATAATTACCAGTGTACGTAATTTCTAGCACTATAGAAAATAGCATCATCTAAGCTTACTATAGTATATCTATGTGATGATGATAATTTATGTTTTTGACTACTTATATTCAGAGTTTGTAAATTTACATGAATTGAGAAAGATAGTCTAATCTTATCGATGTGTCTATTCTATAGAATGACTCCCATAAAAAATTATAGCTTTTTAGCTCTAATCAATTCGTGAAGTCTCAAAAAATATTGCAGTGAGATTCCATATTACTCATTGCTCTCTTCTTTTGATGTATATTTGCATCCGCGGAAGAGCTGTTCCAGCTAAATCTGAGCTGTAATGTAAGAACAATGGTGAAGTCAGATCACATGTAGGTCAAAAAATGTTGGAGAACCAAGTGTCTAGTCGAGGTGAGAACCATTGGAAAATTCATAACTTCGATGCTCGACTTCATTACACCCTTCTCCTCCACACCACCAAATTGAACTTACAGTTAAAACTCATTCTGGAAAATGTGTTACTTGATAAATTATAATTTGAAAAATAATGAACATATTGTCTCAAAATCTAGATAAATTCATGATTTCCTTTTCGCGGGCTTTTAACCAGGGGTTTTATTACCTTATTTGCTCAAAAATGTTTTTGATGTTATTCATGAAAAAATGTCTTCCTTTACCAGGGTTTTTTTATCTTTAGGGCTGGAGACTATTACTTTTTCCGACTTTTTAAAAATAATAATATCTATTATAGAGTTTCAAGTATAGAGGAGTAAGTATAGTGATCTTACTTCCATAGAGAATACACCAAGTCTCAACAGTCTTATTATCAGATGTTACAATAAAAAGTGTCGTGTATATTGAGAGCTGACCAAGTTGAAGCATGCAATTGAGGAACTAATCTCAGAACTATGACTGGACACCCCTTATCCTCTTTACAAACACATCCTGTGAACTGTGCATCGTATTCTTCGTTCTCACCTTTTGTGTTGGATTTTCATTGTTGTCAGGTCCCCTTCATTCACTACACTGAGAATTCAATAGATTGATTTCTCCCCCTCTGATGGTAA
This sequence comes from Conomelus anceps, assembly GCA_948455865.1. Classification (NCBI taxonomy): domain Eukaryota; kingdom Metazoa; phylum Arthropoda; class Insecta; order Hemiptera; family Delphacidae; genus Conomelus; species Conomelus anceps. The sequence continues at coordinate 61,106,391 of OX418217.1, read as the reverse complement.
CAGCAGTTTGAAGAACTTCAGTTGATATTTTGATGTCGTGCTGGTTGCATCATGGAATAAATTTAGGGGTTTTATGATCAGGCTCTAAAAATACTTTCGGCTTCGAAATAATACTGTAATGATTGGTGTTAATTTCAATGTGTAGTTTGTCACGTTTCTTAAAGTTTTTTGATATTTTATTGATAAAATCTGATAAAGTCGGTCTTTAAATTGCTTTTAATTTGTGCAAATTAAAAAACTTATTCGACAATTTTTTCAAAGTTTGGTGTTCATTATATTGTAAAGTTGAACTTTTTCCACAAAATCAGAGTGTGATTACTGTACTTAATGTTTCTTATATTATGTGATAAATGCAAAAAATATACAATAATGGTTTCGTGTGGCTGATGGTGATTATAATGAAATATGAGAAAACTACTATGAGTCCGTTATATATTAAAAAATAATTCAATAAGATGCTATTCGTATTAAATTTCCTTGAACTATTGTTTTGAGCGTATTGATCCTGGCATTTTATTGCAAGGAGTCTCTTGGAAATACTAGTATACAATAACGATTCTAGTATACAAGTACCTAGAATTTTTTATGAGTATAACAAATAGGTTTGAAGATTGAATCAATCACTCCCATTCATCAAGTTTGTTTTTGAAATAACTTGATAAAACATTTTTATCATTGAATCTAGAAGCTCATATCTCTCATAACTCTCATATCAGAAGGTACCAAGAAGGTTTGCATTTCAGCTCAAAGGTTGGGCCGAGTTTATCACTAAGAATAGAAATAATGATAGTAATAATCTTGTAAAAATGATGTACTTGAGGACTGAACAGAGATCAGTAATCAAAGGTCGTGTTTAAAAGAATTTGAACCCTGTCTCGCACGAGCCTCAAAGAGACTCAGCGCTCATTAAAACTTAATTGAAACTATTTCAAATTAAATTATCACTAGTGCAAGATAATTTATGATTTTTATGTATGTTATACAGTTGAGAATTTATTTGTTGACAAAAATAATAGAGTACAGTAAGTATTGTGTTGATTGCAATGCCATGAATCAACGCCAAAATCGGAAATTCTAATTGCCCAGGAATCTTAAATTCTGGTTGCCCTTTTCAGGGTCTGACTATCGGTGATGCGGTGTTGGCCGTGATCACAAGCCAACAATTTCTTTTCTCGATAATTTGACGCTACATCTCATGAAAACGTATCTCAATTAAAATCATCACTATAACCTTCTATTGTCTATGCCATATCAACCACATATTACTAACAAAACAACCCAGACCATTCATCTAAATACTAGAGAAAATTGTCAATTCTACTCAATCAATATCGTTCTGGAACAAAATACCATTATACAAAACGGAATCATTGTATGCGGTTATGAATCATAATCATAATAATTTATTATGATATTAGAGAAAAGGTAAGAGAATACATTAGTTGACGACGATCAAGGATAGTACTATTTTGTCTGTCATTTTGTTCTTAGTTTAGATTGTGTTTTATAGCGATAAACTAGACTAATATTGAGCTAGTTAGAAAATTGCTACCAGCAATAAGATATGGTTTTCCAGGCAACCATTATTCATTATTTGAAGACTGCAATTATTATTTATCAAGAAATATCTATAAATTCAACTATTTTGTTGTAGCATCTGAAAAAAAAATTATAAAATTTATTTAGTTTACACACACACGTATGTCATTATAATAATATGTGACTTTAATGCACGTGAAATGATAATGAACATTAAAAATGGTGATAATGAAAATTATTGTTATTATTTATTTTGAGCAGCTTATCAGCTACGACATCACTGAACATTCAGCGTCTACATTCGATGTTGAATAACTACGCCATTCAAAACTGTTGAATAAGTACATAAAAAAAACTGTGAATCATTTAGGAGTAAGCAGTAATTGATTTTCATCATGTTTATAATATACTTTAACTTGCTTTCATTGAGAAAATTCTAACAGCATAATTGAAATTATACATAAACAAATTTATAGTAGAAATTTATAATTTGAATGTTTAAGAATAATACTCGTTTTTTTAATAGAAAAAAGATGTTGTGTTAATGGATGAAAAACAGGTTATGAACTAAATCTTTTATTTGGTTTCACTTTGAATCACAGAGCCTGGTGGAAAGAACATGGGGTGGTTAAAGGAGGTTAGGTGGTTAAAGGTGGTTAACCACCCGATGAAAAGGGGTGGTTAAGGGAGGTCAAACAACTCCCCCTCACCAAAATTGAGTATAAAATAGCTCAGAAATGCACTTTAAAGACCTAGAAAACAATTTATTTCTCCGGGGGAAGACCCCGGACCCCTCATTGTGACGGGTTTGTTCGAACAGAGTTTGTATTTTAACTGATATTTTAAACTATTTCGAGATATATTTTGAAAAATAATTCTCTATTGCAAACTAAGAGCCTGTCAAAAAGATACTAGTAGGTATGTTTGGAGACCTTTGGGACAACCCCCCTCCCCCCCTCCCCCCCCCAAAAAAAAAAAAAAAAAAAAAAAATTAAAAAAAAAAAAAATTAAAAAAAAAAAAAAAAAAATTGAAAAAAAAAAAAAAAAAAAAAATTTAAAAAAAAAAAAAAAAAATTAAAAAAAAAAAAAAAAATATATTAGAAAAAATTAGAAAAAATTCCGACCGATCGGCCAAGGTCAGGGGACCATGGGTGGGGACCTGGCATGAGTATATATGGGGGATCAGTTGCTGGTAGGGTCATAGTGTCTCAGTGAACGCGGACGAGTGCTTATACTATAGCCCAGACCTTCTGTTGTGACTTCACCCAGATCTTCAGTAGTGATTAAAATGTAAGTACAAGTGCTTGTAACATCTCAGGACTTAGTAAATTTTTGAAACATTTTAGGACTTAGAAAAATGTTAGGACTTAGAAAAATTTTGCATCATCTCAGGACTTAGAAAAATTTTGCATCATCTCAGGACTTAGAAAAATTTTGCAACATCTCAGGACTTAGAAAATTTTTGTAACATCTCGGGACTTAGAAAAATTTTGAAACATCTTAGGACTTAGAAAAATTTTGAAACATCTTAGGACTTAGAAAATTTTTGTAACATCTCAGGACTTAGAAAAATTTCCGAAAAATCGTAGGACTTAGAAAAATCTCAGGACTTAGAAAAATTTTCAAAAAATCTTAGGACTTAGAAAAAATTTCCGAAAAATCTTGGGGACTTAGAAAAAATTTTCAAAAATCTTGGGACTTAGAAAAATTTTCAAAAAAATCTTGGGACTTGGAAAAATTTCCGAAAAATCTTGGGACTTGGAAAAATTTTCAAAAAATCTTGGGACTTGGAAAAATTTTCGAAAAATCTCAGGACTTAGAAAAGTTTTCAAAAAAAATCTTGGGACTTGGAAAAATCTCAGGACTTAGAAAAATTTTCAAAAAATCTTGGGACTTGGAAAAATTTTCGAAAAATCTCAGGACTTGGAAAAATTTTCAAAAAATCTCAGGACTTGGAAAAATTTCCGAAAAATCGTGGGACTTAGAAAAATTTCCGAAAAATCGTAGGACTTGAAAAAATCTTCAAAAAATCTTAGGACTTAGAAAAATTGTCAAAAAATCTTGGGATTTAGTTTTACATGGGGCATATGGGGAGGGGCATGTGGGAAGTTTGCTGGACTATAAGGAATGATCTCTAGACTTATTACTTTGAGAATAGGACTTAGTCATACATGGGGCATATGGGGAGGGGCATGTGGGAAGTTTGCTGGACTATAAGGAATGATCTCTAGACTTATTACTTTGAAAATAGGACTTAGTCATACATGGGGCATATGGGGAGGGGCATGTGGGGAGTGGAGCAATTATGTGACCAGCTTACTAATGGAAATGCACTATCTGTTTCAGATGAACAAGGCCAGCCGATGCCAGATGACTGAGGGCTCTCAGGGAGAGTTTGTTGTGCTGGAGGACACCTTCAACTCCTGCCTCCGCACCCTGTTCTACAACAACAACTGCATGGATGATCCAGCCAAGGACTTCCACTCCCTGCTCAACAGCCTTGAGGACAGAATCATTACGGCCATCTCTAACGAATTTCTGCATCATGGAACTGTGAAATTCAACTTGGTGTTGGAGGCTACCTACTACAAAAGCAGCCTCGATGAGCAGAACCAGGAGAAGGAGGAGTTCCAAGATGTGGCCTTCAAGATGCCCAACTATTCGGTGGTCAGCATCACAGAGCTCGCCCACATTGTCAAGGCGGCATGCCAGAAAATGTTGGAGGAGGAAGCCAAGTTTGAGGGCAATTCCAGCGGATGGACCCTCCTCAACATCGATGGCCTACTCATCCGTATCAGCAAGTATTCGCCGCTGCGGGGATCATCATACATCGAGCTGCCTACCAAGATTGCAGCAAGGTTGGCTGTGATAAACCCAAAGAACAAGGACCAGCAGTGCTTCAAGTGGGCCATGCTTGCCAAGCATGTCCAAGGAGCACATCCAGAGCGGGTCAATGACCGGTACTACCAGCTGACCGACAAGTACAACTTTTCCGGATTGTCTTTCCCCACCACCATCAACCAGATCGATACTTTTGAGAGGAACAATCCCAGAGTATCGGTCAATGTCTATGGTATCGATGCCGACAACAACATCTTCCCGCGACAAGTTGTCAAGGAAATCAAGGCCGACCATACTGATCTACTCCTGCAGTGTGAGAGTGAAACAGCGGATGGTGATGACTTGGAAGTGAATAGCCACTACTGCTGGATAAAGAACTTTGAAAAGTTGCTGCGAGCCCAGCTGACAAAACGTAGAGGACAGATTATCATCTGCAGACGCTGTTTCACCCATTACACCCTCAGCAGAGAAGGCGAGCGCAGGATGAAGGAGCATGAAGAGTTTTGCGCCCAGAACCGGACAGCAAGGATTGTGATGCCCAAGCCCAATGATGATGGAAGCCCACCTACCATGAAGTTTGAAAAGCACTTGAACAAGTATAGGTTACCACTTGTTGCCTATGCAGACTTTGAGTGTTTGTTGGAGCAGCCCACTCCTGAGGAAGATGGTGGAGCCCCAGAGCGATGGATTGGAAAGGCTACAAGAGTTCTCCAATACCATAAGGCAATGAGTTATTGCCTCTACTTTGTGAGGGATAAACAACAATTCCCCTCATGGCTCACCATCAGCAACCTCATTCCCCAGGACCCAATTGTGTACCGTGAACCAGATGCTGCTGCCCACTTCATGAAGACACTGACTGAGGTTGCAACCGATATTGCAGAAGCCATTGAATGTCATCAGACAAGGATGTCCCCGCTCTCTGACAAACAAAAGGTAGATTTTGATGCGGTTGAGTTCTGTGAAGCTTGTCACAAGAAGTTCACCAATGACAAGGTTCGGGACCACTGTCATATGACTGGGTTGTACCGGAATGCATTATGTAACAAGTGCAACCTGCAGAGACGTCGTCAAACCTACATCCCTGTATTCCTCCACAATTCCTCAAATTATGATACCCACTTGATCATTCCTCATCTTGGATCTGACAAATCTGAAATTTCAGTTATTCCAAACACATCTGAAAAATATATATCCTTCACCAAGCACATCTCAAAGAGACTCCATCTGAGATTCATCGATACATTCCGGTTTACACCCGACAGTCTGGACAACCTGGTAACGAATCTTGTCAAGACAGCTGAGAATGCCTCTGATCTTGCCAATGTATTGGTGCACACCTCTAAACAGTTTAGAGATAAACTGGCTCTTGTGTCCCGTAAAGGTGTGTTCCCGTACGAGTACTGCAACTCATGGGAGAGATTGGAGGAAACTTCGCTGCCACCAAAAGATGCATTCTACAGTAGGCTAACAGATCGCGGTATCAGTGACGAGGACTATGTACATGCGCAATGTGTCTGGCGCCAGTTCAGCTGTAGCACCCTGGGAGAGTACAGCGATCTCTATCTAAAATCAGATGTGCTCCTGCTGGCTGATGTATTTGAAAGCTTTAGAGACGTGTGCATGAGGACATACGATCTGGACTGTGCTCATTATTTCACATCACCAGGCTTCTCCTTTGATGTTATGCTCAAAAGTACAAAGGTGGAACTTGAGCTGCTGACCGACTACGACATGTACATGCTTATTGAACGAGGTATCAGAGGAGGTATCACCACCTGCATTCACCGCCATGCCATTGCCAACAACCAGTATACTGGGGCGCCTGTGGATCCAGAGAAACCTACATCCTACCTCTTGTACACAGACGCCAACAACCTGTATGGCTGGGCAATGAGCAATCCACTTCCTTGCCGGAAATTCCAATGGATGGGCAAAGAGGAACTGGAGGCAGTTACCAGAGACATTGCAGGTGTTGCTGATAGACAGCAAATTGGATACATCCTCGAGGTTGATGTGGAGTACCCTGCCGAACTGCATGATCTACACAACGAGTTTCCATTCCTACCAGAAAACCGGAAAACGCAGAAATCTGGATATGTTCGCCTGATGACAACGCTGAACTCGCATACACGCTACGTCTGCCACTACCGTCTTCTCAAACAAGCTGTCCAACATGGTTTGAGAATAACCAAGGTCCATCGAGGTGTGAGGTTTGAGCAGACCGACTTCCTAGCTTCCTACATCCAGCTCAATACCAGTCTCAGACAGCAGTCAAAGAATAAGTTTGAGAAAAACTTCTTCAAACTAATGAATAACGCTGTCTTTGGCAAGACCATGGAGAATGTGAGGAAGCGTATGAACATGGAGTTGGTGAACTGTGAGAACCGTCTAAAGAAGCTTGTAGCCCGACCATCATTCAAGGATCGAATCATCTTTGGGGAGAACATCTGTGCAGTGACCCTACATCAGGAGAAAGTTAATCTCAACAAACCGATTTACGTTGGACTATCTGTGTTGGACATCAGTAAAACCCTAATGTACGAATTCCACTATGATGTGATGAAACCCATCTACAACGATCGTCTCAAGCTATTGTACCAGGACACAGACAGCCTCTTCTACCTGGTTGAGACAGAAGACATGTACAAGGATATACTCAACATCAAGGAGCTGCGAGATATCTTTGACACGTCAGAATACCCAACCGACCATCCTTGCTACTCTCATACAAACAAAATGGTGTTGGGGAAGTTCAAAGATGAGTATTTGGCCAGAGCTCCTCACGAGTATGTTGGACTGTGCTCCAAGCTGTACGCCTGTCGATGCTACAATCCTGATCCTAGCCAGGCAAAGAGTGGACTCATCAAGAAGGCTAAGGGAGTACGGCGACCTGTGTTGGGTCAAGAGCTATCAAAGGATCATCCCGATGCCAAACGCTACATCGGCTTCCACGACTACCTGGACTGCCTCTATGGAGATGAGGCGATCTATAGAGAGCAAGTCATGTTCAGCACACGAAAACACCAAATCATGACGACTGTGCAAAAGAAGAAGGCCCTTAGCAATGCTGATGAAAAACGAAGCATAATGGATGATGGCATCAGCACTATGGCATTTGGGCACCATCAGCTCAGTAACAAAAGAACTTCCAGTGATGAAGACCAGCCTCCCACAAAGCGGGCTTGTAATGATGATGACGTCATGGACAGCAGTGATGATGACGTCATGGACAGCAGTGACGTCATGATTACTTCCAAGAATTAATGAGCATTGAGGCTATAAATGGACGTGCATCGGCGGATGACCTTCAATCATGATGCAGGCAACATACTATCTACTTGTGGCAGCTGCTGTGAGTGTTAGCTCATTGGACCCAGAGTACAGGACTGAGGAATTTCTAACATCAAGGGAGCATGGACTGGATAAATCAAATGTGTTCCACATACGTCAGTGCCTGGTGTCAAGAATGGTGCTACACCGGAATACTACACAGGAAGCCATTGATGCAATGGGCCGTGACGTTAACGAATGGTACATGAAGCTGGCTGCAGAACGCAATGTGGAGGAGGACCTATGCCGACGAGTCCATTGCGCATACAATTTGCGCACCTGTCTCCACCCATCCTTCACATCGCTGGGCTTTCTTGAAGCCATCATTGCTGCATCAGACACGGTCTGTACACCACACTGTCCTACGCTCTCTACTACTACAGCTGTACCGAAGACTCTGGACAACTCACCGCCACCAGCCATCACCAGTGGAGCCAGCAGAGCGATATAATGTGCGATTGTGGAGATTGTCAACATGTTACCAGCAACCACTGGATTCTGCAACCACTATTCTGTTTCGGCTACGAAGAACAACCTGAACCATTTGGAACATTACAAAACTTTGTGGAAACAGTGTCATTATGCTTTCCTGAAGCCTTCATAAGTAATCTTTACAATGATGCTATTATTTTACAATTCCCTCTTGGCAAAGGACTGTGTGAAATTGCTGCCAACCTGGGACAGCTGTACCATTGGGTGCTTGTTGATATCATGGACTAAACTGTATGTATATCATTTCTATTGTCAATAAATATTGTATATCCATGTGTCGGCTACTAATTTCTAACCCATGATTGACTTAAACTAGCCTTTTGGCGCCATACCAATGAAACATGTCTGTGTAATTGCGCAATATTATGCAAATGTGTTACGTAATCGCTGACCTTGACAGCTTCATTGGTATGATGCAGGAAAAAACATGTTTGTGTGCAGCAGTACTGACCTTGGCGCCATCCAGGAAAAACGTGACTGTGTGCAACAATCACTGACATTCTGGCGCCATTTCAATGCCTAGTATATATATTATGTAAACATATATTATGTATCAGTATGGAGAAGGCTACAATAGCAAGAGAGTTGCACAGGTCAGCTCGTCGGAATTTCCCAACACGTATGGTAACTGTGAAGGGGCTAGATGACCTGTATCAGGCTGATCTAGTTGAGATGATACCGTATGCACGTCAGAACAAAGGATACAGGTACATTATTACAATTATCAATTGTCTGAGCAAGTATGCTTACGCTATTCCGATAAAGAACAAGTCAGCCGATGCAGTTGTCAAGGCAATGCATCCTATATTTGAGCAGAATCCAATGAAACACTTGCAAACTGACGATGGTAAAGAGTGGTTCAATTCAAAGTTTCAACAACTTGTGAAACACTATGACATCAATCACTATTCAACGTATTCAGATAAGAAGGCTTCAATAGTGGAACGTTTCAACAGAACACTTAAACATTTAATGTGGATCAAATTCACTGAGCGTGGAACCTATCGCTGGACAGATATTCTAACCTCACTTGTCAAAGAGTACAATGGAAGAATCCATAGGACAATAGGTATGCGACCGGTTGATGTTACAAAAGAGCATGAGACATTACTGCTCTCCAGACTTAGTGAACAACGTCAAGAGTATCAACAGAGCTTGTTGGAAAAATCTGAAAACCGGTTCTATCCAGGTGTTCACCAAACAGTCGATCCAGGTGATAAGGTTCGAATAAGCAAGTATAAAATGACATTCGACAAGGGCTACCTACCCAATTGGACAAATGAGCTGTTCACAGTAACACGTGTGCGACCTACAGTGCCTGTAACATACGAGTTGGAAGATTGCAGAGGACAGCGTGTGCAAGGAGGATTCTATGCAGAAGAGATTGTGAAAACCAAAGTACCCAGTGTTTTTGAAATTGTTAGAGTGCTGAGAAGGAAAGGTAATAAACTGTTGGTGCGCTGGAAAGGATACGATCGCAGTCACGACTCTTGGATTGATAGAGCAGATTTAGTGTGATGAAGCCGGTTGTGCAAAGGAGTCACAGGTTCAATATAATTGACTTTGATCAAGTGGTGAGAGGCTGTGGTCTGACCGACCCAGAAATGAATGCAAAGAAACGTCATGGGCCTTTGTTCCCCAACCATATGCGCTGCATTATATGTGGACCGTCAGGCTGTGGAAAAACCAATTTACTGTTCAACATGCTTTTTGATCTTAAAGGAATCTCATTTTCAAACATCTATCTCTACTCAAAAACTGCATTTCAACCAAAGTATCAGCTACTGCGCACCATTATGGAAGACCTTGGACCTAAACTGAGCTACACCGAGTGTGACACATGTGAAGAGATACCTGCACCGCATGAGTTGCCCGCCAACTCGATAATAATTTTCGACGATGTGATCTGTGAGCAACAGGAAGCCATCAGACGTTACTTTACCACTGGTCAACACAGTAACGTTGATGCATTTTATCTGGCACAGACTTATAGCCGTATACCAAAACAGTTGATACGTGACAATGCCAATTTTCTAATCATGTTTAAACAAGACGAACTGAATATGAAACATTTGTACAGAGATCATGTGGGATCCGACATGACCTTTGACGAATTCAGAAGAATATGCAATGACGTATGGTCATCATCTGCGCATGCATTCCTTGTAGTTGATCAGTCCTCAGACAAGAATAGAGGGCGCTACAGGAATGGCCTTGATACATTCTTAGTTGAAGCACAGCAGTGATTTCGCTCAGTCTAGCACTGAACGCCGAGTGAGACGGACGAGGAGATGAAGCAAACTGTGGAAGAGATTGCACCAACCATCATGGAGATTGTCAAGCTGAAGCGTAACATCAAGAGGAAGCATAGAGAGCTGACACTGGGCAGGGAATTGACAGAGGAGCAGCATGCAAAACATTTCAAGCCGCTTAGTGATCCACTTGCCAATATTGTTGAAACACTCAAATCTTCTAAACCACCGGCTCAACAACAGACACATCTAATGACTACACCATTTTTGGATGCACCCCGTATATTGCCTACACCGCCAACAACACCAGCCAGCAGCAGCACTCCCTATCCAGGAAGGATGAAGCATAGACTGCAATCACTGCCAGATATTAGAGAAGAGGAGTCACCAATCTTTGAAACATATGGAACAGGTGAAGGTGCAAGTCCAGCTGCAAGTACTTCGAGTGTTGCACGACAATTGTGGAAGCGTCAAGACATGGGTGATGACGATGATGATGATGAGGAAAACCTTAGTGTTGAGAAATTGCTCGATACTAGCAGTCATGTGGCACAACAAGCGTTGGCCCAATCTGATCTGGCTTCAAAACCAGTGGGGGAGTACATTATGCAATCAGTGCGCAAGGACTTTAACTTTGATGATGCATTTGGACCGAAAGTGATAGACAACTTGTACTATCTAGGCAGTAAGCTGCTTACCTTTGGACCTAAAGGTAACAAGATTGTGCTGTCTAATCCTGCAGATGGTAGGATTGAAAAGACTTTCAGAGCTACACCAGGCCTTTGTGAGCTGGTTTTCATGAAAATGCCTGACAAAGGAAAAGTGAAGGTAGACGACTTGAACACCTATAAACTGCTTTTGGACTTTACCAATGTGTACCGAGAAAACTACAGTCCAAATGGTAAGATTGCAAACTATAACAATATCAAGTACAAGAGGACAATCAAGGATCTGATAAGAGGAGGAGGAGAAGCAGTCAGTGGGAAAGGAGCCAAAGTTGCTGGAAGAGGACTGTTGGCACCTTTCAATATGGTTGCAAGTAATGGCAACAGGATTGAATATGTCTACTACAACGATCCCAACGAACTTGTGGACAGACTGAAGCTGTTGGATCAGTCTAAAGCAGTTGGCAACACTGGACATGAGAATGAAATCAACTCAATCTTGGAAGAGTTGGAGGAAGGCGGTTACATAGTTGGTAAGCCTGCACACACTATATAAGGCGGCAATGTTGCATTGATGGGCAGTAAGTCTCTCGAGAGCAGACATGAATTCTTTGGGAAACATCAATGCCCGTCATAGGCGTATGATCAATTTGGCAAATCCACGCAGCAATCGTGATGCTGTGAATCTGATTACATGTAGAGATATAATGTCATTTCATTTGCCAAAGAGAAGAGATCCCGATACATTGCAATTAATGACAAGCCTTAAGAAATCAATACTGACAGATATGCAAGATCCAATTCAACCTACAGATGGAGTGAACAAACAGTATTTGGAGAAAAGGATGGATGAACATTCAAAGGATGTGGTTGAAAAGTGTCTCACTGTCATGTTGGATGTTAGTTCGTCAAGTGAAAACCGCAATTTGACTAAAGAACAATTGAAGGATAAAATGTTAAAGCTTATGGGAATCTCCAAGCCGTCTAAGGGTATAAAATGAGATGACAAGGCCACTGATCAACATTCGATGGCTGTATGCAGAGGTAGACGGAGGTACCGAGGAAGAGGAGTACTTTCAGCAATCACAAACGCAGCGGGTACAATAGTCAACAAAGCGATAGACGTACTGCCCGTAGAACTTCATCTTCCCGGCTACCAGTACTGTGGACCAGGTACAAAGCTTGAAAAACGATTGGCAAGAGGTGATCAAGGAATCAACAAACTTGATCAGGCCTGCAAGCAGCACGACATTGCCTATTCGAGGAATAGCGATACAAGGAGCAGAGCAGCAGCAGACAGAGATTTGGCTGAACGGTCTTGGAGTGTGGCAACATCTTCAGACGCTGGATTGGCAGAGAGAGCTGCAGCATTAGCGGTGACCAACATCATGAAGGCCAAGGCAAAGTTTGGAGGAGGAGTGAAGAGGAGAGCTGCACAGAGCAGGAGGAGGAAGAGAACTACAGCGGCTTCCAGGAAAAGGAGTGGTAGAGGCCTGTACCTGAGACGTCAGAAGACGGGAAACGGGGTGCGTCGCCATCAATGTGGCGGCAGAAGATGATTGTTGCTCTACCCGACCGAGCGCTAACAGATGCCGACCTCTACAAGTACGCCTGCCGTCTCAAGCTGAAGAAATTTCGAGGAGTTTTCATGCGAGATGCTCTACCAGCCAATGGACCACTGGATCAAGAGTGTGGCATCATCAACCTGGACCAAAGTGATGGAGCTGGCACACATTGGGTGTGCTATGTGAAGAAGAAGGATGGCATCGTTCGCTACTTTGACGGATTTGGCAATTTGAGACCACCGCAGGAGTTTATCGACTACATGCACAGAGGATCGAGTCCAGCAGCAAGGATCGAGTACAACTACGACCAGAAGCAAGAGGATCTCTACTCTCATATATGCGGACATTTATGTTTAAAGTTTTTGCTTGATGAAAATAAATAACAATGTACAACAATTGTCTTTTCATTTCTCCCACCCACATAGTATAAAGGTTCTAGTCTATACTCTTATCAAGTCATTGTGTAATAGTACACTGAGCAGTCAAGACCATGATGCTCTGCTTTGGAGGTAGAACCTCAATATTGAAAAGTGAATTTTACCCGCCACTTGATACAAGCAATGGCGAATGGGAAATTGGACTCATCAGCTTTACTAGCTGCAACTCTATACCAAATGTTGAGAATGGCTACAACAATGCACTACATTTCCTGGCTCCAAAAGTGGACCAGAAGGACGACTATGCAATGACTCATGAGGAAGTTACAGGTAAAGTGTTTGCTCAGCAGTTGTTTAGTGATACTGCTAACCAGGGTACTCAAAGGAAGCCTAGAGCTGCCCAGGCTGGAGGAGAAAAAGCTCCAGTATTGGTTTGGCAAAAGGTAGTATTGCCAGAAGGTAGTTTTGAATTTCAAACAATTGCCAACCTGCTGGAGGCAAGGATGAAGAAACGTGGAGTCAAGTTTCAGATGGCTGTGGACCCATCGACCTTGAAATGTTTAGTATTATGCGACGCCATGTTGGACTTTAGACAACCTGATTCAATAGGAAAGCTGCTGGGATTCGACCAAGTTGTAGAAGCTAAAGTCGAGACTAGAGGTATCACGACAGTGCAAATCAGTCGTCCCAATGTGCTGCGTATAAAGTGTAACATTGTGAGTGGATCCTACTCAAATGGAGTCAAGGATCATGTGATCTATGAGTTTTACCCAGATGTTGATCCAGGGTATAAAATGAGTGTGACTGTACAAAATGTCATCTATTTACCGGTAGACACCAAGCAGATTGGTAGCATTACATTGGAGATTGTTGATGAGAACGGACGTCTGGTGGACTTTAGGGAGGAACCGATAAACATAACCTTACATTTGCGACAACAACCCAAGTGATGGTGCTATTATTTGGCAAGTGGAATCAAGGATTGGATGTGGAAGCAGCAATGTCCCCCATGGAGGTGGTAGAACAAAAGTCTATTAATAGGGCACCATTTGTGAAAGACGTCATTCGACCATTGGACTCTGTGGTGTTAACATCGAGCAGCATCAAATATCTGCAGAAGAAAGGCTATCAAGTTGTAAGAGGAGGAAGACGACGACAACACTGAAAAATGGGAGTTTTGGATGTGACAAGGGCTGGCCCTTCAGCGGAGAACAGCATCACTGGCTATGAATATCATTCTCATGCACCGTATACTACAGGCTTTGGTGCCAACGATGAGATTCGGATAGCAATTCAGCAGCAGGACATCTATACACTGCCATCGGAGAGCTATCTGCACATGGAGTACAAGGTGACCAATGCATCAAATGCAACCTTGGGAGGCTCACCTTGTGTTTCTGGATTCTTTGCCCACCTGTTTTCGGAAATACGCTACGAGATCAATAGAGTTGTAGTGGACAGCATACGTAGCCCTGGCATTGCCAGCCTGATGAAGAATGCCATGACCTTTGAGCAGGAAGAACAGCTCAAGATGGATGGAGCCGGCTACAGATATGATGCCCAGGCAGGGTTTGGCACGTTTGATGCCAATGGTGCCAACACAACCATCATGAATGTGCCACTTAGATACCTGTTGGGCTTTGCTGAGGACTATAGGCAGATTATGCTGAATGTGAAACAGGAGCTGGTGCTGAGACGCAGTGCTGACACTTTAGACTGTTTGAATACAGCAGGCAAGGTCACAATTGAGAAACTGGTGTGGAGGATGCCCTATGTAGAGGTGTCTGATGAAGCTAAATTGCGTCTGCTGAGACTGGTGCAAAACAACACGTCCATCTCAATGCCATTCAGACATTGGGAACTGTACGAGTATCCATCTTTGCCACAGACCACAAAACATACGTGGACTGTCAAGTCGACTACTCAGCTGGAGAAGCCAAGATACATTGTGATTGGACTGCAGACTGGAAGAAGAGGAGCGGCTACTGTGAATAGCTCATACTTTGACATGTGCAAAATGAAAGATGTTCGAGTGTTCTTGAACAACAAGTACTATCCGTATGAAAGCATCAATGGTGATGACAACCAAGTGTACAATATGTATGCAGCATTCAATGGAGTCTACAATCGTGATGACGCTCGAGCAAGCAACCCACTTTTTGAGAAACAGGCTGTGCGGGATGGTAAGATGTTACTGTTTCCCATTGACTGTTCACGTCAAAACGAATCGCTCAAGACGGGAAGCATTGACATCAGAGTTGAGTTTGAAGCAAGTGACAACATTCCAGGAAAAACACATGCCTATTGTCTGCTGATACACGAAGTGGTTAAGGAGTATCAGCCAATGACTGGTCTTGTTCAATCGGCCTAGAGAGAGAGCGGTGGAGGATATAAAGGCGATCAGCAAGCAGCAGTATGCTCATAGTTGCAAGAAGCGTCGAGTGAAGCAGTCATCATGTCCAGGAGAGTTCTACGCTTTTTGGATGAGGAGGAGGGGGAGTTGCCACCCAGCGATGGAGAGGATGTTGTGGGCTGCAGCCCAGGCTACTACACTCAACATGAGACATCGTTGATGAAGGACGCTTCTACAAGTACAACCGACCTCAACCAGGCTTCCACTGATGATGACGACGAAGATGGCATCACACCAAGCAGGGCTACAGAACTTTTTGGACCAATACCAATCTACTTGATGGACTTTCAAGGCTTTGAGGGATTGAATAACCAGTTTATTGTCAAGGAGATGGCAATATTGGAACGTGACGATGAACATCATGTGTTGACTCACCACTACTTTTTCAAGTCACCATACCCGGACATTTTGCTGAAAACAAGCGGCCTGGTTGAAAGCAATCAATTACAAAGAGCTAAACATGGACTGAGATGGTCGGGCAATGGAGCCGGCCAAACACACCTCTCATATTCGGCCTTGAAGCAAATTGTATGTGACACAGTTGGAAGATGGCTGCACGAGAACAGTGAATCGGGACGGCCAGTCAAGATCTTGGTATATGGATATGAGAAGATTTGTCTGCTGGAAACGCTACTGCAGCTGAACAAAAAGGAAAATGTGGAGTACGTGGACCTGAGTTCGCCCTACCTATTCCATGAGACGCCCAACTTGGAGGTGCTGATGAAGACTACTACAGTCTACTGCCCAGAACATTACCTGCTCGACTTCTTGGAGACTGTGAAGATGAAGCTGGCTGGTGACAATGGAGGACAAGGACGCTTGGATGTACCGCCATTTTGTGCGCTCAATGTAGTAAACATCCTGCACAATTGGATCATGCAAGCATTACAAAGAGATAGATATTTTTGTCGAAGTTTATTTTTGTCAATAAAGAATGAAATGTGAATATTGCGTCATCATTTACCCCACCACCTCTAGTATTTAAGAGCCTGCTGCTGCTCAGTATAGTTTAGTTTAACACCTACAGTCAAGATGATCTCAAGGATTTTGAGCTCAAGGGCAGCCGAGACACGCTTGAAGGCGGCAGTCATGGATCTAGAAGCTGAGCTACTGCGGCGGCAAGACAGCTTGAGCATGGACAATTTTCAACTTGAATCTGGGCATGCAGAGTCATGTGACGTCAGCTCTGAGAATATCCTTGAATGTGATTGTACTCGTCTCAGGAGACTACGCTATGCTGTCATCGATGCAGTACCTAGTCAAGGGTTTATACAATGGGTCAGAGACAAAGACGACTTCCCAGGTGAAAGATTTTGTCCAGGTCCACAATCTGCAAACTTCAACCGTACTAGTGTCAATTCGTTCCTGAAAGATATCTACATGGGCATTGCATCGTATAAGGAGGATAAGAAGCAACGGTCTCCAGCATCATATGTGGATAGACTGCCATTCATGGTGACAGCCTGTTTTGATAATCATTGGAGAGTGCCATTAGACACAATATACAAGTTAAAGAATAGCTTGGTAGCCATAATGGACTTGCGTTCAGTGCCTGGATGGAGGAACAAGGATGTTAAGCTGGAGATTGATTTCAACGACAGCGATGAGACTTGGTGGTGTGACTTTGAGTGCGGTGACCAGAGTCTATCTTTGGTTGGCAGAAGAAGGATTACATTTGCCGGCTTTGACTACAACTCTATGGATGGACGTGTCAGATGCATTAGGATTGAGGATGGTCAATCAGGCGATCCTGCTCTACTGGTATCAATTTGTAAAGCTGAGCAACATCCTAGATTATGGCCGCCAGGTGATGTGACCGATGGCGTGGGCCGTGTAAAGGAATCTCTTAATAGGTCGGCAGAGACCTATGGTGTTACCAGAGACTTTGAAAGGGGCAATATTGTAGCCAATTTCTATGTATTGTTTCATACTTGAGATTGTTTAATAAATAATGTATTGTAAGAGTATATACTTTTCTTTTCAACCTTTTTTTCTTTGAAGCAACAGTGCACTAGGTGAACACTTGGTGTAAACTTTTAAGCCTAAGTGAGCACTAGGTGAACACTTGGTGAACACTTAGTGATCACTTGGTGTACACTTTTAGGCCTAAGTGAGCACTAGGTGAACACTTAGTGAACACTGGTGATCACTAGGTGAGCACTAGGTGAACACTAGGTGAACACTTGGTGTACACTTGTAGGCATAAGTGGACACTGAAACTATGGTAGGGGAAAATGAATAACAAATCAGTTGCAGATGTCACACTTTTATTTTTTCATTCTTTAATCAATTGGATTCTATGGGTTCTCCCAGCAGGATGGCACATGAATTTATATGATTTCATGTCGACGGTTCCTACAGCAGGGACGAATTTGAAGGTGGTCCTGCAGTACGACTCTGGAAGTATAACCCATATGTGTGCGTTGTCGGAATCTAGTGTGACTGCCACCTTTTCACCATATTTTGTGGTGACTCTCTCTGCGCTGATCATTTGGTACGTGTGCCCTGGCTCGAGATCTTTCATGGATACGAGGTCTAGCGGCTTTTGGGATGCAATTGTGTTGTAGATGGCGTCAGCGGCATCATTAGTGGATGACATCTGAAAATGAACAGGTATTAGCATAATCTTACAGTCAGCATTGTGGGTCAGCCATTCATGTGGATGAGATTTCATGCAGTAGATGAATGAGATTTCATGCAGTAGATGAATGAGATTTCATGCATTAGATGAATGAGATTTCATGCAGTAGATGATATCATGGTTAGCCATTTGAGGTTAGATTTCATGCAATGGATGAATGATAGGTTAGGCATTAGATTTCATGCAATAGCTATGGAGGTTAGATGATCTAGCAAGAGACAAATACTTACTGTTATTGAGTCTTTAGCAGGATTCACTGTAGAAGCTAGCAGTCGTTTGCTGAGATACTATGGATCTACAAACCAGAGGTCCTCTATATATACTTGGTAACCGGATCTCCCCAAGGTCAACTGTGCTCCCACCTATTTCTTGTACAGCCATAAATTAGTTGCATACGTTTTTTCCTGGATGGCGCCAAGGTCAGTAATGCTGTACACAGACATGTTTTTTCCTGCTTCATTGGTATGGCGCCAAAGGCAAGTGATTACGTAATGCATAATGTTGTGCAATTACTTGTTTTCCTGCTTCATTGGTATGGCGCCAATGGCAAGTGATTACGTAATGCATAATGTTGCGCAATTACTTGTTTTCCTGCTTCATTGGTATGGCGCCAAAGGCAAGTGATTACGTAATGCATAATGTTGCGCAATTACTTGTTTCTCCTGCATTGGAATGACGTCATACAAAATGTCAAGGCTGGTAGGCTAGTGAGGCGGGGTATGGTCATCTGGCATCGGCTGGCCTTGTTCATCTGAAACAGATAGTGCATTTCCATTAGTAAGCTGGTCACATAATTGCTCCACTCCCCACATGCCCCTCCCCATATGCCCCATGTATGACTAAGTCCTATTTTCAAAGTAATAAGTCTAGAGATCATTCCTTATAGTCCAGCAAACTTCCCACATGCCCCTCCCCATATGCCCCATGTATGACTAAGTCCTATTTTCAAAGTAATAAGTCTAGAGATCATTCCTTATAGTCCAGCAAACTTCCCACATGCCCCTCCCCATATGCCCCATGTATGACTAAGTCCTATTCTCAAAGTAATAAGTCTAGAGATCATTCCTTATAGTCCAGCAAACTTCCCACATGCCCCTCCCCATATGCCCCATGTAAAACTAAATCCCAAGATTTTTTGACAATTTTTCTAAGTCCCACGATTTTTCGGAAATTTTTCCAAGTCCTGAGATTTTTTGAAAATTTTTCCAAGTCCTGAGATTTTTCGGAAATTTTTCCAAGTCCTGAGATTTTTTGAAAATTTTTCCAAGTCCTGAGATTTTTCGAAAATTTTTCCAAGTCCCAAGATTTTTTGAAAATTTTTCTAAGTCCTGAGATTTTTCCAAGTCCCAAGATTTTTTTTGAAAACTTTTCTAAGTCCTGAGATTTTTCGAAAATTTTTCCAAGTCCCAAGATTTTTTGAAAATTTGTCCCAAAGGTCTCCAAACATGATACTACTGATACTATCACGTTTTTTCTTTTAAACAAAATGTACAAGAATTTAACACTAGCAACATCCCTGTACCAAATAAGATCTTTTCAAAATTTTAGAAAGTTTTCGGAAAACTGATAATTTTAAATTTTAACCAATTAAAGCGGCTGTATACCAATAACAAAACCTAAATTTTTTGTAATTCAAAATCTCTCTCGAGGAAATTCTCCACATTATAATTTAAAAACCATTGTATCATGCAATCTCTATTAGTTTTTGAGCTGCAGCTTTCTGAAACTCTTAAAATTTTATTTCAAAGCTCAAAAAATAACTCTTAAATAGTAAATGGTATTCATATCAGATACGTCGTTTCTGTGACTACAAGCTAGCAATACTCTCATAATCTCCCATCTCCCATCAGGTTACCTAAATTTTTGTGAAATTTGCTCTTTTCCAAGCTCTCTGGAGGCTTGTCCTAATCTTATCCAACCCCCCCCCCCTTCCACGAAAACTGGTGGAATTTTTTACTAATTTAAAGTGTGAACATTGTGGTTAGCCTAACTTTTCGGATTTGAAATCATTCATTAACAGGGATGTGGTTCACTTATGTGAAAGTCAGATTATGTTGGCAGGGGCTTCGTATGATCCTGCCACTAAAAACAAAATTAATCTTTATTTTCTGGCAGAGTGCAGTGCAGTACAGTTGATTTTCAGTACTCTGGTCCGCCATATTCTTGTCTATAGAAGAAGTATATTGCTGACACGCGTGGACATGCACAGATTGAGATTTTATTGGGAATGTGTGTCGTTTTTCGTGTTTGGGTCTCGATCGGCGAGTGAAATTGAACAATCTTTGGGCTTTCAGAGCCGTTTTTGGATGCCGGATTGGGCTGGAGTTGGAGGGTGGCCAAATGAGATATGACGGGAGTATTGAGAAGGTGGTGTGGGGTGCCAAGGGTGATCGGGGATGAGTCAGTCACGTGATCATCTGTCGTATCTCCCGGCGCGATCCCGGGCCCCGCTCTGCCTGCCCGGGGGGGTCGACCTCTTCTCCTTCGCCGCCACCGCCACTAGCAGCACGGCAACCGCCTCCGCCGCCTCAGACCGCTCCTCTGACTTGTTGCCGCCGCCGCCGCCTCCGCAGTCGTCGCACCAGCCAGCTGCCGCTGCCTCAACAGCCGCCTCCACAGACAGAGGAGCTGCCGCCCCAGACATGCCCAGGGTTAGCTATCTTTTCAACTCTCAGCACTCGTCCAAATACTACACTAATCATCGCACATGTCTCTTCACCCTTATTATAAACTAAAGTTGAGCACAATGCATTTCAATAGTAGGTTACACTGCAGTTGGTTCCATGTTCACCTGATCTTCAATAGTTTAGATGTTGTTACAGCTATTAGGCTAAAGAAATGTCTACTATATCGTTCATATTTCATGTAATATGGTTCAATGATAGTATAATATATCCATAAATTATGTTCTTATAATATCAACATATCATTATATAACTAGTCCACTAATCATCTATTAATGTACAGGCTATTGCAAACAATAAATACATATTTCTAATAAATAATTCATAATAGAGATTAGATCTTGATACGCAGTATTTGAAAAATGGTTTTCTTGAGAACACCTCGGTTCATCCTGATATGTGCGTAAGGATGCCTGATGGTCTATTTTTTAAAACAATGGAGCATAATGGTTCCATCCGTAAGGATTCTGTAGGTTCCGTCTAAAATGATTGGGCTACAAATTATTTTATATCCCAGTGCTCTCAAGGTTTTTAAAATTCATTTGTTATTTCCACAGTGGAAAGTAGTTTGAATAATATACGTTATCGATCCAATCTATTTGTATTATCTATTTGGATTAAAATGCAGTAAATAATAAATAATAGCATTCAAAAAAACAACTACTTCAGATACGAAAACGCATTTTAGTTTTTGATAGACCCCAAAATTTCTTGAATAATTTACTTTTTCCATTATATACATTGCTATTATAGAATTAAAATTCAATAAATAATAAATGTATAATAATAAGTATCATCAACATAAAGAACTACTGGACAAACTAAACAAAAAAAAAAACAGGTTTCAAATACTTGTAGCTTGAAAGGAATTCTCTAGAATATCCTATGTCATTTTATTTATCATCCTTTCAATTTGGTTGGAGCCTTTACCGCAAAAACTACTCGCATCAATAACTACCGTTATTGTAAAAAGATGGACTATAAAAAATAATAATTTATTCATGCTTGGATGCATATTGATAATTCTGCCAGACTATGTGTAGTTTCAAGACTAGAAATTACAATCCGACAAGAATGATACCTATCAAGCAATCATACTCAGTACTACCAAATCTATAACCTATGCAGAGCTATCACAATCTGTAGCTAAAACTGATATAATCATAGACATATATTGATGTTGGTTTCTTAATAAGATAAGATGAATAGCATCCTACAAAGTCTTCAAATTGCAGTTTTTAAAATAGCCATGCATTTCAAATGAAGCTCTTCAGGTATACTTTCCTCTTTCTCCTACAGGCACATTCACATCCCATAAAATTACTTTATTTTAATTATAATGCAGTTATATGTAGTTATAATGCAATATGTACTGGAATAAATGGAGTATTTGCATCATTTATTTTCGTAGCACATCACATATTTCATCGTAGTATTCGTAGTATTTCATACTTCGTAGTACTCATCATTAATGTAAGTTTGTTGATAAAATATTATCTGTCAATGATTCAAGTGAATTAAATTTTAAGATCAGAGAGAAATTTAGAGCTAATATAATTGAACTTTACATTCTGAGTGGAAGTTGATAAAAAATATTAGAAATGAAAATAGAAAGTATAGCAAAAGGAAGGAGAATATTAATATAGGGAATATAAAAAGAGGGATTAAGTTGAACGATTGTAATAAGAGTAAAACTGTTGAGTAAAACAAAAGTAAAATAAGAGTAGAACAAACTTTTCTATATTGAATGGGTTGTACTTTCCTCTAATTGGAAGTGGTCTATAAGTAGTTGTTAATAACTTTCAACTATTCATTCACTAGTAAAACTACATAGGAGTGGGTATCTAATTTTAGTATTGTCTTGAGTCGAACAATTCCACCTACCTACTTAGTATAGTGAACTACTTAAGTATAATGAAGTTTAAGCTTAGTGAAGAAAGAATGATGACTTTCACCATTTTCTCCTTGTCCTACCGACGGTTGTTCGCCTTAATAATTAAATTATAATTACGCAATCTCTGTGTTTCTTGAACGTTCACTTTGTTAAAAAAAAATTTCGAAATAGCCTCATTTCGACATTTTATTGATATTTACAAGAAAACTATATCAATCACTGTGACTTTCATTATGGAATTACAATGAAATATATGAGGTTTATCGCAAACTATCACAAGATTAAACATTAAACTTACGATAGTATGGATCATTCATTTTCTATTTGAAATAAACACAAAGGCTCAAATTCTTTCAAACAAAAAACCTACTTTATTCTTGGTTCTCAATCAAATTTGTTGGGAATGTGAATGCTCTTGGAGCAATATAATTGAAAAATTATTGCAATTACAAGAGAATACTGTTGCTGTCTCGGTCACATATATTCCAGTTTCATCCACGTTAAAAACCTTCGAGTCTAGGAATATATATTATTGAAAAAAAAAATGAATTTGGCTTTCAGAAGTCACATCTCAATACGTTTAAGACCTCTGATGTGACTTGACGACTCTTTTTAGGAAGCCGGGACCAACAGGCTGAACGTGTCCTCCGAAACACGGGAGTGGCTCGAGGAAAAATCTTATGGTTAGAAAAGGGATTGAACCCGAAACCTTTGTGTTAGCTTACCTACACTTGACCAACTTGGCTACTGTCAATCCAATAAATCACTAGATGAGAAACGCAATCGTTTTCTGCTCTCCCGAAAAGTGCTTCGTAGCACTTTACTAAATTAAATATTATTGTGGTTCAGAATAAATACTATAATTCAAATTTTTGCCATTATTAAATCAAATAGCTAGCTCGAAAAGGAGATGTATTAAACCGATGGTTATAGAGTTAATTT
The DNA here is from genome assembly GCA_948455865.1 of Conomelus anceps. Lineage (NCBI taxonomy): Eukaryota > Metazoa > Arthropoda > Insecta > Hemiptera > Delphacidae > Conomelus > Conomelus anceps. The sequence goes on along the minus strand of OX418217.1, from coordinate 61,082,753 downwards.
TTATTAACGGTTATCAAATTTCAAGACACTTTCAAAAAGGCGCTGAAAGTCGTGTGACTACGCCAGACCAGATATTTTTATGTTTTGAAGCGAAAGGCTGTATAGTTTTGAAGCCTCTAAGAGAAAAAGTAGATTCAGTGCTCACTTTGATAATATGCTGGTTTTGCAAGGCCAAAGTCGGCACGCAAGTTGCCTAAGCACCCCTGACTGTGTGACTGGGGTCGGTGTAGCCCACACTTTTGCTGAAACAGCAGCTAAGGGTTGTAAACCACCCTCAACTCGTTCTCCGACTGTAAGCCACGAACGGGTGAGTTACGTTAATTGCAACCGGTAAGACACCCCTATCAGTTGCTGTTCACTTGTTCAAATTCCCTGCATTTCATTTCCGAATAAATCCATGATGGCAATTCCCATAATAATATTACTGATTCGATGTACGTCATTCTTTCACCCTCTTATTTTCACATTATTTGTCAGATTCGGACAGTATCAATTACAATTATTTTTAGGGGAAGTTTATAATTTTTAATTTTTTCCCGAGTAGAGTTTCAACTGGAATTTGACTCATTCATCAGGAACTTCTTGGAACAAGATCGTCATCTTCAACTACAATTTGTTGTAAAATCACTTCTTGGTGGTTCGGAACCCACCTAGAATTGAAATTCCACTACACCATTCATCATCCACGCGCCTGTCTCTGACCTATCACTTATGTGGTCTTCATTCTCAAAGAAATTGATCAAGATAGACTAAACACATAGTTCATGGAAATTCAAATACATTGCTTGCTTGACATAATAATATCTTTTTTTGCCGGATGATGTTCACATGAGTCTTACGACTTGTGCGTGGGTACTGAAGTGAATTGTTACATAAAATATCGAAGGGGGAACGAGAACCGAACTTCCCTCAGGAGTAGCAGCTAGTCACAGGTTTTTCAGAGACAAGCGCCGCAACCGACTATGCCACTACGGCTGCCAAGTATTTTTCTTTTTCTTTGGATGTTTCTCTTTACGAGGTACTTCAGGGATGAGATGAGCTCGTTCCTTTTGAAGTTCAGTTTATTCCATTGTGTGAGAAAATTGGCAGATAGGTGGCATAAGCTTTTCTCTAGCATGTGTTCTACGTGGACACTTTCCAAAATAACTGAATTTAAAAGAATTTTGTAAACACAATATATGTTGAAGCAGACCCGTAGGCCTCTGGGACCCAGGAGCAGAAAATAAATTCGATGACTGCTTTTCTCAAGTGCATAGGCCTGGGGCAAGAAATATGCATATTCTGGAGGACTCTGTATGACCTCTGTATATTTGTAAGTTGGAGCCATTCGAGGGCTTCTCTTGGTGTGGTGCCCCGGGGAAATACCCCAGCCGCCCTAGCCTAGCTACAACCTTGTGTGAGAGCTCAGAAGTTATGTCCAATATAGAATACTAGGTAATTGAACGAGCGAAGCGAGTTCTTTCTTTTGACTTGAGGCTCGAGGCGTTGAGTGTTTGTTTGTATGTTCCACGATAACTTTCGAACGCCTTTATCAATCAACTTCAAATTTGAAACACAGATTCTTGGTGTCTTTAGACAGGTCAAGTTCGTTTGCCTATGAAATTGACCCACTCCTTCATCCTTTTAGAGGCGAAACAAAAGGATTCTCAGCCCTTCATCAATCTATATTATATAAAAATGAATGTCTGCCTGTATGTATGTACTATAGTATTCATATAACTTGGCAGGTATGTTCCCTATAGACTTCAAAACTACTTGACAGATCGGCATGAATCTTTGGGAATATGTTGTATGAATATTGGGGATGGTTTCTGACCATAAATTTTAATAAGGGAGCTAATAATTATTATTAATTAATCCATTTTACAGACCTAACCTACTGAAATTGCCGGCAAAACAGCTGACAGAAGTCAACAGTTTTAATCATATGGCAGGCCCCTTAGCAGTGTTATTTACACTGTCTGGAACGCAAATACTTTGCATGTAGGCTACTGTGCAGTCGGAGCCTTGCAGTATGTAGGAAACATATGACTGGGTATGATGAAATGTAATTATGCCGGGTTGATGACATCTGTCAGTGGCGTACCGATAATGGAGCGAGTGGAGCAGTCGCTCCAGGGCGCAAGGCACTGATGGGCACGCCGTTCTTGAGAAAAAATTGCCTTGTACTTACAAAAAATGTATTGCTTAATGTACGGAATGTTATTATATTCCGTTCCCATTATATTACATACTATATAATATATTGACAAATTAAGATGGTATAGTCACAGTGATAATAGTAGCAACATACAACAAAAATTACTGGTAATGGAAAATTGGTAGTAGTTAACAGTAAGGCTATAAGGATAAGGCTATAGTTAATGTTCTTGGATTCAGTTATAATTCAAGCTAGAAGATCGTTATCACTGCTGTGAGAAGCCCAATCGGGTGGTTGAGTGTGAGACTGAATTACAGGTGGGGGGGCGTCGTAAGCCACTTCTGCTCCAGGGCGCTTGAAACCTCGGTACGCCACTGACATCTGTTAACCAATGCAGCTAGAAATTTGAAATGCAGCCTCAGCGGGAAGTGATGAATAATAAAATCAAAAACCTAGCATCTACTCTTGTAGTTGTAAGAGGATTAAATTTGAAATGCTTCTTCATTCAGAGGTGGTGATTAAGAAAACAACGAAGCTTCTATGAACAGCTGGAAAAGCCCTAGGACTAACTTCTTTCCTAATTTGAAATGTAACCTCAGCGGGAGGTGGCGAATCATAAAATCAGGGAGAATTTTTATGAGAACGCAGCAACGCGCGTCGGGCCAGCTAGTATATCTATATATTAATATATACCGAAAATTGTTGTTTTCACCATATGGAATTCGCAATAGATTTCAAAATATATTTTGAGTTATCAGCTGTAGGTGAATAAATGCGATCAGGCTTTTTATAGAACTAGGTAATCCCGGGTCGCACGAATGTGCGACTTCATTAAACTTTGTAAAATACATTCCAAATGTAGATTTTCTACATACTGAACGACAGCATTGCCTATGATGATAAGTTTAAGCACAGTATGAGTTGATCCATTTCTAAGTGGGTATCAAAGATACCTATGATGCTATGAGTTCCTTAATTTTCTCAATTTCTCAGTAAACATCAATGCTTTTTATTTTGCATTGAATCTGGAATAAATGCTTGAACACTCTGGATAAATAAGTAGACTTTTTATATTTTCAATAATTCCATTTGTTTCTCAAATCAGTTCATGATAAACAATATTCTTTGTGTAGATACGATAATCTTTCCTCAGGTGACCCTACTTCTTCTTCTTCTTCTTCTTCTTCTTCTTCTTCTTCTTCTTCTTCTTCTTCTTCTTCTTCTTCTTCTTCTTCTTCTGCTTCTTCCTTTTCTTCTTTTTCTTCTGATTCTTCCTCTTCTTCTTTTTCTCCTGCTTCTTCCACTTCTTTTTTCTTCTTCTTTTTCTCCTTTTTCGTTTTCTTCTTCTTTTCTCCTTTTTCTTCTTCCTCTTCTTTTTCTTCTTCATCTTCTTTTTCTACTTCTTCTTCATCTTCTTCCTCTTTTTCTTCTTCTTCTTCTTTTCTTCCTCTTCTTCTTCTGTTTCTCCTCTTCTTCTTCTTCTTCTTCTTCTTCTTCTTCTTCTTTTTCTTCTTTTTCTTCTTCTTCTTCTTCTACTTCTTCTCCGACTTCTCCTCCTTCCCCTTCTTCTTCTACTTCTTCTTTTTCTCCTCTTTGTTCTTCTCCTTCGTCTTCTTCTTCTTCTCCTCTTCCTTCTCTTTCTTCTTCTTTTCTCTCTCTCTCCTCTCTCTCTTCCTCTTTATCCTATCCTCCCATCCTTTCTCTCTGAAAGAACAATGAAAAATAAACTTTCTGTTTCAAAACAGCTGATCATCAAATCATAAGTTGAAATGTGAAAATATTCAGCTCACCGATCCCTATGTTGAAGCAATGGCAAAAATTGAAACTTTGATCGTTCATTCCTCATGTCCACGATGACTTTTTTCAAAATGTGAGACCTTATCAAACATCTACTCGATGAAATCTTTCAAATGAGACGTGAACGAACAAAACCGGTCGAGAAACCATGGAGGAGTTGTCATCACAAAAAAACATGTTCGTCTATTTTATATAAAGATCTCTATCAGCTGATATACTAATTCCATTTCCCTGATGAAATATGGATGAATAACAGGTGTTTTTTATGTGGTAAATATATCTACTCTATAGATACACTAATTTCATTGCCCTGATATATAGGTCTATGAGCACGGTAGGTCTTTTTTGTGGAAAATAAATCTATGTATCAGAGCAATGATGAACTTGAACTTCAAGTGATAGATGTCTTGTGAATTTTATGTAAATCAATATCTTGCAAACAGCCGTTTTTCGTTACTACCTTACCCAAGGATAAGCTTCACAAATGAGTTCCCTTTCCAAAATTAGTTGTTTGCAAGCGAGTTCTCCAGCCCGTTGGGCTCACTAGTTATTATTATTATTGTCATGGCCAAAATACAAACATTCAATTTATGGTAATAGAATGTGAAAAATGACTCACGCATAGAAAAAAGCGCTGAAAAGCTGACACGTGAAAACTGCGTAGACTCGACGTTCTCAAAGCCAAGTACCTCTGAAATTTGGGGTGGGCCCACACACACAAATTAATATATGGAGAGGTACTACCTGGTGCTGCGGCGGAAGTTCTGGTAGAGGAGTGTCGATTCGGAGCACACGTGGACCTGGTAATGGAAGGATGGTGTCAAGACTTGTTTAAGAGATTACGATCGGAAAACATATAAACAGTGAACGTACACTTCAACTGGCGAACTCTTCAACACACATTTACTAATTAAACTGAGCTAACCCAGAAGGAAATACATGTACAACGTACAACATAGAAGACAGAGGTGAAAGGCGTTACAGCATAATTGAAACATTCATGACTAGACAGACTCATAAATCATGGTGTACTGGTTTAGTTGTAAGCTAGACCAGAGTAGAGGGCGATCGAGGCGCTCTCATTGCGAGCGGTACATACAGAAACTAACAGTGAATTACAATAACAAATTACCAGAGAGCAACAGCTTGAACTGGCGCAAGCAATTATTATTATTATTATTATCATTATTATTATTTTTATTATTATTATTATTATTATTATTATTATTATTATGATACATAATGATAAAATGCTGATCAGCTGTCTGTTTAGCTTAGTTACTGTTTGTTAGTTACGGAGTTGTTTAATTTAGTTTCAATGGATTCGAATTACATATTGGTTTATTAATAAGTTATTCTGTGTTCTATTTTCAATTTTTTCATGAATATCACATTGGCGATGAGGAAAAAGTAAAGAGAGTTTAAAAAATGGATGAGGTAGCACAAAGTTCACAAAAAGTTAAACTTAAAAAAGCATGATCGGTAATCAAGGGCCAATTTACAAGGGCCAAGAGGTTAATAGAAGGTAATCCTACATGGACAGAGCTGAATGTAAAACTAGGTGTTGTGATGGAATATTGGACAAATTACAACAAAATTCAAGATGAAATCGACTTGTACACTGATGAAAATGAACTAGAAAGTGAGATTGACTGTCGGTGCAGCATGGAGGATGAATATTCACATATTTCAACAACACTGCAAGAGATGATGATTCCTCTAAAGCAAAATGATTTGAATACCTCACGTCCTGCATCTGTGAGTCAAACAGTTGATACATATTCAAGTTACACTTCAGGAATTAGTTTTATCCAGTACAGCCCAGAAGAAACTATTACCAACTTCATTAGGAGATTGGAAGTGTTCTTGCATCTAAAAAACCAAAAACCTGATAATAAAGGTAAAGTATGTATACTACTAAATGCCCTCACTCCACAATTGCATCAACAACTTTATGATATTTGTGCACCTGAAGACCCTAAAGACGAAAACTATGATGAATTAATTAAGCTCTTGAAGGATTCTGTGGATCCTCAACCAGGCCAATGGGCTTTACAACACAAATTTATTTCACGTAATCAAGAGGAACATGAATCAGTTAATGACTTTTCAATTGCTCTGAAGAAGATGACAGCTAACTGTGACTTCAACTGTGATTGTGGTAAGTCTGTAGCTGATCTATTCCTAAAATTACAGTTTATTCGTGGATTGAAGGACTTGGACATTCGAACTAAACTACTACAAAACCGTGAAAAGCACACTTACCAAGATATAGTAAACTTAGCCTCAGTTATAGAGCTTGCAAAATCAGAAAGTAAGACAGTAAACCGAAATTCTTTGGAACAAAATGAATTGAATCAGATAAATCATAGAAATAACAATGAAAATAGTTCAAGAAGGGACATTAAATTGCAACAAAAATCTTCAATAAGTAGCCATCCCACAAAATTTTTTGAAAAGCTTTCAGGAAAATGCTACTGTTGTGGTTCACCATCTCATCGTGCAGATGCTTGTCATTTCATTGAAGCAATCTGTAGAAGGTGTAACAAAGTGGGACATATTGCGAGTGTATGCATGCAAGCTAAAGCTAGTTTAAGAACAAATAATAGACAACATCATGTAAATGAAGCTGAAGATAATAGCGAAAACAATTATGAGATTAATGTTATTAATGATAAAAACAATGACAAAATTATGGTCAGCATCACCATTGAGGGAAAAACAGTACCTATGGAATTGGACACAGGTGCAGCCCTTAGCACCATGTCTTACATAGAATTTAGGAGATTATCCATTCCTCATAAAATTTTCTCAACAAACATTGAACTTTGCACATATACAGGAGAGGTCATTAAGCCAAGGGGTGTAACATTTGTTAAATGCATGTACAAGACACAAAAAATTGTTGGGAAACTTCATTTGATTGAGCAAAATGTTGATGCTATATTTGGAAGAGACTAGCTCAGAGAAGTCAAATTAGACTGGAATGAAATTAAAAGTCTAGAAACAAATCAGGCTTCAAGTCTAGGTAACGTCTTGAGTGAATACAGTGATGTTTTTGAAAAAAAATTGGGGTTATACCTGATCATTTAGAACATTTCAGGCTCATTGATGATGCAAAACCAATATTAGTAAAGCCAAGACAAGTACCATTTTCTCTCAGGAATAAAGTTGAAAGTGAACTTAAGAGGCTAGAAGAGTATGGAATAATAACTCAAGTAGATCACTCTGACTGGGGTACTCCCATTGTTCCAGTTGTCAAACCAAATGGTCAAGTACATCATTTGTGCTGATTACAAAGTAACATTGAACAAATTGATTAAAGATGAGAACTACCCAATTCCAAGAATTGAAGATATCTACACACAAATGAATGGAGGCAAACTATTTTGCACATTGGACATTTCTAATGCTTACCTTCATATGCAAATGGATGATGAAAGTGCCCAAATGCAAACACTAAGCACACATAGAAGTATGTACAGAGTTAATCGACTAATGTTTGGAGTCAAAGTAGCACCTTCTCTATGGCAGAATTTCATGGACAAAACCTTGCAAGGAAATTCCTGGTGTACAGTGTTTTTTTGATATCATTGTTCAGGGTAAGACAGCAGAAGAGCTGCTAGCTAGGCTAAATACTGTACTAGGGAGAATGAGGTGCAACAACTTGAAATTGAACAGAGACAAATGCAAATTCTTCCAAACAAGTATCAAATATGTGGGTCATGTTATTGATGCCCAGGGACTTCACAATACAAAAGACAAAGTTTCTTCAATTATGAACTGCAAGAAACCAGAAAATGTGAATGAACTTAGAAAGAACCTTGGTCTGGCCAACTACTACAACCGATTCATCAAGGACTTAGCAACAATCCTCTATCCTCTTAACAGATTGCTGCAAAAAGGAAAACAGTATAATTATATTGTAGCGGATATGAAATTGGAGAGAGTTGGAGGAAAGAAAAGACTATGATTCTCAGTGTTATCTGCTATGATGTTTACTTTTGGGCAATTAATTACACTGCTTTTGACACTTTTATGTGTTTACTTTGTAATTAGTAGAATGTTCTAGTTGTTTGATTAGACATTAATCGAGTCTTATCGAATATTGTAGAAAAAGCTAGTTTCTTTATTTATTTATTCAGAAGTTGACAGAAAATTCGAGAGATATCTCAATTATGAAATTTTATATAAATAGAGGAAGTCTCTTGTAAATGAGTTGAGTTGTCTCTGTAATTCGTCATGGTAAACAAGTGTGACAGTTAAGTAGTTCAGTTCTACGTTGATAAGTGGCAGTAGTGACAGTTCCCTTTAATACAGACAGTACAATCCTGTTGGCGCTTTTACAAACCATCTAAGGAACTTTGATTGTCTGTAGTGATAATTCTCTTACCTATTACTTGTGCTACGTAAGTTAATTGTTCTTCCTCGATGATTCTTTTCGAATATTATTATTGGACAGTTTATTGTACAGTTATTATTAGATCGGCCTTTTGACATTTGGTGATTGATTTTTGTACAGTTTATTGAAAACACATTATCAGTTGAACAATATCGTGTTATCTGTTTTTAATTGCTTATTTTTCAGTGAGAAATTACTGAACAGTGTGAGTTGAAGATTATATGTGTTAATAAAGTGAAAGTGATAAATTTAAGTGTTGCCAGCGTTATTTTAGACATAGAACCTGTAACAATTGGTGTCAGAAGTCAGTGATTTTTCTATTTTTATTAAAAATGGCTGGCAAAATTACATTGTGCGACTTGAAAGTGGCTGATCTCAAACGTGAATTAGAGGACCATGATCTAGAAACATCTGGAAAGAAGTCTACTCTACAAGACCATCTTCGTGATGCGTTATTGGCGGAAGGAGAAGACCCAGCTACCTACCTCTTTGAGACTTCAGATACGAAACTGATTTCATCATTCACATCAATGAAGGACGCGCTACAAGAAAATATTTCATCTATGAAAGGCAAACTTCAGGATTTGAAAGGTGAGCTTCAGGAAAATATGTCATCTATGGAAAATGAATTACAAGAAGCCATGAAAGAAAAGGTTAGAGATCTTGCTGAATCTGTAAATCAAGAAGTCAACTGAAGGAAGACTTCAAAATAATGGAAGGTCGACTGCAGGAGGATTTGAAAAGCATGGAAAAGCGGCTTAAGCAGCTGGAGTGTGGTGCTGGAACTTCAAGCAGCAACCAAGAAGTAAGTAAAACTTCAAATTTTCCTGAAATAGTCATCTCAGAAAAGCCAATGATGGATGCTAAGGAGGAAGATCTCCAGAAACAGTCAGTAGTTATACCTCAGCACACTGGACTGCCTACCTATGATGAAAAGACACCTCTAGAAGATTACCAAACACTGTTTGAGACAGCAGCCGAGTTCCATGGCTGGTCGTCCACAACAAAGGCCTATATCTTGGTGATGAATATCAGAGGGGAGGCGCTAGCAATTCTTCATTCAATTCCTTCAGCTGCAAAGTGGAACTTCAGTGAGCTGTGGAAACGTTTGGAGATGAGGTTTGGCAACAAGCACTTGGAGCAGTTATATCGATTCCAACTCAACACAAGAGTTCAAGGACAAAATGAATCACTGCAGGAGTTTGAGGCTGCTATTGCTAAACTTGTGAGAAATGCATATCCCTCTGTCAATGACAACATTTATGAAAGTATAGCAGTAGAAAGGTTCCTGAGTGGATTGAGGAAAACACAAACCCAGCTTTCAGTCAAATTAGCCAGACCAAAGACACTGAGAGATGCTCTTGCCCAAGCATTGGAGTTTGAAGCTGTTTTGCAGTCAGTGCCAGGAGACTCTGCGGTGAGGGCTATGGAAGCTGAGACTATTGGAGCAAGCACCATTCAGAAGGTTGTGGAATTAGTTCTGGAACAGTTGGGAGTGGCCAAGAAGGAGTTTCGATGCTGTACTTGTGAGAAGAGAACGCAGACCAGGAGGAAGGGAACAGCCATCCAGCAACCAGGAATCAGTGACAGGAAAGTGGGCAGTTTCCCAATGGAGTCCAATGCAGGAAAGTCCCAGGAGGGTTTGCTGAGGAGGACTACAGTGATCTCTGTGTTGAATGAGAGAAGCCAGTTTGGGAAGAAACAGAAGGAAGATCCTGGCCAGAAACATGTGAGGTCCCAGAAGCAATCAACACAAGAGCAACCAACCTGGCAAGGAAATGTCAACAGTGCTAAGGAAGCAAACAGGAATAAGAAGAATAAGGAGAAGCACATCATCACAGCAGACCAAGGTGGCAGTGAGAAGGCAAAGGAAGAACAAGCAGCTCCAGTTCGGCATACTCTGTCCCCAGAGAAGTCTACAAATGATCACAGTTTAACGACAGTTCGGAAAGTGATCCAGACAAGTGAAAGGGATCTGTTCACCCTGCCCAAGGAGTATGCACTGGCACATTGTGTCACCAGCAACTTAGTGGAATCTCAAGGTATTGCTACAGTCTTCAGGAAGAAGTTTGGTGGTCTTGGAGACCTGGAACAACAAGGACCCAAGGAAGGAAATGTTCTTCATCTGCAGCGGCATGGTCAACATCTCTTCTACCTGGTGACAAAGGGACAGCCTGAGATGAAGGCATCCTATGACACATTGTGGACTTGCTTGGTTCAGCTGAGGGACAGAATTCAACAACTAGGAGTAAGGAAACTTGGCATACCACGGCTTGGAAGTGGATATGATGGCCTGGATTGGACAATTGTGAAGCCAATGCTGGAGGAGGTGTTCAAATCCACTGGTGTCCAGATTACCATCTACATCTACAGCCCTTGGAAGACCAATGAGGAACCAGCCAGTAACCAGAGCAGATCCAAACTAACATAAGTGCTTTTGTTCTGGGACAGAACAATCTCTTAAGGTGGGGGTAGTGTAGCAGATATGAAATTGGAGAGAGTTGGAGAAAAGAAAAGACAATGGTTCTCGGTGTTATCTGCTATTATGTTTACTTTTGGGCAATTAATTACACTGCTTTTGACACTTTTATGTGTTTACTTTGTAATTAGTAGAATGTTCTAGTTGTTTGATTAGACATTAATTGAGTCTTATCGAATATTGTAGAAAGTGCTAGTTTCTTTATTTATTTATTTAGAAGTTGACAGAAAATTCGAGACATATCTCAATTATGAAATTTTATATAAATAGAGGAAGTCTCTTGTAAATGAGTTGAGTTGTCTCTGTAATTCGTCATGGTAAACAAGTGTGACAGTTAAGTAGTTCAGTTCTATGTTGATAAGTGGCAGTAGTGACAGTTCCCTTTAATACAGACAGTACAATCCCGTTGGCGCTTTTACAAACCATCTAAGGAACTTTTATTGTCTGTAGTAATAATTTTCTTACTTATTACTTGTGCTACATAAGTTAATTGTTCTTCCTTGACGATTCTTTTCGAATATTATTGGACAGTTTATTGTACAGTTATTATTAGATCGGCCTTTTGACATTTAGTGATTGATTTTTGTACATTTTATTGAAAACTCATTATCAGTTGAACAATATCATGTTATCTGTTTTTAATTGCTTATTTTTCTGTAAGAAATTACTGAACAGTGTGAGTTGAAGATTATTTGTGTTAATAAAGTGAAAGTGATAAATTCAAGTGTTGCCAGCGTTATTTTAGACAGAACCTGTAACAATATGGACAAATAAATGTGGAGAGAGTTTTCAAAAAGTAAAAACAGAGATAGCTAGTGACAATGTGCTTGTTCATTACAATCCAGATCTTCCTTTAGTGCTTGCAACTGATGCATCACCAGTAGGCCTGGGAGCCATTCTCTCTCATCGATAGAGTGATGGAAGTGAGAGACCTATTTGTTTTGCATAACGCACCTTGACAAAATGTGAACAAAAATACAGCCAAATTGACAAAGAAGCAACAGGTATTTACTGGGGACTCAAAAAGTTTTATCCATACTGTTATGGACGGAAGTTTAATCTGATAACTGATCACAAGCCCCTAGTTTCAATATTTCACCCTAACAAGACCTTGTCATCAATTTCAGCAACAAGAATTTTCAATTATGCACACTTCCTGTCAGGGTTTGACTATCAAATTGAATATAGAAGAACCTCAGACCATGCAAATGTTGATTTTTTATCACGTTTTCCAACTGAACATTCATCAATCAATCTAGTGGATGACTTCAGCCGTTTTCAGGCTAACCAACTTGATTCATTACAAGTAGACAGTTGTATAATAGCTAGGAAAACTGGAGAAGACAAGTATTTACAACAAGTGTTACATGCACTTCAAACCGGAGAATCTGTTGGAAACTTTGACTTCCATGACAACGAATTATCATAGCAAGATGGTTGTATATTCAAGGGCTGTAGAGTAATAATACCACAAGCCCTACACCATGCTGTACTTCAAGAACTACATGTAGGACATCCAGGTATGGACAAAATGAAAGCTCTTGCTAGGAGCTATTGCACATGGAAAAACATAGACAAAGACATTGAACAACTGGTATGCACTTGTAAACAGTGCCGTTTGAAACAAAATCACCCACCAAAAGAGCCAAATCATCCATGGCTTGCTCCTCAAGGACCTTGGGAAAGAATTCATGTCGACTTTGCTGGCCCAATGCAAGGACAGTGGTATTTCATTGTAGTGGATTCATTCACTAAGTGGATTGAAGTGATCCCTACAAAAAACACTTCTGCAGAATGGTGTGTTAAGGAACTACAAAAACTTTTTGCTACTTTTGGTCTACCTTTGGTTTTAGTTTCAGACAATGGAAGTCAATTCACTTCACAGACATTCAAACTGTTTTTATTGGCAAATGGTGTTGTACATAAGACAACCGCGCCTTACCATCCCTCCTCCAATGAGCAAGCCGAAAGGTATGTACAGACAGTAAAGAAAGCTTTAAAGGCAATGGAAGATGAAGGAGGTAAACTTGACCTTAAACTCTTCAGGCTTCTCATGCAAATTTGACAATCTCCTAATGCAACCGGGTCAAATGCTTACAGTTTGATGTATGGAAGAGAGATAAGGACACATTTGGGATTACTGCTGCCACAGTGTAATAAGGCATCAAAAACCGCAAAGGCTGTGCGCCGAGAATTTCAAGTAGGGGACAGGGTACAGGCTCGAGACTACTCCAATGCAAAACGAAAGTGAAGTTTTGGAAACATAAGGCTGAGAGAAAGTAACCTCATATATAAAGTGAAAATGGATGATGGATCAGTCTGGAGAAGACATTTGGATCAACTCTTGAAATGTGAAATTTAGTTGGGGACAGTTGATACATATTGATCAAATGCTGATCAGCTGTCTGTTTAGCTTAGTTACTGTTTGTTAGTTACGGAGTTGTTTAATTTAGTTTCAATGGATTCGAATTACATATTGGTTATTGGTTACACAATTATTATTATTATTATTTTTATTATTATTATTATTATTATTATTATTATTATTATATAAATATTATCAATTTTTGGGGGAGGGAAATGCATCAATGTTTATTTTTCCGAGGAATGTTAATATTTATTATCTGTATAGGAGCGAAGATTCAATAACCGAAAGGTAATTGTCTACTGAACCTTCTTAGCTCGAAGGTACGTACTACGAAAAGAATATGTAGTTATTAAGGATGAGTTGCTATCCTATAAATAGTAAACCCTTTATTACTTTGGAGAAAGTTCAGCCACAATCAGTTCGTTCAACGTTTCTAGTGCTCTTTTAAAGTATGGGTTTTGTGGAATGATGTTCAGTATATTTAGAAATATAATGCAATGCTTTTAGCCTGAAGTTGTTGTTGTTGTTGTTGTTCGAGTCTTGCATAGTCTCACGCAGGTCCTGAAAGACATCAGACATGCTTTGGTTGGAAGGGTAGTTGGAGGAAGGGGTTGAAGAAGTAAGCCTAGAGTCGTGTTAGAGGCAACAAAACTATTATTCTTGCCACCGATAATAGTAATATTAATGTCACGCAAGTCGTTGTCTCCGATCAGGTCCTATTCGACGGTACCCGCTTCAATTCCCGACTTCTGACGCTCTCTTTATTGTTTATTCTATCATTTACATGCATTACTAGCATGGTGCCTACATGCTTTAATGGCATGATATTTTGTGGCATTATATATTAAGGCCTACTCAAGAACAGAAATTTATTCAACTCACAGGGTAGCTTCATGACAAGAGTGAGAGCAGTGATTGTGCTAAAAGTGTATAACGTAAGTTATATCATGAGCGCGAGAGTTTTGACAAACTTCAAACAACTCGTTGTCTGGAACCCCTCACTTCATAGAAAGAGGAATGGTCAGAGAAATTGAAAAATAATCAATCATTTATTTGCACAAGGTTTCACAAACCATACAAATGAGGTGCGCAAGAGACATTCAAGAAAACAATCTCATACTGATCAAATTCGCCATTAAACATCAAATACTAAGAGAATCAGACAAATAGGAAGCATCCGTATTCAAAAATAACCTATTTATCTGAAAACATTAGAAGCCTGTTACCATATCATTCTTGTCTTCTCATAAGAAATCATCATCTCCTCATAATCACCTACTCTTCAATAGTAATTTGTTGGAATACGATACTGTGATATTACTGCTTGCTAAATTTAATTTATCAAATTGAATTAATATTTTATTTATGAAAAATTCTGGAAGAGAGGGGAATATTTTTGACTAACATTTTCATGCAGTGTCCATGAATTAACAAGAAATTCATATAAAAAAGCCAACATGTGTTACGGCGAGTTGTGGCTGAAAAAGTCAATAATGAAATCAAATTATTACTTGTTTGTTTGGGGAGAAGGGAAATACGCCATCTTAGAGCCCTGTCTTGATACGCCAATTACCTTTGTAACCTTCGCCAAATTAATCTTTCCAAATTATTCCAATAACCTTGTATTGTATTGAAAGAAGGTTATTTCCTGCAATACTGTCGATATTTTCTGTTTTGTACAATTAGCATTGTTTTCTCTGTTTAAGCTTTTTTAGAAAGTTCAGTGGACAAATGTAGTATACAGTTGAGTTTGCGACATTCATGATGCTTTTCGTCACCTCATGTAACTTCATCTAATTTCTATGTAAATTTTGCCGATAACTTATGATAAATTTAAAAAAATCAGTAATATTGTTTGCTGAACCAATTAGTTTCATTAGTGGTGGCCACATATTTTAATTTCAAATCCACAAGAGAGAATTACTTTTGAAATGGAATATTATTATAACAGAATCATATTATACATCACAAAATGAGGACCGAATTCAACCAACAATAAAGTAGGCACTATTCAGTGCAAACAGAAAAGCACAAGAATGGAATCAGAAATTATGGAACACGCCTCAATAATCTCTTACGACGAGTAGAGGCTTCATTACAAAGACTTTCAAAGGCTTGACATTTTAAATGACAAATTTTCGTTCAGTTTCAATGAAGATGAAGAAATAAAGCTTTTAATATTAAAATATTATTTTCTTTGAATGAATAATGATAATTAGGCCATTTTGATTTTAGCAGGCAAGACGCGACTGATTAGTCTGGGTGAATGGGCGAACTTTTACTATCACTTATCGTTATTTCTTAATAATTAAGCAGAATATTAATATTTGTCAATACGCATCAAACAACACGTATTTTTATTTTATTGGCTTCAATCACGTGTCATTTTAAACCTAGTCAAACTTTGGATAATTTTTATTCATACGTCTTTGAAAAATAACAGTCTATTAAGTGATAGCCATGAGCCGTAGCAGGTATCTGTTCAATAGAAATAAGCTGAGTTCTCTTGGGCACTCTTTGTAAGGGTGACCGATTAGATTGGCCAGCAAAAAATACACTGTTCTCTTCTGTAAAATCACTTACCGGTGGTTCGGAACTCACCTAAAACTGTAAGTCCAGCTCATCAATCACAATCATCCAACTCATTACCCACGTAACTTATCTCTTGACTGGTTCGGTTGTCTGCTGTCAGAATTACCCCAAGGTATTTGAACTCGCTGACGCCCTCCAGTTTACAATCATCAGATATTTCCAAATTCCTTGATTCTCTTCTTCTTTTGTTTGCAGACATTCTCATATATTTTGTTTTCCCCCTATTTATTTCAAGACCCACATCTACAGCCTCCTCTTTCATTTTGCTGAAGATATCCTTCAAGTTATCTTGATTCCTAGATATCAGCACCACATCGTCTGCATAGGCTAATACTTTACTTGTTCTATTCACTATTGTTCCATTGTTACCTAAACTTCCAAAGTATTGTTTCAAGAACGAAGTTGAAGAGTGTCGCTGAAAGTGTATTACCTTGCCTAACACCAGTTGTAACACTAAACAATCGACTCATTTTATTTCCAATTTTAACTTGAGCTGTGGTTACAGCTATTGTAAGGTTTATTAGGTTGATGAGCTTCTTTGAGATTCCACTTTCATGTAGTATAATATATTCTCATAATTTTTTTCTCTTAATGCTGTCAAATTCCTGTCGGAAATCTACAAAAAGCATATTATGCAGATCTGTATCATATTCAAAACATTTTTCCATAATCTGCCTCATTACAAACACTTGATCGATGGTACTTCTCCCTTGGCTAAAACCACATTGATGATCTCCTATTATATATTTAGCATATACCCCTAGTCACTTCAAAAGCAATGCAGAGAAAATCTTGTATGCAGTACTATTAGAGTTATCCCTCTGTAGCTGCTGCACACCATTTTATTGCCTATTTTTAATAAAGGACATATTGTACCATCTCTTCTGGCATTCTTTCTTGTTCCCAAATCGACATTACTAAGGTATACACAGCTCTCTACATCTTGTTTCCAATATACTTAAACAGCTCAGCTGGCAATGCTTTGAATGCACCACCTGGTGCTTTATTGCTTTTGAGCTTTTTTTATTTGAAACGACCATAAGTTGACTTCAATTTTACTTTTCAACTAGCTATTGTGCCCGTCCTTCCTACGGATTATGTTTAGAAATAAGACTAAATATGTTTCGGCTTTTTTTATAGCAACGATCATGAAGTTGTTATCAGCTTAGTTGAGACGTTACAGTTTTTTTTGCGGTACGGTTTTTTTACTGTACGGCGTCAACTGTACTGTGATGTTCACACGGTCCGGCTTTGCTGCTTATTGCTGTGCTCTCCTCCTTCTTCCATTGCGCTTCCAGTTCAGTTTTATTTATTCCAGTCCAGGATTTTTTTTATTTGTGTAAGATTTTTTTAAATAAGTTACAGAAGGTTTTTCTTAAATTTTGATCAAAGTACGCAAATTCTGGTTTCAATATTCCACACATTTCTCGCCGCGCTGATAATTTTCTCTCTTTATTTTTATATTAATCTTAAGTCTTGTCCCACAAGGCGGGTCTCTCATATATTAGAGAAATTAAATTTTCACAATTAATATCTTCCATTTCTGGACACTGGAATTCACTAATAAGAAGATCAATGCTGAAGAATATCAATCAAGAAGATCAATGCTGAAGACTGCTTCCAGCGTAATAAGCGTATCGTTTGAACATATCCATTACCGGTACAACACATGTGCCACCGGATATGGATACAGTTATTTTGCGGTACAGCTGATTTTAGCGATACAGTTTTCGAAGACAAAACCGAATGTAGAAATCGGCTAGAACAGCTTTTCTACTGGATCCAGTCGAAATAGTATTGTGTGAACATACAATATGAAATGTACATGCAAACGAAAGCACTGCAAAATAACTGATACAGCAAATTTACTGTACCGCACAAAAACTGTAACGTGTGAACGGGTCCTCAGTAAACAACTTAAGCAATTCAGCGACAGGTATCGGAGAGAATATTTTTTGAGAACAGCTGATTGATATATCATGACAAATTACGTGATTTGTTCTTATGTGGTAACTAGCAGCTACCCGTCCTTCATACGGATTATGTTTAGAAATATGACTAAATAAATATGTTTTGGCTTTTTTGATAGCAACGATCATGAAGTTGTTAGCAGCTTAGTAAACAACTTTGAACGTAAATAATTCAGTGACAGTTATCAGAGAGAATATTTGAGAACAGCTGATTGATATATCATCATAAATTACGTGATTTGTTCTTATGTGGTAATAATAGTGCTACCTGGCGAATTCCCAAGAGCCTAGCACAAACCGCACCTTCCTAAAATGTTAATTTTTGTTTTGATCAATTGAAATTAGAAAATTTTGTTTTTTTTTCAGCAAATAAATAATTGATAAAACATAAGATGAGCTTTGATTCACCAGACATATGTTTCCTAAAAGACTGCAATGCTCCGACTACACAAGTCTGCAGACAGCGTAAATAACGCCGCGAAGGACCCACCATTTATATTTGAGAACAGCTGATTGATATATCATGATTACGTGATTTGTTCTTATTCTTATGTGGTAATAAAACTTGGAAGAAATGTATCCAAAATCGCACAATACTTGGTTTTTAAACGTTTATTATTCTGTTAAAAAAAAGTTAATTTAGTTTTTAATAGCTAAAGACATTGTCAAAAAGGTTTTCTATACTGATAAATAACTTTAATCCCGATCGATGCTCTCGTTTTTCAGGAGAAGGCCGCGTAAAATGTATCCAAAATCGCACAATACTTGGTTTTTAAACGTTTATTACTCTGTTTAAAAAAAAGTTAATTTAGTTTTTTATAGCTAAAGACATTGTCAATAATGTTTTCAATACCGTTCAATAACTAAAATCCCGATCGATGCTCTCGTTTTTGAGGAGAAGGCCGCGTAAAATGCCTTTGGGGCCGTGACAGACAGACAGACAGACAGAAAGTGAGATAAGACTATTTTCGGCTTATTTAATGTATAAAACGTAAAAATAACCAAAAAATATACAATTCTGATAAATGTACAGACAAAACTCTAATTTTATTTATATAGATAAAAATCGAAGTAATTATGTTAGTAGGCTTAAAAATCTTCATTAAAGTCAAGAAAATTCAGCACATAAAGCCCATGAACAACAGAATTCTAAGATTTAGCAAACGCAATGAATTTTTAAAATTTATCATCTTGTTACCCAAGTTTCAAGTTTAAATTGTAAATTAATAATTGATTATGATTCGTGCTATACTTCATCTGATTGTTTTATTTTGTGTAAGCCTGATCGAAGTTATTCACAATACAGATGTTTTCCAAAATTCCAATTCAATTCAGTGATCATCCGAGTAGTAAGTTACAGTAAAAGTTGAAAATTGAAATAATATTATTAATTGAATGTAGCATAGAAGGTGGACCAGATCTTTCTTGAAAACCAGAAGATAAGGACTCACCGAAACTCCTCTATGTACCAGATTGAAGAACTGTTTCATAATTTTTCAAGATACATTGCAACTGAGAACTGTTCATGTTTTTATTACATTTACGACTCAAGTGGTATTATTGAAATGTGATGTCATACTTATGAACTCCAACTATTCAGCTTTTAAAAGAAGTGATTTAAAATTGTATCGTATCAAAGAGCAAGACTCACGATGAGTCTCAATAAGATCTTCATGGAGGATACCAACATTATTACCTTTTTATGAATCCGAAAATGGAATTTGTTTTCAAAAATAGTTCAATTTTTTTAAACGTTTCAAGTTCAATTGTTCAAGTCCTGACATTCAAACTTAAATAGTTTTAATAAAGAAACCAACCATCTTTTGAAGAACTCAAGTACTTCAATAAAGTACTAATAAAGCAGTGTTGGAGTGGACACGTCAATACAATTTTATTGTCACAACACAAAAATCAATTTATTAGAAGATCGAAATGTCCAGAATCAGGGTTACCGCGGAACAACAGCAGCAAACTGTCGTCAGTGGTTGTAGCATTGCCGACGACATTTGGCCTTTCCTGAAGGTCTTGGGCGCTGAAAATGAGCACTCGAACGTTGAACAGCTTGGAAATAGCGAGCGCTTCCTGCATGCCAGCATACTGGCCATCTCTCGACATGATGTCGGCGTACTCTTCAGCCGACGTGATGCTCAAGCCGTAGGATACGTCACCCGTCACGAATTCGTTGAACTCGCTCCAGTGAGATGTCACGTAGGCTACCACTTTACGACGTATATCACCGTGCATTTTTTCATGGCCGTAGAAGTGGTATGAAACAGCCCTAAAGAAACAGTTTCCATCGCCAGTAATTCGTATCACAGTATAATTCATGCTTTTTCTGCGGCAACGTCGTATGCAGTTGTTTTCCATTGACATATAATTCATTCAATCACTAATAATTTAAATATATATCTTACGTAAGTCAAGACTGGAAATTTAAGCTCACATGAATTTCGAATCAGGATGAAATTTAAATTGGGTTGCCAATTAAAAACTGTTAATCGAGAGCCAAGACTTTATGCTTGTTCGTCATTGTTTGTTCTCCTTGTTCGCTAATCAAAAAGTACGATATTATTATGTAATTTGTAGTAATTGCAGTTGCAAGAGCTTGTTCAAATTTTGGAAGGTTGAGGCATTGTTCTTACTTCCCTTCTTCTCTACTTCTACTTCTTCTTCTCTACTTCAGCTTTGTCCAAATGTTGATTAGAATGGAATATACAATATACGAGATTGTTATTTTTAGATTTACCCAAAGTTTTCCTTCTACATGTATAGAGGTTAAATTGTGAATTTTATCCCCACTTGTTAGAACGCTTATCACTATGGTTACGTATAAAATAAGGTAGTATTCTCACTTTTATGAACAACAATTTCCATGCGTATTTTACTGTCATCCTAAGTTAATTTATTCTAGAATCTGTTTTTTGTGCTCTTGTAGCTTTTTAATCTATGAAATATTGTAACAATAACTTCCACTGAGTTTCGGGAGAAAAAATATCTTATCGCATTTCTAACAAAACACGATTTCCTTAGCTTTTCTATTAGAGTAACAGATATTTTTGTATATTTTCAGGTATTTTTAGCTTCTAATTTCTCTGCGATTGCCTGAAACACATTCAAAATCTTATATACTTCCGAAGAAATAATGGGACTTTGTATTATCACTTATAATTTATTATTCAACTCACTGTAAATCAATATATTACATGATAGTCAGGAAGTTAACAGATTGTTTTTATTAGATACAAACTTGCTTATACAGCAAAAAAATGGAACATACTTTTTGTGCTGAACAGGATGTGAATGAAACCTTGCCTACCATTGTTGCCAGTTGTTTAATAACAGGATTCTAAATAAAATAATAAAAAGATTATGATAAAACATTATTTATTCACAAAAAAAGTACAATCGGATTTTCGGAAGAATGTGTATTATTGAAAAATAATACAAATCATAAACATTGAACTCTTATTGCATTTTAACACAATCGATTGGCTTAATCATATTTTTCAACTTTGAACGTGACCACTGCAAGATCAAGAACCAAGGGTTGGTTTCGCTGTGAAGAGATCGACGTTGGCCAATTGAGGCATATGCTTTTTTGGATCAAACGGCTCAGTTGGTTGACAGGGTATCTGGATGTTCGGCGTCCTGCTGCGATCCGGAAAGTGTATTATTACTGAGTGTTCATTCTCTTGCATTCTGGAGAGAACGTTGCGGATGAAGTCACAGGTGGTGTGCTTGCCGCCAATGTCCGGCGTGTGAATACAATCATCGTTTATGGTCTCAAACACTGCCTGTTTGATCCAAATAGCGTAATCGTTCATTCCGAAAAATTCAAGCAGCCTCACACCACACATTATCATGCTTGTAGGATTGACAATGCCTTGACCAGCTATTATATGATAGATCTTGCGTGATCCTGGATCGAAAACAGCATACTTGTTGCCGTAGGATGATCTGGTTACCATGCCTCTTGAACCTGTAACATCAAACTCCTGTTAAATCAAAATTAATGAACCTGTAACATCGATCTCCAATTAAATAAAAATTAATCACTTAAAAAAGTAATGAATGGGATGCAAGAAGACAAGAAGGAGAAGAAACAGTAGAGTTGGTAACTGGCTTGCAGGGCCCAGGGTTTTAAAACGAACCCTAGACAAGGGCGGTCCCAGTTCAAAATCTCGTGGGGTGGGGTCATAAATGATTTTTTGCTGACTTTTTACTAGATTTCCTCTCCTCCCCCCTTCGATCACCTCTCACCCCTTCCACTCCTCCATCAACATCTCCGCCATAACCGTGGCCAGAAATTTTCAAGGGGGGTCTGTCAGGCAACCCCCCTCTCCCACCCTATCGTTAATAATGTACTACCTCAGATACTATCTGTGACTCCATTCTATGACCCACCACTGAAATTCATTCTGAAAAATTTGTTGCTTGATTAATTATAATGCTTTAATCAAAATAATATTATAGATATAAATCATCATGTGAATGTATTTTTTTTCTCAAAATAGAACTGAAGCAAATTCGAATACAGTTCTAAAACTTAGTAAAAGGATCCGATAAACCTATCCTTAATTGTGATAATGTGACATACAAACTCTATAGTCTACCTTCACAGTAGGCCCACACCTCAAAGCTATCCTCCCATAATCATGATGAAATTTGCGACCCTAATAGTCAAAAAGGGGATCCAGGGGTCCTCCCCTAGAAAAAATTAGAAAATAACCTCTTCGTACCCACATTTTGAGCGTTTCTAGACATAACCCCTTCTATTTTAACCCACTTGATGGGTCCAAGTGAATTCTATTTAGTACTTGAGTCATCGCCAATGGTGGACCCGGGGACCCTTCCACAGCTTCGCCCTTGCCTCTTCCAGCAAAAAACCAATTTTGTCTCCCCCCTCTGGAACTGTCCTTGTTCAAGTTGGCTAAGACTAGCTTTGAATTGATGTTGAACATTGTTTTATTCATCTAAAGGTTGAAAATAAATTGCAATAGCCCATATCCGCATTTTTTTGGATTGGTGATCAAAAGGTAATTGTTGTGAGGAAAATGTTTTTCGTCAATTTTTTACAGGATATTGAATCTTTCCGGTTTTTTTCTTATGGAAAGTTCACTACCTTCCGAGTGATATGAACTATTGGTACTTCACTATAATTGAAGATATTTCAAAGGTATTTCAAATGGTTGAAATTTGGAATACATGTTCCGGTTGCGTGTTTTAAGAAAGGATATAAGAAAAGCCCAAAAATGACGTTTTGTTTTAAATGAGCTACTTTTTTCAGAATTTCTTGAGAACTATGTGAATTAAAAAGTTGAAATTTTAGATTCTATACATAGTTTTAGAGCGAGACACGCGCTAAAGAGGTCCTTTGAACATTTTTCCAGAACATACCCAAAGTTGAGGTATTTGTTTGAAAACTAAGTGATGATGTTTCAGCTTTTCTCATGTAGGCTACTACGTAGACGGAAATATTTAAATTGGTTGAGGGACCCAGACATGTGATAAGAGAAGATTCAATTTCTTTTCAAAGTACACCAAAAATGAAAATTTTTTAAAAATGTATCACAATTATTCAAGTCACTATGATGATAGACTTGACTTCCTGGAAAAACTGAGTCCTATCTCAACAAGCTGTGACTTCAACTTCCTGACTGCATACAGGCAACAGAGAGCTGAACTCTAGGCAGTTGAATAGAAGGCTATCGGATTGGCCAGTTTGTAATGAATTTTAATAATAACAGGTACTTCGTCAAGTCTCAGGTTATCTTGGTAGTCCAGGCCGTACATATGTAAACAAAATTTGCAATTTCCTATAAAAATTTATTTTAATATAGTCTATGAGCATACTTAATATTATGAAAATTGAATGCAATTTAACTAGTCAGTAAATTAACTCTATTTGTTCCAATTGATTTTTTAGTGACCCAGTTGATTCCAATACAGAGTATCTGAATGCTTATTTCCGGGAGGCCTACGGATGCACTAAGAGAAAAAAATATTTTATAGGTATGTTTTTAAATCCAAATTTATATTCTCATGTGTTTGTCAAGCATTGCAATTCTGATTGAAATTAAATAGAAAATAGGAGTATACAAGAAAGCAAGAATACTGTCATCGAGCTCAAAGAGAATAATGTCCCTCGAACGCAAACGAATGTTGATGCGACTCTATTTACCTTAGATTGATATGTATAAACAACAATAGTAAAAGTATTGGGAATAGTATAGTAAAGAATAAATCTAATAAATTAGAGGTCCAAGCTGGAGTTCCTCAGGGGTCAATACTAGGTCCATTGCTTTTTTGTTATATGTCAACCGTTTACCTAAAGAATTAATTAGTGGTAGAGCCCTCTTATTTACAGACGATACATCACTCATTTTCAGCAATTCCATTCTAGATAATTTAGAAATTAGTACCCATATAGGTGGGCAGTCCATTGTCCAATTCTTAAAACAGTTGAAATTAACAATAAATAGTAAAAATGTCCGATACTTTCAATTCAAAAACAAACATAATTCAAATGAAGATAGGGAAACATGTTTGTAAACAATAATCAACTAGACAAGTAAGAGAACATTGCATTTCTAGGAGTTTTGTTGGATAGACGATTGACCTGGGCTCCAAACACTGAGAAAATATGTTGTAAAATTTCATCTGGGGTATTTATCCTGCGACAGTTTGCTAGATTAAATGACAGAAAGTTACTTTTTACAGCTTACCATGGGCTCTTACTGTCACATCTTAGTATGGGGTAATTCATCAAAACAAAACCATGATAGGGTGTTAAAGATCCAAAAGAAAGCGGTTGGGTGTATGGAAAGAGTAAATGGATTAGATTCATGTAGGCCGTTGTTCAGCAGACTTGGTATCCTAACTGTACACATTTTATGTGTACGAAGATACTTTGTATGTAAAAAAGAGTGATATTAAACAAAATCTTGATGTACATGATTATAATACAAGAAACCGAGGAGATTATCACTTGGTGAGTCACAATAGTAGCTTATTTAAACAAAAACCTAACTATATTGGTAGGACACTCCACAACAAGCTACTGCAATTTGTAAAGAGTCTTGAAAATATAGAAATATTTTAAAAACAATTGAAAAAATATTTAGTTGATAAAGTTTTTTATAGTGTACAAGAGTTCCTTTCATATCAAAATTAAGCCTCACCTCAACTAATTGAAATAGTAATTATGGAACTAGTGTATAAGGTAGTATATTTGTTAATCTGACTTATTTTATAATCCTTAACTGGAGTCTCCAAGACGTAATCTACAAAAAAAAAAAAAAACAATTGCTTGGCCATTGCGCTGTGTAAATAGTTGAGACGCTTATAGTTCTCTCTTTGTCTTCTCGCTCTTGCTCACTCACATCCTCTCATGCATTAAATGTGGATCCAGAGGACTCTAAGTAATGTGTCAATAAAACTGTCTGTAATAGAACTCTCTAGAAGCAATGCTCTTAACAAATAGGAGGTATTTGCCTGTGGTCAGACAGTCTTGATTCACCTCTCTTGATAAGAAGTTCATGTGTGACAGTTCTTTCCATGGCATATTAACGTTCATCTTTTGTGACAGTACAGCTATTAATATTACAATTGTGTTTTAGGGTTTGCATTATATGTGTGATGATAACTGTGACATTAATTATTGTGATAAGATTATTAGCTATAAAGAAACTTCTTTTGGGCTAGTGTCAGTAAGTGCATACCGGTAGTTTATTATTGAGTTATTGAACATTTCATTGGACATATATTATTGAGTAATTTAACAGTTGATTGGAAATTTAATAATTATTGTTGATCGGTTTACTTGATAGTTATGAATAACTCTTGCACAGTGATTGATCTAGTTATTGGAATAACTAGAAAGAAAAGTTATTGAACTGTTTGTCCATTTTCTTGATTTCTTGAGTTATAATTACTAACTAGTGTCTGCTGTTGAGTTAATTGTGAATTATGTTTTGTGAGTTACTTTCAAGTCTTGCCAGCTTCATTTTAATGTGAGAACCCTTAACAATTAAATTAAAAGTATGCTGAAATCTCATTATGAGAAAAATTAATCACGTGTATTAAACTTGGGAATAATAATAATATAAGTAATAATAATAATAATAATAATAATAATAATAATAATAATAATAATAATAATAATAATAATAATAATAATAATAATAATAATAATAATAGTAGTAGTAGTAGTAGTAGTAGTAGTAGTAGTAGAATAGAATAGAAAATCGTTTATTCACTCAAAATTGCATAACCTCAAGCTAACCTGAAAGTTGCTTGACAAGGTCCAATACAACAAATCAAATTTCTTTTTACAATAACAATTTATGAAAAATTATTTTTTTAAATAATTAGAATTTAACAAATTTAATCAAATTAATACTGTTTCAAAATTACCATAATTGGCTAGGCTCTCAATTACAACATAAAATAATAACTTCAATTAACCTGAATTAGTTATTTCTCCATTAAATTGATTGGAAAAAACTGAACTGAACATTATTTAACGTATAGTGATAAGCCAAACCTTTAAATTTTGTTTCAACAATCTCATATTTACAAACTTATTGCAGCACTTAATTAAATCAATGAATATTATTTTTTAGAACAATAATAATGATAAATTATTCTTTGCAATAATATTATGTGCAAATGGAACAATATATTTGTCATTTCTCAAGCCATAACGGCTTTCTTTAACAACTAAATACGTTTTATCAACATAATTCTCCATTATTATTGTAAACAAAAATAAACCTTCAATACTTAAAACGTTACACCTGTTCAAGAGGTTTTCATAAGGAATGCTTCATATGAAAAAAACTAATCAAACATACAATTTTTCTGAACACAATATATTCTTCTCAAATAAACACCACTGGCACACCCACCCTTGTAAGCAATATCTTATGATAGACTCACCCAAAGCTATATACATCATCTTTTTTTTATTAATTTTTTGACCACATAGAATCACTTTAGTCTTTGGTTTCTTCGGTTCTTCGGACTTCAAAGTCCTTCTTTGGTTGTTCAGTTTACTTTTCTTTTTCTCCCAATACCTTTTCATTCTGTCAGATCTTGCCTTTCTTAATTCATCTGAACAAACCTGTCCCCTTCGTATAACTGTTTTTATTGATAAAAATTTTTTTGTCTTTAACTGTTTCCCTGTAAATCATTGTGCGATCTTTGACATCATTAAATTTAGCTCTGCTATGTCTTTCTTTATTTCCGCAAGCCAAGGGATTGTCGCTCTTTCAGTTTTTGCACTCATGAATTTTTCTAGGATTTTCCTTAATAATCGATTTTCTGGAGTTCTGAGGATATGTGCAAAGTAAGAAATTCTCTTTTTGCGCATTGCATCAGTTATTGATTCTATTTCTTTATATATCTGTTCGTTTGGTAAAAGTCTGAACTGGTTGTCAACTACATGTTTTTTGTTTATGCAGGTCCTAAGAATCCGTCTTTCAACTCTTCTGACTACTTCTTTTATTCCATTTCCGTCAAGATTGAAGAGAGTCTCACTGCAGTACATTGCTTGTGATCTTAGAACTGCCTTGTAGTGTTTCAGTTTAGTGTGAATGGAAAGACTTTTTTGTTATATGTGCTCCTAGTAATTTGTTGTCCTTTGGAAAGCTTCGAAATTCTGGCTCTCCATGCTGCCTGTTCACTAAGATTATATGCGATTGTTTCTCCTGGATATTTGAAACTCTCCACAATATCAATAGAATTCCCGTTAATGTTTATTTTGTTTATACATAAGGGATCGCTTATCATGAATTTTGTTTTTTCGTAAGAAATCTTTAGTCCAATTTTCCCTGCAACCTCTTCTAGAGACATCATCCTTTCTTTACTTTACTAGGAATCACATGTTTCACATAATGCATTTTGGCTAAAACTTGTTTCAACTGTTACAAACATTTTTAATGTGTATATCCCATTGAAAATAATTGTCTACTGTTACACCAAGATACTTGTATGAAGAACAATTTAAGATAAATTGACAATCCCTGGTACAAACATATATTTTTCTCTTTTGTAATTTGAAACATTCACAGCAATGGTACTTAATTTTTGGCTCTCTAATGCTACTCATATACGGTGTAGTTATATATAACACTTTTGTTTTAACAATATTTATATTCAAAAAATTATTGTGAGGCCATTTTGCGAGAGTATTAGTATCATATTTGAGCCGTGTTTCTGCTGTTTCTAAAGACTTATCAGCAGAAATCAGTAAGATATCATCTGCAAACGTGAATATTTTACAATGCTTCAAATATTTAGGTAAATCATTTGTGTAGAGTAAAAATAATAGCGGCTCCAGGACTGACCCTTAAAGCACTCCCACATTCGAAGCACTCCCACTTTCTCTTGACTGAAATCATTACTAATTTTGACAACAAATTTCCTATTTGCAAGGTAACTCTCAAATAATTTTAGTACCGGCCCACTTATGCCTGCATGAGACAACTTTTGTATTAAAATTTTATGATCTATAGTATCAACAGTTCTTGAAAAATCTATAAAAAGACAAAGGTTGTGTACATTATTCTTCAAGTTTCCATTTATGTAATCTGAGAAATTTGATAACAATTTATTTTTCCCTAGCCCTTTTATAAACCCATACTGAAACTCATTAATCACATTATGTTGCTGTAAGAATCTTCTAGTCATATGTTTTTCAAAAACTTTTTCAAATATGGGTAAGATGGCAATCGGTCTAAAATTTTTAAAATTGTATAGTCCCCATTTTTATGAATGGGACGGATAATAGAAACCTTCTTACCATCAGGTAAGCATTGAGTCTTTATAACTTTATTTATACGTAATAGCAAAAGTAGTAGTAGTGGTAGTGATGATAATAGTAATATATTATAATTTGTTGGTCCTTCCTCATGAAAATTCAAAACCGCTTACCTACAAGCCCAGTCAGAACAGAGCCAAAGAACTCTCCACAAACACTTTCAGCCACGATAACCCCGAGACTTTTTGGATCATGAATTATGCGTTGGCTTATTACAGGTGTTGTGATGATCTCCAAATTTATTTCGGGATAGGATTTAGCAACGCTCATCACAGTGTCTGTGAAAAGCTTTCCTGTTACAGCCTGGAACATCGGGTCACGCAGAAGAATTACGTTGCATAGTTCTTTCGAGATAGCAAACTGAAAAGCATAGCTGGAACACAAAAAAAAATTTCAAATACCTTTGGTTAAAAACTAAAAAATTAACAATTTGATTGAAAAATATTAAATTCCCTATCAGTACTAATCTTTATATATTGAAGAGGATGACGTTAGCTAGACCACTCATAACTCAAGAACAGTTAAACCGATTTCAATGATCTTTGATTTATTGAATTCGGCTCTGCTCCAGATAACAGAATCACAATTAGAATATTGATAAATTGAATGGAATAATTATGAAGAAATTTTCTATAAAGTGTAATCACTTGGTGCACGGAGAAAAATTACATTCCGCATAATAAACTTTTTTTTGGATTGATGATGTAATATTAATATAAAGAAGCACTTTCTGACTTTCTCATAAATTTTGAATCATGTATTTTTTTTAAATGACAAAAAATCACTTACTTAAGAGAGGAGCAGATACCAAGTAAGTAGTACAAACGCAAATTATATTAAATTATCACTTTCTTTTCATTTATTAGCCTATTTCAACCCCAGAACACTAACCCTTTTCAAATTTACATTTACATTATTACTAACGCTACTTTTATCAGACCAATTTTGGAAAAAATAGAAACAAAATAAGTTGCATGAAGGCTATTGCATCATAAAATGATACTCAAAGTGTCAAGAGATACATATATCAATATTGTGCTTGGTTTGAGTTTATTTTGCACTTTTTACACACTTTTTTACCCGGTCTTGCCCGGGAATCCAGTTTGGAGTTTTTCTTTTATGTTAGTGGCCACAAAATTACGAAATTGGGAAGGGTGAGTGAAATACCGTACAGTGTTCATACCATACAGTTCATCTGTTTGAAAAGATAAGTTCACAAATAAACTTTTTTTTGGATTGATGATGTAATCTTTTAGTGTTTTTATAAGTAAGCTACCCTTTTAGCAACTTTGCAGCTCTACCCATCTGCATAGTTTATTTGTGTTTAGTTCTTTAGAATAATATATTACAGGAAAAGCTCAATACACACAATAAATAAACTCGCAAGACGCTGAATAATTAGCAGCTGTAATATTGATATAGAGCTAATCTGTTACTTTGGCTTAAGACATAATTATCAGGGCAGGGTATCACCTATATTATCATCATTTTGTGACGTTCCATGTTATCAGCTGTTCTATAAGATTCCTGCATCTAAACTGATTTTGAAACAGTAACAATTTAGGAAGTAGCCTTACTCATGAGTCAACAAGCTCTTTCACCTCATAAACTCAGAGCTGATATAATATTTCTTTAATATGATTTTTGAACCCTCTTACTTCCAGAGATTTCAATACTTTTGTTAATGATTAAAATAATATTTTACCAAATTCATGGAAACTTTTTAGTGTTGCCTGGAAACAACATAGAATTTTGTCTAGTTTAGTAGTTATGATAGCAATTAATTATCTTCTCCTATACCCAGATATCGGCTGTTTACGATGGTATCCCGTACAATGTTGCAGCCAGGGCTTCACATACAAGTTCAGTTGCAAAACTTTGTCATGAGAGGGGGTTTCCTCCAGCTGACACTAACATAAAAAATAACGTAGAAATTCACAATCGTAATATTTGTCATAAAAACGAACACAAGAGGGCAATCTTCTTGACTTAGGTTTCGCCTCATATACGGTGTAATGCTGTTCTAAAAATGATTTTCAATTTCTTAACGTTTAGTTTGGGAGACGACGGTATGGCTGCAACTCCAAGTCAGTAGTAGGCCTAAACAGGAGTGACACACATGTTCATACATTGCTTGTTTCAATACCAAATGAAGCTATTAGAGTGGGAAACTCGATGCTCGTAAGGATTCACAAAGATGAGAAAGAGAAGAGAGAAGAAATGAAGAAGAAATGGTGAAGAAAGGGAGAAGAAAGAATGAAAGGCGTCGTCTATTAGACAAAGCGTTAGTGTTTTAATAAAAAATTCAACGTCGTAAATTTTCAGTATTGATTTTATTACAGAGGTAAAATTATAAATTAGACGGAGCTAAAAATTAACATAATGAACTGTTAGGTGGTATCATGCTGAAAGAGCGGAGTGGAGGGAGCATAAAATATAGTAGGGCCGTTATAGGTAGTATTAAGTTAGTAAAGGCAATTCACTATTGGTTACTGAAGTTTCCTATCATTTATAAGTAAAAGATCGATTGTTCTTAAATTCGCAAAGAAAATAGCATCGCTTGTGCTTCAATGTACTCAACTCTGCTTCATTTTATAGGTGTTAAACTGTCCCATGCCTTCAAGGGTGGTACAACGTTCACCGGGCCAGCTAGTTGTTCATAAAACGATTATTAATTTATCAAGTCTTATCAAGTTCACATTGGAATTCCACTAGGTAGATTTTAACATACTTCAAAGTTCGAAGGCCTCTAAAATAGTGAGCTGATAAAATTAATGTGGTGAATCTGACAAATGTTATTTTTTGAGAAAACCAAATCGCTCCAAGCTAGTGTGTAGAGCTGACCTAGTTTTAATGGAGCCAACTGAAAAATGTCCAAATATATGATTATATTTGGAAAATCATATAGAACTACTTAAATCTGGTTAGAAGTAAGTATTCGTGTGAGCAATATAGTCTTATTAGAGTAATTGAATTCGATGATACGAACGGGTGCTCGCATAATCATGTTAATCATTAATCATATTTCAATCCTATTGGAATAGGATTAATAAGTTATTTAAATAATTGATAAAATTCATTTATATTCTTGATGACATCATGTCGACTTTTCATCGAGTACTTTTTGATGGTACTTAATGATTTTTTCAAGTGATTAGAAATAAAATTATTGCACATTTGAAGTGTTTTAGATTCACAAAATCAAAGCTGAAAAATAAGCATATTCTCTTTCTACTGTGGAATTGTATAATAATTAGCATGTAGGTCCATCCCTATACGCAGAGCACTCTCAGGACAAAGTGATCGCATAAGCTAATAAATGAGGATTTTATAAATGAGTCATTAAATCGATTTTTAATTGTATTTTTCTATACTCTTGAAAAAACTATTTCTGCGTTCAGTAAAAGCTTCTAACACATAGCTTAAAAATAATAAATATTAAAAAAAGAAAATATTTTGAAAAATCAAAATAAGAAAAATAATAAATATAAAATAGAAAATACTTGGCCAGACGTGCAGTGTTTTGGACTGATATCACTTTTATGTTTTCAATTGCTTTGGGAGTGATTTCATGCTCCAATAAAGCAAATTCTCCTTCTATCGTGGGACGTATCAAGTAGCAATCAAATCCCGATACTTTGCTCTGAAAAAATGGTGAAGCAAATGCTTGAATTTCGTTTGAGAAACTAAACTAATCCGTTTTATAACATTGTTTGGAGCATGTTAAATGAATATCTATGTAGTCGAGAATTTCAAACTTTACTTGTCAAATATAACTGTATTTTTTGTCACAACTGTAGTATTTTAATTAGGTATTAATAATATGATAGAAAAGAACTGAATTCTTTAATTCTCACAAATCCGCGAGCATGATAAGACCTCAAACCTTATTTTTGAGGGATCAATGCTACCTTACTCTAAACAATAGCATGACAATATTTAATTGCCCAAAAAATTACTGATTTGACAGCATGTATCATGTATCCATGTCTCATGGCCAAGGCATCCAAGTATTTGAGTTTTGTGCTAGACCTTTTCCTTATAATATTATATTTTATAATAGCTATTCAGCTATTCTATCACTGAGAAAAACATATTTTTGGAAGGAACTTTCATGCAAGTTGGTTCTGAAGGAACTTATAAAACTGACAAATGTAAATATAGAACATAATTTATTAATTCCGAATTCCTCAAAGTGCTATTAATTAGCACTCTTCAAAGAATTATGGTTCATAATTTATTAATTCCGAATTCCTTAAAGTGCTATAATACTGAAGACTTCCGCAATGGCGGATATTGACAACAGCATTGAATAGCTGGCGGAAATCAATGAACGCTACTACACAAAAATATCAGTCACCGCCGTGAATAATATCAGTTCCCGGTGGTATTTTTGTGTAGAAGCGTTCACCGATTTTCACCAGTTATTCAATGATATTGTCAATATTCGCCATTGCGGAAGTCTTCAGTATAATTAATAGCACTTTAAGGAATTCGGAACTATAATGCATTGAAGGAAATTCCCATAAAATTGATAATCTGCTCATTTGTGAGTGAATGCTAGACCAGGGTTTTCTTTATCAATCAATTTACTTTTATTGATCATTTCAGAATTGAAACTGATATTAAGTTAATTGATGTTTAAATGTGTTAACTAAATCACAAAAGGTTTAGTTACGATTAATTACATATCTTCACAATATTACACTGACAATAATTACATAACTTGAAACTTGAACTTTAAAATAAACTTTAACTTTCTCATTCTACAATATTTTCCATTCAAAATTACTTGCATAAAAGTAATGCAGGCCCAATATTATCTTCCCCATCTCTTGACAGGTGCGAACTGAGGGGGGTATAAAGGGGATGTATCCCCCATAATGTTTAAACACACCAAAAAATCTATCTTTGTGTTTTTTATAGGAGGTGAAGAGCTTTTATTTTGGTGGTAACCCCACGAAATATTTTCTCAGTTGATATCCCCATCCTCCGAAAATTTCAGTGTTCGCCCTTGTCTTTTGTGAATAACTGCTTGTTATCTTTAAAATTATCTTTTTCAATTGAAACATTCATGATCTATCTATGCAAATTATCTTGATATATTGAATGAATTTGAATTAAAGTCGACCCGGCGCCCTAATTAGTATAGTGCTACTGAATATCAATCAACCCGTTGTTTCCTGCTTCGATCCCCGGCTGGGTCTAGCATTTTCTTCGATTATCTTATACTCCAAACCCATTCTTCATCTACCGCCAACATTTAAAAAAATGCATAACTCACAAGATGACTGAGCGCTGGATGGGACTTGAAATGCATAACTTCAACAAACAAGTCCAATGTTGATCTTAGCCTCAAATTCCTACTTCGAATGTGAGATGTTGTTTGATCATTGGAATCTGCCAGCTGTGGCTCTATATAACCTGTAATGATAATAAGAGAAATTTCAATTTTAAACTAATAATGATTGAAACATAATCAATAGTAATTCGTTAATAACAGTTAATTATAACAGGCTGGTGATTGATCACGCGGTGTTCATGAGTTCAGTCACGACCGCTCAAGACTGCGCTTGGATGGGAGACCGTGCCTCAATGACTTGATGTTATATGCTTTATTATCACTTACCCGGTGGTTCGAAACCCACCTAAAATAGTAGGCCCAACATGTTCCTCATGACATGGCTCAAACGGCGAGGTGGAACTACCCGTGAAAGTTTCCCCACCATTAAAACTCATCATACGCTTATTATTATTATAGCAGATAATTCGATATTTATTAGTTAATAACATTGCAAATAGGATTTAATTAATCCCAAAACTAATTTAATAGAATAGGAATTCCCTATAGATAATTCAATCACGAGTAAGCAACTTCCAAGAATGTATGACTTCCAGTGACGTAACTAGAGTTGACTTATAGGGAGGTTCCCAATCATCAACCCCCCCCCCCCCCCCTCCCCGAACAGCCACTCTTACATATTTTTCACTTCAAAAATTTTCTCAGAATATAGATATAATACAAAATTCATGTAGGGTAAAGGAAGCAGAAAGCTGACACAACACCCCCCCCCCCCCCCATCAATGTTAGCTAACACATCTTCATATTTTTTCTTATTATTAAGGCAATAGTGAGTAGTTTTGAAATTCAAACCATTGAGAAATAAACTCTGGTATTTTGTGCAAAAACTGGTACCATTGAATCATGTGCTGGGCATCATTTTTGACAGGGATAAATACTTAAGGATAAGGATGAGCTGTCAGACTTATAAATTTATATATTTATGATAGCCATTCCGCACTGTTGTAGTTCTTCCTTTGGCGTTGATTGAGGCCTACTCCTCATTGATTTCAATTGTTTGCAATGAAGAAAAAATGTGGTATTCAAAAGAGGATGTCATTAAAAAAATTTATGAGCATACTCCAGTTAATGACCGTGGAAAATTCAGTGTTCCTGAGATAAATATCTGAATATAGTAAACAGTTTTTATAGTATTTACTCCAATGGTTTTTCCATTCAAGCCTTATTCATGAGATGAACTAATTTAATTCACTTTAGATTCGCTTTGAGATATCAAACTTTATTCAATTTATTATAAATTTTTAATTTATGAGAAATTTCATTTTTATTTATTTGTTTTTTATTTCTTGGACTAAAGAAATACTGTAACAGTTAAGTCTGTTTTATATAGAAGAAAATAAAGAAATCAGTTGCTCACAATGAGTTCTCTAAGCTATATTTATTACTAGCTGGCCCAACGCGCGTTGCTGCATTCTCATAAAAATTCTCCTTGATTTTATAATTCGCCACCTCCCACTGAGGTTACATTTAAAATTAGGAAAGAAGTTAGTCCTAGGGCTCTTCCAGCTGATCATAGAGGCTTCGTTGTTTTCTTAATCACCACCTCTGGATGAAGAAGCATTTAAAATTTAAACCTCCTATGACTATAAGGGTAGAAGCTAGATTTTTTTGTGATGTTGAAGATCCATCTTGTTTCCACTAATATGTATTATAAACTTAAAAAACACTTTTAAATGGAAACTGACTCACGTTATTGCGTGACGGCCGTTTCGCTCTGTTGTCTAGAGCATCATCAGATGACCCACAGTACACTCAAAGTGATGATGCTCTAGACAACAGAGCGAAACGGCCGTCACGCCATAACGTGAGTCAATTTCCATTTAAAAGTGTTTTTTAAGTTTATGATAGATTTTTTTATTTTATTATTCGCCACCTCCCGCTGAGGCTGCATTTCAAATTTCTAGCTAGCACTTCATTGGTTAACAGATGTCATCAACATGGCATAATTACATTTTATCATACCCAGTCGTATGTTTCCTACATATTGCAAGGCTCCAACTGCACGGTAGCCTACATGCAAAGTGCAAAGTCTTTTGCTGTTCAAAGACAGCGTAAAAAACGCCGCTAAGGGGCCTACCATAATATTAAAAACTGTTGACTTCTATCAGCTGTTCCTTTAAGCTGTTTGGCTGGCAAGTTCAGTAGGTTAGGTCTATAAAATGGTTTAATTAATAATAATTATTAGCTCCCCTATTGAAATTTATTGTCAGAAACCATCCCCAATATTCACAGAACATATTCCCAAAGTTTCATGCCGATCTGTCAAGTAGGTTTGGAGTCTATAGGGAACACACATACATAAATACATATACATACATACAGACAGACATTTATTTTTATATATAGAGATTATTGATTATCAAATTTCTCTACTATGTTTATTCATTATTAGTATATTATTATTTATTCAAAATATTAGATATTATCATTTTTTAAATTTTTGTTAATATCTCCAGTATTCGTCGTGCATGTTTTATAATTATGTAGGCTATGATTACCATTTGATATATAAAATCAAATAAGCTCATTCCTTACATGACACGGATATCAGCTACTGGTGTCAAGGTATGTCAGCTACTGGAGGTGACCAAAAATACGGGTGACAGCTCTATTGTTGTTGATGTCAAGTGATTTTAAATGCAAAATTTCAAGCTCAAATTTGTATCGAAATTGATTTAAATTTCAAATAGCCCTTTAAAAGACTTGAATAAATAGATATTGCAAACACTATTTTATTAATCCATACAATAGGTTCGAAGTTAATACATGATATTTATGAATTGACTCACTAAGGTGTCAGCTACTTTACCAGAAGCTATTAAATAAATAAATTCAATAATTCAAATTTAATAAAAATAATCTTTCAAATTTTATTTCTTTAAATTGTTTCTTACAATTTTTTTCAATTTTTCATAAGCAATGGGGGTTACGTCCCCAATAACTCCCTCCCCCTCGTACGCCTATAATGACTTCAGTTCGTAATATAGCCTAATCACTTACCTTTGATAGCAGCTCCACAAATTCGGATAGATCTAAGCATTTGCTTGTAATCTTCCTCGTCAGATTTGGAAGAGATTTCAATCCTATCGAATTGAATTGGGATGTTGGCAGTGTAGAACAATGCTGATAGGGCATCCGCCAATTCTTTTCCAATACCTGCCCCTGGAACTAATGTTACCTGGAATAAAAATGAAAAAATATTTTAATTCTTTAATTTTCCTACAATAGCATCGATGTTATTATTATTAGACCTATTCGTTTAGCAACAAAGTCAGGTCAGGAGAGCCATTGGCTTGTCTGATGCATTTTCCAGCTCATTTAGCAGCAAGTTACACAGATTGCATCCAAGTTGTCACCAATAGATAATCTCAGGGGTGCCCAAAGGGGGGGGGGGCTATGACGCAGACTGCGTCATTGAAATTCTTGGGGGTTCTAAAAAAAGTTTGGGTGGGGGTAAAGGTGATTGAAACCGTGTTTAACGTGACGACATTCAAATATATATTATGATGTCACCAGATAGAATGTCAATTAATGACAATTGAATTATAATTATTATTATGCTATTGAATATGAATTAGCTAAAATAGTTATGTTTAGGATTTGTGCAGGAAATTATTAAGCTATTTCTTTTTTACCTTTACAAAAAAATGTTTCCTATGTAAAGAATCCTGGGCTTAATTTCAGCTGGAGCACACCGGAGCAGAGCCCCGGCTATCTAAATCAATAATAAAATCATTTATTTTAAACCAGATCTGAACTAGCTTGTTAGTTTTTATATTATGTAATATTATATGTGCATTACTAAGCATGCTCAAATGCGTTTAAAATGCACCAATTCAAGTGTAATTTTCAAAAATATTTCGGGGGTGGACCCCCGGACCCTCCGGTAAGTCACAGCTCCGGTATTTCTCAATTTAGAAATTAAGCCCTGAAAGAATCTCAAGAAATATACACACATTTTGTATATTATCGACTGGGTTTGAATTTTTTCAATACCGGTACCTATATAAATCTTCTTTTAGTGTTTTAGAAAGAATACTAGGGTCTTATTTTTTCAAATTCTTGGGGGTGCCTTATTTTCTGGGGGTGCCTAATTTATGGGGCTGAATTCAGGGGGGGGTGCGTAATGAGACTTGGGGGGGATGGGCACCCCTGGATAATCTTATATGGAGAGCGAGTATGAAAACCGCAAATCAACTCTTCAATCTTAAAATCCACTTTGATTTTTTTTGTTATTGGGTGGAGATGCTTAAAAAGCATATAAAGACTCACTTAGGATTATTCCTTATTAGTTTATTCCTTATTACTCACTTTATTCCTTTCATATCAACCGACTATTGGAATAGTTGATATAAGCCAATCCAATACTAACAATACCAACAGACTGTCATTATAATTAATATCATAAACCTTGAAAGTTCAGTCATATTTATGACAATGCAGGTCATTTAGAAACCACTGAATAAACTAGTTTTATTCATTTAAAATCTTTTATTCCTTTCATTTTCTTTAAAATCTTTTCTTTCTTTAATGTTTTCTATTTTCAACAATCCTTCCAGTTTAAGTAAGTAAAACAAAAGTAAATGCGTATGACTTATTGATGGGGAAACCCTTACGGGTAGTTCCACCTCGCCGCTTGAGCCAAGTTATTGGAAACATGGTGGACCTACAATTTTAGGTGGGTTCCGAAGAGGGAAGTTATTTTGCAGCAGAGAACAGAATCTTTTTTTGCTGGTCACACTTGAAGAGAAGGCCCAGGAGAGCGTTGCTAATTTAATCTGTTTGAACAGCAGAAACCTGCTACGCCTCACGGCTGTCACTTCCCTTAGTGTGTGAAAGGATAAGGGAGCCTTCAGCCAAAACTCTACCCCGAATCACATGTTTCTGGGTGGCCCTGATTGTAATAATAATAATTTGAAACCACTATCACTTGTTCAATTGGCACTGCAAAAGTTGTATTTTTTATATATGTCATACATTAAAATTTGGTAAGCCCCCTCCAAAATAAAAGTCTTGGTCCTCTGATCATTTGAATTACTAGATTACATATGCAACTGACCGATATAATTAGAAATATCCAAATTATTGAACTATTAAGGTTGATTAAAATTATATAAGCTCAAATAAAAGCAAATTTATCGACAGCTCTGCTTTATTAGGTTTATTTTCAAATCTAGGCTATGGCTTCTTTATCAATTCGTCTATAGGCTACATTAAAAAAGAGGATGACTTTTACCAATCTGCCTTTTTATTAGAACATTAGACCTGTTTCGAGTCTAGGGTATGGCATATGAACCTGGCATTTCCAATTTCTAATGTTTCAAATCTAATGGCTAGGATACTCACAAAATATTTTCCTCCATACTTGGATCTTGGCTCAGGTCCAGCCACAGAGTTCTTGTAATAGGGATCGTATATACTATCTTTTGGTATTGATAACGATTTAATAGCTGAGGTTGAAAAATTACTTCTACCAAGATTTAAGAATAAATTCTTTCTTGAAAAATATCCAAAATATTTCAAATGATTCGCCATTGTCTATTCATAAGCTATAGAAATAGTCATTTTTTCAAACAAGAGCAGACAGCTTGAAATGCTCCATCTGAATAAACTGAATGCTATTGATTGAACATATTGATTTTACGACCAGACTCCACAAACTAGCTACATAAGTAGTGTACGTTATTAAGCGGATTCACACATTATGTTCAGCATCTGTGTTATCCCTTACCCTAGATTACTTATCCCACTAGGCGTCAAATCTGCAAGAAAGTAGAAACTAATGTGTCAAAACAATTAAAAAAAAACTGTAAACTAAAAATATAATGTACAATATAAAAGATAATAAATTGAAATGTTTCTTTGAACTTTGATTTTCAACCTTATATTTTTCTGGATTGAGCTTTATGTTTACAATATGAGAAGTTTGGTACACTTGTGTAGCCTGCCCTTCTTTGTTCACCTGTACCGCAGAACCAAGGTTATGCCAGAACTCGCTCAAATTAGCAAAATAGAAAAGTAATGACGTCACTCTGTTCGGAATTACCAGTAACTTGCAAACTTCATCTCTATTTGTACACTTTTTCAATACAAAAATGAAGTTTTTGCATATCGCAGATTTGAATCTATATCTTGATCAGCTGTCAATGATACGGGCTACTCAAATGCTATTGAAATGAAATAAATACGTCATGCCCCTACCATTTTTCTAGTTCTTAAAATCAAAACAACCTTGTCACATAATAGTAGAATTCTATATATTATGTGCCTGTATATTCTAGACCTCCAAGCAGATTTTTTATCCAAACATTTTTATTTATTTGATCTTGGCGAATAAGGCAATTAGATATAGATAAGTCAATAAATAAATCCGGACTTTGATGCCATACGATAAATAGATGAATTTGATGTAATTGAATGGCTCTCAAGCTACTATCGATACCGTACTCTCTGATCTTGATTGTATTTTCTTCAAGTAAATTGACTGAAAACTAAGATAAAACTACTTTGAAGTGGTAATAGACACTCACATTTTTATGGGTGACTACTGTTTCACACTGATGTTGGAGCATCATCATTCGATCTCATTTCGATCGTTTAAGTCTGATATGATGCTCCAACATCAGAGTGAGACGGTCGTCACTCATCAATCACCATCATCCAACTCATTACCCACGCACAGGTCTCAGACCTATGTGAGCTTCATCTTCAAAAAATCACACATTGAAATGTGAGTATTTATTCAAAGTAGTTTTATATTGGGTTAATTTATTCATGGGGAAGAATATGAAGCTACATAAACATGATTATAAATTAAATTAATTCCAACAGTCTCAATTATTAAATTTTGTAGTTGATCCACATTGACAGCTCTGTGGTTTACGATTACGTATGGCACTCAATTAACTATAGTTTTGTGATGAAATAATAATGAAACAGTTCCTAAACCTGCATTCTGCATTGATTAGATTGTGACTAACTTACAAGAAGAAGCACAACTTTCTATGTTATCAATAATCTGAAAGCACCATTGCATTTTCAACTAAACTGTTTTCATTATAAAGCAAGCGGTCATAATATATTGGTTTCTACTCTGAATAATGGTGCATTGCAGTGAATAAACGTAGAGGTAGAATAGAGAACAGCTGTTAGTTACCACGAAACTTATTATAGGCGGAATCGTTATTATTCTCGAGCGCAATAATGTTATCTGTCGCACTACACACAAACACAAGGACTCGGTTAGCAGAGGGTTGTTAACCCAAAACACATTTCTAGCTTTAATCGACAGAACTCATGGAAACTGTCAAAAACCTGTTAATTAAAAGGCTTTGTTCATAGTTTGTGTAAGATGAATCAATCCCACTAGTGGCACACCCAGGATTTTGTTTTAAGGGGGACATGAACGAAAAGTCGTGGGGGGGAGGGTGGTTCGGACCTCGAAATGACTTGCCAACCAATATAGATAGTATGAGTAATGATGGCTACCTATTCGCCAATGACTTTGGCCTGAAAATTAATTGCCCCTCAAATACAATAGTTGAAGTCCAAAACTTCTCTCTTCGCTAGTTCTGACTTGGTTATATTATCAAAAGGTTTGAGGTTTGTGAATAATTATTCCGGAAAATAATTAGAAAGATAGTGCTTGTCAAATACACAATAAATGTTTTTGTAGATTACGTCTTGGTGACTCCAGTTAAGGGGTAGGCCTATAAGACAAATCAGATCAGGGCTTAATCTCTAAATTGAGAAGTACCGGAGCTGTGACTTACCCCCCAGCAGAACGGGATGTCCGGGGGTCCTCCCACGGAAATACTTGAAAATTAGACTTGAATTAGTGTACTGTAAAAATGGGTAAAAGGGGTAAAAATGAGTGAAAGGGGTTAAAAACGCATTTCAGCATGGTTAGTAATGCACATATAATATTACATAATATACTGAATAACAAGCTAGCTTAGATCTGGTTTGAAATAAATGATTTTATTTATTGATTTAGATAGCTGGAGCTCCGCTCCGATGTGTTCCGGCGGAACTTAAGCCCTGAGTCAGATCAACAATATATTATACAGTCTTATATACTCTTACACAGTAATTACCATAATTACTATATATCAATTGGTTGAGTTAAGGGTTTATTCTGATGTGGAAGGAACTCTTGTACACTATAAAATTAAGTTATTTATCAACTAAATGTTTTTTCAATTGTTTTTTTTTTATATTTCTATATTTTCAAGACTTGTTACAAACTGCAGTAGCTTATTGTAGAGTTTCCTTCCAATATAATTAGATTTTTGTTTGAATAAGCTACTATTGTGACTCACCAAGAGTTATCCTCCTCGGCTTCTAGTATTATAATCGTGTACGTCAAGATTTTGGATAATACAGTATCACTCTTTTTTACAAACAAAGTAGCTTCGTACACATATAAGCAGGGTACAGTTAGGACACCAAGTCTGCTGAAAAACGGCCTACATGAATCTAATCCATACCATCAAGGATTCCTATCAAGGTTTTGTTTTGATGAGTTACCCCATACTAGATGTACTAAGATGTGACAGTAAGAGCCCACGGTAAGCTGTAAAAAGTAACTTTCTATCATTTAATCTAGCAAGCTGTCGAAGGAAAAATCCCCAAGATGAAAGTTTACATTTTAAAAATGGCGCCTGTTGTTGCCTTGATATACAGATATATTTACCACATAAAAGTACAGCTGTTTTGATTATTTATGGTAAATATAATTCTATATATCAGAGCAACAAGATGGGAGCCATTTTCAATGAAATTAGTATACGGTATCAGTAGTATAAAAAGGACAGATTCAGCGCAACCTTGACCTTTGACCTTTACCCCCCCATGCCCCTCCCCCTCCCACTGCAAAATGTTCCCCTCCCCCTCCCCTCTACACCCCCACCACCTCCCCCCTACCCCCTCCCCCAAAAATCCCCCAAAAATTGCCCCCTCCCCCAAAAAGTGGCCCCCCTCTCCCTAAATGTGGCCCCCCTCCCCCGAAAAGTGACCCCCCTCTACCGAAAAATGGCCCCCCCTCACCCGAAAAGTGTACCCCTCCTCCGAAAAATGGTTCCTATACCCAAAAAATGACCCCCCTCACCCTAAATGTGGCCCCCCCTCACCCTAAATGTGGCCCCTCCCACCCGAAAAATGACCTTCCTTCCCCGAAAAGTGGACCCCCCTGTCCTAAAAGTGACCCCTCAACCTAAAAGTGGCCCCCCTCTCCCTAAAAGTGACCCCCCTCTTCCTAAAAGTGGACCCCTTCATCCTAAAAGTGGACCCCCTCTGCCGAAAAATGGTTCCCCCACCCCAAAAAGTGGTTCCTCTGACCCAAAAATGGTACCCCTCACCCTAAAAGTTAACCCCCTCATCCTAAAAATGGTACCCCTCATCCTTAAAATGGTACCCCTCACCCTAAAAGTGGACCCCTCGCCCGAAAAATGACTCCCATTACCGAAAAGTGGCCCCCATCACCCGAAAAGTTGACCCCTTCAACCTAAAAACGGTTCCCCTCTCCCTTAAAGTGCTCCCCCTTGCCTGAAAAGTGATCCCCTCATCCTAAAAACGGTCCCCCTCTCCCTAAATGTGGACCCCTCATCCTAAAAAAAGGTCCCCCCTTACCCGAAAGATGACCCCCTTAAAAGTGGTTCTCCTCTCCCTAAAATTCCAATGGATAAGTTTCAATGAGAGAGATCCTACATCATCAACCTTCTCATTCCAGTTGTGTCTGCTCATGACTCAATAGTTTGGGATCCACTTAGGTAGCCCATAGCATGACTATGCATATTCAATACTGATAGGCCAAGGTCAGGGGCCTTGGGTGGGGGCCTGGCATGAGTATATATGGGGGATCAGTGGCTGGGGCATGGGGGGAATTTGCTGGACTATAAAGAATGATCTCTAGACTTAATCATACATGGGAGCATGTGGGGAGGGGCATGTAGGAGTTTGCTGGACTATAACCTATAAGGATCCCATCCAATACCCCGCCTCACTAGCCTACCGGCCTTGAAATTTTGTATGACTTCATTCCAATGCAGGAAAAACAAGTAATTGCGCAACATTATGCATTACGTAATCACTTGCCTTTGGCGCCATACCAATGAAGCAGGAAAAAACATGTCTGTGTGCAGCATTACTGACCTTGGCCGATCGGTCAGGGGCCTTGGGTGGGGCTGGACTATAACATATAAAGAATGATTTATAGACTTAGTCATATTCTGGGGCTAGGGCATCTGGGGAATTTGCTAGACTATAAAGAATGATCTGTAGACTTAGTCATACATGAGGCATGTGGGGAGGGGGGGGAATTTGCTGGACTATAAAGAATGATCTCTAGACTTAATCATACATGGGAGCATGTGGGGAGGGGCATGTAGGAGTTTGCTGGACTATAACCTATAAGGATCCCATCCAATACCCCGCCTCACTAGCCTACCGGCCTTGACATTTTGTATGACTTCATTCCAATGCAGGAAAAACAAGTAATTGCGCAACATTATGCATTACGTAATCACTTGCCTTTGGCGCCATACCAATGAAGCAGGAAAAAACATGTCTGTGTGCAGCATTACTGACCTTGGCGCCATCCAGAAAAAACGTATGCAACTAATTTATGGCTGTACAAGAAATAGGTGGGAGCGTAGTTGACCTTGGGGAGATCCGGTTACCAAGTATATATAGAGGACCTCTGGCTTGTAGATCCATAGTATCTCAGCAAACGACTGCTAGCTTCTACAGTGAATCCTGCTAAAGACTCAATAACAGTAAGTATTTGTCTCTTGCTAGATCATCTAACCTCCATAGCTATTGCATGGAATCTAATGCCTAACCTATCA
The DNA here is from genome assembly GCA_948455865.1 of Conomelus anceps. Lineage (NCBI taxonomy): Eukaryota > Metazoa > Arthropoda > Insecta > Hemiptera > Delphacidae > Conomelus > Conomelus anceps. Next base: position 61,037,974 of record OX418217.1, on the reverse strand, counting down.
TTCATCCATTGCATGAAATCTAACCTCAAATGGCTAACCATGATATCATCTACTGCATGAAATCTCATTCATCTACTGCATGAAATCACATTCATCTACTGCATGAAATCACATTCATCTACTGCATGAAATCTCATCCACATGAATGGCTGACCCACAATGCTGACTGTAAGATTATGCTAATACCTGTTCATTTTCAGATGTCATCCACTAATGATGCTGCTGACGCCATCTACAACACAATTGCATCCCAAAAGCCGCTAGACCTCGTATCCATGAAAGATCTCGAGCCAGGGCACACGTACCAAATGATCAGCGCAGAGAGAGTCACCACAAAATATGGTGAAAAGGTGGCAGTCACACTGGATTCCGACAACGCACACATATGGGTTATACTTCCAGAGTCGTACTGCAGGACCACCTTCAAATTCGTCCCTGCTGTAGGAACCGTTGACATGAAATCATATAAATTCATGTGCCATCCTGCTGGGAGAACCCATAGAATCCAATTGATTAAAGAATAATGAATGAAAAAATAAAAGTGTGACATCTGCAACTGATTTGTTATTCATTTTCCCCTACCATAGTTTCAGTGTCCACTTATGCCTACAAGTGTACACCAAGTGTTCACCTAGTGTTCACCTAGTGCTCACCTAGTGATCACCAGTGTTCACTAAGTGTTCACCTAGTGCTCACTTAGGCCTAAAAGTGTTCACCTAGCTCTCACTTAGGCTTAAAAGTGTACACCAAGTGTTCACCTAGTGATCACCAGTGTTCACCAAGTGTTCACCTAGTGCTCACTCAGGCTTAAAAGTGTACACCAAGTGTTCACCTAGTGTTCACCTAGTGTTCACTAAGTGTTCACCTAGTGCTCACTTAGGCCTAAAAGTGTTCACCTACTGTTCACCTAGCTCTCACTTAGGCTTAAAAGTGTACACCAAGTGTTCACCTAGTGATCACCAGTGTTCACCAAGTGTTCACCTAGTGCTCACTCAGGCTTAAAAGTGTACACCAAGTGTTCACCTAGTGTTCACCTAGTGCTCACCTAGTGTTCACCTAGTGTTCACTAAGTGTTCACCTAGTGCTCACTTAGGCCTAAAAGTGTTCACCTACTGTTCACCTAGCTCTCACTTAGGCTTAAAAGTGTACACCAAGTGTTCACCTAGTGATCACTAAGTGTTCACCAAGTGTTCACCTAGTGCTCACTTAGGCTTAAAAGTTTACACCAAGTGTTCACCTAGTGCACTGTTGCTTCAAAGAAAAAAGGTTGAAAAGAAAAGTATATACTCTTACAATACATTATTTATTAAACAATCTCAAGTATGAAACAATACATAGAAATTCGCTACAATATTGCCCCTTTCAAAGTCTCTGGTAACACCATAGGTCTCTGCCGACCTATTAAGAGATTCCTTTACACGGCCCACGCCATCGGTCACATCACCTGGCGGCCATAATCTATAATGTTGCTCAGCTTTACGAATTGATACCAGTAGAGCAGGATCGCCTGATTGACCATCCTCAATCCTAATGCATCTGACACGTCCATCCATAGAGTTGTAGTCAAAGCCGGCGAATGTAATCCTTCTTCTGCCAACCAAAGATAGACTCTGGTCACCGCACTCAAAGTCACACCACCAAGTCTCATCGCTGTCATTGAAATCAATCTCCAGCTTAACATCCTTGTTCCTCCATCCAGGCACTGAACGCACGTCCATTATGGCTACCAAGCTATTCTTTAACTTGTATATTGTGTCTAATGGCACTCTCCAATGATTATCAAAACAGGCTGTCACCATGAATGGCAGTCTATCCACATATGATGCTGGAGACCGTTGCTTCTTATCCTCCTTATACGATGCAATGCCCATGTAGATATCTTTCAGGAACGAATTGACACTAGTACGGTTGAAGTTTGCAGATTGTGGACCTGGACAAAAATCTTTCACCTGGGAAGTCGTCTTTGTCTCTGACCCATTGTATAAACCCTTGACTAGGTACTGCATCGATGACAGCATAGCGTAGTCTCCTGAGACGAGTACAATCACATTCAAGGATATTCTCAGAGCTGACGTCACATGACTCTGCATGCCCAGATTCAAGTTGAAAATTGTCCATGCTCAAGCTGTCTTGCCGCCACAGTAGCTCAGCTTCTAGATCCATGACTGCCGCCTTCAAGTGTGTCTCGGCTGCCCTTGAGCTCAAAATCCTTGAGATCATCTTGACTGTAGGTGTTAAACTAAACTATACTGAGCAGCAGCAGGCTCTTAAATACTAGAGGTGGTGGGGTAAATGATGACGCAATATTCACATTTCATTCTTTATTGACAAAAATAAACTTCGACAAAAATATCTATCTCTTTGCAATGCTTGCATGATCCAATTGTGCAGGATGTTTACTACATTGAGCGCACAAAATGGCGGTACATCCAAGCGTCCTCATCCTCCATTGTCACCAGCCAGCTTCATCTTCACAGTCTCCAAGAAGTCGAGCAGGTAATGTTCTGGGCAGTAGACTGTAGTAGTCTTCATCAGCACCTCCAAGTTGGGCATCTCATGGAATAGGTAGGGCGAACTCAGGTCCACGTACTCCACATTTTCCTTTTTGTTCAGCTGCAGTAGCGTTTCCAGCAGACAAATCTTCTCATATCCATATACCAAGATCTTGACTGGCCGTCCCGATTCACTGTTCTCGTGCAGCCATCTTCCAACTGTGTCACATACAATTTGCTTCAAGGCCAAATATGAGAGGTGTGTTTGGCCGGCTCCATTGCCCGACCATCTCAGTCCATGTTTAGCTCTTTGTAATTGATTGCTTTCAACCAGGCCGCTTGTTTTCAGCAAAATGTCCGGGTATGGTGACTTGAAAAAGTAGTGGTGAGTCAACACATGATGTTCATCGTCACGTTCCAATATTGCCATCTCCTTGACAATAAACTGGTTATTCAATCCCTCAAAGCCTTGAAAGTCCATCAAGTAGATTGGTATTGGTCCAAAAAGTTCTGTAGCCCTGCTTGGTGTGATGCCATCTTCGTCGTCATCATCAGTGGAAGCCTGGTTGAGGTCGGTTGTACTTGTAGAAGCGTCCTTCATCAATGATGTCTCATGTTGAGTGTAGTAGCCTGGGCAGCAGCCCACAACATCCTCTCCATCGCTGGGTGGCAACTCCCCCTCCTCCTCATCCAAAAAGTGTAGAACTCTCCTGGACATGATGACTGCTTCACTCGACGCTTCTTGCAACTATGAGCATACTGCTGCTTGCTGACCGCCTTTATATCCTCCACCGCTCTCTCTCTAGGCCGATTGAACAAGACCAGTCATTGGCTGATACTCCTTAACCACTTCGTGTATCAGCAGACAATAGGCATGTGTATTTCCTGGAATGTTGTCACTTGCTTCAAACTCAACTCTGATGTCAATGCTTCCCGTCTTGAGAGATTCGTTTTGACGTGAACAGTCAATGGGAAACAGTAACATCTTACCATCCCGCACAGCCTGTTTCTCAAAAAGTGGGTTGCTTGCTCGAGCGTCATCACGATTGTAGACTCCATTGAATGCTGCATACATATTGTACACTTGGTTGTCATCACCATTGATGCTTTCATACGGATAGTACTTGTTGTTCAAAAACACTCGAATGTCTTTCATTTTGCACATGTCAAAGTATGAGCTATTCACAGTAGCCGCTCCTCTTCGTCCAGTCTGCAGTCCAATCACAATGTATCTTGGCTTCTCCAGCTGAGTAGTCGACTTGACAGTCCACGTATGTTTTGTGGTCTGTGGCAAAGACGGGTACTCGTACAGTTCCCAATGTCGGAATGGCATTGAGATGGGCGTGTTGTTTTGCACCAGTCTCAGCAGACGCAATTTTTCCTCATCAGACACCTCTACATAGGGCATCCTCCACACCAGTTTCTCAATTATGACCTTGCCTGCTGTATTCAAACAGTCTAAAGTGTCAGCACTGTGTCTCAGCACCAGCTCCTGTTTCACATTCAGCATAATCTGCCTATAGTCCTCGGCAAAGCCCAACAGGTATCTAAGTGGCACATTCATGATGGTTGTGTTGGCACCATTGGCATCAAACGTGCCAAACCCTGCCTGGGCATCATATCTGTAGCCGGCTCCATCCATCTTGAGCTGTTCTTCCCGCTCAAAGGTCATGGCATTCTTCATCAAGCTGGCAATGCCAGGGCTACGTATGCTGTCCACTACAACTCCATTGATCTCGTAGCGTATTTCCGAAAACAGGTGGGCAAAGAATCCAGAAACACAAGGTGAGCCTCCCAAGGTTGCATTTGCTGCATTGGTCACCTTGTACTCCATGTGCAGATAGCTCTCCGATGGCAGTGTATAGATGTCCTGCTGCTGAATTGATATCCGAATCTCATCGTTGGCACCAAAGCCTGTAGTATACGGTGCATGAGAATGATATTCATAGCCAGTGATGCTATTGTCTTCTGAAGGGCCAGCCCTTGTCACATCCAAAACTCCCATTTTTCAGTGTTGTCGTCGTCTTCCTCCTCTTACAACTTGATAGCCTTTCTTCTGCAGATATTTGATGCTGCTCGATGTTAACACCACAGAGTCCAATGGTTGAATGACGTCTTTCACAAATGGCGCCCTATTAATAGACTTTTGTTCTACCACCTCCATGGGGGACATTGCTGCTTCCAATCCTTGATTCCACTTGCCAAATAATAGCACCATCACTTGGGTTGTTGTCGCAAATGTAAGGTTATGTTTATCGGTTCCTCCCTAAAGTCCACCAGACGTCCGTTCTCATCAACAATCTCCAATGTAATGCTACCAATCTGCTTGGTGTCTACTGGTAAATAGATGACATTTTGTATAGTCACATTCATTTTATACCCTGGATCAACATCTGGGTAAAACTCATAGATCACGTGATCCTTGACACCATTTGAGTAGGATCCACTCACAATGTTACACTTTATATGCAGCACATTGGGGCGACTGATTTGCACTGTCGTGATACCTCTAGTCTCGACTTTAGCTTCTACAACTTGGTCGAATCCCAGCAGCTTTCCTATTGAATCAGGTTGTCTAAAGTCCAACATGGCGTCGCATAATACTAAACATTTCAAGGTCGATGGGTCCACAGCCATCTGAAACTTGACTCCACGCTTCTTCATCCTTGCCTCAAGCAGGTTGGCGATTGTTTGAAATTCAAAACTACCTTCTGGCAATACTACCTTTTGCCAAACCATTACTGGAGCTTTTTCTCCTCCTGCCTGGGCAGCTCTGGGCTTCCTTTGAGTACCCTGGTTAGCAGTATCACTAAACAACTGCTGAGCAAACACTTTACCTGTAACTTCCTCATGAGTCATTGCATGGTCGTCCTCTGGCTTAGCTGCTGCTTTCTGGTCCACTTTTGGAGCCAGGAAATGTAGTGCATTGTTGTAGCCATTCTCAACATTTGGTATAGAGTTGCAGCTAGTAAAGCTGATGAGTCCAATTTCCCATTCGCCATTGCTTGTATCAAGTGGCGGGTAAAATTCACTTTTCAATATTGAGGTTCTACCTCCAAAGCAGAGCATCATGGTCTTGACTGCTCAGTGTACTATTACACAATGACTTGATAAGAGTATAGACTAGAACCTTTATACTATGTGGGTGGGAGAAATGAAAAGACAATTGTTGTACATTGTTATTTATTTTCATCAAGCAAAAACTTTAAACATAAATGTCCGCATATATGAGAGTAAAGATCCTCTTGCTTCTGGTCGTAGTTGTACTCGATCCTTGCTGCTGGACTCGATCCTCTGTGCATGTAATCGATAAACTCCTGCGGTGGTCTCAAATTGCCAAATCCGTCAAAGCAGCGAACGATGCCATCCTTCTTCTTCACATAGCACACCCAATGTGTGCCAGCTCCATCACTTTGGTCCAGGTTGATGATGCCACACTCTTGATCCAGTGGTCCATTGGTTGGTAGAGCATCTCGCATGAAAACTCCTCGAAATTTCTTCAGCTTGAGACGGCAGGCGTACTTGTAGAGGTCGGCATCTGTTAGCGCTCGGTCGGGTAGAGCAACAATCATCTTCTGCCGCCACATTGACGGCGACGCACCCCGTTTCCCGTCTTCTGACGTCTCAGGTACAGACCTCTACCACTCCTTTTCCTGGAAGCCGCTGTAGTTCTCTTCTTCTTCTGTGCAGCTCTCCTCTTCGCTCCTCCTCCAAACTTTGCCTTGGCCTTCATGATGTTGGTTACTGCTAATGCTGCAGCTCTCTCTGCCAATCCAGCGTCTGAAGATGTTGCCACACTCCAAGCTCGTTCAGCCAAATCTCTGTCTGCTGCTGCTCTGCTCCTTGTATCACTATTCCTCGAATAGGCAATGTCGTGCTGCTTGCAGGCCTGATCAAGTTTGTTGATTCCTTGATCACCTCTTGCCAATCGTTTTTCAAGCTTTGTACCCGGTCCACAGTATTGGTAGCCACCAGGAAGATGAAGTTCTACGGGCAGTACGTCTATCGCTTTGTTGACTATTGTACCTGCTGCGTTTGTGATTGCAGAAAGTACTCCTCGTCCTCGGTACCTCCGTCTACCTCTGCATACAGCCATCTTATGTCGATCAGCGACCTTGTCATCTGGTTTTATACCCCCCTTAGATGGTTTGGAGATTCCCATAAGCTTTAACATTTTATCCCTCAATTGTTCTTTAGTCAAATTGCGGCTTTCACTTGACGAACTAACATCCAACATGATAGTGAGACACTTTTCAACCACATCCTTTGAATGTTCATCCATCCTTTTCTCCAAATACTGTTTGTTCACTCCATCTGTAGGTTGAATTGGATCTTGCATATCCGTCAGTATTGATTTCTTAAGGCTTGTCATTAATTGCAATGTATCGGGATCTCTTCTCTTTGGCAAATGAAATGACATTATATCTCTACATGTAATCAGATTCACAGCATCACGATTGCTGCGTGGATTTGCCAAATTGATCATACGCCTATGACGGGCATTGATGTTTCCCAAAGAATTCATGTCTGCTCTCGAGAGACTTACTGCCCATCAATGCAACATTGCCGCCTTATATAGTGTGTGCAGGCTTACCAACTATGTAACCGCCTTCCTCCAACTCTTCCAAGATTGAGTTGATTTCATTCTCATGTCCAGTGTTGCCAACTGCTTTAGACTGATCCAACAGCTTCAGTCTGTCCACAAGTTCGTTGGGATCGTTGTAGTAGACATATTCAATCCTGTTGCCATTACTTGCAACCATATTGAAAGGTGCCAACAGTCCTCTTCCAGCAACTTTGGCTCCTTTCCCACTGACTGCTTCTCCTCCTCCTCTTATCAGATCTCTGATTGTCCTCTTGTACTTGATATTGTTATAGTTTGCAATCTTACCATTTGGACTGTAGTTTTCTCGGTACACATTGGTAAAGTCCAAAAGTACTTTGTAGGTGTTCAAGTCATCTACTTTCACTTTTCCTTTGTCGGGCATTTTCATGAAAACCAGCTCACAAAGGCCTGGTGTAGCTCTGAAAGTCTTTTCAATTCTACCATCTGCAGGATTAGACAGCACAATCTTGTTACCTTCAGGTCCAAAGGTAAGCAGCTTACTGCCTAGATAGTACAAGTTGTCTATCACTTTCGGTCCAAATGCATCATCAAAGTTAAAGTCCTTGCGCACTGATTGCATAATGTACTCCCCCACTGGTTTTGAAGCCAGATCAGATTGGGCCAACGCTTGTTGTGCCACATGACTGCTAGTATCGAGCAATTTCTCAACACTAAGGTTTTCCTCATCATCATCGTCATCACCCATGTCTTGACGCTTCCACAATTGTCGTGCAACACTCGAAGTACTTGCAGCTGGACTTGCACCTTCACCTGTTCCATATGTTTCAAAGATTGGTGACTCCTCTTCTCTAATATCTGGCAGTGATTGCAGTCTATGCTTCATCCTTCCTGGATAGGGAGTGCTGCTGCTGGCTGGTGTTGTTGGCGGTGTAGGCAATATACGGGGTGCATCCAAAAATGGTGTAGTCATTAGATGTGTCTGTTGTTGAGCCGGTGGTTTAGAAGATTTGAGTGTTTCAACAATATTGGCAAGTGGATCACTAAGCGGCTTGAAATGTTTTGCATGCTGCTCCTCTGTCAATTCCCTGCCCAGTGTCAGCTCTCTATGCTTCCTCTTGATGTTACGCTTCAGCTTGACAATCTCCATGATGGTTGGTGCAATCTCTTCCACAGTTTGCTTCATCTCCTCGTCCGTCTCACTCGGCGTTCAGTGCTAGACTGAGCGAAATCACTGCTGTGCTTCAACTAAGAATGTATCAAGGCCATTCCTGTAGCGCCCTCTATTCTTGTCTGAGGACTGATCAACTACAAGGAATGCATGCGCAGATGATGACCATACGTCATTGCATATTCTTCTGAATTCGTCAAAGGTCATGTCCAATTACCAATGCCAATGCCAATGCCAATGCCAATGCCAATTAGAAAATTGGCATTGTCACGTATCAACTGTTTTGGTATACGGCTATAAGTCTGTGCCAGATAAAATGCATCAACGTTACCGTGTCGACCAGTGGTAAAGTAACGTCTGATGGCTTCCTGTTGCTCACAGATCACATCGTCGAAAATTATTATCGAGTTGGCGGGCAACTCATGCGGTGCAGGTATCTCTTCACATGTGTCACACTCGGTGTAGCTCAGTTTAGGTCCAAGGTCTTCCATAATGGTGCGCAGTAGCTGATACTTTGGTTGAAATGCAGTTTTTGAGTAGAGATAGATGTTTGAAAATGAGATTCCTTTACGATCGAAAAGCATGTTGAACAGTAAATTGGTTTTTCCACAGCCTGACGGTCCACATATAATGCAGCGCATATGGTTGGGGAACAAAGGCCCATGACGTTTCTTTGCATTCATTTCTGGGTCGGTCAGACCACAGCCTCTCACCACTTGATCAAAGTCAATTATATTGAACCTGTGACTCCTTTGCACAACCGGCTTCATCACACTAAATCTGCTCTATCAATCCAAGAGTCGTGACTGCGATCGTATCCTTTCCAGCGCACCAACAGTTTATTACCTTTCCTTCTCAGCACTCTGGCAATTTCAAAAACACTGGGTACTTTGGTTTTCACAATCTCTTCTGCATAGAATCCTCCTTGCACATGCTGTCCTCTGCAATCTTCCAACTCGTATGTTACAGGCACTGTAGGTCGCACACGTGTTACTGTGAACAGCTCATTTGTCCAATTGGGTAGGTAGCCCTTGTCGAATGTCATTTTATACTTGCTTATTCAAACCTTATCACCTGGATCGACTGTTTGGTGAACACCTGGATAGAACCGGTTTTCAGATTTGTCCAACAAGCTCTGTTGATACTCTTGACGTTGTTCACCAAGTCTGGAGAGCAGTAATGTCTCATGCTCTTTTGTAACATCAACCGGTCGCATACCTATTGTCCTATGGATTCTTCCATTGTACTCTTTGACAAGTGAGGTTAGAATATCTGTCCAGCGATAGGTTCCACGCTCAGTGAATTTGATCCACATTAAATGTTTAAGTGTTCTGTTGAAACGTTCCACTATTGAAGCCTTCTTATCTGAATACGTTGAATAGTGATTGATGTCATAGTGTTTCACAAGTTGTTGAAACTTTGAATTGAACCACTCTTTACCATCGTCAGTTTGCAAGTGTTTCATTGGATTCTGCTCAAATATAGGATGCATTGCCTTGACAACTGCATTGGCTGACTTGTTCTTTATCGGAATAGCGTAAGCATACTTGCTCAGACAATTGATAATTGTAATAATGTACCTGTATCCTTTGTTCTGACGTGCATATGGTATCATCTCAACTAGATCAGCCTGATACAGATCATCTAGCCCCTTCACAGTTACCATACGTGTTGGGAAATTCCGACGAGCTGACCTGTGCAACTCTCTTGCTATTGTAGCCTTCTCCATACTGATACATAATATATGTTTACATAATATATATACTAGGCATTGAAATGGCGCCAGAATGTCAGTGATAGTTGCACACAGTCACGTTTTTCCTGGATGGCGCCAAGGTCAGTACTGCTGCACACAGACATGTTTTTTTCCTGCATCATACCAATGAAGCTGTCAAGGTCAGCGATTACGTAACACATTTGCATAATATTGCGCAATTCCACAGACATGTTTCATTGGTATGGCGCCAAAAGGCTAGTTTAAGTCAATCATGGGTTAGAAATTAGTAGCCGACATGTGGATATACAATATTTATTGACAATAGAAATGATATACATACAGTTTAGTCCATGATATCGACAAGCACCCAATGGTACAGCTGTCCCAGGTTGGCAGCAATTTCACACAGTCCTTTGCCAAGAGGGAATTGTAAAATAATAGCATCATTGTAAAGATTACTTATGAAGGCTTCAGGAAAGCATAATGACACTGTTTCCACAAAGTTTTGTAATGTTCCAAATGGTTCAGGTTGTTCTTCGTAGCCGAAACAGAATAGTGGTTGCAGAATCCAGTGGTTGCTGGTAACATGTTGACAATCTCCACAATCGCACATTATATCGCTCTGCTGGCTCCACTGGTGATGGCTGGTGGCGGTGAGTTGTCCAGAGTCTTCGGTACAGCTGTAGTAGTAGAGAGCGTAGGACAGTGTGGTGTACAGACCGTGTCTGATGCAGCAATGATGGCTTCAAGAAAGCCCAGCGATGTGAAGGATGGGTGGAGACAGGTGCGCAAATTGTATGCGCAATGGACTCGTCGGCACAGGTCCTCCTCCACATTGCGTTCTGCAGCCAGCTTCATGTACCATTCGTTAACGTCACGGCCCATTGCATCAATGGCTTCCTGTGTAGTATTCCGGTGTAGCACCATTCTTGACACCAGGCACTGACGTATGTGGAACACATTTGATTTATCCAGTCCATGCTCCCTTGATGTTAGAAATTCCTCAGTCCTGTACTCTGGGTCCAATGAGCTAACGCTCACAGCAGCTGCCACAAGTAGATAGTATGTTGCCTGCATCATGATTGAAGGTCATCCGCCGATGCACGTCCATTTATAGCCTCAATGCTCATTAATTCTTGGAAGTAATCATGACGTCACTGCTGTCCATGACGTCATCATCACTGCTGTCCATGACGTCATCATCACTGCTGTCCATGACGTCATCATTACGAGCCCGCTTCGTGGGAGGCTGGTCTTCATCAGTGGAGGTTCTTTTGTTACTGAGCTGATGGTGCCCAAATGCCATAGTGCTGATGCCATCATCCATTATGCTTCGTTTTTCATCAGCATTGCTAAGGGCCTTCTTCTTTTGCACAGTTGTCATGATTTGGTGTTTACGTGTGCTGAACATGACTTGCTCTCTATAGATTGCCTCATCTCCATAGAGGCAGTCCAGGTAGTCGTGGAAGCCGATGTAGCGTTTGGCATCGGGATGATCCTTTGATAGCTCTTGACCCAACACAGGTCGCCGTACTCCCTTGGCCTTCTTGATGAGTCCACTCTTTGCCTGGCTAGGATCAGGATTGTAGCATCGACAGGCGTACAGCTTGGAGCGCAGTCCAACATACTCGTGAGGAGCTATAGCCAAATACTCATCTTTGAACTTCCCCAACACCATTTTGTTTGTGTGAGAGTAGCATGGATGGTCAGTTGGGTATTCTGACGTGTCAAAGATATCTTGCAGCTCCTTGATGTTGAGTATGTCCTTGTACATATCTTCTGTCTCAACCAGGTAGAAGAGGCTGTCTGTGTCCTGGTACAATAGCTTGAGACGATCGTTGTAGATAGGTTTCATCACATCATAGTGGAATTCGTACATTAGGGTTTTACTGATGTCCAGCAGGCCCCCACCCTAGGCCCCTGACCTTGGCCTATCAGTATTGAATATGCATAGTCATGCTATGGGCTACCTAAGTGGATCCCAAACTATTGAGTCATGAGCAGACACAACTGGAATGAGAAGGTTGATGATGTAGGATCTCTCTCATTGAAACTTATCCATTGGAATTTTAGGGAGAGGAGGACCACTTTTAAGGGGGTCATCTTTCGGGTAAGGGGGGACCTTTTTTAGGATGAGGGGTCCACATTTAGGGAGAGGGGGACCGTTTTTAGGATGAGGGGGTCAACTTTTCGGGAGAGGGGGGCCACTTTTCGGTAATGGGAATCATTTTTCGGGTGAGGGGTCCACTTTTAGGGTGAGGGGTACCATTTTAAGGATGAGGGGTACCATTTTTAGGATGAGGGGGTTAACTTTTAGGGTGAGGGGTACCATTTTTGGGTCAGAGGAACCACTTTTTGGGGAAGGGGAACCATTTTTCGGCAGAGGGGGTCCACTTTTAGGATGAAGGGGTCCACTTTTAGGAAGAGGGGGGTCACTTTTAGGGAGAGGGGGGCCACTTTAAGGATGAGGGGTCACTTTTAGGACAGGGGGGTCCACTTTTCGGGGAAGGAAGGTCATTTTTCGGGTGGGAGGGGCCACATTTAGGGTGAGGGGGGGCCACATTTAGGGTGAGAGGGGTCATTTTTTGGGTATAGGAACCATTTTTCGGAGGAGGGGTACACTTTTCGGGTGAGGGGGGGCCATTTTTCGGTAGAGGGGGGTCACTTTTCGGGGGAGGGGGGCCACATTTAGGGAGAGGGGGGTCACTTTTCGGGGGAGGGGGGCCACATTTAGGGAGAGGGGGCCACTTTTTGGGGGAGGGGGCAATTTTTGGGGGATTTTTGGGGGAGGGGGTCGGGGGGAGGTGGAGGGGGGTAGAGGGGAGGGGGAGGGGAACATTTTGCAGGGGGAGGGGGAGGGGCATGGGGGGGGGGGTAAAGGTCAAAGGTCAAGGTTGCGCTGAATCTGTCCTTTTTATACTACTGGTATCTATAGAAACCTGTATTAAGGTATATGTTTTGTGAAGGTGCTGGCATTTCTAAGCTTTACTTGACGTTAAAAAATGTTTTCAATGAAATGTTAATCCACTGGGGGATTAGTATCACCAAATTAGGGCAGTCTTTTGTTACTTTTGAGCATCTTGAATCTCAAATAACCCCAAAAAAAGGAAATTCTTCAAAAAATAATAATGAAATTAAAATTATTTTCGAAAATCTTGTCATTATCATGGGAAGCTTTACTGTATGCATAGAGTTGTAAAATGAAGGAAGAGGATGGTATTGAATAGAATACACTGGACTCTGGAACTCTGAAGGAACCCGTGAGACAATATGGAAGCGCTCCATTTATAGGCAGAAATCGAGAGAGTTGGATGGATAAACATGGTTTGAAGTCAAGGCGCTTGCGCGGCAATTAGTTGGATGGAAATCATTCTTAGATGCCCAATTCTTCTCTAGGATCATTAAAGTAAAGAAAGACAACAGAGATGCAAATATCTTTCCAAACTAACATTTCAAGATATTGATATAAATTTCCACTTACCTCCTACGTCATCTGTTCAATAATAAACCGGTACAAAGGAGTATGCACGGGCCGGACGAATTTACATGAAATAATACTGTAATAGTTGTGCTGATAGGCAGATGCACCGTTTAACTGCTTTTATATTTGATTTCTACAAACATAATATAATTTCCAATTCTGATTCTTGAAAAAGGGGCTTGTTTCTTCTTATTTCTCAACAAATCTCATTATATATATATATATATATATATATATATATATATATATATATATATATATCATGATTTTTTTTTCATTTAAAAATAATATGATTTAAAATAATTTAAGAAAAGATTCCAACACAATCAAAAATAAAAACTGCAATGCTTGCACTGACTGTACAGGTAAGACAGATAATTGGGCTAAGCCTTTGTAATATTCTTTATTTTTCGTATTCGAAACGAACCAGCTGCCCAATGTTTTGATTATGAGTAGCCAAAACTAACCTAGAGTCAATAGTGGAAATCTGTCTGTTTTACATCATAATTCTTTTAATATTTGACCCCCAAACTCCAAAATCAATAGTGATGTCACTGAGACTATGAGGAAGCTACACAGTTTTTTCAAGCTTTACCAAGTTTCCAGAGTTTAGAATGTTCCTTTTAAGTGCTAGAGCACAGACGGACGGACGGATAACGGCACTATTTCAATAAGTCCCTGCCTGGTCCTTAATAGAGCAAAATGCGGCACTACAGCTATGCTCGATGATAAATATCAAATTAATATTTTTTTTCCTACTGGATGTTTTATGTCGTGTCCCTGAATGCCGCATTCTATACATCAATAGCAAAATAGCTCTAATCCAGACGAGACATGAAGTTGGTGATAGCAGTGGTTTTGAACGCGATTAGAGGGGAAATAATTAGAAGAACAACCCTCAATTGTTAGCTATCGATCAAGTGGAGGGTGTTAAGTAGGGACTTGGTCGAAAAGAGGTGGATGAGCCAGCACCGCGTGTTGATTCAGGTAGTTCACAGTGAATGGCTGAGAAGTACGGAAACAACTTTGGCCTTGGAGTGCGGCTCAGATCCAGGTGAATGATTTCTCTCAATAACTATTCACCATTATTCGCTCTTGTCGTTGAATTGTAGATAAATTTATCTATTCCCCAAATAATACACGGCAATAATTCGGACGTTTTTATTAAAATGTCTCCAATCAATGGAATTTATTGAGAAATTTATTAGATGAAGAACGTTTTGAGTAGAGACGATCATTGGTATAATGAAGATATGTCACGGCAGCGTAGTCGGTTAGAGTGCTTGTCTCTGATAAGCCTATGGATGACTGGACGCATGATATTTTGTGTAATTATACCCACTCAATAGTCTCAAGACTGATGTTTGCATCATCCCACAAAAAAAATACCATCCTGCCTTTTTGGTATAATATTTTTACGGGCTCTAACACTAAAATAGTGCTGGCAACAATTGAAAGTAACTCACGAAACTTCATTTACATAATTAACTTAACAGCAGACGTCAATAAGTAATTACCAAGCAAGAAATCAACAAAACAAACAGTCCAAAGTATCAAAGAATATTTAAGCAATAAGATTAATTACTGACAAAAACTAATTAATAACTGACAAATAGGCTAACCAATAACTCAATGATAAATGTCCAATAAACTGTTCAATAACTCAATAATAAACTATGCACTTACTGACACTAGTGCAAAAGAAGTTTGATTATCACTAATAGAACAATTATTACAATTGCTAACCTAATTACCGAAACACAATTGCACTGTATATAGCACTGCACTGTACTGCCACTAATGAAAAACGTCGAACTGTCACAGAAGAACCTAGTACTTCTGTGAACAGTTGTAGAAATCACACCCAAGAATAATGGTACTTGCACAGAGGAACATACTCGATGAAATCAATGATAATTACTATTGCAAAATTAAACACAATCGTCAGACCTAAACCTTGATTCAATTTGTAGTCCATTTCATGTCTGTTTTACACAATGTCACTATGTATCACATTACCAAGGCTGTGTTTCTATTTTCCAGACAGCTGATTGTCAAATAAGATCAGATTTCACATGTCTGATGAATGATTTTATAAAAAATATGGATTAAATTTGTATAATAATTATCATTTATTTAGTAATCTCTTGTTTTCTTCGAATCACCTACTTTGGAGTACGCTGAATCAATTATTTCTTCATGGATGTTTTTTTCCGCTTCTTCCAGTACTCCTTCATTCTCTCCAATGTTGTCTTTCTTCTCTCCTCCAATACTGCAGTACCGTACCTCTTATAGCTTTAGGATGTTCTTTGAATCTCTTGTAATCACTTCAAACATAGTACAGACTCACATATAAAAGCAGTATTGAGCTTTGATTCTTCAGTCATATGCTTCCTAAATTAGTGTAATGGTTCAACTGCTCAGTCATTATTTATCAACGTAAATAACGCCGTGGAGCCAAATATAATTAATTACTATATTTGGGTACTCTACTTGGATACTTCGTTGCTTGGTGATTGAAATTTTTTATCTATGTTTTCATTAGAACTTAGAAGGCAACGGGAAACCGTTGATCACACAAGATATCCCAAGAACACGCCATGCCAGGAGAAAACTGACAGAAGGATGGAGTGGCGTGTTGCTGCCAACCAATCTTCGGGTTGATAACCAAAGAGAGAGAGAGAGAGAGAGAGAGAGAGAGAGATAAGATAAAGATGAAATTACTTTATTTACGTAAATTTACAAAATATAATTGTGACTGATTAAAAAGAATATTATTAACAACACAATAGATAAGAAAATGAGAAAAAGTTTGGATATTAACAATAAAATTTTATGTGAAGCATTTGCGTAATAAGGGCGAAGTCTGGACAAAAATTCGTCCATTCAAACTTAACCTTGATAACTTCGAACTGCGAGACTATATAATTAGTGATAATAGAATAGAATGTTAATACAAATTGAAAAAGTTGGAAGTGATTAAACAATTGAAATTGTGTTTTTAAAGAATATTTTATGAACAATTAATACAAATGGGATATTATTTACAAAATGAAAGATGATGGTTGTCATGCATGTGCTCTATGATTGAAAAGATGCAGTCATTTTCTTCAAAAGATATCTCTTCAATGACGAGGTGAAGCCCGCTCGACTCTCAATGCACCTTATGGAATTAGGAAGTGCGTTCCAAGCCCGACAAGCACTTACAACAAATGATTTAGTATAGATTGTAGTACAGTGGTTCGGTATCCTAAGCGTATTATCCCCGGTTCTATTATGAGAGACATTATTCTGTCTGCCTTCAGAAACAAATTTGAAATCGTTTTTAAAGTAATTAGGTTTGCCATATTTGAGGATTTCTCTGACAAGTTTGTTTATTCTGAATAGTCTCTGATGTGGGAGTTTAAGAGTTGAGTTTGTTTTGTGGGATTGAGTAATTCGTTCATGCCATTGAAGAGAGTAAACGTATCGAAGACAGCGCTGCAGTCTATCATTCAGAATGACTGTCATGTCATTCATTACAGAATTACAGTACAGGAAATGTGGAAAGATGATAGATTTAACCAGTAACAATCGGACACTTCTAGGAAGAATATCTTGCATTTTCTTTAAGGGATGCATTGCTGAAAAAACCTTCTTACATGTTCTAATAATTTGCTCCGACCAGTCAAGAGTTGAGTTCATGGTTATACCCAAGTTTTTAACTGAACTACAGTACATTGCAATCAGTACAGTATTACATTGCCATCAACAGTGATTTTGTGAATTAGGTTCAAAGTCAATAGAGAGAGAGAGAGAGAGAGAGAGAGAGAGAGAGAGAGAGAGAGAGAGAGAGAGAGAGAGAGAGAGAGAGAGAGAGAGAGAGAGAGAGAGAGAGAGAGAGAGAGAGAGAGACTTATCTACTTTGGACAAATAATTATTTTTGTTTAAATAATTTTTTGTTCATCTTCTCCGATACATATTATGTTGTTGATAACGATAAATGCCTGCATTAGTCTCGAGCGGATGAAATAAGAAGGCATGAAGATGAACTTATGGAATCCAATGCTGATTACATATGATGGTTAAATCCAGTAAAACCTATCTTCAATCGTAATTATGTATCCTATAGTAAAAAGCCTGAGTTTCTTTTCTTTTTCTCCTTTTAATTATGCTATTAATACAAGCAAATTCTAAAAATCCTCACACATTCGTTGCTGTACAATATTGAACTGAACTTGTGGCTTGTATGGTGCAGAAGTTCCTATGAAAAACACTAATACATAAAACAAACCATTATAATATTATAAATCAAACGAACTAACAATCAAATTATATCTGTTTCAGAATTCCCCCGCATACTATATTTTCTGTGTAAGAACAGTCTTTTTGGTTGCTTTGGTTGTCGTTATTTTCAATAAACAATTTGATTCCTTCCAGAGATCTAACTCTGCTAAATGCAACATATAATTGCCCATAAGTAAATACCGGTTTACTTAGGTATATCCAATGAATACAGATACTATCTGTATCTGTATCTGTATAGTATCTGTATTCATTGGATGGTATATCCCAGCTTTGTTGAAACAAAATATTTTTAGAACATATCAGTCCAATTTTTAACCTACTTCCAAAACAGGAGGTTCTCAATTCGACCTGTTTTTCTAATGCTTTTATGTTTTCAGTGTGAAC
The DNA here is from genome assembly GCA_948455865.1 of Conomelus anceps. NCBI lineage: Eukaryota > Metazoa > Arthropoda > Insecta > Hemiptera > Delphacidae > Conomelus > Conomelus anceps. The sequence goes on along the minus strand of OX418217.1, from coordinate 61,019,878 downwards.
TATTCAAACACTATTAAACCGATTTCGATGATTTTTTAATGAAAGAGCATCATTCAACGGTGGTCCCATCCAAATTTCGCAAGGATCGGCCGAATATTAAATTAAAAGGAGCTTTCATCGATGTCTTCATTTCAATTTTGATCGAATAGGATAGTTTCACACATAACCGCCAGTTGGTGAGTTGGATAACTCACCGGTTTACCAGGATAACCGGTTTCGTTTACCAGGCTGATCATTGTATCATATGGAGCGCTTCACATCTACACGATTTTCGAAATCATAAAATGATGCAATGCAATTATGCCGGGTAAAAGACATCGGTTACCCAAAGCTGGTTCAATGTGAAACAAGCCTGTAATGTCCCGTTTTGACCAATCAGGTGAACTCAATTTGAATCGAGAATAAGAAGAATATCCAGTGGAACGGTCGTTCCACCACCCGTCCCCCGCCCCACGACACGAATGAAAGACCGACGCCACTGTATATTCTGTAACCAACTTCCCTTTGATGTGCGCATGCCGCCATCTCAATTTACGCGGAAGGTAGTGAAAATTTTAAAATGTTGTAATAACATTATTTTTTTAGATTTTTGAGCGCTTTCATTTAAGACCAGAATGAAATTTCTACGATATAAATTCGCGAAGATACCATATGCGGGTATTTTGTCATTTTATTAATTTTGGGACTTTTTATTTCCACACAGCTAATGACAAAACTATCCAACAGATTTCGATGAAACTTGGGATATAGGTTCTGTTCATCGAGTAGATGCCCGCAATTGAATGACATTTTGAAAATTTTGAAAATTGCCCCTTCACCCCCCCCCCCCCATTTGGGGCCCCAAAATTTTGAAGTTTTGAAATTTTTTTCCAAAAATGAAATCGATGGACTTGATAGTATAGGTATAGAAAATTTGAAAAAAATCGGATAATTAGAGGAGACTGGGGAAATTTTCAAATTTTCGTGAATTTTCAAATTTTGGTCAACTTTGAGCACTTGATGTTAAAAATCTGTAATGAGTTGAGATTTCGGACTACCAAAAGCGATTGAAGACATGTTTAAACTATTTACATTTAAAATTTCAAATCATTTAATGTCCGATTAAGCTCTGTAGCTCTGTCCGAATAATAACTGAAAGTTGAAAGTTGCAATATTTTGAATTTAACATTTTATCGAATGTAAATGTCGCGATCCTAGCGGTTAAAAATTGAAAGTGATTCACACAGTTGCCACCGCCAAATTCGACATTTTCAATAAGCAGCGTAATGCGTAACCAGTGTGCTCACTCGTAGTCGGTTATTTAGCAACCGTTCTACGGAAGTCAAATACTTAACACAGTTTGATAAATGTTCGTTTTGTGAAAAATTAGACTGTTTCACCTCGCTGTCAGAGTGCTCTCAATGCAACGACGTTTGTCGTCATAATTGTTCTTTGGTATGTATTTAAACTTAGCAATTTATTGCAATTTTTGAAATATTGTGAAAAATTCTTAAATTAGGTATCTATCTAATTTCTTTATCCTCTTCAGTCCCAAATTGTTAATATGATTGATTTCACGTTTTCTCTTGTTTTATCCTGCTATACTGATTGATTATTCAAAGTCAATGATATTGGAATAAATTTCAATAATCTAAATAACTCAAATTGAACTCAAATTGAAAATAACAGATTAGGTTATGTTTACATTTATCTGGGCCCAGGCCGCGTGTCCAGCATACTGGACTCAATATTTATGTCATCACAAAGTATCTTCTCAATCTCAATCTAATTTAACAAACTTTGTTGTTAACTGCTTATACATAAATTAATGTTGCTACAGTGATATGACGTGAAAGTCTGGATAGTAAATGTTAAGGTGTGGTGCAACAGACACAGTCACAACGTCATGTTTGTTCACTCAGTATTAACCATAACTGGCTCACTTATAGCTGGAATAATTTTGTAGCAACCAGTGAGGATAAATATCTTTTATCAAATAACATAGCATTTCACTGTTTTAAAAAAAATTGACTCTCTCCCCATCCATTGTGTTTGCAGTGTTTTACCTCTATAACAAGTAGGTAATTAAAAAAAAAAACTGATATCCTCTCCAAAAATTCTCCAAAAAAGAATTCGTCACCCGTCCTCTACCCCGACCCTATTGAAAACTCTGGTGTGGAAACTAAAATTTGTGTACCAAAAAAAGTCAAACAAAATTTTATATAAGCTTTCTGTAAGAAAATGTTTTGATATAAATAAGAAACCCGTCTCCTTTTGCAATATACATATGTAAAAATTTGGAAGAAATTTTGGGGGAGGGCGAGGGCGCTCAATAATTTAGAAAATTCATAAACAGTTGTTAGCTCAAACACTGAAAGTTTGATTTCTGAAAGTTTACCATCTTTCCAATTCGTGATTTTTAAGTGGGTGAGATTGAGCGCCCTCGCCCTCCCCCAAAATTTCTTCCAAATTTTTACGTATGTATATTGCAAAAGGAGACGGGTTTCTTATTTATATCAAAACATTTTCTCACAGAAAGCTTATATAAAATTTTGTTTGACTTTTTTTTGGTACACAAATTTTAGTTTCCACACCAGAGTTTTCAATAGGGTCGGGGTAGAGGACGGGTGACGAATTCTTTTTTGGAGAATTTTTGGAGAGGATAATATTTCTGTTCATATGCTCATATATGAACATTACAATTAGTATATTATGTTACAAGTGCGGGAAATGGTGTTTACTGTACGAGTATGATAAGTTAACGCACGAGACGAAGTCGAGTACGGTAAACACCATTTTCTGGACTTCTAATGTAATATACTAAGGGCTCAATTTCTAAATCGAGAAGTACCAGAGCTGTGACTTACTGTGGGGTCTGGGGGCTATGAAATACCCCCCAGCAAAAAGGAGAACCCCAGAAATTTTTTGAAAATTACACTTTTATTGGTGCATTTTAAAAGTATTTGAGCATGGTTAGTAATGCACATACAAAAATGCATAATATACAAAATAATAAGATTTAGGTCTTTTTAAAATAAAGTGAAAAATTATAGTCTTTTAAAGAATTTTGACGAAAACTTGAAAACCATAACTTCAAAAGTCAAAAACTGAAGTCAGTCTAAATTAGAAATAAGTCATTTCCAGCTGTAATAATAATAATCATTCCAGCTAGTTCAGATCTGGTTTAAAATAAATGATTTTATTATCGATTTAGATAGCCGGCTAAAAGGTACCAGAGCTCCGCTCCGGTGTGCTCCGGCTGAAATTAAGTCCTGAATTTACTATAGTTGATGTACGGAGCCGTAGGAATAAGGTTATATTATAGTTTCAATCATGAGTTAGAGTGAAAAAAATTTTTGAGGTCGTTGATTAAAGAAAACCAAGTTAATGATATGCAGCACAGATGAAAGACAACAACAAAATCTGCATATTTAAATAATTGGAGACGAAGAACTATAGGAAGTGAAAGAGTTCACATAACTTGGAAGCAGAATTACAGTCGATGGCAGATGCAGACAAGAAATAAAAAGCAGGATACACATAAGGAAAAGATTCTTGAAGGCATATGTCTGGAGTGTGGCACTATATGGATGTGAACCATGGACAGTTGAGGAGCAGGAATGGAAGAGATTAGAAACGTTTGAAACTTGGTGTTACCGAAGAATTTTGAAAATCAGCTGGATGGATAGAACGACCAATGAGGAGGTTTGTAGAAGAGCGGAAGAAAAGAGACGCTCATGGAACGCATTCAAACAAGAAGAGACTAATTGGGCACATATTACGCCAGGACTACATCGTGAAAGACTTGATAGAGAGTATGATTGAGGGAAGAAACCCACGTGGAAGACCAAGCCTGTCTCACTTGCATCAGATCATGAAAGTCATGGGATGTGCATCGTATGTGGACCTTAAGAGAAAGACGGAGAATAGGATGGAATGGCGAGCTGCTGCAAACCAACCACAGGGTTGACTACTGGAGAGAGATAATTTAAAAAAAAAATTGAACAATATTCTTCAAAGTTATTAATTTTTCAGTGTAGGTATATTCTGAAAGGGATCGCGTTAAAATGACGAAGCTAAAGCCATTTCACTTTTAAGAAGCCTTTCGCTATTATAATTTTCCTGAATACAATATTCAACATTAAATAAAGGGTTGTAGAATTTTCCTCAGTTTTCTTATACGTAATGTGATGGCCTTTTAGAATTATCAATAATGAAACTAGTTTATGTTTGTAACTGTTGACCAATTTCAAACGTTAATTGGGTTTAACACACGAAAACTTCTTATCCACTGACACTGACAACAGAGCAGGCGCGGCTGGTACTATGTGTTCAATTGTTCAATGAACCCCCAAAGTAAAATCTATTTGTCAGTAATTATTTGGATATTGAATAATTTAAGATTTCCATTGTTTAATTACCCTATATTACATGCTGTCTATTTGATCTACGCGGCTTGAAACAGCGCTGCCATACAGAACTCATAGCATTCACGGGTAGACATCGTAACGGAGACAAGTCTCCAAATGGTATAGATTGGGTAATGGTGGAGGTAAGTTAGGGAGGAGGTTGAGGAGGCTTCTCAATCTCAATGCAAAATTTAACATCTATGTCCACTTGCTCCCCGCTATCAAAAAAACTAAAATTGAAATGCATCATATTTTTGTACTATTTTTGTACCTTTTTGTACCACCAAAAGAAAATTTTGTACCACCTCCCTACCTGAGATAATAGTAACTCTAAGGTCGGGGAGCAAGTGGACACTCTCTCCCCGCATATGTCATATGCAATAAGTGAATACACCATATTTTTGTACTATTTTTGTACCTTTTTGTACCACCAAAAGAAAATTTTGTACCACCTCCCTAACTGAGATAATATCAACTCTAAGGTCGGGGAGCAAGTGGACACTCTTTCCCCAAGTGTTATATGCAAGATTTGAATACACCATATTTTTGTACTATTTTTGTACCTTTTTGTACCAGCAAAAGAAAATTTTGTACCACCTCCCTACCTGAGATAATAGTAACTCCAAGGTCGGGGAGCAAGTGGACACTCTCTCCCCGCATATGTCATATTATGCAATAAATGAATACACCATATTTTTGTACTATTTTTGTACCTTTTTGTACCACCAAAAGAAAATTTTGTACCACCTCCCTAACTGAGATAATATCAACTCTAAGGTCGGGGAGCAAGTGGACACTTTTTCCCCACATGTTATATGCAAGATTTGAATACACCATATTTTTGTACTATTTTTGTACCTTTTTGTACCACCAAAAGAAAATTTTGTACTACCTCCCTAACTGAGATAATATCAACTCTAAGGTCAGGGAGCAAGTGGACACTTTTTCCCCACATGTTATATGCAAGATTTGAATACACCATATTTTTGTACTATTTTTGTACCTTTTTCTACCACCAAAATAAAATTTTGTACCACCTCCCTACCTGAGATAATAGTAACTCCAAGGTCGGGGAGCAAGTGGACACTTTTTCCCCACATGTTATATGCAAGATTTGAATACACCATATTTTTGTACTATTTTTGCATTTTTTTGTACCACCAAAATAAAATTTTGTACCACCTCCCTACCTGAGATAATAGTAACTCCAAGGTCGGGGAGCAAGTGGACACTTTTTCCCCACATGTTATATGCAAGATTTGAATACACCATATGTTTGTACTATTTTTGTACCTTTTTGTACCACCAAAATAAAATTTTGTACCACCTCCCTACCTGAGATAATAGTAACTCCAAGGTCGGGGAGCAAGTGGACACTCTCTCCCCGCATATGTCATATGCAATAAGTGAATACACCATATTTTTGTACTATTTTTGTACCTTTTTGTACCACCAAAAGAAAATTTTGTACTACCTCCCTAACTGAGATAATATCAACTCTAAGGTCGGGGAGCAAGTGGACACTTTTTCCCCACATGTTATATGCAAGATTTGAATACACCATATTTTTGTACTATTTTTGTACCTTTTTCTACCACCAAAATAAAATTTTGTACCACCTCCCTACCTGAGATAATAGTAACTCCAAGGTCCGGGAGCAAGTGGACACTTTTTCCCCACATGTTATATGCAAGATTTGAATACACCATATTTTTGTACTATTTTTGCATTTTTTTGTACCACCAAAATAAAATTTTGTACCACCTCCCTACCTGAGATAATAGTAACTCCAAGGTCGGGGAGCAAGTGGACACTTTTTCCCCACATGTTATATGCAAGATTTGAATACACCATATGTTTGTACTATTTTTGTACCTTTTTGTACCACCAAAATAAAATTTTGTACCACCTCCCTACCTGAGATAATAGTAACTCCAAGGTCGGGGAGCAAGTGGACGCTCTCTCCCCGCATATGTCATATGCAATAAGTGAATACACCATATTTTTGTACTATTTTTGTACCTTTTTGTACCACTAAAAGAAAATTTTGTACCACCTCCCTAAAGGAGATAATAGCAACTTAAAGGTCGGGGAGCAAGTGGACACTCTCTCCCCACTTATTTCATATGCAAGATTTGAATACATCATATGTCATCTGCATGATGTATTTTTTGAAAAATATCCATACAAGCCCAGTTTCAGCTAACTTAATACAAATTCAAGCCTATCATATTATCTCAGCAGGTCCTAAATTTCAGCTCATTACCCTTTTTTGTTCAGGTTTTATTGGGGTGTATTACTGTGTATTTGCAGTATGCAATATTTCCAAATATTACTAATAATTTAAATACTACTAATAATTCTAAAGATCTCCACTATGAAGGACATTGAAAAAAATATCAAATAGCTTATGGAAATCGATGTCCACTACTGCACAAGAATATTCAGTCAACACCAGGAATCAAACAATGGATCTTCTAATTGCCAGTCTACAGAATTATTGGTAGTATTAAACAGAATTCGAAATTGATAATGATGTTTGAAATTGGCAGTTTAACAAATGCGACTTACTGTATTATAATGCTAACCAGCATTTAAATGATAAATACCATTCAATTTTGTTGAATGAATGGTAGATATCATTGAGAAGTAAAGTGCCTAGTGAAATATATTTATTCTAAATGAAAGATTCTTTGAATAAATAATTACGTTGCAATATACAGAACTGTAAAAATCATTGTTTATTGTTCCACAAATAATGTAGAGAAATAATTATAATTATTCTAAGCGAAAATTACAATAATACCAGTCAAATGTGGACTTTATTCATTGAGTTAAATAAAAAGTATCTAGCATTAATTACCTAACATCATCATTACAATATAAATTCTCCTAAAATAATATTCTATGAAATATCTTTTCTAAGGCTAATCTTATGAAAATTCACAAGTTGAAAAAGAGCAGTCAGAAAATATCATTATTTCTTCTTATAAAATAGTTTTTTTAAAAATACTACCTATTCAATAACTTCTTCATTTTATCAAACAGAAACTGCCCATTTTTCATTCAAGCATTCATGCTATATTCATAATGTTGTCACACATCTTAGCATCTTTTTCCTCAAAAATGTCTTTAACAAATCGATTAATAAAATATAAGTCAACACACAATTGAAATATCTGACATGAAACAAGATTACAGGTTTGCAAATTTTAAAATCCAAATAACATGAAATAATAGTTTATTGGTTGAATGCAAGTGAGGGCAGACAAATGATCTTATTGACAATTACCTGGATCAAGTGTCTGTAAAAAAATCATTACAAAAATAGAGAACAGATTTAAAAATCCCTTTACATTTAAAAAGGAATCAGACAAATATAAAATATGTGTTTAATATAAGTTCTCATTCAATATTGTTTGTTAATTAATAAAATTATACTTGAATTTGATGTAGTCAGGGGCGCACCCAGACTTTTGGTTTGGGGGGGCTTACCTGTCCTACCAGGGAAAATTTTGTTAAGGGGGGGGGGGGGTAAATTGGGATTTTCAGACGACTTTTTGCAAGATTGTTGCCCGATAAAGTTTATTGAGGGGGCGGAGATTCATTACTTGACTTTTTAAAGAGTATTAGTATTAGAGTAGCTATGGGGAAACAAAATGTGTTCATCATGAGTATTTTTTGTACAGTGTTTCAGGAGTTCAAAATCATTCTGCCAGACTGCTTAAGCAACTTCTCATGAGGGTAAAAAACTTAGAATCAATGTAGGTCCGGAACGCTTTGTTACAGAAATAAAGAGGGCGATAGATTACAGCTATTCCAGCATCCATTCAGAAATGACCAAGGTCTTCATATAGATGGTGTGAATTAAATTGAATCAATGTAAAATTATCTGAAACATGCTACATCTACTATTATAAATTTTTATGTCTACACCATTCTGAGACTTTTGCGTTGTTATTTTACTGTCGGCCTAGTGGTTAACCAATTCAATTGCCAATGAACCAAAAACTTTGTTCAATTTCTCCTTCAAAACTTGCCAAATCATTTTTTGAAATGAGATATGAATGTACTCAATAGTCAAGAACGGTCCCAAAGTTTATAGAGTTTTATTGAATCAAAGCATACTGATTTTGCACATATGCTTTCCACTTGCTATTCTTCTGTCTTTTTATCAAATTTAAATTATGGTTTTGTAAGTTCTGGGTGCTTTATTCACAATTAATAGCCAAGCTCATACATTTCAATATTAAAAATGCCTTCTTTTGGCCTTTTTTGTGTATTTCACAGGATTACTCATGGTAGTTAATGTTTCATTTGAGTTTTCAGTTCATTTCTCATCAAATGTATTAAATTTTCCACCTAAATAAGCACTCTAGAAGCCTAGAGTTTTCGGAATGAGTACTAATTTATTGATCTCTTATTGAAAAAGATAGCTTCACTATTCTGCTATATTTATTTCTGTATTGAAGCGTTTTTGAAGGAATAAGCTTATGCAATCTTATTGAAATTTTTTCGCAAAAACCTGTAAACCGTTTTTAGGAAATTGTTAGCCGCGAGCCGTAACAGGTACCGTACCTGTTCAGTCACATAAGGCAAGCTGCCACCAAATGGATCAGCCACCAAATAAAAGGGTTCTTAGCTATAAAATCACTTGCCGATGATTCGGAAATCACCAAAAACTGTGGGCCCAAGCACAGGTCTCAGAATTATCTCGGCTCCACCTTCCGAAAGGAATTACATTATTACCGTTAAATGTATTACAGGTTTATGAGGTTCTAGAGACTAGAGGTCCTGTACTTATTGGTTAAATGAATGCCATATTGATATGAGTGAAACGAATTATTTTTATTATCTTTACCCAGCCACCTAGTCAAATTTAATTCTGCAAGGCTACAAAGTCTATTTCCACCTATGGTAGTCACTCATAGTATTCCTGTTAATAGTACAACGATATTGTTAATTGTCATCCGATTTAAACAAGTTTTAAATGTACAGCCTAGAGTCCATATTACACAGTCAATTCGCTTAAAAATTATCAACATTTTGATAAGGATTTCAGGACCTGAGGGCAAGGCTTGAGCCCCAAAACCCCCCATGTCAAGCCACTTGTTATGAACATTATTCTACTTGAAAAGTGTGAATAAATGACATGTACCAACACTAATCAGCCTGCAGCACATACTCTCTATATAGTAAATTTTCTTGAAAATTATTAACAATTTTTTAAGGAGCTCGGGTTCTTGGGGGGGGGGGCTTAAGCCCCCTAAGCCCCCCCCCTGGGTGCGCCACTGGATGTAGTGAAGCTATCCCATCTTTGGTCAAGCCATGTATGCTATGAAAACATGCTATGTGAACTATGCTATGAAAATTAAAAAGTATAAATTTCATGTATGATGTAGCCTATGGTATTGAAAGAAGTTGATCTATTATTAAATCAGATGACTTTCAATACCATAAGACATAAGATGAAGACGGAGAGAAAATCAGTTGAGAGATGATTGTGATAGAATTATTGTAACAGAATTGGAGTTCTTAGAATAAAAAGTGTTTCTGTGGGTATTCAAATTTGGTTTGTGTTATTATCAATTGAAGTTAAAACACAAACACAACAATTGAGGCAAAAAATAATTTGGATTTGAGATAACAAAGAACTAAAACAACTGAACATTTTTCCCTTCCCTCATACCAAGAATCTTCAAATAAGTGAACTTATTTTAAAATATTACAAACATCACAGTTTGATACGAATTAATAACAGGGGAAATAACAAAAAATTGACAAATTAACTCAACATTAACATGATGTTTATAATAATACCAAAAAATTTCGTGAATCATGTATATTTTCAATGAATTAAATTTTATTCACTTATTAATCAAATATAAAAGTCGAATATAAATGAACCACTCAACATTGGCCAAACTTTTCATGAATACATCAAAATCATTGACAGACAAAAATGCAATACTAATGATAATAAGAATCATATTAATTATATTAAACACAACTAAGATTTACAAAGGAAAGTTCAGATTGGGAACTAGATTCTTAAAATATTATTCAACTGCATAAAAATAGAAATTGTGATTTAATTAAGCTAGAATAGGACAATTATTATCATGTCTATTCATTTTCTGACATACATTTGATCCAGACATTTTTAGTGTCTGAATATTTCAATTGATTGTTATCTTAATTGATTAGGGGAGTCCTCCCAGAGGATAATTAGTGTAGGTACCATAGAGTACCTAGTTTATTCCAGATGGATTCTCAACTACAGTAAATTCTATTTTAATCATTACTTTATTTGTTCCAACTTTGGATAAAGTATCAAGTTCCCACTATGAACAGATATTTGGCTATTTCATTCCTGAAGAGGAATCACTTAATGTAATTTACAACTTACATTCCAACTAGGGTATCATTTATATTATATCTGTCAGAAATATGACATACACATAACTCAGGGTGTAAAAAGCAGGCTTCCTGAAAATCTTATTCAATGTGATGATATAAATTCTTACCTATATTATTGATTGAAGTTAAAACACAAACACAACAATTAAGGCAAAAAATAGTTTGGATTTGAGATAACAAAGCACTCCTCTTCTTTTTCTTCTCTTTTCTTTTAATGGTACAAAAAGGTACAAAAATAGTACAAAAATATGGTGTATTCAAATCTTGCATATAACATGTGGGGAAAGAGTGTCCACTTGCTCCCCGACCTTAGAGTTGATATTATCTCAGTTAGGGAGGTGGTACAAAATTTTCTTTTGGTGGTACAAAAAGGTATAAAAATAGTACAAAAATATGGTGTATTCAAATCTTGCAGATAACATTTGAGGAAAGAGTGTCCACTTGCTCCCCGATCTTAGAGTTGATATTATCTCAGTTAGGGCAGTGGTACAAAATTTTCTTTTGGTGGTACAAAAAGGTACAAAAATAGTACAAAAATATGGTGTATTCAAATCTTGCATATAACATGTGGGGAAAGAGTGTCCACTTGCTCCCCGACCTTAGAGTTGATATTATCTCAGTTAGGGAGGTGGTACAAAATTTTCTTTTGGTGGTACAAAAAGGTACAAAAATAGTACAAAAATATGGTGTATTCAAATCTTGCATATAACATTTGAGGAAAGAGTGTCCACTTGCTCCCCGACCTTAGAGTTGATATTATCTCAGTTAGGGCAGTGGTACAAAATTTTCTTTTGGTGGTACAAAAAGGTACAAAAATAGTACAAAAATATGGTGTATTCAAATCTTGCATATAACATGTGGGGAAAGAGTGTCCACTTGCTCCCCGACCTTAGAGTTGATATTATCTCAGTTAGGGAGGTGGTACAAAATTTTCTTTTGGTGGTACAAAAAGGTACAAAAATAGTACAAAAATATGGTGTATTCAAATCTTGCATATAACATTTGAGGAAAGAGTGTCCACTTGCTCCCCGACCTTAGAGTTGATATTATCTCAGTTAGGGCAGTGGTACAAAATTTTCTTTTGGTGGTACAAAAAGGTACAAAAATAGTACAAAAATATGGTGTATTCACTTATTGCATATGACATATGCGGGGAGAGAGTGTCCACTTGCTCCCCGACCTTGGAGTTACTATTATCTCATGTAGGGAGGTGGTACAAAATTTTCTTTTGGTGGTACAAAAAGGTACAAAAATAGTACAAAAATATGGTGTATTCACTTATTGCATATGACATATGCGGGGAGAGAGTGGCCACTTGCTCCCCGACCTTGGAGTTACTATTATCTCATGTAGGGAGGTGGTACAAAATTTTCTTTTGGTGGTACAAAAAGGTACAAAAATAGTACAAAAATATGATGCATTTCAATTTTAGTTTTTTTGATAGCGGGGAGCAAGTGGACATAGCTAAATTTAACAGCAAACGGAGACTAGCTGCAAGTTGTCTCCAGCCACGACTCTAGCCGAACCTAGCCGAGTCCAGCCGAATGACCACGTGATCAGTTCAGAACGGCTGCTTACCAGTTGCCCTACCCGTCAGTTGCCCGATCGGTCAACTGGTAGGGTCGGGCAACTGACGGTTAGGGCAACTGACAACCAATCGTTCAGAACAGTGACTTCGGCAAATTACGGCCGACTTCGTAATTCGTGAAGATTATCAGATCACAACAGTTGCGGCTGCCAAGGAAATTTTTTATCTGATTGTGAATAGTTGTATTGAAAGATTCAAATTCACTGGACACTTGTTAATTTCCAATTTATTTGATAGTGAGAATTATTTCAACTTCAAGGAACATTTTCCCGAACAAATACTCGATGACGTTCTCAAATCTTTTGGCCCATACTTTGATAAAAACAAATTCAAAACAGAATTGAAAATTCTTTATGAACAATATGATTTCAGAAATGTAAAAAGTTAATGACTTACTAAGTTGTTTAGTTGAAAATAATTTACAAGAATGTTTTGGAGAGGTGATTAAAGCATGCAATATTCTTGTTAATATTCCAATGACTATATCAGAAGCTGAACGATGTTTCTCTTCTCTCAAGAGGATTAAGACATTCCTCAGAAGTACGATGGAAGAAGATAGACTCACTGCCCTAACAATGTTATCAATAGAAATAGAACTATAGGGAAGTGATAGCCGCGAGCCGTAGCAGGTATCTGTTCAATCAGATAGATAAGCTGCGTTCTTGTAGGTCGTGTTTGTAACGGTGACCGATTAGATTGGCCAGCAAAAAAGACACTGTTCTCTGCTGAAAATCACTTCCCGGTGGTTCGGAACCCACCTAAAACTGTAGGTCCAACTCATAAATCACCATCATCCAACTCATTACCCACGCACAGGTCTCAAACCTATGTGGGCTTCATCCTCAAAAAAAAAAAAAAAAAAAAAACTGGTCAATGAGTTGGTAGACTTCAATGAGAGAGTTATTGAAATTTTTGCAGTGAAAAAAAAGAGATGACTTGAATTTGTATAATAAAGTTCTGTTAATATAGCAGGTTCTCTGCCATAATATTATTATTATTAGCCTATTTCTAAATTTCAAAGTCCTTTTTAAAATTCTAAGAACTCTTACAAAATTGAATTAGGAGTAGGCCTATATTTTTTTATAGCTTCTATAATCTTCATAGTTTTTATTTATGCCTATTATAAAATTGTGATACGAAGAGAGTGCTTGTGAATTAGATTTCTTAATGAAAACAGTTAATACTTTATAGCTGGTAGCCTATATTGTATACTGTAATGATGGTGGTTGTGGTGATGGAAAGTCTACTAATGAACATCGAAAAATATCATCATGCATGGAGCTGGTGGAGCATCTCGATTGCAGACATTAAAAATATCATTCTTGGATTTCTTGTTCCATGACGATCTGCGTTGTTAATATTAACATTTTGTTGTAAGTTTAATGGCTTGCTGTCAATTTTAAATTGTGAATATATAATAAATTTACTCACACTTGGTCGAATGTTTTCGAGTTATTGAATCTCATCTTCAAGGCATCCTAGATCGGCGATTTTCATTGATTAGAAAAAATTGTGGTTTTTGTATAATGTGGTCAAAAAGTTTGTGTGATTTACAATTTAATTGTTCATTAAGGATGTTTTGTTTATTGTGTGTGGTGAGTTTGTGAATTTCATATTGTTCCAAGGTCTTGAGTTCGTGCCTACATTGCCGATCTACGATGCCTTGAAGATGAGATTCAATAACTCAAAAACGTTCGGCCAAGTATGAGTGCATTAATTATATTTTCACAATTTAAAACTGACTGCAAGTCGTTAAATTTACAACAAAAAGTTAATATGAAATATCAATTTCCAGAATTGGCAAGTACTCGAGTATACAACACTATTCAAACCAAAATAATCTGTGGCGAAATATTATAGCTTTTGATACATGACAAAAATACCTAAGAAAACCCCTTTACAGTTATTAAGTGAAGGCATTTCATTTGGTAGTCTCCCAAGAAGTTGAACCCCCAAGGAGAGAGTTCACGAGCCGCCACTGCAACAGAGGCGTGAAACTTGTAACAATGAACAAAACTTTTGCTGCAATACAACAATATTATGCCTCCGACGTCATAATACAACAGCGAAAATTGAAATTTGAGTCCTCCCTGTCGATTCTATGTTGTAAGCTGTACCCCAATACATTAATAACACATTTTAAACTCTCAATTCAAACTCAGAAGCGACCATATATTTTGATTCAGCAACGTAAAATATATGATGTTGAAGATCCATCTTGTTTCCACTAATATGTAATATAAACTTTAAAAAACCACTTTTAAATGGAAATTAACTCAAATTAACCTTCAATGAGTTAATTTCCATTTAAAAATGGTTTTTTTAAGTTTATAGTAAAATATATATCTCGCATTATATTATGTATATTTTTTATATTGTCATTTATTTTACAAACGTGATTTTAGTGATTGTTTACTCAAAATCATGATTAAACCAGCTCGCGAGCCGCACTTGGCCCATGGGCCTTAGTTTACCCATCACTGGTCTAGTTCCACCCTCAATAAGTTATTCAAAACACTTTCTGGTAATGCATTCCAATTTTCAGCCGTGTTGAAATATTTTATTATCTCAACCAAAATTTCCGCTAATATATTCCTCTGAAATATTACATGCACAACATTAGGCTACTGTCTGTGTTGCATTAGTTTTCTCCTCTTCCTTACTATTTAAATTTTGAGTGACTAATTCTCAGCTATGTTTGTCCTCTTGGAAAAATTTAATGCTTATTGATTGCTGTGCATAATTTTTACTGATTTGTTGAAAATGTATGACACCTTTAGCAAGATTTTCAACCTTAAAAAGTCACAGAACACTTGTTTTGAGTGATATATTTTTTAAATTTTCCCGGACCCCCACCGAGTGCCCTCCATACATCTCAAATCCGCCAAATTGATTGGGCCATTTGCCCTCCTCCAAAAACGGCTTCTAGATCGGCACCTTTTATGCAGGATGATTGTACAAATATGACTTGTAAAAATGACCTCATGACTTGTACAAATATGGAAACAAATTGCACAATGGAGAATATCATTTTGGCGAATGACAAAGATCTAAGACAATAAACTGTCGCTATGTAGACGATTTATCATCAGCTTGTTGTGAGGAAGAGGAAATTACAGGAGACCCATGTTTGTTCAATTTCCTTGTACTGGTCTGCACGAACGTGATTGTGCTACCTCTAGTCCTCTAGTGGGTTTGAGCAAATAGGAAGGGTGATGCTCTCACTCTCACTCTCATCGTCTTTTCCATATAAGAACAAAGACAAGATTTATCACAACGACAATGGTTCTTTAGCTTTCAAGGAAAACAATATTAGCATGAGAACACATCTATTACAGTCATCAGTGGTGAACCCAGAAGATTTGGGGGGGGGGGGGACTATGAAAATATTTTGGGAAATGGATACCCCTAAAAGACACAAGCACAGCGCTTTTTTAGTATTTTTTAGAAATTTCGGGGTGGATACCCTTGATCACCCCTCATTTCGCGCCTGATTATAGTATAGCCGTTCATATTCGAGTTATTACAGCTAATAAAAACAAAATCACAAATGAAAATCTACCTTGAGAAGTAAAGATTCATAGAATAAAAAATCAGAATTAACTGAGTCGTAACTATTTGAGGGTGGGGGGGAGATCAGCGAGATAGATTCCCCAAGAGACCCCGAGACAAACGAAGTTTTAGAATCCCAACAAGCCTTGAGATGATTTTTGACAAATTAGTAGAAAAATGTCTAAAATCGCTAAAAATGTGATTTTAGGGGGACAATTTTTGCAAAATATTTCCAGGGAGTACTCTCAAACCCTCTTTTTACAAGATCACAATCCTGAAAGTTGGGGGATCAAAAAAACCAGAGAGTTTTTGTAAAATGTTTGAAAGCGTTTCTTAGCACGCGTCTAGTAACTAAACTGTTATATTACTGTATACTAACTGTATATTATATTAAGTTTCGGTGGGCTTGGGATACGGTAATGATACAGTTATGTTAGCTCAGTGAGGAAAGCAATCACAATTAACTACCTCACTCCTCGTTTGTGTAGTACGCTTTGGAAAAACATAACGTTGAGATCCGAAGAGTCACCTAAAGTCGAAATCGGCTATGGCGGTACTATACATACATATGTATTATATGATTAATTATTTCATAGACCCTTGCAGGGCAATTCAAAGGATCCTTGCTCGGGTGAAGATTTTTCCTTGGGCCGGTCCTATGTATGATACCCCAATCAGGAAAAGTGGGGATTGAATAGCAGAGAGAAAATAGTTTTGAGTAGGCCTGTTTTAATTTCTTTTACTGATACAAGTCATGTTATGCCTCATGTAAGTTAATATTGTATTTCGCTTATTTACTTAAAATTGTTATTTGCATGTCAGACGAAAAGTGAAAAAAGTTCAATGATGTTGCAAGGGTGGCCCCAGGCCTAATACCCAACTTTATGAACTTTTGGTATGCTTCCGCTTCCGGCTATCGCGAGTGATTGAGCATATCATTGTTAAAGTTGAATTTTTTACAAGTAGTTTTGTTGGTGAAAAATATTTTTTCACTGACTACTAACCAAGTGAATCCACATTAATCTAAAAAAAAGCTTTTCCATAGCCATTTTTGCGTATTTTGTAAAAATTTTCGGTAGTTTCAGAAAAGATTAATTTTTTTAACCCCAATTTTTCGTTGTAATCTTCAACTCCTTTTACATAAAACGGAAAAACCAATTCATTTTACCTCATATACGGTAACATAAATGAAGGCTCTAGAGATTTCTAATGAGTAAATTAATAGAGATAGCTTCCAGCTTCAGCCACTGTTATTCTTGTAATGAAGCGTTCCCGGACCTATTTTTATAGCCTAGCCTATGCAGTTTGTTTTTAATTACGGTATTTATTTTGGTTGGAGGAATAGGCCTACGCTTGACAAATTTGGTGATCATCGTAGATCAGTATAGGCTAGGTATTCTAACTGTACTCTAATAAACTCATTTACAGAAAAAGTGGAGAATTTTCATAAAAAAGTTATCAAACAGGAATGCATTTACCGTATTATTAATTTCTTAAAATCGGTATTACTAAAAATCAAGATTTTCAACACGAAGGGCAGGAGCCTACATAATACCTGAGCAAAGGATATCTTTCTTTCCTGAACAGCACAATGCAGACGACACGTAATGTGGTCCCATGGTGTAATGGTTAGCACTCTGGACTCTGAATCCAGCGATCCGAGTTCAAATCTCGGTGGGACCTGATCTTTTTTGTCAGCTAAATTTCAATTAAAATTACTTAATTTTTTTGCATTACTATCAACAGACAATAACAAACATACAGTGTGTCAGGAGGAATCTGCAATACTGCACAAGCAGATTCCTCTCATAAAAATAATGGAAAAAGTTCATATAAACATGGGCCCGGAAATGCTTTATTTTTTTGCGAGTTACGGCTGGTGAAAGATTTCACCTGGAATTCGTCAGCTCCTCCTGTGAAATTAAGTTATAATGACATTTTTAGGGCGATAAATAAGGTTGGTAATTGAACAGGTTTTATGTAAAATGAGCTGAAAAATCTAATAAAAATTGTCCCCGAACCAATAGTTAGGATAAAACTGGAGTATAGCACTGAAGGTTCCGTTAAGGTCGAAAAATATTTTTTTTTGCTTTTAGACATCAATAACTCCGTTAAATTGCCTATAAACAATAGAAAATGTTCAATACAATTTGTAGTGAATTTAATTCTGAACTATTACTACTCTTTAGCAAGGCTTGATTTTCATCATGTTTAGTTTTGCATGTTTCTTAATAACATTGATTTTAAAAGAAAACTATTCCGTCGTTGTTGCCTTTATTTGCATTATTTTTTCAGGAAACATCTTGGAACAATGAACAATTACTGCAATAGGCATTTGACAATCAGGCCTACATTGCCATAATGCTGAAGTAAAAATTGAAGTTTGAGCCCTTCTCCCTATGGATTCTCCCTATGTAAGCGATAGCAAAACTAATTGGAAAGTGGAAACTTTCAACGCACTCAGTGGAAACTCATAATTATTGTACTTGGAAGCGATAAAAGCAATGAATAAGTAGTAACGTAACCGTTGACCTAATTTAGCATTATATTATAATTATTCATTTCAGTGTATTAATTAAAATCATGTCGCGGGCCGGATTAAACTAGCTCGCGGGTCGTACGTGGCCCACGGGCCGCAGTCTGCCCATCACTGACCTATACTTTCTATTACTTCAAGAACCATTTTGGCATTTGTTTTATAGGCTTACTTGGGCCATGGCTGAAGTTATTTTTCTTTATTGTAATGCATGTATAAATCTAATACATTTTGCAAAGCAAATGTGCAGAGAACCAAGACTAATAGTAAACATATAATAATTCATTAGAATTTATATAATAATATGAAATATTAAGAATAATATTACATAATTGAATGGCATTATTACAG
Organism: Conomelus anceps; assembly: GCA_948455865.1. NCBI lineage: Eukaryota > Metazoa > Arthropoda > Insecta > Hemiptera > Delphacidae > Conomelus > Conomelus anceps. Next base: position 61,001,043 of record OX418217.1, on the reverse strand, counting down.
TAACTTAATAAATAATCAATAAGATCATTTTTTAATTAGTATATTAGTTAATAATATCATCCAATTATGTAGACTAATATTTTTCTTCATATTTTATGTTATTATATAAATTCTAATATTCCTATTATTAATAATTATTAATTCCTATAATAATATAAATAATTAGCCCGGCAGCCGCAGTTGAGTAACCAGTTAGGGCGCTTATTTCGATTTTATGAGATACTTTATTAAATTATGTAACTGGTCACGTTCAGGTGAGGTTTCCTGTCAGCTGTGAAATAAGTAGCTTCTAATATTAAATTATTATTGAATTCCTCCTTAGCCTTACCCACTATCAAGCCCACGTACAAGAAAAATCAATACCAATTACCATTATATACAAAGAGGATAAATACAGTAACATAATTTTATTGGCAACAAAAGTAAAAGAATTCCAGCTTGCGACCATTTTTGAAAATCGACTGCAATAAAAGAGGATACTGTACACCTACTATCTAATAAATCTCCAAGTAATAGCTTTCTTAACTGTGGAAGCTGGATTATGACAAATTTAAACACAAGTTTACAACAAGGTCGAAATGAAGCATTGTAAAAAAATGTACAATAAAACTTACTATTTTACCCTCATACAATTTTTGGCAGTTGGAAAACTTGTCATTTTGTCTTTGGTAGGCCAATATTATATCTTTGTATTTTCTGGCAAGTTGAAATTCATTGAAACACACCTTATCAAGTCATAAGACAAAAGCTAGAATGTATACTTAATGGAAGATGCAAGAATAAGTAAAAGTATTCAACCAATGATCAGTGATCAAAATGCAATACATTACACATTTTTCCAACTTTGGGTCAATGTCACCCAGTCACTTTACCGTACCGTACCGTACTCAATATTCCCAGATCACAAATTTGAATAATAATATTGTTACGGGTTCTATGTCTAAAATAACGCTGGCAACACTTAAATTTTTCACTCGCACTTTATTAACACAAATAATTCACAACTCACACTGTTCAGTAATTTCTTACACAAAAATAAGCAATCGGAAACAGATAAACTATATTGTTCAACTGATAATGAGTTTTCAATAAACTGAACAAATATCAATCACTAAATGTCAAAAGGCCAATCTAATATTAAGTAATAACTGTACAATAAACTGTCCAATAATATTTTAAAAGAATCGTCGAGGAAGAACAATTAACTTACGTAGCACAAGTAATAGGTAAGAGAATTATCACTACAGACAATAAAAGTTCCTTAGATGGTTTGTAAAAGCGCCAACGGGATACTGTCTGTATTAACAATAACTGTCACTACTGCCACTTATCAATGTAGAACAATAACTGAACTACGGTACTTAACTGTCACACTTGTTTATCATGATGAATTTCAAAGACTAAACTGAGTCTTTTACAAGAGTCCACCTCTATTTATATAAAATTTCATAATTGAGATATCACTCGAATTTTCTGTCAACTTCTAAATAAATAAATAAAGGAAACTAGCACCTTCCACAATATTCGATAACATTCCATTAATGTCTAATCAAACAACGAGAACATTCTACAAATTACTAAGTAAACACTATAAAAGTGTCAAAAGCAGTGTAATTAATTGCTTAAAAGTAAATATTTACATAGCAGATAACACCGAGAACCACTGTCCTTCTTTCTCTCTATTAACTCCAATTCAGACTTGCTACACTACCCCCACCTTAAGAGATTGTTCTGTCCCAGAACAAAAGCACTTATGTTAGTTTGGATTTGCTCTGGTTACTGGCTGGCTCATCATTGGTCTTCCAAGGGTTGTAGATGCAGATGGTAATCTTGACACCAGTGGATTTGAACACCTCCTCCAGCATTGGCTTCACAATTTTCCAATCCAGGCCATCATATCTGCTTCCAAGCCGTGGTATGCCAAGTTTCCTTACTCCAAGTTGTTGCATTCTGTCTCTCAGCTGAACCAAGCAAGTCCACAACATGTCATAGGATGCCTTCATCTCTGGCTGTCCCTTAGTCACCAGGTAGAAGAGATGTTGACCATGCCGCTGCAGATGAAGAACATTTTTTCCTTGGTCCTTGTTGTTCCAGGTCTACAAGACCACCAAACTTCTTCCTGAAGACTGTAGCAATGCCTCGAGATTCCACTAAGTTGCTGGTGACACAATGCGCCAGTGCATACTCCTTGGGCAGGGTGAACAGATCCCTTTCACTTGTCTGGATCACTTTCCGAACTGTCGTTGAACTGCGATCATCTGTAGACTTCTCTGGGTACAGAGTATGCTGAACCTGAGCTGCTTGTTCTTCCCTTGCCTTCTTACTGCTACCTTGGTCTGCTGTGATGATGTGCTTCTCCTTATTCTTCCTGTTCCTGCTTGCTTCCTTAGCACTGTTGACATTTCCTTGCCAGGTTGGTTGCCCTTGTGTTGATTGCTTCTGGGACCTCACATGTTTCTGGCCAGGATCTTCCTTCTGTTTCTTCCCAAACTGGCTCCTCCCATTCAACCCAGAGATCACTGTAGTCCTCCTCAGCAAACCCTCCTGGGACTTCTCTGCATTGGACTCCATTGAGAAACTGTCCACATTCCTGTCACTGTTTCCAGATTGATAGATGGTTTTATCTATACTCTTCCTCCTGGTCTGCCTTTTCTTCTCACAAGTACAGCATTGAAACTCCTTCTTGGCCACTCCCAACTGTTCCAGAACTAATTCCACAACCTTCTGAATGGTGCTTGCTTCAATAGTCTCAGCTTCCATAGCCCTCACTGCAGTCTCCTGGCACTGACTGCAAAACAGCTTCAAACTCCAATGCTTGGGCAAGAGCATCTCTCAGTGTCTTTAGTCTGGCTAATTTGACTGAAAGCTGGGTCTGTGTTGTCCTCAATCCACTAAGGAACCTTTCTACTGCTATACTTTCATATATGCTGTCATCAACAGAAGGATTTATGCATTCCTCATAAGTTTAGCAATAGCAGCCTCAAACTCCTGCAGTGATTCATTTTGTCCTTGAACTCTTGTGTTGAGTTGGAATCGATATAACTGCTCCAAGTGCTTGTTGCCAAACCACATCTCCAAACATTTCCACAGCTCACTGAAGTTCCACTTTGCAGCTGAAGGAATTGAATGAAGAATCGCTAGCGCCTCCCCTCTTAGATTCATCACCAAAACATAAGCCTTTGTTGTGGACGACCAGCCATGGAACTTGGCTGCTGTCTCAAACAGTGTTTGATAGTCCTATAAAGGTGTTTTTCCATCATAGGTAGGCAGTCCAGTGTGCTGAGGTATAACTACTGACTGTTTCTGGAGATCTTCCTTCTTAGCATCCATCATTGACTTTTCTGAGATGACTATTTCAGGAAAATTTGAAGTTTTACTTACTTCTTGGTTGCTGCTTGAAGTTCCAGCACCACACTCCAGCTGCTTAAGCCGATTTTCTATTGCTTTAAAATCCTCCTTCATAGTTCCCAAGTCTTCCTGGAGTCGATCTTCCATTGTTTTCAAGTCTTCCTTCACTATAGTGACTTCTTGATTCATAGAATCAGCAAGATTTTTCACCTTTTTTTCCATGGCTTCTTGTAATTCATTTTTCATAGATGACATATTTTTCTGAAGCTCACCTTTCATATCCTGAAGCTCACCTTTCATAGATGAAATATTTTCTTGCATATCCTGAATATTTCCTTGTAGTTTGCCTTCCATGGATGTGAAGTTCTCCTGTAGTTTACCCTCCATGGATGTCATATTTTCTTGCAGCTCGTCCTTCATTGATGTGAATGATGAAATCAGTTTCGTATCTGAAGTCTCGAAGAAGTAGGTAGCTGGGTCTTCTCCTTCCGCCAATGGGCGTTTTCACACACACCGACACGGCGCCGGCACCGGGCGCCGATATCATCACAACATCGTTGAAGCATTTCACACTTACCGACATGGCATCTGGCTGTCGGTGAAGAACTAACCTTATTTTGCAGTGGGCGGCACAGTTCAAAACAGTACAATGGCTGATTACAACAGGAGGTTGTATTTGTTATATTTATTATATCTGCGACATAAAAGGCGCAGTCATAATAGACAACTTTGGATTGACCCAATAATAAAAGTTTGCTATTTGGATGGCTTGTATTACACCTTATTTGATAAGCTAGTGACAAACCCAACAAAATTTTTTAGTTTTTTTCGTATGAGTACTGTTAGGAAACTTTCGACTATATATTAGTGAATATAAGTGATGAAATCAAAAAACAAGACACTCGGATGAGATTGGCTTCTGTCTCTAAAGATTTTGTTCTTATTTTCTTCTATAGTTTTGTCCCATAAACAGGGCTCGGATTCGACTAATTCAATTAGGGTGACAACATCATACCTATCAGCCATCGTACTGTACCAGACGTTTTTTTTCAGTACCTAACCTCAAACTGTTGACAAAATGGCCAAATTCTGTTCAAAACTATGGACGACACACAAGTGTCGGCGCCGGCACTGGTGGGAGCGATGCTGCCAACGACATGCCGGCGCCGGCAGCCGGCTGCCGGTGCCATGTTGGTGAATGTGAAAGCTGTTCCATTTGGCAGCATTGTATCTTAACCCCCACGACACCGGGACGACATCTTGCCGGTGTCGTGCCGGCGCCGTGTCGGTGTGTGTGAAAACGGCCATTAACGCATCACGAAGACGGTCTTGTAAAGTAGACTTCTTCCCAGATGTTTCTAGATCCCGGTCCTCTAATTCACGTTTGAGATCGGCCACTTTTAAATCACACAATGTAATTTTGCCAGCCATTTTTAATAGAACACAAAAGATCCCACTTCTGACACCAATTGTTATGGGTTCTATGTCTAAAATAACGCTGGAAACACTTAAATTTATCACTTTCACTTTATTAACACAAATAATTCACAACTCACACTGTTCAGTAATTTCTTACACAAAAATAAGCAATCGGAAACAGATAAACTATATTGTTCAACTGATAATGAGTTTTCAATAAACTGAACAAATATCAATCACTAAATGTCAAAAGGCCAATCTAATATTAAGTAATAACTGTACAATAAACTGTCCAATAATATTTTAAAAGAATCGTCGAGGAAGAACAATTAACTTACGTAGCACAAGTAATAGGTAAGACAATTATCACTACAGACAATAAAAGTTCCTTAGATGGTTTGTAAAAGCGCCAACGGGATACTGTCTGTATTAACAATAACTGTCACTACTGCCACTTATCAATGTAGAACAATAACTGAACTACGGTACTTAACTGTCACACTTGTTTATCATGATGAATTTCAAAGACTAAACTGAGTCTTTTACAAGAGTCCACCTCTATTTATATAAAATTTCATAATTGAGATATCACTCGAATTTTCTGTCAACTTCTAAATAAATAAATAAAGGAAACTAGCACCTTCCACAATATTCGATAACATTCCATTAATGTCTAATCAAACAACGAGAAGATTCTACAAATTACCAAGTAAACACTATAAAAGTGTCAAAAGCAGTGTAATTAATTGCTTAAAAGTAAATATTTACATAGCAGATAACACCGAGAACCACTGTCCTTCTTTCTCTCTATTAACTCCAATTCAGACTCGCTACAATATAATATTTTTATTATTGTTATTGTATTGAGAAAGGTTTTATTGATTATGTTATAATGTCAATTTAATATGAATGAGGAAAACGGGATATTTCCCAAGTAGAAAAGACCTTTGATTCAGTGGCGTACCGAGGTTTCAAGCGCCCTGGAGCGGAAGGGTCTTTCGATGCCCCCCCCCCCAAAAAAAAAGTCGACACTCAACCACCCGATTGGGCTGATATTAATATAGTGGTCATTTAATGAATCAGCGGCTTTTTCCCGCCTCTTACTACACCTTTTTTTTTTTTTTTTTTTATCGTGTGACCTGGCTGGCTCAGGTCTGGTGTCAGAGTTATCAGGTCGCACCTGAATAAGTTCAGGGCCTCTGACGTGACTTAACGACTGTTAGTAAGATAACGACAAAAAAAAAAAAAATAAAAATAAAAAAAAAAAAAAAAAAAAAAAACTACACCTCATTTGTCAGAGATGCGAATCTCCAATGAATGATTTTTTGCCAGGCCAGATTCTGCTTTTATCAATTTCCAAACAGCTTGTTTTGGATTTTTTCTCTTTTCTATAAATTCATTTGCAGTTATTTTTTTATCATTTTGTCGTTCTTACAAAAATTTTCTTATATTTTGGAAATAGGATTCAAAAGTGGTGTATTTCAGTCCTGTTCTTGTTAATATAAAAACCAGTAAACTTCTTGTGGATTTATTTTTCCAGAATAAGTACAAAGTCTTCATTCAATTACTTGAAATTGTTATACCTTTATTTGTCACCCAATTTAAATTGTTTTGGCTTGGTACTTTCGACTATTTGCTTCTTTTGACTCGACCGTTTTGCATTCTGTCTGTTTGTAACGCATTTACGGCTGAACGCGTGAACCGATTTCTTTTAAATTTGACATGAATGTTCCCTTTAGTAATGCACAGCAATGTATACATACGATTTTTTTTAAATTGTGTTGCATTTCACTCTTTTGGCCTTCATTATATTAATACATTTTTTGTAAGTAAAAAGCAATTTTCTCTAAAGAACGGGGCGCCCCTCACAGCCTTGCGCCCTGGAGCGACTGCTCCACTCGCTCCATTATCGGTACGCCACTGCTTTGATTCAAAATCCCAAACCAAAAGTGGATTCAATGTTAATTTCTGTCTACATTGTATTCTGTACTTATATACAGCAGTTACTTATACCTTATATAATTTAGGCTACTCTAGTTAGGAATCTTTTTCTTCAACAAAGTGTAGCAACGGCGACCACATTATGTAACCACTTGAATATGTAATCATTTGTGCCATATATCTAAAGGGCTGCGTAGCTCAGGTAAAATGAAATGAATTTTTATCTCACAACAAAATATAATATTATTTTATTAAATTGACTTCAATACAAGTTATGAATAAGGGGATTGGCAACTCGCTTAGCATAATACATAATATAAACTTGAAAAAAACACTTTTAAATGGAAATTAACTCACGTTATGGCGTGACGGCCGTTTCGCTCTGTTGTCTAGAGCATCGTCAGACGACCCACAGTACACTCTTAATTTCCATTTAAAAGTGTTTTTTTCAAGTTTATATTACATATTAGTGGAAACAAGATGGATCTTCAACATCATAATACATAAGATAATAATAATTGAAAAAAATACTCTAAACTCTAAACTCTTGATCACAACTTTGAATTTCTCATATAGAAATAAATTCTCATCGTATGGGTTGAGAAAAAAAAGGACTAAGGTTTATGGAAATTCTGGAATTTAGAGGTTTAATGCCATGCATAAGCTCAGCTGCTCCTTTCCACATGGATGTGCTTGTCGATGTGTGTAATCAACTGCTGCTGCCATCGAGATCATCCGCTGTTTTTAATGTCGTTGATGGCTAGAAGTAGTAGATTTTTCGGGGTATTATTCTCCTCCAAATTCTGGTGCATAGTTTGAATGAATCTTCTTGCAGACAGTGCACGCTGATAGGGTCATTTTGCATTTGACCGGGTTCGACGGCTGCTTGAAGAGATGAATGAATCTCCTATTCAGTGATTCCATAACCACTGGAGCTGGAGCAAGCAGTGGGACTAATCACTGCAACTGGACCAGATCGTCAATTTGGAGCTGATGTTGTATCGTAGAACGTAGAAAATTGTTCCAATTAAGGGGGGTTTTTTTTGGGGGGGGGGGAGATTCTTGAAGACGCTGTTCTCCACATTTTTAAGATTATTTGCAATCGCCGTTGTTCTGGATCACAAAATATATTTTTGAAGAATTTTCCTTGACTTATTGAGAGCTCATATAATATGCACAGCTTGGGATTAAGGAAAGAAATTCATGGAAGGGAAACCCATAGTACAAATAAATGATTAAAATAATATGAAAATTAACGACATTCAATAATAAATACGATTTTAAATGTCTGGATGGCTGTGCTACAAATAAAATAATTCAAATTAAAACTTTTCACAAATTTTGAAAAAAAATTTCTTCTAATTTATCCCAATCAATTTACCAATATACGCAATAACATTGTGAATTATATTTACTTTATTTATAAAAATTATAATCATTCCGTTTTTAAGTAATAACATTTCAAGAACCTAAAACGCATAATCTAACATACTCAATTATATGCTACAATGCAAAAATCTATAAATAGATGAAGCTTTTTTTACAATTACTTCTTTTCGTAGGCAGTTGACCTTCTAATTACTAAAGATGTAATATGAATAAAAAGTTTATTATCATCTATACAAAATTATATTATTCAAATATACAACAAACTTGCATTTTCAAATTAAGCCTCTACGCTTATTATTATACAATATAAATAATCTTCGAATCTAGTATTGTACAGCAGTGGGCATCTTAAGATTTGCATGAAATTATTAGCACTTCCAAAACTTATCATTACCTTATTGCGTTTGTATTTCCTAACTACCTATACTTTACGGATTGTGGGTGGCCACCCCTTAAACCTAGGCAATTCAATAAACTATCATATAAATCATATTCAATGTATATATTTTCATATTCAATAATTCAAGTTTAACATATTTATTTATAATAGATACTCAATAATATTTTTTTTTTAATAACTTTCTTAATCATCTCCATTCACCACTTTAATGGCTTTTTTTTCATCAAATATACATAATATCAACTGTGGCTGAACCGCCTTATAACTTTAAGTTCATAATTCTTCTCAATTGAGATATTTTTTTTGTATCAACTCATAAAATAATTAACAATTCTCTATTATTCGAATTTTTCAACAATATTCAATGATTAAAATATTCCTGGATTTCTTGTTCCATGACGAACTGCGTTGTTAATATTAACTTTTCAAGTGAATTAAACGACTTGCAGTCAAATTTTATTTAAAATAAGTAGTATTTCACTTACTTTGTAGGCCGAACGTTTTCGGGTTGTTGAAACCCATCCAGGATTTCAACAACCCGAAAACGTTCGGCCTACAAAGTAAGTGAAATACTACTTATTTTAAATAAAATTTGACTGCAAGTCGTTTAATTCACATGAAAAGTTAATATTAAAATATTCTTCAGATATTTTTACCAACGTATCCGATTATCATGTTGTGTAGACGTTATTCCAGTTCCTCACTGACAGTGATGTAAGTAGTATATACTACCTACATGAATAAATTTATAGCTTAATTTCCAGTAATCATCTCATCTCATCTTTCTCATCTCTCATATCTCATCAAAATTTCTTCTAATAGTTCATACTCATTTTATAGAATAATTTCTATGTAGGATCTTTGTAGCCTATCATTGCAATAGTAATAATAATTCCTAATCCTTTTCTCTTGAATCATTTCTCAATCTATCATTAAAATACCTAGTTCTTCTGAAAATAAAATTGTATTAGATAAATAATCAAATGCGCATCAAATAAATAAAACAGAACAATTCAAAACATATCAGCTTCCATCTTCCTGCATCAACTGTAAACAAACAAATCATAACAAGGCTTTTTTCTATTAGCAACAAACTGTATAATTCATACCTGTTCTATATTTATAAATTTTTTCTTCCTGTGTTTATATAATATTATTAAAATTATCAATGTCATGGAAATTTGCCGAAGTAGGTACTGAACTAATGACATGATAGCTGGACTATGCAAGGTCGCCATACCTTGATATCTTACTAACTGAAATAGTCCTACATGGATTCAATCCAATAAAAACTCAAAAATTATCCTTTCAACAAATAAAAAAAAGTCAACTTTCAATAAAAATATCAATAACAACTGCAATATTTGAATATTTATATGTCAGTTCTCTATTTTGAGGAATATCTATCTTCATGAATAGTTTTCCACAGTTCCATGTTTAATACTGGGACAGATTTACCTTTACATTAAATAAATTAATATTTTGAACTAGAAATAAGTGAATGGACTTTGAAAATCATCTAAATTATCTAAATTATCATAACATTCATTAACACTTTATCTCCAACATTTAATTCAATTTTTTTTTCTTGAAACATCTTCATTATTTAAAATCTCAACACCTACTTTTGCGTGGACTTTATTGAATTAGACCTCTCAATTTTACCTATGGTCGCATTTTGTAATAAATTCAAACTGTCAACTGGCAATGTTGAATTTTTAGAACCTGATTCAACTGCTGAACTAGCTTTTCTCTCCAATAACCCTCTATTACTTTCTGGCCTATATTTAGCTTCTGCTTTGTTCTCAATTTTCAAACTACTATCGTTGCATAATTTGGTTGTCATGCTTACTACATTGTCGTTTGATTGCAAAATGTTTTCATTTAACTCATCTTGTTTATGCATTATTGTATTTACATTTAAAACCATTCCGTCATATCTATTAGCATCATTGATTCCAAATTTCTGACTAGCACATTGACCTCCGTGTAAACCTGTGATTTCATCGATTTCGTTTTCTACACAATCATTTTCAGATCTGTCATTATTCTCATTCCCTTCAATATGTTCAGTTTCACTATATAAATTTTCTGGAAACGTTTTCCCATTATAATAGCATTTCCTAGTTTCATGCCCTATTTTATCACAAATCGTACACTTTTTTATATATCTACATTTATTATATCTTGATTTGTAAAAACAATTACGGGTGAAATGGTTAGTTCTTCCACAAATTTTACAAAACATTCTACTCTTTTGCCTGACACTCTTATTGTAATTATTTTCATAATGCGGATTCATATTCTTATCACATAAATCATTGTTACTAATTTTATCACTAAATTTTCCTTCATTCAACCCAAAATAATTCTGATTCCTCCACAAATAATCAATTTTTCTACTCAATTCCAATAACGTTTCCAAATTTACATCCTTTCTCGCAGGGTTAAGAAAATCATTCTGATTATTTATCAAGTACTGTGAGAATTCATATTTCTGCAAATTATCTATTACTTCTTCAATTGATTCATTCTTCAGCATAACAAGCTTTTCTAAAATATGGGGTGATAATCCTTTTAAAATATATTTTATCTTCCTAGACTCTTTCATTTTAAAATCTACCTTATTACATAAGAATAAAAATTTTACCACATAACTTCTGAAATTCTCACCAGACTCCATTCTACATCTATTCAACTCCTTCTCAAATCTTTCTACATGATATGAGGGTCGGAAAAATTTTAATACATTTTTTTTAATAATCTCAAACTTTAATTCATTTCCTGCTCTCAATTGCTCACTAATCAGTTCAAAATATTTCCTAGCTACTCCTTCAAGGTAGAAGTACAAATAAGTTAATTGATCTTTTTCATCCCAACCATTAGCTAAGGAAACACGTTCAAAATAATCAAAGAAATATTCGATATCCTCTTCTTTTTTATTCGAAAATGTCCAAGGAGTGAGTAAAGGCTTCAATTTATTCGACATTTTCAATACCAGATAGTGTCTTATAATGCTTCTTTTAGTAATATTTACTATTTTTCTTCACAAAAACTTTATACTTTTTTCTCTTATTCCTGTTCTTCTCCAATATTAGTTTTTTTTTTAATGGATGCTTACATAATGCAACTTTTTTATATTTGAACCCCAATCAACAACTATCTTGCTCTGTACTCGGAAAAGTCCAACGGTTGATGTCAGATAATATACACCGACTGAGCCTCCACCAAATATGTAGCAACGGCGACCACATTATGTAACCACTTGAATATGTATAATCATCTGTGCCATGTATCTAAAGGGCTGCGTAGCTCAGGTAAAATGAAATGAATTTTTATCTCACAACAAAATATAATGTTATTTTATTAAATTGACTTCAATACAAGTTATGAATAAGGGGATTGGCAACTCGCTTAGCATATCTAAATATTTAAAATGTTAGAGCAAGATTGAGCAAGATAGATGTTGATTAGTTATGGGGCTGGCCTATTATTTAGTTCATGAATGAAATTGTAAAATCAACTAAGGTCTTACCTTTTGTGATAGGACGCCATGCAAGATGGAATCTCCTGTTCCATCATGCACAAGACACCATCTCACTGCTCACTACTCAACTACTAACTCATCTACTAGCCTTCTGAGTAACTTGACAAAGCCTTAAATATTAGCAACAAAAATGTTTTGATGAATTCATGTAGGTCATTGAAATACCTCTGACCTAATCAACATCTATTGCCTCCTCGATGTCACAACGTGTTTTTAAAATAAAACATTCTTAACTTTTCATGTGAAATTTAACGACATGCAGTCAAATATTTGTTAAGAATAAGTATAATAACTCACTTAATCTGGCCGAGTACTTTCGAATCTATGAGATCCATCTTCAGAGGCGCGGGTTCCTAGATCATCATGTCAGTTTTTTGGTTAGAAGTGTTGTGGTTTTTGTAAAATATGATCAAAAAGTTTGTGAGATTTAAAATTTAGTTGTTCATTGAGAATGTTTTGTTTATTGTGTGTGGTGTGTTTGTATATTACAAATTGTTCCAAGGTGTTGAGTTCGTGTCCTTTAGATTTTATGTGTAGAATGTGTAGGTTGGTACTGATGTCAGTGAAAGTGTGTCCAGTTTGAATGATATGGTCGGCAAAATTCGATTCAGCTTTGGATGTGAGGGCTTGAAAGTGTTCCTTGTAACGTTGTTTGAATGTGCGGCCTGTTTGTCCTATGTAGAATTTGTTACAATTAGAGCAGTTTAGTTTGTAGATCCCTGGGAGATCGTATTTGTTTGTGTTCAGTGTGGTTTTGAGTGTAAGTGCATTTTTTATTTTGTTTTTTGTTCTGAATGAGATGGTGTGGCCGGCTTTTTTGAAGATTTTTGCTAGTCTGTGTGATTGTGGATTAATGTATGTCATTGTGATGTATTTTTTGTCAGTGGTGTTGGTGTTTTGTTTTTTGTTTCTTATTTTATGATTGAGTTTGTCAATTAGGTCGTGTTTGTAGCCGTTTTCTTGTGCTAGGTATTTTATTGTATTTAGTTCAGTGTGGTAATTGTCGGTGGAAAGCGGTGTGTTGTTGAGTCTGTGTAGCATTGACCTGAATGCTGAGTGTTTGTGTTGTGTTGGATGATTGGAGGTGCTGTGTATTAGGGTATCTGTCATTGTTGGTTTTCTGTAGATGTTGAAGCTGTGTTGTTGGTTTGTGTTCTTTGTAATTAAGAGGTCTAGGAAGTTTATTGAATTGTTTTTCTCATATTTAGCTGTGTATTGAATGTTCTTATGTATTTTGTTTATGTATGATCGAAGTTGTTCACATTGTCTTTTGTTTCCTCTGTATAGCAATAGAACATCATCTATGTATCTGTGCCAGTATATTATGTTTTGTGAAAATTTGTTATTAAAGAGTATATGAGTGTTTTCGCAGTGTTGGCGATAGATTTCAGCAAATATGCTTGAGATTGGTGAGCCCACTTTCACTGACATCAGTACCAACCTACACATTCTACACATAAAATCTAAAGGACACGAACTCAACACCTTGGAACAATTTGAAATATACAAACACACCACACACAATAAACAAAACATTCTCAATGAACAACTAAATTTTAAATCTCACAAACTTTTTGATCATATTTTACAAAAACCACAACACTTCTAACCAAAAAACTGACATGATGATCTAGGAACCCGCGCCTCTGAAGATGGATCTCATAGATTCGAAAGTACTCGGCCAGATTAAGTGAGTTATTATACTTATTCTTAACAAATATTTGACTGCATGTCGTTAAATTTCACATGAAAAGTTAATATTAACAACGCAGATCGTCATGGAACAAACAATCCAGGAATTTAAAACATTCTATTGATAATAATCCTTGAACCAGATTTGGGAAATGAAACTTATACCTTACACACTTTAACGTTAAAACCAATGGTGACAAAAGTCAAACTCGACTAATAGCAAATCAACAGAATAATTTTCTTAAAAAAAACCATTCAACTATTGCTTCACGTAATTGGATTTGATAAGTATGTAAGAAGCTTGACTTTCTCAAGTTCAAAGTTGTGAATAGGCATTGAAAAAATAATGAAAATTGCAGAGTTGGCTACAGGCATGCAGAAGCGGAATACTAGAGTACATCTTGAACCCTTTCATTCTAATTTTCCTAGACTGCCATCAATTCGTTGTTGCTCCCAACATCGCTACAACTATTGCTACTTTGGTTGTTTTGTTTATACAACGATTGCTCGTAAAGAACAAATTGTAGCGGGGCAAAGCACGCAGCCAGCCAGACCGCGCCTTAGCACGACTGGCACCACCCCCCAACACAGCCCCCAGACCAAGCCCCCCCCCCCCCCCACCACCACGACAACACCACAATCCTCCCTGGATGGTTTGTATGCACCCCTCTTCAGTAGACGAAATTCGGCAGAAGGCAGAAAGCAACCTCCTAAATTATCATCATAATATTTCATATAAATATATGCTATATTAAATACATAAGCATCATATTTTATTTATTAGTATCATCATACCTAAACTACTACTGCTGCTTCAAATAATTGGATTAACATATCTTTGGTAGCATTGCTAAGTATTCATTAGACATATAACCAGTGGCGTAATAGCATGGAGCCACTATCATCTCATTAGTTAAAGTAGGCTTTAAGTTATTGAAAAAATTCAAGCGATGTAACAGGCAAGGGAGGTGATAGCCGTGAGCCGTAGCAGGTATCTGTTCAATCAGATAGAGATACGCTGCGTTCTCCTGGGTCCTCTTTGATCCGATTAGATTGGCCAGCAAAAAAGACACTGTTCTCTGCTGTAAAACACTTCCCGGTGGTTGAAAACCCATCTAAAACTGTAGGTCCAACTCATCAATCACCATCATCCAAATTATAACCCACGCACAGGCCTCGGACCTATGTAGGCTTCATCCTCCCAAAACAAATCCCAATTTAAATCCAGTAAATTAATTTGAGGAGTGACAAGCAGTTACAGTTGCTGTCCAATCTTTGAAATAGACTAATAAGAAATTTTTCTGAAAAAACTTACAAATTCAAATTTCTACCAAGAAGCCACTAACCTTGAATTGCCTCATTTTTCAGTTTGATATACCAGTGATTATAGCCAGGAATTGATTTTCATATCTAAAGTATGTTATAAATAATTAAGTACGGATATGGTGAATATTGAATAGTGGTTCCCTTGTTCAGTGAAGCTTCGTCGATAGACGTTCAACGATTAGATTACATGAAAAGCTGATTATAAGGTTCAACATTCTAAAATCTTCATCTAAGAAAGTATTTATTTTCTCCCTCATAACCCATTTATTAAAATCTGCAGTTGAAAACAAATTTTAGAAAACAGCTCTCTCAAGCCAATTAAATAATGCGATTTGAATTCATGTGCATTTTGCTGATTATAGAATAAATAATGCATTGGATGCATTAGGCTATGGTTACACTGGATGAGAATTCTGACCAACACAGTTTTGACGAATCCGTCAGAACAATCAAACTGTGCAGTTTCAATGAAAGTGATTACTGTAGACGCGACTGCTTCTTCAGAACACGCACGAACACGTCAGAACTTTTCCACCATTCTAACTAGTTTGTTTTTTTTTGCATCTGTTCTGACGAACAGCTAGGTAGATTTGGACCGCAGGGGTCAATAAATAGTGATATAATAATAATTATTATTATTATTATTATTATTATTTATAAATTATGATAATAATAATAATAATAATAGAAATAATAAATTAGTTGTTAATAGCAATAATAATAGTTTGATTGATGATGCTTAGTTATAAGAATTTTTCAAAGTTACTGTTACTGACCCAGGGGTCAATAAATAGTAATAATAATCATTATTAATTCTTTTTTTTTTAATAGTAATAATAATGATGATAATAATAATAATAATAGTATTAGTAATAATAGTAATAATAATAATAATAATAATTATAATAATAGTTACAATAATAATAATACTAATAATAATAACGTTAAAGAGAGAATAGTTGAATTCGCTCAAAAAATGAAAAGCTGGTGGGCAAACAAGAAGATCAAGTCCAAAAAATGAACCATCTCTACTCAGCGTAGTTCCACTTCTACTTCCACTTTGGGAGTTTTAAGTCTAATAATAATAATAGTAATAATATTTTGTTATATTTTTCTCAATTCCCTGGAGTATATATATTCATAGGTTTCAGGAGTATCCTAAAGTGCTCGAAAAACTTTTGTGGGTTGGTACACAGATCTTTGAACCAGTGGCGGATATAAGGGGGGGGGGGCGAAGGGGGCAATTGCCCCCCCCCCCCTCCCGAGATCCAAGAGAAAAAGAAAAAACGGCATAAATCTAATAGAAACTAGGACAAAATTATGTAAGCAACAAAAATTGACTGTTTCCAATTTGTGTAAAGCCATCCATGTTACTTGTGCAGAGGGCATTCTTTAATATCGTGTTCTAGATATTAAAGAACACGGGTTCTTTAACCCGCTAGTGCGCGGGTACTTCAAGCTTCAAGTGGAGTAGACTGACTGGAGACGGTGTTGACTGGAAGTGCTGGCTGCGATCAAGAAAGGTTGAGGATAGGTTGAATGTCTTCTATACATACATCGAGACATAGAAGTCAATGAAGAAAGAGTGATCGAACGCTTTGCTAAGGGAGGCAAAAGAAGGATTCAGTTGGAAATCATTGTTTAAAAGTTGCAGCTTTAAGAATACTGTATCCTTGAACAAATAAATTGTTTTAGATAACTTCTTTGGTTTGTTATACAATTTTTCACTCAAAATGCTTCATATTTTATTAAATCATTACTTTATTGATATTGATATTTTTATATCTAAAAAAATGTGCTCAAGAATTATTTAGTAAATTGGATGAGAACACATTTGAAATTTGATACGTAAGAACTTGAAAACTTAATTTATAAGAAAAAATACAATGACATAAATAGATATCAGGTAAAACGGTAAGGAATGCAAATTATCAATACAAATACAAATTTGTACATACATATTGATAAAACAGTGCTATCCATGACAACATTATGAGGGGCACTAAAAACTATGTCAAAATACACCATTTTCTTTAAAAAATCCAAACATTTTCCGGGGGTGGGCCCCGGACCCCCCCTTTGGTTGGGTGGGATTCCATACCCCAAACCCCCCGGTGTTTGCCCCCCCCCCCCCAAATCACCTCCTGGATCCGCCACTGCTTTGAACAACATTCTGTGCTCTCCTTTTTCCTTTCTTGCAGCAAATAGTTCATTCACTTGTGTAGTTTTGCCACCTTCCATCAATAACAACTTGAGCAATGGGCTCCATTAAATAAAAATAGTCACTGCTGTCATCCATTATGACCGGAACACGGAGACGTACTGAACTGATATTCACAATTCGCAAACAGTGTAACCACCATGTTCTGAAGAACAGTTCTGACCAACAGTTCTGACGGATTCATCAGAACGGTGTTGGTCAGAATTCGCATGCAGTGTAACCGTAGCCTAAGACGTTTCTATAGCTAGAAGAAAAATTACATACTTCTATGATACTACCCGATACTAAAAATATTATTTTTTTAAACTACATAAAAGATTGAAGAGATCAAATCCATTTGACATTCGAACAGTACAATTGAAGAGAGTCACTAGTTTTATTTTCAAACCCAAAACCATGATGAGAAGAACAATAATTCAATGCACAATTACCAACTTTCTATATAAAAATAATAACAAGTTACAAGTCACAATAATTCTATTGGATGTTGTCGGGCCAATCAAATTAAGCCCCCATCCCCACCCAATCAGAGTCATTTCCTTATTTCCCACGCCACTGTGACTTCACATATGAAGATTAAGAATCAATTTTTATAACTAAAAAAATTACAATTCTGGAAAAGATTATAATTTGTTATTGTAATAATTCTGTTCTCGAACGTAGTACAGATAGCTAAGATTAATGATTGGTCTGCTATTAGATAAAAATTAATTGCATACCAAGAACCTGGGTTCGTTATTAATATTTTTAAGAATGCAAGACAGATGGAAGACAAATAATAATTGTCTACATCAATCATTTTGTAAACATCGCTTCCATACAGATGGAACGTAAAAGAGATTCAAAACGTAAAACGAACGTAAAAGATGGGATTCAAAGAGATTGTAAATTGAGTCTTGGGTCTTTACTCTCCTTTAATGTCTCTCTTGCTCCTATTTGTTAGATTTACTTCTTCTGTTTTTGAGAACTTGCCAGAATGTTCAAGATTGTGCTACCGCTTTCCAGAGTTTCTTGGAATACTTTCAAACACTATATAAGAAGTAGACCACATAAACAGTGTCAGTTGCTGTCATTTTACTCTTCAACGTTCACATCCAGTGGCAGTTTAGTGACAGTGTCAGGGATGGATTTCCCACTAGGCACACTAGGAAAGTGCCTAGGGGCGGCACGCCTCAGGGGCGACTCAGCCTGACGCGCAGCCTCCGGAAGCGTTTGTACCTTCTTTAACTTAATTCAGAACATTTACACATTTTTTTTGCATATAGTAAAAGATGAAAAGTGGATACATCCCTAGAGAGAGTAGTTAGATTGCATGACTCTTTAATAATTTTCGTTGACACTCTTAGAGGCATTTTTCATGTGCATGAAGGAAGGGCCAAGAAACGGTGTGATATAGAGTATGAGACGTGCTACAAAAGTCAGAAAAAAAGAAAATCCAGGCAGATGAAACCAATGAAAATGAAGTCATCCTTACAGGTCGTAATGAACTAAGAGTAGAAACATTTTATGTTGTTATTGACAAACTTAAGTTAGTTTTACTGAAGCACAAAAAAGCTTATGGCGTTCTCAGTCAAGATCTCATAAATAGATAAGTTCTCAGTTTTTAACAATCAATCGTCGTCTTCTGCTGAAACTATTAGCCTATGGATCGTGCTGAAAAACTTTAATCTTTTTATGAAATTGATCTAGAAAAATCATTTTTAAATGAGTGCATACACTTCTCTGGCCTTCTAAAGAGTGGCGGTTGAGGACAACACTTCATCGGTGATAAAGCTCATAAGAGAACAAAATCTCCAATTGACATTTCCCAACATAGATATAAATCTTCGTATGCATTTTTTTTGTGCACAGCTGTTTCAAACTGCTAAGCAGAACGTTCATTTTTTATCCTAAAAAGAATCTTGCTTCAAACCAGAATGAATTATAAACATACTGTAATCGTTGACTCTTTTACAAATCGAGACTGAACGTTTGATCAGTGATCAAATAAAAATTGAAGACTTATAGAGGAGGAGTTCACAATGGTTCAAAATAGGGGAAATCAATTTAAGGAAACATAATAAAGACACCTCAAAGTAGAAAACATTGATACGTTAGTGATTAGTTTAGTTTTGTTATTTTTTCTTTTTGTTCAAGTATTTCAATAAT
This sequence comes from Conomelus anceps, assembly GCA_948455865.1. NCBI lineage: Eukaryota > Metazoa > Arthropoda > Insecta > Hemiptera > Delphacidae > Conomelus > Conomelus anceps. The sequence continues at coordinate 60,981,612 of OX418217.1, read as the reverse complement.
AATGTTTTGCTTAGTTTATAAAAGTATAAACCTTTTCACAGGTAATTAAAATCCAAAAAAGTAACTCTCAATGTTTTTATGAACCGACTTTTATGGACTCGTTTGATTTAGTTTTTTATTTAAATAATGACCTTGGCACAAATGTGTCATGTTTCAAGGGGGCGGTAGTCAGAATAGTGCCTTGGGGCTAAAAATTTATAAATCCGTCCCTGGACAGTGTATCTTATCCAGTGCCAGTTTACTGATAGTGTATATAGACATTGTTTTTATGCATGCACTCGAATGCTTGTGACTAGCTTATGTGGTTAATTTTTTGACAATACTCAATGCTATTATTGGGATTATCAAATATCATAACAGACTATGCTGACATTTCTTAAGTGTCAAAAAATATATTTAATAAATCAACATTTATTGAGCTTTCAACTGTTTTTAGACACTTATTTTTACTTCATTGAACTGTTCATTGAAAAGTAGTTTATTTAATTATTCATAGTTAGTAACTAATTTACCGAAAATACATTATTAGCTGAACGTTTATTGATTTGTTTTTTGTTTTTTCTCTTATTGGTTTTTCTTGTGATTAGTGCTTGTTGTAAGAGTAATTTGTGTAAAGTGTGAGTGTTAATTTCAAGTGTTGCCAGCATTATTTTAAAGATAGAACCCATAACAATATCATACTGATTAATGTTAGTGCATTTCACAATTTCATTTGGATGGAATAATGCTCATAACAATTTCGTTACAACAATTTCTAAGACATATCTTAGAAATACCAGTAGTGGAAATATGCCAAAAGTGAGTGGCTTGCCAGCACTGAGCACTCACCAGCAAATTGAAGTAACTGAAGTGCCTGTTGTAAGAGTAATTTGTGTAAAATGTAAGTGTTAATTTCAAGTGTTGCCAGCACTATTTTAAAGATAGAACCCATAACAATATCAGACTGATTAATTCTAGTGCATTTCACAATTATTTCATTTGGATGGAATAATGCTCATAACAATTTCGTTACAACATTTTCCAAGACGTATCTTGGAAATACCATTAGTGGAAATATTATGCCAAGTGTGTGTGGCTTGCCAGCATTGAGCACTCACCAGTAAATTTAAGTAACACATTTAAGTACACATGAAAATACTTCCAACATGGAATCGGGAAAGCAATCTTCCACCACCACAGATGCTCTGAATCGTGGTCAGGTGGATGTGAGGAAGAGAGGAGAGTCGGACCTGCGCACAATAGAATGCGCATTGTCACTTTTCTGTTGTTGTTGTTGTTGTGTCGGCGAGCCGGGCTCTTGAGAAAATCACCAGTTAGTGGGCTATTTTCTCCCAAGCCAAGCCGAGCCGAACTGGGCTCGCACAGTGCTACTGGCGCGGCTCAGCTCGGATCGCCTGGACTCGCAAGTTAGTGAACGTCTCCCAAGCCAAGCCCGGCTCGTTCCCTCATTATATCATATCAGATAGTCACAAAGCAAGTATTTGCACTGTTCACAATGTGTAAAAATAAATAAAATTGAGTTATCCATTTAAGTTTATATATTTATTCATGCTCAAGATTGTGAAAAAAGCCTGCTTGTGATTGAGAATTTCAAATCAATCAATTATTTAAGAACATCTTATTCAAATTATTTTCACAAATCTCTACTTATTTATAATTTGAGGGCTGGCTTTTTTGCAAAGCCAGTAACAATTTATTTTTGAGGTTCCTAGCTTGAATTTGAGGCTTCACCATCTCCAAAAGAACTTTAAAATTTTCTTCATTCATCCTTAGGTGGTTTTGGAAATCTTCCAAATTGTCCTCTTTTACAAAATTAATAAGATTCATGTGACAGAAGTGTCTCCTATTCTGTAGCCATATCTTTGCCCACCGTCGGTTTTTATGTTTTTTTGCGCACAAAAAAACCGTATTCGTTCAAAACGATAACTGCTGCTTCCTCTTCCATACTCATGTTTGCAACTGAAGAGTCAGCTAAAGCGAAATCTAAACAAAATCTTGATAGGGTGTTCAAGATCCAAAAGAAAGCGGTTAGGTGTATAGAAAGAGTAAATAGATTAGATTCATGTAGACCGTTGTTCAAGAGACTTGGTCTCCTAACTGTACCCTGCTTATATTTATGTGTATGAACCTACTTTATATGTAAAAACGAATGATATTAACAAAAATCTTGACGTACATGATTATAATACAAGAAGCCGAGGAGATTATCACTTGGTGAGTCACAATAGTAGCTTATTCAAACAAAAACCTAGTTATATTGGTAGGAAATTCTACAACAAGCTTTTTAAAGAGTCTTGAAAATATAGAAATATTTAAAAAACAATTGAAAAAATATTTAGTTGATAAAGTTTTTTATAGTGTACAAGAGTTCCTTTCACATCAAAATTAAGCCTCACCTCAACTAATTGATATAGTAATTATGGTATCTAGTGTATAATATTGTTGATCTGACTAGTCTTATACTCCTTGACTGGAGTCTCCAAGACGTGATCTACAAAAAAAAGGAAATTTCAAAACCGACTGTCCCAATCTGTCAAATTCTAAATAAACTAGTCTCGAACTCTGTCATTGACATCTGTGTGAGTGAAGTTTTGTCTATGTTTGTGTGTGTTTAAGAGAAGTAAGAGCGCTAAGATAATAGGAGAGTGAAATAATAGGAGTGAAAATAGAATTAATCCGTCTGCAACCTATGTAAACAATACAAAAATGATATTGACCCATGACATTGTAGTACATCCATAGAACTAGTCACTCTTCTGAAACCCTTGACTAATTTATTGTTTTAGCTTCTGGTCTACCCTGTTGAAATGATATTTTCAATTCATGTAGCCAAACGTATTTTATCGTCTCTAAAGTCGCCGGTTGTACCCTTGAAGGCTCTTGTATAAAGTCTACCAGAAAATAGTAATTTCGGCGCAAAAAGTATTGAATTGGAAACAATGATCACTGAAACCAAAATTGGGGCCTGTTTCATAAAACTTACAAGGACTTATAATACAACAACAGCTGATTTTACTGTCTAGGAGCATGTAATATGAGTGAATTTTATTGGTATTATAAGACTTTTGAATTCTATGGAACAGGCTCCTGATAACACTTTTGCATATTTAATTGTAGATGTGATAGATCTATAAGAAAGATGCATAAAGATGGGGAAAATAATTGTTATAAATAACATATATTGCTTTGAAATCGTTATATAAAATGTCAGAGAAAATCATAAACTTATGTCATAATAATACAGAATTCTCAAGAAGCAGTGGCGGTCCCAGGGAGGGATGGGAGGGATATATCCCCCCGAAATATCAAGATGGATCCCCCCCCCCTAAAAAAAATTTAATCATAATTATGTAGGCTATGTATAGTTTTTGCGAGAAATAAATTTAATCTGTGTCATTGTTACTTGTTAGCCAGAAGAATAAACAAGAAGGATGTGTACATCCTTACATCCACTACATTGTTGTGTAACAATCTGAGTATTTTTTGGCTATTCCTTCGTACATGTTAAAAATAGGGCCTAACCATAAAGAAAAAATTCGCAGTGAACACTTGATTTATTTTTGATTTCATTATACATTTATTCAACTGAACTTTGTCATCATGCTCATTAGCTCATTAAATAATCACATTGACTTTTAATCAATTTTATTTTTTGTAGCTAAAGGAAATCAAAGGAAAAACACACTATGGTTGGGTCCTATTTCACCCAGGTACAATAAACTTTAAATGAAAAACCATTTTATTAGCCTTAGCCAACATTAATACTATTAGCTTGAGCATATTTTAGAGCTCAAATACGTATAAAAATACGTTTTTAGGCTTTAAATTCCACATTTTAAACCAGACCCGGACCCAGACCCGCCGGTGGTCATCCCCCCCCCCCCCCGAAATGAAATCCTGGGACCGCCACTGTCAAGAAGTATGACATTTTAGCAAAACCAATAAACAGAGCATAAACCGACTATTGATTGCAATTCTAAAATTGGATAAGTTCCAGCCGACCTTGAAAAGTACACGAGCCGGACTCGGGAAGTTCACAACACATTAGTGGAGATTTTGGACATGCTAGTTGTGGCCTCCTTTATAATCCTTAACTGGAATCTCCAAGACGTAATCTACAAAAAAGTTTTTATATGTGAAGAGTATAATATAATGTTACAACTAGAAAAGAGGAATATAATGTAGTTCAAACTACAGAGGGGATGGGGCAAACAGGGCAAGATTCCCCGGGCCTCAACATCAATAGGCCACATCATTTGGCAAATGTAATCAAGTGAAAACATAAAATAAGGGGCCCCAAATTGCCCAGTTAAGGCCTCCAGGACCCCTTATTGCTTCAGTTTAGACATCTAGAAGCCTAGAGGCCAGAAGCCAGAGGCCTAGAGAACAGAACCTAGAGGCCCTCTGGCACTGCGGACCCTTCTGGCCCGTTTTTATTGCCACTGCAGTCATGTGAACTAAAGATTCAAGTAGGCTGCATCTAGAATATTTCAAATTTCAACACCAAAGTCCCCTAATTACGTCGGCTTTGGGCTCTCAAGTGCCCCACGATGCTGGTGAGTCCCAGTATTTTCAGAGCCTTCAAACATGAGTTTGAAGGGCCCCCAGTCCACTTGAATGAAGTTGACACGTTGACATTGACACAGAGGCTTGAAAGGAGAAAAGGTCTTAATATTTTTGTGGATGGGCTTTAAATTCTCATTTCTATCCCTCTTCAGACTTGATCTTGTTTTATTTACAATTAAGGCGCCACAACACCCCATAGAATTTATTTACTTTTTTTTAATTCTCATTAAAACTAGTCACCTGGACTAACCATTAATTTTATTCTATATTCTTATAAACAAAATTCTTATCTACCAATGCTTGAGTCTTCCAATGACGACTCTAGCTAGCTCTCTACTCACTTATATTTGCTTTTTTGCACTTTTTTCACTTCACTGTCAATTATTTAGTTTTGTTTTTTTCTCTCGCTCCACTTTCATTACACCAACTCCAAGGGCTTTTCGTTATCTTTAATCTCCAGAATTTATTGTGATCGCAAAATTTGTCACGCCATGAATCAATCAACAAATAATATGAGGAAGAGGTTGATAACCACAAAAAAGTATAGAGCTGCACTTTCAAGACCTAGAAAACCATTTTTTTCCTGTGGAGAACCGTGTCCTACCCCCTATTTTTTTTTAGGGTTCCGTCACCATCCATATGTGATCATTATAAAAGTTAGAATTTGAAATTGGATGTGTCATTAATTCAAAGTTAGAAATGTTGATTGGTTTTTGCATATTCTCTAATTCAATAGAGTACCGTACACGAAAATAGGTGAGAAGTTTATTCTATTTTTAAGGCCCTCTCTGGTGTCACTCGGTGTCCAAGCTTTCATAAATTTTTCATTGAATGGGTTTCAGTTGACTTACACCCAAATTTTACCTTTAAATTCAAATTAGTTACACAGATACTTTTGAAGGGATAAGGGAGCCTGCACCCTGCAGCCAAAACACTTGCCCAGGCCACAAAAGGACTCTGGGTGGCCTTGATTTAACAATAATTTGAAATCACTATCACTGATTGTTAAATTGGCACTATAAAAGTAGTATTTTTTTATATTTCATACATTAAAATTTGTTCAAAACTATTAATGAACTAACTATACAAAAAGTGGGTAATTCATGGAAGCAATGATTTATCAAATTTAACTTCAACTTTACCCAATTTATAAACGGCATTTTAATAAAAATACTCGTAAAAGCTTAATGTTTTTGAGCCTCAAATCAAATTCTTAGAACCGTAAATCTAAACATTTTCAATAACAATGATAGACTATACTGTACTTCCAACACAAAGCTGTATTGACCTTGATAATTCAATTTATTTCTATTGCGCTTTTTGAAGAGCAGCCGGCTTCAAAATACTTTTATTTTTCACTTCGGCATGCAGTCTATAGTCTGGCCTAAAATGGGAGAAAGTTCAGATAGAAATGCCAAACAAAAATAGTACCGTAACGTAGAGCATCAACATGCTGCTAAATTATAGTTTATACTATACAGTTTCCTACTCCTTCGAGAAATATCGGTGGGTATGGTTTGCATGCACTGTCAATGAATACTTAGCGTTTTCGTTAAAGAAGAATGACACGCAGCATATTTCTGGTGAACTCGTAAATTTTATCCCATCCCTATTTGGGAGCACGCCTGAATACACAATTTATTGCTTGAAATCCTAAAAGGACAGTCTTTCTCTCCTGTACTGTTCCAAATATACGGAAGGACTTCCATAGCTTCTATAAATTCGTCTTTTTACGAGCCTCCTGACATCGAATTTTTTTCAGAGAAAAATTATTCATCCTCAACATGTAAATGTGCCTTCAGGTTACAAATTTTAGTTTCATCAATTTTCAACTATTTGTGAATAGATAGTGTAGGCTACCGTAATTATTTATTGAACAAGAAATTGAACCCTGAACTCTTATTTATTGAAATCTTGAACCCTGAGAGCTGCAGGTCAGTTAATTTGGACCTTCCTTGAACAATTTAAAATGAAAAATCCAAATTTTTATTATAAAAGCCATTTTTACTGTAGACTTCAGCTGAAAAGAAAAATTTTAACAAATAGACTACTTTCTCACCATATATTAATTCGATCATGTTAATAAAATTTATTCAGATAGGCGCTATCCTGTTTCAAAATATGAAAATGTTAGGACTATGAGTTACTGTGTATTATAAAAGTTTGTCACAAATTTTTTGTATGAAATCAATAACAATAATATAGTCATCAATTTTCGGACTTTGCAGTAAAAGTGATATTATCTTCAGTTAGAGAAACTACAGCACTCTTTGAACTTCGGACCACAACAACTGACATGTAAAATTCTATTAAGTTATGAGAGATTCACAAATTCTGGCAAATCTCGAATTTGGCTTTAGTAGACTAGATGAAATTTTGTTTTGGCTAGAAAAAACAATCTAACAATCAATATCAATTTACATTTATCATTCAATTTAAATTTATGGTTGCAGGTTAACTTACTGGAGTTAAATACTAGTAAATCAAAAATATTATTGTACAGAATCTGAGGTCTGATGGATGTGATAATTTTTTCTTTTTTTTATATTATTTTATATACCCGTAGCAGGTATCTGTTCAATCAGATAGATAAGCTGTGTTCTTATTGGTCCTGTTTGTAACGGTGACCGATTAGATTGGCCAGTAAAAATGACACGTTCTCTGCTGTAAAAACACTTCCCGGTGGTTCGGAACCCACCTAAAACTGTAGGTCCAACTCATCAATCACCATCATCCAACTCATTACCCACGCACAGGTCTCAGACCTATGTGGGCTTCATCCTCAAAAAAAAAAAAAAAAAAAGTTGAAGAGAAAGCTTAACTCCTATAAAAAATATTATATTTTATTCGATGGTTGAGTCCTCAATTATTTGTAATGTGATCACTGTATTGTGCACTCGTTAAAAGTAGGTTACACATGCAACCTCTATCTGGGGAGGATTCCAACTTGAAACCACTTGTTACAGGGCAAAAGTATTTCTTAAGGACTGTAACTGGAAAATCAAGATTATCCAGCTCAATGCCTATATTTAGAGTATGAGGAATACTTCCACCAAGATATAATTTTTTTTTAAAGCTTCAGCAAAAGATTTTATGCTTAGAAGCGGACATCTCAGAAATAGGGATATCAATACAAAATATAAATTACGTTATATTGGGAATTATTTATATAGCAGGGCCTGAACCAAACAAAGAGAGCGTATATTCTATTTGTGTATAGCAGCTGTAGTTTATAAATTAACAAAATCGTTGTACAGATCAAACGGCAGGAAAATTCACCTAGATTTAAAAGTAGGATGAAAAGTGGTTGAGGAGGATATGGAGCTTTTTAAGGATATTTGATAACACAGGGAATGTTTCAGTTTCAGCGAGCATAACTTGTACAATGTTTCAGCGAGCAGGAATGATTCAACAAATATTTTAACAAATAACTTATTCAATCAAATCTGATGAAACGGAAATAATTTTTTTCAAAATATTACACCCAATCCTATTTTGTTATTTGTCATAATTAATTTGAATTTGTTATCTAATCTTATTATTAAGGACCCGATACTGCCTTATTGAAATTGTGCCATTGTCCGTCCGTCTGTGCCCTACCTACATTGCTTCCTCATAGTCCAAGTGAGATCGCTATTGATTTTAGAGTTTAGGGGTCGAATATAAAAAGAATTATGATATAAAACAGATTTCCACTATAGTCTGTTCAGCTAGCCTACGGAGTGGAGTAAACAAACATTTGCGTGCGTGCAAACCGAGACACAACAAAGCCCGATTCAAAGAATAGTTTCCTATTCGCATCGAGCAGGCAACAGGCCTACCCATTGAAAACGCCTAAACTATCGTAATGGAAAGAAGAACTTACTAATAAAATTATTTTTAAAAAACTTCTTGATAAATCAAATTATACTTACACTGCAAGCTACTGTACAAACGCAAACATAGCAAATTGTTAATCGCAACGTAGGACTTTCGTATGCTCGATGTCCAGCAGTGAAGCACAAACTGGAAGCGCGAAAACAGCTGTTAGGAACGAACTGTGGGTGGCAATGAGTGTGAATAGGCCGTCCGACCGATGCCAGACCCTTTTCTGTACAATTCTCGGAATTCCTCACTCACACACACGTTTGTTTAGGTCACTCTGTAGGCTCGCTGAACAGACTATAGGTTAGTTTTGGCTGGTAAAAAAATCAAAACAATGGCAGCTGTTTATGTTTATATTTTCAAATCAAAACATTGGAAATTTCAAAGACACGAGTGTTAATTTCATGGAACTAAACTTCGAATGTTCAGATGAAGTATGTTGATAAAATTCTCTTTATGACTTAAACTCTCATTCGATACAAAACCAAAAAAATCATCTACTTCAACAGTTTCATAAAATTATCCTTAACACATTTTGTTCATCATGATTGTTGATAATTATTTATATTAGAGATAACAAGAAACAAACTTAGAAACTTACATCTTTTTACTAATTCGTATAGTCTCGAAAGACAATGATTTCTCTACTGTTTACTGGCAAAAGTCAAACAACCTCTGTTTATTATTTTGTTATTTTCATGAGTAACCCATCATTCAGATTTCATGGCTTACTTGTTTAACTTCACTTACTATTGTAAATACGTGTAATTTAATTCTTTATTGTTTTTAATGAATAAATACGTTCAAACGATCTTATAAATTAAATTACAAGATCTCAATCAGTAAGAATATGACCCAGTAATTCGTTCGAATTTTGAAGAAAACTGAGAAAGGCTTTGTAATTCAATGCATTTCAACTGACAAGGAAACTTGGTATTCATTGCCTGAAGACTCCAATGACTTGAAGATTCACCAGTTCTAACGAGTAAGAAACCTATAAATAATGCTATGTATGCTATTAAAAATTTAAATGGGTCTAGAACAGTAGCTGTTAAGATCGAGGACAATATTCAAACAGAATATTTTGATGAATCATCTAATGTTTGTATTCGAGAGTTACCATTGGATGAATTGGTTCCAGATAAGGTTCCATTTCGATCTATCGAACCTTTCCAGTCAACATTGGAAGATCGTATTCGACTATTAGGGACACAATTGAAAATATATTCGGAACAAAATGAAATGAAACTACAAAATATTGAGCAGAAGTTTATTTTAGAAAGATTTGATGAAAAATTATCGGATCCGATGGAATGGTTACGTAGGTTCGAGGAAGAGTGTGACCGATTCAAAATAAAATCCGATAATCTTAAAATTCAAGTGTTACGTTTCTATCTTGTCAATGGCCCTGAAAAAGATTGGTACGAAATTAACTTAAAGAAGATAGGTTTAAATGATTCATGGGCGATGTGGAAGGGTTCTTTCCTTAATGTTTTTGTTGATAAAGGCTGGTCTCTTGTCAAGAGAGCCTTTGAGTACAAATATTTAGGCGGTTCCCTCGTCGTTTATGCGCTTACAAAGGAAAGGCTATGTCTAGAAGTACAGCCCAGAGGTACCGAGATATCACGCATTAACCACATTGTTTTCGGTTTACCAATTGAAGCTCAGGAGAAGCTTGATAGAGAAGAGCTTAGCAGTGTTGAGAAATTATATTCAGAACTCCGTAGATTAGAGGACACATTTACTAGAAGGAGCAAAGAAAAACTCCCTAGTCCAAGGTTAAATACAAATCCAGTAACTAATCCAGTAAAAAAAATGTGGCTCAACAAAAAGATGAAAATCAGCGCTAACCATGTTCTATTTGTGCCAACCTCGGTTTTGATCATCGTTACCATCCATTATCTGAATGTCGTAACAGAAATGCTGTTGCTGACAAACCCAGAATAAATTTATCAGACATAGAAGTATATAAAATCAACCTTGATTCAGAATCTTTAAACTAGAAAGCCGGGCGAAGTTAAATCAGTTGATAAAATTGAATGTTATTGTAAATATGATATCATTCAGTGATAGGTTCGATAGATCGAAATGGAACCTTATCTGGAACCAATTCATCCAATGGTAACTCTCGAATACAAACATTAGATGATTCATCAAAATATTCTGTTTGATAGTGGCTCGAATGTAACATTAATAAATCAACAAATTACTGATTTGCTGAAGTTGGAATTAATAGAGCAAAGAGGGGTGTTGAAAACTATCAGCGGACTTAATTTCACCTCAGCCCGGGCTAGAATTAATTACACTTCGTATTGGAAATATTACGGATTATATTACAACCTACGTTGTTAAAAATGATAACTTCTCCGATGATTTATTACTAGGTATAGATGCCATCAAGAAATTCAAGTTAATGCAAGATGAGAATTTGAAAATCTTTCAACGTAACAGTAATAATAAGTTGTTAGATTTGCAAGAAGATCGATCTAATATTTATCAGAATAACACTTTAACACGGTCATCAAGTGATCAGATTACCATATCAGATAATAACATAAAAAATACAAAAGTCTCTTACCTTCTTGAATACTTCGAAAATGAGGACGCAATCCAAATTGCTAACTTAATAGATTTATCTGATATAATAAGAGACCAGGCTGAGAATCTTGCGGATTTGGAGGAATCAAGTCAAGTTGAATACAAGAAGGGGATACTTTTTAAAAAAAATTAAAGACAAATCAAGAATTTACGTTTCTCCTACATTTGGGAAAGAAATTATTAAACTTATACATCAACGTTATGGTCACATCGGGCCAGCCCACATGATCGCGACAATCAGACCTCATTATACTACTTCAAAGGTCTAGAAGTCTAGATCAAGCAGTTCATTCCTTCTATAAGGGATGTCAGACTGTATAAAGAATAAAGTTCGTAGAAGTCGTGCCATTGGTCTCCTTTCACAATTCGGTCCTGCCACAGAACCTTTCCAGATTATGTCCCTCGATAGTGTTGGAGGTTTCAGAGGCAATAGATCTTCAAAACAATATATGCACATCCTTATGGATCACTTCACCAGATATGCATGGATCGATGGATCTCTACAACTAAGGGATAGGGCGCTCAAGACTTCATAAACTTACTTAATACAATTATTAAGAAAAATAATATTTCAATACTCTTGGCTGATCAGTACAGAGGCATTAACTCAACAGATTTTCTTGGCTATTTGAAGAGAGCTGGGATTCAGATCGTTCTCACGTGCATTGATTGTCCAGAATCTAACGGGTTAAATGAACGATTAAATCGAACGTTAGTCAATCGCCTCCGATGCAAAATCAATGATAACACTAGTGAAGCCTGGACAACCTTGGCAGAAAAATATGTTAAGGAGAATAATAATATTATTCATAATTCTACCCACTTTGCACCATCTTATCTACTATTGGGTCACAGATCTCCCATATCTCCATTTGAAGAGAATACTAAATCCACATTAGAAGAGGATCGCAAAATAGCATTCCAGAATTCCATGGGGAGCTTTAAGATCAATAAGAAGCACATTGATAAGACTCGATGCCAACATACTTTCAACATTGGTGTTGGTGACTTGGTCTATGTCGAGAATGGAAGTAAATTAAACCGGAACAAGTTGGATCAAGTACGTAACGGACCTTTTCCAGTTGTCCGACAAATTTCATCATCTTTCTATGAAGTTGCCTCCAGAAAGAAGAAGAAGAAGAAGGTGTTTAATTTCTTCCATTCCAGTAAACTGCTTCCCTTTTATCCGCAACAAGCGACTTGTGGGGGGGAGGTGTAAGGTTGCCTAGCAACCTCTGTTTATTATTTTGTTATTTTCATGAGTAACCGATCATTCAGATTTCATGGCTTACTTGTTTAACTTCACTTACTATTGTAAATACGTGTAATTTAATTCTTTATTGTTTTCAATGAATAAATCACGTTCAAACGATCTTATACTTATATAAAGATAGACTAGCAAAAATGACACAGTTCTCTGCTGTAAAATCACTTCCCGGTGTTCGGAACCCACCTAAAACAATCGCTCCCTTTATTCTCCTTCAGCTCACCCAGCATTCATTTCCAAATTTAATGGCCATAGGATTCATTTGATGTTTTATCGTATACTGTGTTCAAACCCATGTTCAGAGTTAAGAAAGTAATTGGATGAATTTATTGAACCTTCATATCATGATAGAAAAATAATAATGTAATTTACTAATGATGTTATTGGATGAATTGAGCCTTATTCATACTATGATAAAAAAATAATAATGTAATTATTGCAACCTTACATGACCTAAAAATGTTTCACTAGGTAATATACACAATATAATTCCAGCATAAATTATTATTTCATTTAAAAAATGTATAACTATCTGAATGCTCCCATCACTATTGTTCAGAGGAAG